>JAUDYJ010000001.1:206802359-207436408 GCA_030761175.1 Masticophis lateralis
TTGCTTCAAAATGAGAAATGGGTGGCAAATAAATTTAATAAATAAAGATGGTACATAACTGAATAACTGCAATGCAGCCTTTGAAATAATTCCATGCTGTATGCCCAAATGTGGAGCATTTTTCCTCAGGTTTTGTGAAAGAGATGGGAGAGATGTAAAGTTTATTCAGCTCTGAGAAAGTAAGAAGTATAAGGAAGGAACTCATAACAGCCTCACCATGACCTTTTTGGTGAAGGTTTTGGACAAGACTTTCTGTTAATACATCCTACAACAATAAAGTAGAATGCTGGAATCTCTGGAAAGCTGTTTCCTGACACTGCTTAAAAGGTGGGCCTATCTCAAAAGGCTGACACCAAGGATCAATAGTTTGATTAACTGTTAATGGATTGTGCACAGGGAAGAATTGATTTTAGAATTTTTAGAATATTAGAGAATATAGGTTAGATATAATTCACAAGTGAAGGCAAATATAAGTGTCCCAGGAAAATGTTTCAGGATCCAATTTGAGTCAGTCATGGGGATCAGAAGTTTAATTTTCCAAGCTTTTAGACTCACGTGGGAATCCATTCTCAGGGAACTTCTCTCAAGACTGCTGACTGACTGCTGTATGGACTTATACTGTAATCCATTTCAAAAAAGAGAGAGAGAGAAGTTCTATGAGGGGGGGCTCCAGTGCAAATCTAAAAGCTTGGAAGTCTAAACCTCTGGTCCCTGTGACTGACCCAGATTAGATCCTTGATATAATTCACTTGAAATTTACATTAGGTTTTATTTTATTTCTTTGTAATGACTGACTTTTGAAAAGTTATAGAATATGTTGACTTTTCAGTGATTTAATTTTACTGTAGCAATATTACTATGTTAGGCTGGAAGAATGTTAAATCAAATAAGATTATTTTTCCTCAGATATCAAAAGTCTTCATTTTTAACCCCAGGAAAACTCTTGTCTGTTTCTGATTTTGAAATAGATTACAGTATAAGTTCAGACAGCAGTCAGTCATTTTCATAAATGTGTGTTCCACTGCTATTGATGTGTTGCTTTTGCTTTGATATAGAATTATATTTAGTGATGTCATTTCACTGACATACAGTATAGAATAAATCCCACTGCTCTTTCACAACACTCCTAATTTTCTTCAAGAAGCTGGAATATGATGGCAAAAGAACAGAATTAGTAACCCCTCATTGTATGAGGGGTTTTACATTTGTGTAACATTGGATGTATTTGTTTGGTGGTGGTAGTTCAGTTGATCAGATTTGTTTGAAGAAAGATAAAGTTAAGGTCTTACATATAAAAGAAAACCAATAATATGTTTCAGTCAGATGGAGAAGTTCCTGGCTTCATAAAGCTTTCTCTCTCTTAATTTCTCTCCTGTTCTCTGGCAGAACACCAACTTTTGCAGGAGGTCTTTTTTCAATATCAAAGGACTATTTTTATAGAATTGGAAGCTATGATGAAGAAATGGAAATATGGGGAGGAGAAAATCTAGAAATGTCTTTCCGAGTAAGTTAATAGAGTATTCACATGTCTTTTACTGGCAACGTGACTGTCTACATTAGGCTAAAACTTCTTAAAACCTTTTACCTCCACTCTGCAGACAGAGCAGATAAATTAACCTAACCATGTGATATTGATGGCCTAGAAAAATAAAATGATGTGTAGATTCTAGAAGTGGTACCCGTGGTTTGGTCAGCATATTATTAATTCATGCTTAGTTCATATTTAAAAAAACCTTTGTTTTAGTATTATCTGTGTCACAACGCCACACTTTAGATCTTCTTAGTATGTATGCATTCCTGTAGCACTCTCACCTGATAGCAGCTACTGAAGCAGGGATGAAATGCTCCTGGTTCGGATCGGATCGCTCAATCTGTTAGCGATGGAGGCAAGTGGTTCGGAGAACCGGTAGCAAAAATCCCTGCACCCACCCCCCTCCCCCATGCCTAGCTAAACCGCGCAATCATCAGAGGCTTTATTTTTAGTTTTTTAAAGCATTTTTTCTACAACCTCTTTGGCCAAAAAAATGCTTTTAAAAGTAAAAAAAAAGCTCTGATGATCGTCAAAGGCTTTTAAAAGCATTTTTTCTACAACCTCTGAAGAGGTTGTAGAAAAAATGCTTTTAAGAGCCTCTGACGATCCAAGCAGAGTTGCCTGATCGGCAGAGACTTTTTTTCTTTTAATTGCCTCTGATGATCCCAGCTGAGTTGCCTGATCGGCAGAGGCTTTTTTTCTTTTAATTGCCTCTGAGGACCCCAGCTGAGTTGCCTGATCGGCAGAGGCTTTTAAAAGAAAAAAAACCTCTGCCAATCAGGCAACTCAGCTGGGATCATCAGAGCCTTTGAAAGCCCTTTTTTGCAACCTCTTCGCCGAAGAGGTTGTAGAAAAAATGGTTTTAAAAGTTTTTTAAAAATGGCCACGCCTACCCAGTCACATTAAACCCCCCCCCCAAGTCACGCCCACAGAACCGGTAGTAACAAATTTTAGATTTCACCACTACTGAAGGTTTTACTGAGTACAGCTCTGTATTTTTCAGGTGTGGCAGTGTGGGGGGCAGTTGGAAATTATACCTTGCTCAGTTGTGGGTCATGTGTTTCGCAGCAAGAGCCCCCATACCTTTCCAAAAGGAACTCAAGTAATTACCCGGAATCAAGTTCGCCTTGCAGAAGTATGGATGGATGAATATAAATATATATTTTATCGGAGAAACACAGAAGCAACAAAAATTGTTAAACAAGTAGGTGGCGATGGTGGTGGTATTAGAAATCAGTTGCTTCATTGAAATTCTTGGTGAGCAAAAATTATTATTTATTTAGGCACTATATATGTGTATGATTTGCTTTGCTTGGCAAAATATTGAATAGAATAATAGCCAGTTATAGTTTACTTAGTATTTTGTAATCTCAGACCCTGAGTGATTGAGTCAGGCCCATCTGTCTATCCATCCAACCAGAATTGGAGGAATCTTTTGGGAGAATTTCATTAATCAAAATGAAAGAGCTGAGAAAACATGAATATGCTTTAAATAAATAACAGCTAATCGATTGAATAAATATTAGAAAGCTAGTTGTAGAACTATGCTTTTTTTCTTCTCCTTAGCATTCTTCCCACAAGTGCAGGGTCTGCTTTTCTTGGATCAACTGAGTGTTGATCCATTGTTTGTGACAAGAATTGACTAACTTATCATCCAAACCTGATGTCATAGGTCGAGAGTGAATGACTGGCCCAAATTCACTCAGCTGGCTTTCATGCCTAAGGCGAGACTAGAACTCATAGACTCCTGATTTCTAGCTCGGTGCCTTTAAATATACAGCATGTGTGCATCTGTGTCTATGTATGTGGATAAGTATGTATATTATGTATATTGGATAAGTACAATATTCAATGGTGCAATATAAGTACAATATGACTCGCCATGTGCGAATAGGCAGCAATATAAATTCAATAAATAAATAAATAAATATTTAATATTCAATGAAATTCAGTGGTGAAAAAAGTAAGATTCTACATTTAGGCAAGAAAAACAAAATGCACAGGTACAGTATATGTGGAACGTTGCTCAATAGTAGTGACTGTGAAAGGGATCTTAGAGTCCTAGTGGACAACCGTTTAAATATGAGCCAGCAGTGTGCAGCAGCTGCCAAAAAAATGAAACACAGTTCTGGGCTGCATAAACAGAGGGATAGAATCAAGATCACATGAAGTGTTAATACCACTTTATAATGCCTTGGTAAGGCCACACTTGGAATATTGCATCCAGTTTTGGTTGCCACGATGTAAAAAAAGCTATTGAGACTCTAGAAAGAGTGCAGAGAAGAGCAACAAAGATGATTAGGGGACTGGAGGCTAAAACATATAAAGAACGGTTGCAGGAACTGGGTATGTCTAGTTTAATGAATGTGATCATCATTAGCAACCTTTCTTGCTGACTTCGAACCATCAAAAGTCAATGGGATTGGCCAGATCTACTTAAAGAAGCATTATTCACTTAACTGCAGTGATTTGCTTAACAACCGTGACAGAAAAGGTGGTAAAATCAGGGGTGACTCATTTAACAGCCACTTTGTTAGCAATGTTAATTCTGGTTGCAATGGTGGTTGTAAGCCAAGGACTACCTTGTAAACTTTTTTTTTTAATTGTTGTGTGTGAGTACTTTTTTATGAAAGCTGTGTTTTAAGCAACCTAAGAAATTTTTTAGAAGAAATGTAAACAACATAAACTGAATTATATAAATTTAAAGATTTTATATATTCCGAGCTCCTATCAGCCAGGAAAAAGTATATATTTCTATTTTCTGAGGACCCAGAATGGAGACCACTTACATCCTAGAGTTACTCTCTGCTGTGAGAGAACATGGTGTTGCAAGCAACATGGCCCCAGACTTGGCCTAAATCAATGCTGCTTAGCTGTAAGAGGGACAGATATTTTACATTTACTTCACATTTTAAAACTAAGCTCCTTAAAACCCCTGCTGTCCAGTTTTCTGCTGCAAACAAATGTAGCAGAAACTGATTTCAGAGAAACAGGCAGGGAGAGAAGGCAAAGAAAGGTTGCAATCTGAAGCAGTGATGTGAAAATGGCAAAAAGCAGCTTGTCACTGATATAAGCCATATAGGAAGTTGATGAGCAAATAGTGTGTACTGGTAGATCTCCGCTTATATAGCAGATGCTGTTCTTCCTCAGGCTGAAGTTTTGCTGAGGCTGCACCGTGCTTTCAGGAACCACTAAAAACAGGCTGCATAGTATATTAAAAATGCATTCACTACTTTATGATTCTTATGGAGGCACTGTATTCAGCAGCTCTTCAATTTGCAAGATGGAAATATTATCCACCATTTGAGTCTGATCTCATAATGCTGGTAAGCAGCCTATTCGTAATTAGGAATTTTTCAATAGCAGAGGTTCATAACCTGGAGACTTCCTGTAATACACCTATCAAGTGTACTGAGGTCACCCATTATCCTTTCTTCATTGAACTTTAAATATCAAAGACTTGCTCAAAGGTGAAATAAGGGAAGCTACAAAGATGGCTTAGTCAGAGCTGATTACTGCAACTGAAGATCTGAAAATCCAGCACTTTTTTGTAGTGTTGTTGTATCTCACTTCAAAAACTGTTTCAAATTGACTGCCTTATCTTGCAGCAAAATGAGAGGAATGCTATTAGACAAAAAGGACAAAGAAGCCATTTATGGACATGGACATACACACACCAGTGGCCACCAGTAATCTGTATGGAAATAGATTTGCTGGTAAAGCAGCTAAAGTGTGGTAAAACCACCAAGTACAGTCACATAGCAACAAAAGCAATCAAGAACAACAGGGAATGGTGGGCCTCAATTTTAACTTCTTTTTTTCTCTTTTATTAACCACACTGCATGTGTTCTCAAAGATTGGAAAGCGACAGTATTAATCCTTACATTTTATAAAGTTGAGGAAAAGTTACTTCCAAACTGTAGACCTATCAGCCTGCTGAGTATAGTCCGAAAATTGTATGCCAGACATCTGTACGGTTGATTAGTGGTTTGGATGGAGTCTGAAAATATTCTGGCAAAGCAGCAATTTGGCTTTCATCCTGGCTTTCTGTTTTACACCCAGCCTTTATATCAAACCATCTGGCAGAAAAATAAACCAAATTTATCTTTATATGCAACAGCAGTTGATTTTTAATCTGACCTGATTTTAAGCTACAAATTATTTTCAGTGACAATCGATCACTGGCTATTTCTTCTGATGTTGACATTATCTAAAAGTTCATATTTAAGGATCTTCTGAAATACCCATTGCTGAGGAAATTTCTATTTTCAGAGGTATTAGGCAGGGCTGCATCTTGGTTCCACTATTTTTAATTTATATATTCATTGCTCACCTAGATATTTAGACTATCATCCACCAAAATTTGCAAATAAACATCTTGGAATACTACCATAAAAGAACATTGTGTACTTTTGTTTCTGTTGTAACAAACAATGTTTAGAGATCAGCAGTGATAAAACTAAAATAAATAAAAAGCCTAGATAGTAGACATTTGGTTGAAAGAGTCACTATTGAATGTCAGTCCAGAATTGGAGTGCTTTGTTGCTACATGAGAGTAAGGAAAAGCCTAGTCTGTTTTGCTGTATTTTTTCCTTTTTTCAATGTTCCATGACTCAGCTACTTTCAGTTGTATAGTTATTTTTAGATGCTATAGTTTTCTCAGATTCTATTTCCCCACTGTCCCTCCATATTTCTGTTCTGTCCCAGGTTAGAAGTAAGGATTGTCTAAATAAGACAGTGGGTAAATTTGTGATTTAAATCAAGGTGTGATTAGGCAACAGTTTGTTTCAAACAAAAGATAGTTGTAAAAGTTGGAATAGCTATTTTTTGTATTCATTATAAATCCAAAACTTCTCCAAAATAATGAAATAAATTATTGTAAAGAAATTGATTACATTAGTTATCTTGGGTAATAGCAATACCACAAACAAAAGATATCAGCAAAACTGGAAACTCTGAGCTTAGGTACTGTATTCAGTGTAAATCAAGAATGTCTTCCTGCAAATAAGGAAATGAGTTTCTCTGAAATCTTAATTCTAAGCCATTAATACTTTGTAATTCCTAGAACTTTTAAATATGTGGATTAGAGAAATTTTATCTTTGTTTATAAATTTATGAAGAAGAACCCAGTGGGCTCCCACAATGCAACACTAAAATCTGTTTGCAGCCATAATGAAGAGAAAAGCCCAGAATGTAGTGAATTGTGATTTCACTCAGTAGTGGTTCCAAAAGATCTCAGTTATGTAGGAAAAACCTGGCTTAAAAAGAAGAACACACATTAACCTACAAAAATAAGAAAATAGATATTTATGAAGATATGTATACCAAGAAGTTCTGTGTACCAATTGTGAATGAGCTGTTATTTTTCAAATGGAAAGGGTTGTTTTCCCCCCCTCTAATTCAACTAACCACGTTTGTTCATGAAGAACATAATTTGGGATTTCCAAATTACAAGAAGTAGCAAGATATAACTTAACATATAGGAAGTTTCTCTGGGAGAATGCTCAACAAAAAACAAATGAAAAATATTTAACTATATTTGCTATAAAACATGTTTAAAATATCTAAAAGTAAGTTGATAGAAACTTCATGACTCCGCTGCTACATGAACTGCACTGGTTGCCAGTTTGCTTCCAAGTCCAATTCACAGTGTTGCTTATTACTTTTAAAGCCCTTTATGGCATAGATCCAGGATATCTGAGGACGGAATGGGACAATTGGGATAGCTGCCTCACTCCAGCCCCCCGCCCCAGCTGATTCACCGTGGCTGCCCCTCCCCAATCAGTCTTCCCGAGCTGCCCCCACGGGCAGTTCACCATGGCACAAGCAGATTCACCATGCAGATTGTCCCAGCAGATTCACCATGTGGGACAATTAATTGCTCAGGATAACTTGCTAAATGCCAGAATGAGGGAGAACCTCTCTCCTCTCCTCCTTGTCTTTCTTCCTGTCTCTCTCTTCCTCTCTCCCTCCCTCCTTGATCCAGCTTACCATCACCTCCAATACCCCTTGAGTGCACCCTCCCTTGTTGCACAAGTAGTGAAACCCAGGGATTTGAATTAAAGGCCTCTTGTGGACACTCGAGGCTTCGAAGAGTCGACCTTAAAATGAATGATGCCACATTGCCCGTTCCGATAAGTTTGTCTTTGGCCCTTTCTCATTAGCAATGAGGAAAGAGATGGTGTCTCTTTCTGTGTGTGTGTGTGTATCTGTGTTGTTTTCCATTGTTTCTTGCCCAAATGTGTACAGAAACAGAACCTTCTTCTCTAAAGGGAGTGGGGATCTTTTCCTTTTTCCCTCTCCCCTTTCCTCCCTGTATCCACCAGATGTCTTCCCCAATTTTAAACTTGGCTAGCTCTTCCAAAAAATTTAGCACTGGCCCTTTTTTAATTTCAATCTTTGTATATTTGTGACATTTTTTCTTCCAGTAGTCTTGCAGCTGCTTGCCCTGGTTGCTCAGCCAAAGTCCTGAGTTCTATAGCCCATTTGTCACCAGATGTATAAGATCTCCAATCCATAGTGGACTCCTAATTGACCCAAGTATAGATTTCTGCATGTCACATCTCATTATATTGTTTATGGGAAAGACACGCTTCATCTAGCTCCTCTGATGAGACCTGTCTAGTATGGTTGAATTATTATTGCAAATACGTTAATATCAGCTAAACTATGTGATTTTTAACCTCATTTGTTCTTTGGTTAAGGCACCAGGTTAGAAATCAGGAGACAGTGAGTTCTAGTTCTATCTTAGACATGAAAGTCGACTGGGTGACTTTGCGACAGTCATTTCCTTTTGGCCCAACTCACCTCACAGGGTTGTTGTTGTCAGGAAAATAGGAGGAGGAAGGAGTATTAGGTATGTTCAACGAGCTGAATTATTTATAAAAATAATAAAGGTAGGAAATAAATAAATACATTTCTTTTAAGAAAAACTGTAAGAGTAAGGGCCTGTTTTATGGCTCATCATGGTAAGAAGCCTGTTTTAAAAACGACTGTTTCCAGCTTTGCAACCCCTGGATCTGTGGACTACAGTTCCCAGGATTTCATAGTTGGCATAGTCAATTGTAAGAATTCAGAGAGTTCACATGACTGGCTGTTGTCAGGGAATTAAGTGTGATATATATATAGAAAGCAGGGCTACTTCAGGCCATCAAGACCATGACTTCTTCCTTAAAATATGGTAATGGACTATTGTATTCTTCATTTATATCATTTTCTCCCTTTTTGGTCTTAGAAAATATTTTTACATTTGTTTAACCAAATTAATTTACAAATCTCTTTTTTTTAAAAACCGGGAAGTATTTCTAATGAAATTCATTATCATCTTTTTCCGTATACTAATTATTTAGCATTGTTTCAACAGAAAACCTTTGGCAATCTCTCAAAAAGACATGAGTTAAGACAACAATTACAGTGTAAAAATTTTACCTGGTACCTAAGCAATGTTTTCCCTGAAGCATATGTACCAGATTTGAATCCTATGTTACATGGATTTGTGAGTATTTATTTATTTATGCATATATTTTGTTGTTTTGTATATAAAAGGTACAGAATGATGTCTCTATTTCTCTCCCCCTTCCCTCCCCCCTCTCTGTGTGTGAGAGAGAATGAACTGTGGAGTTCCTGATGCTCTCTGAGCTTGTTTGTGTGCAGACATTTCATTCCCCAAGTAAAAAACAACAGTGTGAATATAACATCATCAGTCACTTGCATTGATGATAGTTAATGAAATATCTGCAGGGAAACAACTCAGAGAGCACGAAGAATCTGGTTCAACCCTGAGCTAAAGAAACTCTCTTCTATTGGACAGAGAGAGGGAAAGAAATACACCTACATACACACAACATATATACAAACATACACACATATACATATATACCAGTATGTGTGTGTGTATACACACACACACACACACACACACACACACACACACACACACAAGCTGTACCCAGCCAAGCATTGCTGTGGCTCAGTCTTGTGGGTATACAATATTTTTTGACCGAGTGCCAATAATTTCTCTCTGTAGCTCAGGTCACGCCTACTTTGCCTCCGTCCCACCAGTCTTTTCACTCGGTCGATTGGATTCAGACCTGAGTTGCCTTTCTGTACACTGTATTGGGAGAGCTGCTTGTCGTGGGATTGGCGGAGGCCTCCACTAGGCTGTCGTCGGTGAGTGGGTTCTTGAGGCTCCGGGGCGCTGGCTGCCGACAAATAATTTGCATCCAGCAGCCATACGGAGGTTTGTCTTCAGACACCTCCAAGGATACTTTGCTGTAGGTGTAAGAGCTGGTTTCCCGGCTTGCCGGTATAACCGCCTTTGTCTTCGCAGCTCTCCGCACCACAGGCAGCATCGGCTCCCTGGCAAAGGTACGGCATACTCAGTCGGGAGAATGCTTCGCGGCAGTTGACATTTCCTACCATTTTGCTTGTGGATTTGACGGCAGTGCTGAGGGGAAAAGACCCAGCTCGCACCTGCCATTGTGATGCTGCGACATTAAAGTCGTAAAAGATTTAGTATAGCGTGTGTTGCCTTTATGTCCAACAGATGGTGCTATTTTTCAAAAAGGCATGTTTTTACCGTTTTTACCTGTCACAAGAGTGACATCTATATAATATAGTTATATAAAAACGTGCATATTCGAATGCAACATGTCAAAATTTCAAAGCAATCGGTGAAGAACTTTCAGAGATTTAAGATTTTGAACAAATGAACATTTACATTTTTATTTATATAGATAGGTAGATGTGTGTGTGTGTGCGTGTAATTTTTAAAGTTTAATAAGTTTGCATGAAGTGTTTATTGCTTGTCACCACAAGTGTCACTGGATAAGCTTAATCATGTAGTGTCTTCACAGCAGCTGGCCACCTTCAAAGTGATTAACTCCGGGAATGGAAGAATTCACACACAGAGTTCATGCTCATGGATTCTTCACTTCTCACAACTTTTTCATGCTCTTCATGGAAGTGCCTCTTGATTATGCCACTGGATACTAGAATTGTGCACAAACTGGTCATATAACTGGGACCCGCAAGTACTCTGCAGATAATACTAACGTTTAGCAGCATTATCAAGAAGATTCTCCACCAAGATTGTGGAACTGCTGTATGGCTCAAACTCACTCCAATGGCTGCATGTTGCAGAGCTATGTGTGGGCTACAGGCAGCACTAGTGCCTAGCAGCACAATCAAGAGGCTCCTTCACTGAGTATATAAAAGAGTCACGCAGAATATATAAGCTGACATAAACCATGTGGTGCAAGTGAGAAGACTGTCTTAGTCATCAGTGAAACAAATTGTTCCATAAGTGATAATAATTTGCTATGCAGAAACCATATAGAGTCTTGTGACTAAGCTGAGACGCTAGGAGAAGCACAGGTATAAATATATATATATATTTCACAACAAATATTTTCTATGGGAGGAAAAGTAAGAAAGTTTTCATGGGAAGCAGTGGATGATGATGATGATAGATTCTGAAATCCAATTTCCATTCATTCAAGATTTTGTTACTCTGAAATGCACCACCCACAGATAAAGGAAACCGTCTGTGTATTATAGTTAACCCTAGTCATATGATTCCATTTCAACTTTCTGTTTAGCTAAAAAATGTTGGAAGAAGAGCATGTTTGGATGTTGGAGAAAATAATTTAGGCGGCAAGCCACTGATAATGTATACTTGTCATGGGCTTGGAGGAAACCAGGTAAAATTACTTTATATATATATGTATATGTGCCCACGTATGTGGTCCTGATAAGTATACAACTTTATGGTCTTTCTGTGCTTTTCTAAACTTGTCACTGTCTGGTTACCACATGATCTATAAAAACAAGTATTTTCCAGTACTGTTAATTTTCTTTTGAAACAGAACTACACTCTAGTATTGGTCTTCAGTGCTCTTTCATGTCAAACCGGTGACTATTCTGTCCAGAAGATCTTTCAACCTATCTGTTAACGTAACACCCTTAGAATCTTTTGGAACACAGTAGAAAAGTTGGTGTAGAAAGGATTCCTTAGGGATAGGGAATTATTGTCAAATTAATTTGTATGCTTAGTTGTCATGCAATTACATTTTACCTACACAATAGCATATTTGCATCCCTTACCAAGTTGCCATCTACATCTTAGACCATTGTATTGCATTAACGCCAGGTCACATGCTTAGTTCCTGATTCAGTGTGAACCAGAAAATTGGGTTAGTTGAACTACAGTACTTAACCATGGGTAAACCATTGTTTAGATATTGTAATTAAATAACACAATAATGCTTTTAAAACCTTTAAATAACAACAAACATGTCAATTTTTGTAGATTTTTAATGGCTATTGCTAAAGACGTAACACTGAAATGTATGGGGAGCCCCCATTTCTTTCTTGACTAGCAAAAAAGTCAAGGGATATTATGTCATGCCAGAAGAAATCAAAATGATAGGTGGCAATCTTTTCTTGACTAGGAAATTGTGTGTTGCACCTGTCCAAAAATGGTAGCAAAGCATATAGACACACCTACATGCACATTAAAATATTTATTTATTCAATTTCTATAATGGACATTTCAAACTATTTGATTCTTGGCGGCAAACAATATCACAATAATTAAAACACAAAAACAGTTACAAATATAGGCAGCTGAAAGTTCTCTTCATAATTAGGAAACAATTAACACTGCAACCAGATAACAAGGCCACTAATACTTTCAGGACCTCAGTCTCGGGCACGTAGCCAGATCTTTTAAAGCTTTACAAAAGATTAAAAGGCTGGGGCCATCTTGAGCTCCAAAGGAAGAATGTTCCAAAGGGCAGGGGCTTCTGCTGAGAAGGCATGCCTCTTGGTTCTGTCATTCTTTGACTGATGGGACCTGCAGCATTCCCAGTCTACTAGACTGAATTGGACAGGTAGAAAGTATTGGGAGAAGCCAGTCTTTAAGGTAACTTGATCGAGTATAGCATACTACTTCCCTCAGCTGCCAAAGTCAGGGCAGTTCCAGAGCCAATGCATATCTTCTAATAACTGACCTAATAGCTTTGTTTCTGATTTCTTTAAATTTATTTTTGACCATATTACACTAGTTCCTTTTGTGCTTCTGTCTCTGCTTCAGCTCTCTGGCCTTTGTCTATTCTCTCTTTCCTGTCTTGTAAACTTGATAATCTTGACTCTTCCTTCCCTGCTTTTTTTCTTTTCCTCTAGAAGTTTTTGCTGTCAAGGAGAGAGCCACTGTGTGATTGAGCAACCAGGCCCGAGTCATCTGTCCTGTCATACTTAAAACCTCATGCTGGGAGGTCAGAGAGCTCTTCCTTGTAGTAAAAACCACCTACTATTTTGCATTTCTAGATGGGTGAATATCTAATGAGCATTCCTGGACACAAAGCCAGCTTTTGTTAAAAGCTGAAGAGCTGTATAATATGTTAAAATTCATGTGTCGATATGCTGTACTAATGAAAGAAATGTTCCACTACTGGAACATTGATTAGAATGTTCCTTATTATTCTATTAAAGCATTTGCTTAATATCAAAGCAAAAGAAAAACTCTTCTAGCTTTGCTATTGATTGATAGTTTCAGTATGCTTTGGGCAAAACTAAGTTCTCCTTTTTTCAGAATTCAGTAGCAATAAATAAATCTTAGATTTCCTTCTGAAATTCCTGGAATTTATCATTTTTAAAGGTTGTTAATTATAGAATCATTAGATATTCCACTGACTTTCAGGCTAAATCTATTCTCTACAAATTAGTTTCTTGGGAATATGCCATCAATACATACTTAATTCTCCATAGTTCTCTGCTTTGTGTATCTTGAAGGAAATTATATATTAGTATTAACAGAATCTTTTAAATGTAGAAGATGCCAGCCTTTCTCAACTGGGGTTCCACAAGATTGAAAAATATTACACAATATATTTTTAAATACCACACCACTTTGTTCTAGTGCTTAATGAGAATTTTTAAAGGCAGCAACTCAGCTGCCAGTTTGCCACTTTTTTATTATAAATGTTGTGAAGCATGGATTATATAGGTTAATTATATTTTAAAGTTTTCATGGTAAAATGGTTGAGAAAGGCTGGATTATGTTATAGGCAGTTACCCTTTCTATTTATCATGGTGACATAAATACACAACATGCAAAATGCAATTTTGGCATTTGATTAACATTTCTTTGAAAATTAGAGCAATGAATTTGTATTATTCTTCTTCTGAGTGATGGCTGACATTTGTTTATACAGTATTTTGAGTACACTGCACACCATGAAATTAGACACAATATTCAGAAGGAGCTATGCCTACATTGTTCTCAAGGAGCAATACAACTTCATGAGTGTGGTTTCAAAGGAAAGACTAGCAGGACTCCTGAAGAAGAGAAATGGGAGCTTCGAAAGGTATTTTTTTCTACAAAATATGTTTATTTAGTGCAAAATTTGCAAAACTAGTCTTCTCGAGGTGGCTGTCCCAAAATGATAGAGATGGTTTAAGTAGGGATCAAATAGTGCAGGCTTACTTTAACATGCCCCCTGCCATCAGACACAATAGACTACAGAGGTGGGCATCCTTTCTCTCAGGGTTCACATCCACAACTTTCTCATTCTTGTAAGCAAAAACTCACATCACCATAATGCATCTTTTCTTCTTGCTCGTGTACTCATCCTTTCCCCTCCAACCTTGTCCAAACCGAGAGTTCTACCGGTCACCTCTTCAGCTGTTTCCAAAAAAGCTAGGCAGTGATCCAATGAAAGGTTGCTCACAGATTGCATGGAAACTGCTGGGACTGTATGCAACTGTAGTTTGCCCAGATATTCTGTATCTTGAATATATTCATTATAGCATTTCATTTAAATTTCATAATGGCAACTGTTCTCATTGTCTTAAACAAAACAGACACAGAGAAATACTATTTTCATTCTGAACTATGTGAAGTCTTCTAATTCCCATTCCCTTTTTGGCAGGTTGTTACATACAATATTTTTAATTCAAATATTTAGATATTTTTGTAGCTTCCTTAAATTATAAGGCCACATTTTATTTCAAATATATAAACTGTTACCTACGCTGAATTTCTAGGACTTTAAATCACATAAGTGTTTAAGTTGCTTTCAATATTACAGTATTTGTGTGGGGAGTGCCTTTTAGTGAGTATTGACTCTTGACAGCTGCCCAGACTAATATCTGCAGTTTTCGTGGCAAAATTTTCAGAAGTGCAGTTGTGATTTTTTTTATTTTTTATTTTTTTTTGCTAGAGCAGAGAGAGATTGACTGGCCTAAGATCACCCAGATGTCTTTGTGCCTAAGACAGAACTAGAATTCACAGTCTCCCGGTTTCTAGCCTGTCACCTTAACCACCACACCAGACTGGCTCTCAGAGTCTGAAAGTCATTATCTTTGTCAACCTTGGTGGTCCTTTGGCACTCAAACAAGCACTAAGGCTACAAAATCTTGAGCAGAGAGAATCTAGGAAGCACATTACAGGCAGTCCCCAACTTATGATCCCTGTTGGGAATGAGTTTCTGTTGCTAAGCAATGCAGTAGTAAGCCTGACAACATGTGACTGCATTGCACTACATAGTGACAGTGGTCTTGGTTGCTGTCATAACTCCAGAGGCCCAGGTCATTAAGCGGGAAGCAGAGGGATTCCCAGATGTGGAAGCTTTGGGGGGGGAGGGGTGCCCTAGGGAGCCTACTGTGCAGGTTGCACATGAATTGGGTGTTGCTGCAGTGTGGTGCTTGTTCAAGGAAGCCAGGGAAAGAAGTGCATGTGTGCTAGCCCATGTAGGATATGGCAAGAATACAGTGCAGCTCAGGAGCTTTTTGGTGTGCTGTGGGTCTGGGTCTGCAAGAAGCCCCTTAGCCACAGCACAAAGCCACAGCTGCTGTCTCTGGAGGCCTCAGCTGCCACAGCCCAGCAGTGCACTGAAAGGGGTTTCTCAGTCTGTCAGAGGTCTGGGGCTGCAAGAAGCCCCTGAATCACAGCACAAAGCCCAGCCGCAGTCTGGATCAGCAGCTCAGCACAAAGGGGCTTCTTGTCATCCCAGGAAGCTGCAGCTGCCCCAGTCCAGCCATAGTCTCCCTTACCACCCGGCGCTCTGAGGCCCCTGTCCAATCTATGCTCTACTACCCCAGCTGATATTCACTGTCTTCTTGCTCCTCCTTCTGACGAGGCATGCCTGGCTGACCCTTCACGAGGCAGCTGCTGGGCACGTGAGGCCATCTTCCCCAAATCACATGAAGAAATTGCCATCCACAACCTGGGTAAGTGTGCAGTCAGCAACGGGAGTATGCTTGGTCAGCAGCCAAAGCAAGAAGTCAGCGAATGTCAGCTGGGGGGGGAGGGCAGGGCAGGGACTATAGAGGGGCAGTTGTAAGGGCAGGTGAGCTACCAAAGGCCTGAATTTTGATCACATGAGCAGGGGGTAGTTTAATGGGTGTAACTATGGGTTCCAGTTATAAGTCCCTTAGTTCAGTACCACTGTGACTTCAATCAGTAGCTGAACTAGTGATCATAAACCGAGGATTATCCGTGTAGGTATGACAATAAAGTTCACATTTCTAGTTAACTAATTTCTCAAAATACTTACTTGATATAAAAGTGAATTGTGGTGATAAACCATACATGCTTCTTTAATCTCTTTAGACAAAATAGATTAAAATACATATTTTTTATATTCTAGGATCAGTTGTTGTACAATGCAGCATCCAATATGTGCCTTACGGGAAACAGAGAACATGCAAGTATGGTATCATGTAATCCCTCAGATTTATTTCAGAAATGGATTTTTGGCCATCAAAATTAGATACTGATAGTAATAATGAAATCAACAAATTAGAATTGCAGTAGTTCTTCCAAGATTTAACTGATTTAACTTACATTGAATCAACTGAATTATAAAACATTTCTAAGGAGTTTCCTCTCATCCGTCCCCCCCCCACCTCCCGGGGGGGCATAAACCTGAAGATACGTTAGTTTCTTAACTGTTTAATATGTTTACAGAATACTGGAAATTACATTTTCAGTATACATTTTAACGAAATATCTACCTTTAGGATGTAATTTCTTATGTTTTGTCACACACATTCTTTTTGTTAGTAACTAAACAAAATTGTCAATGAAGGTTAAACTATTTTTTTATGTAATAGTAGACAAAGAGTGCCTAATAGAAGTTGTTTATAATTTTAAACTGTGATTATTTCCTTTTACTTTTCCTGTTCGTTGCTTTAACTATTTAGCATGTCTGTAATCTATGATATATTTGTTTAAACCATCACTTCTTCTGAAAAGATTAAGTTATTTTTGGAGCGTGAGAATGAAACAAGCTCTGAACTTCTCTGTTGCCATTTCACTGTGTCTTTGTTCACTATGTTTGTAAGGGTTACCTTCATTCTTTTAAGATTCTAAAACCGATTATAAAAAGCTTGCATTGCTGAAGAAAAAGTGTCCAGCACTTCTTTTGAAATTTATACATTACCACTTTGATAATTATATAGAAATGCATTCTTTTTGTATTATGTATATGTACAAATTAGGTTTCTGTATTTACAGTTTCTATTCCTACCTCTTTAATTCTCTTGTTGTATCAAATATGAACTTTATATGATAAAGGGCTAATATAAGAACATTGCAAGTCAAATAGTCTTTTTCATCAGAAGGATGGAGCACTTTTTATTTTAATTGAGCCGCACAATATACACTTATTTCAACATGCAAAAAATTATAGCTAAATTTTGCAGGTTGTAGCATAGACAGCTGCTCAATTCTTCTGCTATATTGTGAGGAGCAAATTGCTGAGAAAAGGTCATTCAAATGAGTTATAAAAAAAACCAACCTTGTTTGCGACTGATATCAAAGGTGTATTGAAAAAACAAGAATAAACTTTGTTTGCCCCATCCCATGTATGCTCCTCAAGGAACGCTTTTCCCACGAACTGCAGTTTTATGTCTGCCACCCTTATTGTCCTAGTAGTTGTCTAGGATGAGTCACAGATGCTCACTATGGAAATGAAATTAGTTGTAACCAGATTCATAGTTGGTCATAGCCAACCTTGTGTTTGTGTGAAAGCAGATAATGTGTTTATATTTCAGCCAAAACAGTTATATTTGCAGTTTCAGAAGATAAAAAATATTTTTAACTATACTTTTTAAATGGATAGATACATGCATATTCCAAGAAAAAGTGTCTATTGCAATTCTACAAGTACAATAAAGTAGTTTACTGTTGAGATATAGTTTGCAGAAATAAATTTTGCGGTTTGCCAGGCATGTAAATGAGAACCCTGTTCTTATTTGTGTTTTATGATTTTCTATTTATATAACTTTCCTTCTTGTTTGTTGTAGTGTTTAAGTCAGAAAATTAACTACTATTTTCTCTTCTTCCACATTTGAAGTTCCAGAATTTTTCAACCAAAACCATAAACTGAGGCTATCATTAGTCTTCATAGTATTTCATTGTGGCATTTTATCACAAGAACCAGAACAAGTTTGTTCTTCCGCTCCTGCCTTCTCAGTGGTTTTGTATCTGTCTAAATGTGAATTTAGCTCCAGGTTAGGGTGTTAATTCCTTTTTTGTACTCCTAACAGTTTTTATTCTGTGTAATATATTGTGCTTCTTTAATTCTGTTTTGTAACAACAATAAAAACAATTTTAATGTAAGTTAACTTTGGAATCGTGGTTTCTTGTATTTGTACCTTTAATCTGAGCATCCCCAAATATTAAAAACAATGTAGTGCTCAAGGCACTTGAAAAGAGGAGGAGAATATGCTTTTTGTCAGACTCCCTTTGGATCTCATGGGGACCCTTAACAGGAGCAGTTTAGTTCTTTGGGTAGGATAAGGAGAAATTATTGGGCAGTCATTAAAGTAGCCAAGCCTTGAATTATATAGGGCTTCATAAGTACCATACATCCCTTTGAATTACACTCAGAACCCTACAGGTAAGTGGTACTGCTTCTGTAGTAGAGATGTAATTAGGCAGTATCACAATGGATCATTAAGGCTGCTGCATTCTATACCACCTGAATGTTCCAAGTGGTCTTCAAGGCAAGTGCCATATAAATTAAACTACCGTGATCTAATGTAGTGATGTCAAGGTGACGAGTACCACTGTCAGTATGCCATGTTCCAGCCCTCCTGGCTGCAGTCTCTGTCCACGGTTCAAGCAGGAGCTATGAGTCCAAGTAGACTTCAAGGTTGCAAGATTTGTCTTCTTTCTATTCTAGGAAGACAAGTATGGTCCCCCAATCAAATCCTATCACAGGTCATTTATTAGAGCAAACAATTTCTGATATCCAGTGGTTAAAGCATCAGGTTAGAAACCAGGAGATTATGAGTTCTATCCTTGCCTTAGGTGCAAAGTCAGCTGGCTGGGTAGTCTTGGACCAGTCACTTTCTCTCATGCCTCAGAAGGAGGCAATGGCAAGCCACTTCTGAACAACCTTGCCAAGTAAAACTGCAGGGACATGTCAAGGCACTCTCTGAAAGATAGACATGATTGAAAAGAGGAAAATAAATATAAGTGGATTGTGTAGGAAAGTGAATTGTATTGTGAGTTTTTTTTAAATGCAGGGGCTCCTTGAGACCTGAAATTATTTCAAGAATTAGGGTTATTTGCAGGATAAAAGATTGAGAAAAGCTCATCTGTATCCTCCAGAATCCTCTCCACCAACAACCACATTACTTCCTCAATAATTGTTCCCTGGAAGGGATGATTAATAGATAAGCTGGCACTTGTCAAATTTTGTGGAGCAAGACTACGCCTTGAATGAACCAGTGTTTCTGATTACCTAAATTTGCCATGCAGCAATTTATGGTTGCGTGCCTAGTACTAGGAGAGTTTTCCCTTACGTGTTGAAATTTAGATGGGTTGGGACTACAGTTCCTTTTTTTCTGAGTATAATGATTCAGTGGTGAATGGGGAGACCCTTCTGAAGCAGAGGCCCCCAACCTTTCTGGCTCCACGGATCGACAGCAGGGTGGGGGTGGAGTAGATGGTTTCACACACACAACCTTGATCCTACACATGTGCAAATGAAGCTTTGCCCGCTTGTCTGATGCTTCTGTGGCACAGTTCCCAACCCATAGACAATTACCAGTCCACGGCCCAGAAGTTGGGGACTCTGTTGTTAAAATTATCCTGAACATGATACACATTTTTAAGTACCCAGAAACAGAAATGGGCTGACTTTCCACATAGTCTGGACAAATGGAAAATTTAAATAGAACAGTATGTCTAATTCATTAAAGGAAAACCTAGAACTCTTTCAGCAATTGTGGGTACCTTTCCTTCGCATAATTTTGAGAAAAGCATATCAGACGTCGTGCTTATTAAATGTTAAATATAACATTTTGTTCACTATTGTTTTTCATCCACAAACGTTTATTTTAGTACTATTTCAGATTCAATTAACTTGCAAAAAAAACAGGATAATTTATAAACTAGATTCTTGGAACACAGCATCAAAGTTTTCAATTTATTCAGTATTAAGCAGCTGCCTAGCAATATTACTGCTTCCTTTTTAAAAAGAAGTTATTCTAAATGTTTACTCAATTAATTAGCCAGTAGAGGATGCTGTTGCAGAATTATTTCCAGCAGTGTCTGTTCATGGCTTCTAATCTATGCATGTTGCATAATAAAATTCTGATTGGGATCTGATGTTTATATTGATGCAAAAAACAGTTTCCCCCTTTTGTGAAATGGGCCCTAGTTATCTTTCTTGATGGAAATGTGGAACCACAGTTTGAACAAGATAAAGTGGAAAATAACTGGCCAAAGGCATATTGCCAGTGAGGCTTAGCCCAATGAGCATTTATTTTTGAGTATAGTAGAAGTACTGCAGTTTCTAGGCATGTTTCTGGGATGCCTGGATGAAAGCGCACAAGCTTCCTGTTTCTAACATGGCTTCATAATAAAGCTCCCTCAGAGTTCTAAATTTGCAGGTGTAAAAAAAAAAAATCAATAGAATATAACTAGTTCTATCTCTATGCAAATAGGTCATGCAGGGATAAACCATCAGACATTTATTCTGTTTTAATTATCTCCTGCCAGCTTCTCCCCAAACAATTTTGTGAAAGAGAAGTTAGGAGCCTTTTTTAGTTTCTCTCAGACTATGCTGGAATATCTGTTAGTTTAAGCAATGCCAGTCACTGGCCAAGTACCATTTTTTAGTATCATCTTCAACTGAGTAATGGGGGGAGTCTTTTGGAGCATGATGGTAGAAAATGAAGACGAGAGTAATGTGGAGTGGGAAGAAAGGGAGACAAGATGAGGGGAGAAGCAACTGCTGGTGTGTGGAACTTCAAAGGGATTGAACAGAGTTTTGATTGCATCACACCCATCAAAGATTTAAAAATCAAAGCAAGAAGCTGTTTCAACCTTCAAATTGGAGGTTCTGCAACACTAGGGCAATTTCCAAAGCACTTCAGAGGTAGAGAGAGGCATTTTCTGTCAGGGGAAGAAAATATAGTGCGATAGTTGGTGCCTGCAGAGTCAGGAGGTTTAGAAGGAATTTCTTTATTTTGATTTGTCTCCTGTGCCAACGTATTAGTAGTTTGTCTCCTATGCCAACCTATTAGTAGTTTGATACTTCTTAAGGCAAAAATAATCATGGACTGTTGAACTTCTCTATTAGTCCTTTAATTTCATCTTATTTCCCATCATCCATCAGATGATTTTCAGCAATCAGCCTGGATATTTTTTTCTCACTTTTGAGAAATGGATTTTAGAAATAGTACATGTTTAGGTCATGTAGTTGAATTTTTTATTATAATCACATGCTTTTTAACATTATCTCTAAGTCAAACTCCTACATGGTAGGGAAACTGCTCCCTGATTATTCCAGCCGTTAACAATGAACTAAGTTTTAATATGGCAGAAAAAAATTAGCTGCATTTAGTTAATTTTAAAGAAGGGATTCATGCAATCCCACATTAAGGCTAAGCAGGAGTCTCAAAATCAGAGATGGAAAGGAACATTTGGACCACTGAATCCAAATTCCTGTTCATTACAAGAATCTAAATTAAAGGATCCTAGACAGATGGCTCTCTAGCTTCAGCTTAAACATTTTCAGCAATGGTGAATTGCTTCCACTGTTAAGGAATAGGGTGGAATAATGTGGAATAGGGTGGAATGGTGAGGAATAGGGAGGAATAGTGTAGAATAAAGTGGAATCTGATCATATTTAGAAAAGTTATTTTCCCGTTTTAGCAATAGCACTTAGATTTGTATACTGCTTCATAGTGCTTTACAGCCCTCTCTAAGCAGTTTAGAGTTAGCATATTGCCCCTAACAGTTTGGGTCCTCATTTTACCCACCTCAGAAGGATGGAAGGCTGAGTCAACCTTGAGCCAATGAGACCTGAACTGCTGAACTGCAGCTAGCAGTCAGCTGAAGTAGCCTGCAGTACTGCACTCTAACTACTGTGCCACTTTGACTCTAGGCTCTTTCAATTGCTTCCTGGAATTTAAATCTATTATTCTATCCTCTAGAACAAAAAAGACGAAGTGTTTGAGATTGCCATCCAATCTTTCCTTGGTCCAGCAAACTGCAAAGATGCGAAAAGGACACGAGTGATGATGGAATTACATCATGCAAGTGTCGTTGTCATTTGCCCGTCTTCCATTCCCTGCAGATGTCAGGCTTCACATGACTTTTCTGAAAGCAAAATATGCCCGGCTTGTTCCATTTCTTTTCATAGGAGTTCAGAGTTGTTCTAGGGAGGCATGAAATTATAGAAAATTAAATTACAAGAAAATTGATTTCAGACGGACTTCAGGAAACATTTCTGAATGGCTAAGAGCTATTCAACAATGGAACAGAATGGCTGATTGTGAATTCCTTTATTGAATATGGTCATTTTTCAGGGAAGCTTTGAAGCAGATGTCTGCATTGGGCAGGTTGGGACGGAGGCGATGTACTCAAAGATCACTTCCTGTTCTTATCTTCTATGATTCCATGATAGTTGTGACTTTCTTGCTAGCAGTATGGCCTACTTGGCCACTGATTTGTCCAACGACAGATATCTTGTGTAGATGATATTTAAGAGTAGAATACCAGAATCACAATAACTTAGGTTGTATATGTAAGAAATCCTGAATAAGCATGCTTGCTTTACAAATTTAAAACTAATTGGTAGACTATATGCAGTCTAATAAAACAAAAATACAACATCACACAATGACCAACTACCTTTTTCCTTTCATGGTTTTACAGCTTTGCAAAGGAGGCTACTCCAGGCAGAATAAAAACATTTTCTAGATTTCAAGGCTTTGATTATCTATTTCAAGGCTCTATTATTTTCTATAGAAAACTAATTAGTTTTCTACCCTCAAAAACACATTAATAATTTAAATTCAGATAAAGCTTATAACGCCCTTCTAGTACAAAAGAGACATAGCTGATGTAACGTAGAAACCTGATTTACTTTGTTGCAAACAAATGGACAATAAATATATATATTGTACAATATATAATAAAAATACAGCATAGTACGAATGCCACTAAGAAAAAAAAATAACCTAATTTTAAGACTTATAAATGCTTATTTTTAATATATACATTGCAGAATAAGCCACATTAAATACATCAAATTACAGATCATTCATCATAAATACCGAAAATATAAATACAGAAGGAATACAGCATAAAATAAAGTTTGTAGCATAAGGTATAGTTTAGGGTTTTTGCCACCTACACTAACCCTTTTGTACCAGTGAAGTTGAAAATGATAATGCAAATTAAATCAGCCTGTAGAAGTTATACTATAACGTCAATTATAGCTTGTATGTATGTTTTGAGTTTGTTCATGTTCTAGTGTCATACTATAAATGTCTTTGGAAGGGGGAGGAATTTTGGACAGGATAACTCTGTTAGAACCTTTGGCAGGAAGCGAAGCTCTTAAAAGGTGACCTAGGAATACCACAATTATTCTGTTCTGCTGTGAAATTTATTAACTGAAAACTACTAACTTTATTCTTAATTTTCAAGTAAATTGCACCCCTATCTTAAAACTTCAATTCTTTCTCTTTCCTGAAAACAAAACAAAATAAAGCTCTACAGGTAGTCCTCATTTAGCAACTACAATTGGGGCCCGCAATTTGGTTATGAAACAAAACAGTCACTAAATGGAACCACAATTGGCTTATGATCTCACTTCAGCTTTCCTTTGCTTTACAGACCTTAAATGTGAGGCCTGGTCACAAAATTATCTTTTTTATCACCAACAATTGCTAAACAAGGCACTCGCTAAACGAGGACTACCTCTGTTAGAGCCACAGTATTATTGGACCTACTACTGTCCTTTATACTGAAAGCATTTCAAAAGAGATGAATTATATATATGTGCCATACATCTGAATTAAAAAGGACCTCAAGCAAATAATCCATATCATAGATTGCCAATAATAGATCAAATTATTTTCATTACCAATATGATTTAGATGACCATTTTCCTTAGCTAATGTATATACGGGTAATCTTTACTCACAACCGTTCATTTAGTGATCGTTTGAAGTTACAATGGAACTGAAACAAGTTATTTATGACCGTTTTTACATACTTAAGATTATTACAGCATCTCCACGTCACATGATCAGAATTGGGATGCTTGGCAGTTGGTTCATGTTTATGATGGCTGCCGTATCCCAGGATCATGTGATCATTGCAACCTTTGATAAGCAAAGTCAAGGGGGAAAGCAGTCACTTAACAACTGTGTTACTAACTTAACAACTACAGCAATTCACTTAACTGTGGCAAGAAAAGTCATTAAATGGGATAAGGTCAGAGGTAGGCTGCTTCGGGCAAACCAGATAGACCGGTTCGGGCAAACCAGTAGTTGCAACCTGCAGGTGGGCCCACCCCGCCCACCCCGGTGCTATCCCATCCCATATCGCCATGTTTTTGAAGCCACGCACATGCGCAGAAAGCCACACATGCTCACATTTTCAGTGCTGGGCAAACCGGTTGTTACAACCGGCAGCAGCCCACCATTGGGTAAGGCTCATTTAATTGTCTCAGCAACAGAAATGTTGGGCTCATTTGTGGTCACAAGTTGAGAACTACTTGTAGAGTGATTCAGCATCAACTGTCATTCTTGCAAAGTGCCTAGTTAAATATGTGAGTTAGTAGCACCCATTCTCCTAAGAACGCCTTCATTTTTAACAGCGATCAATTCCAAAAAAAAAACAACCAACCCCCCAAAAAATTGAAGAAGAGGAGCAAGTTGACTTCACAATAATGAACTCTGGCTCTTGAGCGAAACTTTAATTTTAAAAAAATACCGCCATCAATTGTTATAAAAATTCTTGCAAAAAATGTAAAACGCTTCACTTGCATTTTTGCAAGTTGCATCTGTGGCTGTAGAGGCATGTGTGATTTAAGCAGCTGAATTAAGATGTAGCTGAAATTATGCTGCACAGGTAAATTAATGTGGCAATCCTGGGAAATAGAGAGTCTGAAATAATAAAAGATTTAAATTGAAGTTCCTATGTTACTGTGACTTGTGGCTTTGAACAAGACAAGTTTGTGTTGCCTAGGAACTTGTCTTTAGAGAAAAAGCTGAAAACACTTGATTAAACCTACGTGCGGAGAATGCTGGATTTGCCGGGAGGAAAAAAAATTTTTTTCCCAGAAAGAACTGCAAAAAACTAAACAAATAGAACATTTAGTTTTAACCTCTTAAATTAAATCCGCTAACCTTCTTTTCCAATCCTATGGTTTTCTTTGCCTGCTCAGAGCCAGGTAAATAGCTTTCACTGCAGAAGATGAAACATGGGAGGAGGAGGATTCAACTGGACGTGTTTCTTGTTGCTGATCTACCTGCATGTCCCCATTTGAGGCACAAAGGTTGTTGAAGATAATGATAATAGCAGCTTACAAGAAATGAGGCTGACATTGTATTCTTCTGGCAAGGCTAACACAGAATTTTAAAAACTATATAGTGCCAAAATAACCTCCAGGAGAAACATGAAGATCTATTCCTATCACGGAAACTTATGCAGAAGCATGGTGAACTAGCCATCCCTGAGAACAGAGGCAACTGTGGAAAAGACTGAAAAACTGATGAATACACTGGTTCTACAGAACTTCTCCAGATAAGGAGAGGAGGGGAAATTACCAGTGGTGGGTTGCCCTGGTTCTGACTGGTTCGCAAGAACCGGTAGTAAAACCAGTGGGAGGCTCCGCCCACCACCCCAGATGTTGTCATAGGCGATCTGTGCATGCGCAGCTTTGCGCATGAGCAAAGCACGCACATTCGAGCAATCCCATTGCGAACCAGTAGTAAAGGTTAGAAGAACCTACCCGTGGAGATTATCCACATGTGCTCCGGATGGCTGCTTCTCATGAAGAGATTACAGGACAGTTGTCTTCTATGGGTTTGAGTGCCAGGAAAGGAAGGGAACAGCCATCATTCTCACAACTGGCAGAGCCTTTTAAAAGATACTGGGTTCACTAAACTTTTGGAAATTGCCTTATTACCTTATAGCTATTAGAGCTTCAGAACCACAAGCTTGAAAAGCCACCTGGTGAGTTTAACTTCATTCCTGAACAAAAAAAGAAAAAATTAACTACAAGCTTAAGAATTTGAAGAGCTAGAAATATAAATGGCAAAAAACTAAACAGGATTTTGACCCAAGAAAGTTATAAATGAGTTAAGGATCCAGATGAATTTAGAATATTAAAACTTTTACTAAAAGTTTTAGAAATAATTATATAAATAAACAGACTTTCATAGGAAGAAAATGTTTTGGCTACCCTAAGTCATATGAAATTTTGAGATGATTTTATGATGTAAAAAATAGGACATCTGAGGGGACTACAGATCCCAGGCAGAAAAGCAAAAGAGGGGGGAGGGCAATCTTCCATTTTGTTTTTGGTTAGCAAAGGGATTTACAAAATGACATAAAATATTGGTTAACCCTCCATGAGACTTTTGAACAATGGGGTCAGAAATTAGCAGCTATAATAACAGCAATGATATCTGATTCTATGACTATACTATGTCCAAAAGATAATAATGAAGAAATGATGGATGGGAACAAATTTTCCCTGATGTAGAAATATCACAACCAGAAATATTAGATAATTGTAGAAGTGTGGATTATAAAACAGAAAAGGTAGCTAAAGCAGAAATACAAAAGATGAGCCAAGAAAATGATCCAGATAAGGAGCTTTTCCTAGATATGTGAAAGAACCATATTAAAGCTTTGAAAATTAAAATAGAAATACAGAAAGAAAGCAAGAGAATCATCTTGATAATGATTTTTTTATTGGATTTACAAAATGTTTATTCAAGAAATATTTTGGATGGAGAAAAATGGAATGAAATCAAATTCTATGTCAACATCTGAATGAATTAAAAATGAAGATTGCTAGAAGCAAAAGGAAGGAATATAAAGTTGGCTTGTTTGAGCAAGGTTAAAATGAGACATTTTTATAAAGCTCTGCTAACCCTTTACAGACTTTTTGCTGACCCTAAGTGAAAAATTGATGATTTACCCTTTTTATGCTTGTGATGAAGATCAGAAGTCATTTCTTTAATTTCCTTTTTCATTATCTTACTTCTTTTTCTTTTTTGCACTTTTTATTCTCTCTCTCACTCTGTGAGTTTAGTTCCTATTTGCTTTCACTATTGTAATTAAAATTTTCCACACATTTTATTTTATTCTATTTTATTTTATTCAATTATTATCTGATACCAGCCTTGTACTATACATAAACCCTTTTCAATATATAAAAAGAAAACAAAAATCAGGCTCTCTTAAGTCATGCTTGACTCTTAGTAAATACATGGGCACCTCCAGCCATTTACTTGACAACAAATTGAAAATCTTTTGCTGCTTCCTTCTTCATTTGTCTTATTTCCACAGATGGAAATGTAACTTTGGGACTGCTTAGAAAGATCTTAGAAAAATGTAAGTATTCGCTCAAGGATGACTGCAGGAACAAAGGCTTTTGTCAAAAACCCCTTATGGACACATCTGTATTTGGCACCTTGCACCTTTCTACTTGATATTTATTTATATTTTAACCCTGGTGGCACAGTGGTTAGACTGAAATACTGCAGGCCTACTCTGCCCTGTGCCAGGAGTTCGATCCTGATCAGCTCAAGGTTGACTCAGCCTTCCATCCTTTCGAGGCTAGTAAAATGAAGACACACATTGTTGGGGGCGATATGCTGACTCAAGAGTGCGCTGTGAAGCACTATGGGATGGCATATAAGTCTAAGTGCTATTGCTATATTCCGCCTTTATTATTTTTACAAATAATTCAAGGCAGTGAACATATCCAGTGCACCTTCCTCCTCTTATTTTCACAACAACCCTTCGAGGTGGGTTGGGCTGAGAGAAAGTGACTAGGTTAAAGTCACCTATTTGGCTTTCATGCCTAAGGCAGAACTTGGAACTCATAAGTCTCCCACTTTCTAGCCCGGAGCCTTAACCACTAGACCGAACTGGCTCTATATTACTACATTATAACCTCAATGGCAACCTTCCTCAAACTAGTACTCTCTAGACTGAGTAGATCACTTATTTTTCCCCACAGAGTGCAGTCCAATCTGAAAAATGGGAACTTTGTTTAGGCTGGAAGTTTAAGAGTGTATGGCAAGCAACTCACAAAAGTAACTGCCATGGGTGGGCCTGTCTAGACACATGAAACCTATTTATCAAAAAGCAGTTTTCCAGAGAAACTATTACATCATCCAATTGGGACATCCATGAAACATATAACATTTTTGAAAAGAAAAAAAAAGAGGTCAGGCCCCGGTGCTTTACTTTGCCCTATACAATCTGGGTATCTATGTATTTATTAATTATTTCATTGTAAGGAAAATAAAAGACAGTTCTGTAGCCTCAAAGTTACCAAGGAAAGCATTTGGGGGTACAGTGGATTTGTGTATATCCGATTGCCTGCCTCGGGTTTAATTCTTCGTACAGGTAACAGACATGTACTTTGTGAAGCTACGTTGTTTAGCTTCATGATATATGGATGTTGGCAGTAATCATGCCAGAAACCACTAGTAAAGTTTATGTATCATCTTACTTTGCCGTAGCACTGTTCAGATTACAAATAAGGTTGTAGTTTCTAGCCACATTATTTATATTCTTTACATCACATTAAGCATCTAAAGTTTCCTTCGGAAATTAACAGTGGATAAA
The DNA here is from genome assembly GCA_030761175.1 of Masticophis lateralis. Classification (NCBI taxonomy): domain Eukaryota; kingdom Metazoa; phylum Chordata; class Lepidosauria; order Squamata; family Colubridae; genus Masticophis; species Masticophis lateralis. Next base: position 206,831,018 of record JAUDYJ010000001.1, read on the forward strand.
GTCACAGTGATGAAATACAGCCAAAATGTGTTTTACCCCCATACTAAAAACAGTGGGACTTTCGAAACATGCAGAGGTTGCTTGTGTGATTCCAGATGAACTGAGTCGGTCTCAGCCACAAAGAACAATTTGTATACAGTTCCTTTTCATTTTGAGGCCTGCTGGCAGATGGATGAATGGGAGGAAAATCAAATCCATCTCCAGTTTTCACACTTAACACTTCACCCATTTGTAAATGGGCCTGATGTGGAAGGATCCTGGGTCCTACTGGATCAGAGTTCAGAAAATATTGATCATTTAGTATGGTAGTAAAGTCACTGCATTATATGCCTAGGTACTAAAAACAATGCCACAAAAATAGTATTTATAACTACTGTAACCAACCTCTGATGTTTTATAGATCTTATGCTTGCGGGGTAAGCAAAGTTTGTTCCAAACTGATCATTTATCCAAGTCACTCTCTTGTACCCCCAATGACTTACAAAACTATGCATTTTCTCATTTAAACAAATATAAACAATTGGCAGATGATATGGGGCATGAGAGCTGTGAACTCAGCTTTGACTCTTCTCCTATTGAATCAACAAGACAAGATAGTTTCGAATGAAGGCGAATATACACGTGTCCCAGGTTAATGTTGCAGGATCCAATCTGGGCAAGTCACCGGGACCAGAGGTTTAATTTTCTGAACTTTTGGACTTGTGCTAAAGTCCATCCCTGAAGTTCCTTGAAGATGGACTCCAGCAAAAGTCTGAAAGCTCAGAAGACAAAACCTTTGCTCCCGATGACCGGCCCAGATTAGATGCTGCAACAAAACTGTTTTTCCAATGTCCATTACAGTGAGGCTCCTCAAAATGTGAGTCATGACCTACTGAGTGGCCATCAGCAAATCAAAGGGTTATAGATTTTGCAGACTTAAACAAAAATAGGAGAGAGTCACTACTAAAACTTGGGTCCAAAACTTTGACTGGCCTTGCCCAGACAATGTGGAAGCATATGTGATAGGATTCTGGCACAATTCAGTAGGGATCCTACCCTGAAGATCCATCTGATGCAAAAGAAAACAAAACACAACAGAACAGAACAACATGAGGCTATATCACTGGTGGGATAGGAGAAGGCCTGAAGTATGGTCTTGTAGAGCTCCCAAACAGTCTTACAGTGATCCAGCATTAAGTGCATGATGACGGCATGATTTTTGCTGAAACATTTCCAGCTTTTGGTGGCGGTAGGTCTGAATTGGGAGAATTGATTAGAAAATAGTACATTTATTTTTGAATCATAATCATCTGGTTTGGGTCCCATCATGGTATCTAGGTGAGATTTAACTCGTTAGGACAGGGTTTTCAGTTCTCATCCTTCTGACATGCAAGCCTGATTCCATGAAGTAATTTACAATGACGTGAAATTAGCTGAGTACAAAGAGTGTTTCCAGCAGCAGTGATGTGTTCCAACTAGCCTCTGACAAGCATCAAGGATCTTATGCAAATTCTTCAGAATTATTGTCAGTATCGAGGCAACTTAGAGAGCCACTCCAAAAATTAAAGCACAACATGCCAAACTAGTAATTTATTCCACCTTCCTCATTCTATATGGCCAAAGAGGAAGAATACAAAAGTAAGATTCAAATAAGAAGGGATTTTATGGATCAAAAGTCAGCAAAACTAGTCCTTTTGAACATCCAAGTGTCATCTGTTTGTTGCTATGCAGCTGGTGCTGACCAGGTGGCTGGTATGTTTAAAAATAATGAGAAAAGATATGATCAAGGAAGTAAAATACAGAAGGTAGGAATCAACATTCAACCCAAAGATCACCTGCAATAAGCTCATGCCAGGAATATGGAATAAAGCCTAATTTTTGTAGTAAGTGAGGAAATAGACCCACCAAGACCCACCAAGGATTAAGTCTCCCCCCCTCCCCATTGAAATAATTTGGATGTAGCATGTTCGCTACAAGGAAAATAAAGAATCGGCTGGCACGCTTGGCATTGGTGGCTGCTGCTACCAGGAACATCCCTAGAAGTGAGAAACTTCTAGAAATAAAGCTGTGGATGCTTCTGCTGAGATCAATAGTAAAGTCCGACTGAAGACTGCAGTGAGATAAAAATATATTTTGATACGGCTGGGATCTTCTTGAGCTAAGCATGCAAAGGCACTTCCTTCACAGGTTTTTTTTTTTTTTTGAACAAAATTATCCAAAGAGGAGATGGAATGCTGTACTTGAAACCCCCATTTTCAGAGGACAAATCTACAGTTAAAACTTCACACTTTGCCAACTTTAAAGAATGGACATGTACAAGAATAACTAGTTTTTTCAGTTTTGAGTAACTTGAAGGTAGACTTTTGTGATCTAGGTTACATTCATAAATATTGTTCTTGAAATCTGGAAAAGAATCACAAGTGGATATTTATCATTTGGACCTATTTAGGACAACCAGTTCAGGGAATAGCCTACAAAATGAAATTCAATGTAGAAAAAAGTAAAGCCTTACGCTTAGGCAAGAAAAACCAGCAGTACACATATAGACTGGGTAGAACCAGGCTTAATAGCAGTAACTGTGAGAGGGATCTTGGAGTCTTAGTGGACAACCAGTTAAATATGAGCCAACAGTGTGCAGTGGCAGCCAAAATAGCCAATGCAATCCTAAACTGCATTAACAGAGGTATACAATCAAGATCAAGTGAGGTACGAATGCCACTCTATAAAGTCTTAGTAAGACCACACCTAGAATACTGCATCCAGTTTTGGTCACCACACTATAAAAATATGTTGAGACTCTAGAAAGAGTGCAGAGAAGAGCAACAAGGATGACTGGAAGCTAAAACATATGAAGAATGGTTGCAGAAACTGGGCATGGCTAGTCTAGTGAAGAGAAGGACCAGGGGAGACATGATAGCAGTGTTCCAATATTTGAGGAGATGCCACAGAGAAGAGGGGGTCAAGCTATTTTCTAAAGCACCTGAAGGCCAGACAAGGAATAATGGATGGAAACTGAACAAGGAGAGATTCAACCTGGAAATAAGGAAAAATTTTCTAAGCGTGAGAGCAATCAACCAATGGAACAGTTTGCCTTCAGACTTTGTGGGAGTTTCATCACAGGAAGCAGTCCTGTCTCTTCATCAAGAAGAGACAGGACTGCCATCTGTCAGAAATGATGTAGGGTCTCCTGCTTGGGCAGGGGGTTGGACTAGATGACCTACAATGTCCCTTCCAACTCTGTTAATCTGTAAAGCCTAATGGGGTAGGGTGGCGGGAACATTTGAGCTCTAATAGCTCCACAGTTGCCATGACTACAATGTTCCCTCATTCACTACAATGAAGAAACACTTGTGAATTGCATACTAGTGATAGAAAAGCTCTGGAGGATCTAGTATCTACCACGTATAAAGAAAATATTTATAAGATGTTATACAGATGGCATCTTCCACCAGACAAATTGGCAAAAATGTTTAATGGACAGTCTGCTGAATGTTGGAAATGTGGATTTGAACGCGGTACTTATTATCCTCAATGGTGGACGTGTCCAAAAGCAATTAAATTTTGGGAAAAAATTAAAAAATGGCTGAAAGAAATCCTAAATCAGGAGTTTGAACTGCGTCCAGAGACATGCTTGCTTGGCTCCAAACCAGAAAATGTAAAAAAAGATTCGTGGTACCTCATACTACATATTATTACTGCAGCGAGAATAACATTTTCTCAATTCTGGAAAGATAAAAATATCCCATCTGATGAAGTAATAATAAAGAAGATTTTGGACTGTGCGGAAGCAGATAGATTAACCAAAAAACTGATAGAGACCAAACGCAAACATGTTTATCTTGGGAAAAATGGTATATTTGGCTATCGAAAAGAACATCAAAACCAAATTAGAAGAATATAAATAGGCATTGTATCTATTGAAAATATTTTATTATATACCTAAAGTGAGGTCGGATAGACCTGATTGATTTAAAAATTTAAAATAGGTTGTTTCGTCTCCTCCGGAATGTTGTATGAATTCACTATATAGGTTTGTACTAAATATTTGATTATGGAGGTATTATCTATATGTATTTATGTTCTTTATTCTGTTGTCTTGTTTTGTTATTTGTTTGATGTGGTGTTGTCTTTTTTTAACTATAAATGTAAATAAAGATTTTTTTTTAAAAAAAGAAAAGCTCTGGAGGAATACACACTTCAAATCTCAATGCTTTTGCTAAAACAAAAGAGAACAATGGCTGAAATATGTCTACTGATTCCACTCAACCCTAAATCCTTTCCTATTTAGAGATTATTGTGAGGCACATCACACTCAAATGAGAAACTCCATCCCTACAGATTCTGAGTAACCACTCTTTTTTTTTTTTTTTTTAGAGTTCATGGAATTTCTCCACAAACAGCACAATGCCATTCTTTTCCTAGTTACTTCATTTGGCTAAAGAAATTCAGAGTAAAGTTCTTTCTAAGAACTGCTGAAAATTCTTGCATGGTTTAGCCATGGATTATTTAAAAAAGAAAAAAAGAAACAGATGCAACATTTGAGAACCAACAGTCTGTGGTGTCTTTAAGATTTACTCATAGCTGCTAAAGTGAAGTATATTCGTTTAAGAACAAAAAGATACTTACACAAAAGCTGCCCTGGGCTGTAAGCACAAAGCACACAGCCCATTAAAACTTAATTGCAACGAAGTGCCACCAAAAGCAGTGGAATGTGACATTCTACTGAAGGAATTCCCTTTTGATATCTCTGGATCATTTCCATTAGGACTTTGTTTCCATGTTCCCATGTGACTCTTCACACACTATTATTGTATGCAGGGGAGAGGAAACGGTTACATGGCTAGGAGAGAGACAGAATGCCGCTGAGCTCTAGAGCCTGAAGGAGATGAGAAGACACCCCACGGAAAACCCATATCGAATCCCATATTGGTCACAGACTCCAAGATAGAGATAACCTTGATTCAGTCATTCACTCTGGATTATTTCTTAAACTATGGTGAAGATCACTCTGAGCACTTTATACATCGGGTTGATAATTTTAATTAATAAAAATATAGCATTCCGACTTTACATGAAGAAATAACCATGAAAGACTGCATCAATGCTCTTATTTTGGAGCTCTTATTTGGTTGGAGCTCAACCAATCTCATTGTACATATGTTGTGCACTGACAATAAAGATTTGAATTGAATTATTTAATAGAGGGCCCAAGCCATCCTGTAGTAGAGCCACCATTTTCTGACAAGCAAAATTCTTCACAAATGTGAAGGTTGCAATTAAGGAAAAGTATGCTGATTGAAGGAAAAATAGCCAGTGATTTGGGGAGAGGGAGGGGGAATGACAGCAAGATCTGAAGAAGTCTGGCTGGATATTGTCCTTATTTAATATTCTGCATTTATCTTTATGAAAACAATGGAGAGAGATGATTGAATAAAAAACACAACCCAATTTCCTTTTAATGCTAACACTGCTTCTCTTGACCCTTGAAAAGCTAAGGATTGTCCTACGTTACACATTTTTAGAAATGTAGCTGCCATTAGCTGCAATTTAGAAAAATCGTATATATTATCCTCTCCTTGAGATGGGGACAGGGCAGCAATTGCAACACAAACTCCACCCCAGCGTCATCAAAATGACTAAGTGGTATGTCCTCCCTACATTCCTACATTACAAATACGAATTAGTCCCTAGTGCAGATCAGAGAACAGGGTTCGTGATCAATTGTACTACCCTCACAAAGGCAATTTGCCTAATGAAATCTCATTGTGCTGTTCTGCTCCAAAGAGCAAGCAGTTCATTTTTATCAAGTTATGAGTACTAAGCTACAATAAATAAACAAATACATTACTGAATAATTCAGGTTTTTTTTTGTTTGCAGTCACATTTATATTTAAAAAGTCATCACCCTCAAATAGGAGCAACATTTTAATACCCTAAATATAAAGAACCCAAAGTAACGTTTTTATTATCTTGCACAAGCCCGACAATAAAATAAGAAGTTGTAAGTTAGAGAGCCCAGCATAAATCAACATGTGGGCCATTTTCATACTATATGCATGTGGATATATAGGTCTGTGCGGATTTTTTTAAAATCTGGGTATTTTCTATCAAAGGACCATTCTATTTTTTATAAAAGTTTACTTTTTTACACAAACTGTTTTTGTGCAATGGCCACAACCAAGAGAGCTTTACTGATAAACAACAGTGACAAAGAAAATCAAAACATTAACCATGGTCTTCCCCCTTACCTCCACTGCTGAGAGGAAAAAGAAAATAAGAACGCTTCCAGGGAAATCCAATTAAAATAGAATGCATTTGAAATCTAGAGCCATTCGGTCCTAAAATAAATTTAAACAGGTACTGTTTCCATGACGGGAGATTTGATACACTCTTCGTGTAGTCTGCTCTTTTCTGAAAGGCCGAGTGAATTCTCGGTGGGACGCTCTGGGAGGTGAGCGCCACCATTCAAAGTAGATACAAATCCATCTTGCGAAGGACTTTTCAAGTATGAAGGAAAATCCACTTGGGAATGCCTTGGCCGATGTTCAGCGTATAAACTGCTACATGGAACAACGTTATCGCTTTCGGATGAAGAGCAGCAAACAATGACAGATGGGTTTGAAGAGGGATACAGGGAGCTGCCGTAATTTTCCTCTGAGGGCCGTGTGTAGTCCACAAACTGTTCCGAAGTTGGGTTATAAGGCACCAGAGAAAGATTTCCGTTCTTAACAGTCTCTCTTTCAGAGTAAGTCTCCCGAATCTGGTTAGGAGTGCCAGGGCCGTGATTCTCTATTTGGTAATACAAGGATGTGGAGCTCGGGTAGTAGGAAAGTGCCTTTGGCTGGTTTTCATGCATGGCAGTGCTGTCTGAATAGCAGAGGACAGAAGGGAGGGCTTGACCTGCATCAGCATGAACACCCAAACCTTCCAGACATTCATCTAGTTTTTCTTCTTCCTCCTCCTCCTCCTCTTCCTCCTCCTCCTCATCGTCCTCCTCCTCGTCGTCCTCTTCCTCATCATCTTCATCTGTTTCGCTGGGCGCTAAACTCTGTGTGCTGGAATCTGTAACTCCACTACAAAAGCTACTTGCGTCTTCTTCCTCTTCCTCCTCCTCCTCCTCCTCTTCTTCCTCCCCAGCGCAATCCAAGTCATCTGCCGACTGCAAATGCATTACCGCAGCCCTGGGTTCGGTCTCTAATTCAAAGTTTTCCGAGACTGAAAATTCCAGGGGGTGGGAGGTGGGACCCATTGCACTGCTGTGAGCATTGAGCTCGGCATGGCAGCCGTTCAGCGCGGGAACCTGCTGCTCTCTGTTTTTCTCCAATTCAAGTTTCATTATAGTGTGCAAAAAGTGAGTCCGAACCCTGATGGGATTAAATTCAATTCTGCCAGCTGTATTGCTGCATCCTTCTTTAGTGCAACCACACGGGAAAGACATACGGTCCACCTTAGGGGGAAAAAAATAATGGATTAGCTGTTTGGTTGGGCACCATCAATCCCTGACATGCTAGAAACTCTTAGCCACACAAGAAACTTCATCAAAGAAAATTGCCCCGGAAGCCTCGCAGAAGATTGATCCATGAGATAAATTAATTACCTGCTTTTACAAAATTTCTTTCTGGCAGGAAAAAAAAAAATCCAGATAAGAGATGTTGGAAAGGGAGATCCGCCTGGCTTTGCAAACTGCGCTAAGCCCTGGTTTGTTTTTTTTAAATGGAGCTATATTTCATACTTCATTAGAAATTATGATTTATAAATGAGAATGGCTTGAACACATCACACTGAGCCAAAAACCACATTACGGCTCCCTGCAGATGGTGAATCCAGTTACTGAAGACAAGGTGGCTGTGAGACAAATGACAGCTTGCTCTGGTTAAGCAATGACAAATGTGCCATGGGACCCCGTCCCTTTGTTCTACTCTAGCATCACCGCCTCCCCCCCTCCTTATTCTGCTGATCTAATGACGGCTAACGGTTATGCCAGCATTTAGGATTAATCCAGGTGACTGCTAAATTGCAGAAGTAGGTTCTTTTTTCAAATATTCAGGCTGGTGGGGCATTTCAGTTAATTGTCAAAAAATTATACATTCATGAGTGGGATGAAGTTATACTCCAGAAGTTAGAGAAGTGGGAATCCCCCTTGCTAATCTCCCATTTGATTAGTGGGTGTGGAATTTGGATACTTCACTCCATCTTGAAGCGGTATATACAACAGCCTCATATGAAATATCATTATGAGTGGTTGTCTTTTTTAGCCCTCATGTAAAGGCAGGGAGGAAGCTGATTTTATTTCCATTATGATGTTTATAAGATGGACAGTCAAAGTCTCTTTAAACCTTTTTAAAACCTGGAAACAAAATGGAACTCTTCTCCAGAAAGCTTCTATTCCCATCAGCACTTCCTGGACTGCCCATGTGATCACAGCACTTTCCAGCCATGCTGATAATCCAGGAAGCCGCGCTGCTAAAATGTATGTCAGGAGAACCCTAACCCTAATGCTAACAGTAATGGGGCTTTAAAACTTTAAGTCAGGGGTGTCAAACTCAAGGCCTGACGCCCGGATCTGGCCCATGGGGTGCTTAGATCTGGCCTGTGGGGTCATCCCAGAAACAGCAAAGGACTGGCCCGCGGTGCCTCTGCCAGCAAAAATGGAACTCAGAGGGGCTGTGGGTGGCCCCCTGAGCTCCGTTTTCGGCCGTGCCGGCCTCCTGCAGCCTTCTGCCAGTGAAAACGAAATCGGGGGGGGGCACATATGTAGCCTTTGAGCTCCATTTTTGCTGGCAGAGGGCAGCAGGAGGCCAGCACGACACGAGTGATGTTGAGCTGGCCACTTCCACCCTGGCAACACCCACCCATCCCCCCAAAGTCGAACACAACCCTGATGTGGCTCTCAATAAAATCGAGTTTGACACCCCTGCTGGCTCCCTTTGTTCCTACCAGGTCCAGCCTAGACCATCTTTAGTTAACCTTCTGTAACCTGCTGCCCTTAAGTTGTGATGGAACATTACTATGCTTATGGGAATTCTGAGAGTTTTAGGCTCAATATATCAAAATACCATCCTGTTGAAGAAAATAGCTATTATTAGGGAGACTGATCCAAAACCAAAACCTGGGCTATCTGTTTTATATCTTCTTTATTGTATTTTGCCATGTATGTGCACACAGAATCCCATGTTTCTCCAGATTATGCTGAATTACTCTTTGGATCCCTCAATGTTGGCTGTGCTTTCAATTGTTGGGTTCTGTGTTTCAGCAACACCTGGAGGGACAAATGACTCACCTGTCTCCTTATGTTTCAACTACAGCTGAAACTTCCTGTAGCTGAGGTAATAGGGCAGTGAATGGATGAGTGTGAATGGGCAGGATATCCTTCCTTTTTTTGAAAACAAAACAGTTGGAACTGTCCTTTGGTGAAGAATACTTTAAGTGAAGCCCTCTCACCTGGCATTTTATGCCCGCAAGGCAGCAAGTGCAAGTTTCTGGGTCACAGAAGATTCGACAATCGCAACCACAGTCCTCTCTTGAAAGACGGATGGTTCGCAGCTCATGTTTTTCTTCCACATCAATCTTCTTGACTCCAGAGGCTCGCAGGAGCGCCCTTCGTTTCTTTGTCGGCAGAGGTTGTAGAAAGAAGTATTCGTCTACTTCGGTGTTGTCCAGATCTATATCATCATCAGAAATGTCCTCCAGCGTTAAAGTGTTCGCTTCCTCGGATTCCACCGTGCCATTATTAGTCATCTGTAGTAACATTAAAAGATGCGTCATAGCTCCACTGAACAGAATGTTCAAAGGAAACCATCTATGTAGCGTAAGCTTTTGTTATGCAAGAGTGTGGAATTGATTTATGAGGATCACACCATCTTTAAATATCTCTTTGTTTTCATGGCTCTTATTATTAATTGAACAACTGAAGATGTTTCGAAGCATTTATAAACAGTTTATACCATAGATCAAGCTTGGATAACCAAAATAAATCCTCAGTGCAACAATTCTGTTTAGCAGATCCCAGATGCAATGAATAACATCTGTCTGTGGACTGTATGCTCCTGTGCCTGTGCAAAATACTATTTGCCATATTGCACATACATACAATACATTTGCGTAACATCCTGTTCCTATGTTACATATGCATAGAGTGTATAAAATGCTGTGTGCATGCATAAAATCCCATTTGGATTGAATGAGTACTCTGTTTTAAAGCATGCACTTTCCTCCCAGTTGTCTTTTTGAATGAAGGGGTTAGGACAAAATTTCTCAAACCTGGCAACTTTTAAAGTATGTGGACTTCAACTCCCAGAATTCCCCAGCCCAATATGATGGCTGGGGAATTCTGGGGATTGAAGTCTACTTATCTTAAAGTTGCCAAGTTTGAGAAGCACTGGTTTAGGATAACACACAATCACCTTTATTTTTATGGTGCTCTTCATACTTCTGTGTCCCATCAACTTTATTCTGGGGAATGCCACTATGTTTTCTCCTGCTCCTTTTGAAGGTACATATACACATGGTTCAGGGCTTATATTGTGAAGCTCCATGTGCCGTCTTGCTGATTTTGACCATCCCTTGCAGGTGCCACTGGAATACCCTCTAGGATTGGGAAAATGTTTAGACAGATGCTCTGCAAAACCGCTTAGCACAGAGGTATCAAACTCAAGTTGTCATGGCGGCGTCACGTGATGTATCAGGACTTTTTGCCCCTTTGCTAAACCAGGCATGGGCATGGCCAGCACATGACAGATCTGGCCCGCAGGCCAGGAGTTTGATAGACCTCCTTAGCATGAGCAAAACACATCTTTTTGCAGTTGTCCTTTTTTTTGCAAAGCTTGTGTAGCTGCTTTGAAATATGTCCCTCTGCCCAGCTGTCTCCCTTTACTGATAGTCCAAGAGTAACTAGTTTTGTGCATCCCGTACTAAGGACAGTTTGGAAGCAGCTGTATCAGCATCGTAAAGGAAACTCTGCTCTAATACTTTAAAGAGAAATGTTTTGTGTTAATGAACTTTACAAAATACCTATTTTAAATATTTTACACAGCCCTAGTTGCTATTTGCATAGGATACCCTTTTTTAAAAAAAGGGAGTGGGGGAATGTATCAAGTAGCTTGCATACAGCAATACATATCCAGGTGAACAATATCAGACCTATCCCTGGCAGGTATGTTCACTGTAGAGAATCATTTTCTAGAGAATCAAAATAAGCTCCTGTATAAACCGAAAGATGTGGGTTTCAATGTTTTGTGCAACTGGATATCACACAGAGTAAGCACAGTTGGCTGTTGCAATTTTCCCAGCAGCCCGTCGTATGATTCAAAGAGAAAAACCTTCCTGAATATCAGTTCAAAATCTCTTTTGTACAGAACAATCCACACCTAGCAGCTGGCTTAACTATATTTGCATCCCGATCAAAGCTGGAACTTTGATGGGGTGGAACGAATTGTCACCGTATCTGCATAGCAGGAAGAAAACGATCATTCTTAAAAAGCCCAGGTGGAAGCCTATTAAAAAAAAAAAATCTGATGAGTTAATACAGGGAGACAGGGTCAATGCCAGCTTGTTGGAAGCGATTGAACTGCAGCCATTTTAAGAAGTTGAACTGTAACCTTGCCAAGGATATCAAGCGCCAATCCTACTGTTAATGTTTTGGGCCCATATGTCGGAGGTGGGGGGAAACGATCCTGCTCCCCCTCTTTTTTTTTACCTTGAGTTTTAAGGAGTTCAGCTTTTCCTCCCTGAGATGTTCTCTTAACATCTCTCGATGAAGCCGTTCTTGCTCCATGGCAAACTCCCCAAGGGTGTATTGGCGTACACTGTTGTGACGAGTGGACATGCCCAAAGTGCTGCCTCCTTGGCTGGGAACGCTCGTGAAGCCTTGCCTCCTGGTGAAGTAGTATACCGTAACACAATTAAAATGAACATTTTTTGTCCTCTTCCTTTTCTCACTCTTCAGAATCGAGGAGGCTGGAACGGAAACAAAGGACAAGTTTTAATCAATCCATCTCTTCAACCCTTAACGCTACCATCCACTAGTTAGGCTAAAACGGACAGGGTGGGAAGTGTGCAACACAAACTCTTGCCCCTTTTGCACCATGTTTCCCCCAAAATAAGACCCTGTCTTATATTTTTTTGAACCCTGAAATAAGTGCTTGGCCTTATTTTCGGGGAGGTCTTATTGTTTTGGGTCACGTGGAAGAAACCAGAGGAAATGGTGGGGACCGGCTGTGCATGCATTTAAATATTTTTGGGGAGGGCTTATTTTGGGGGGGGGCTTATTTTAGAGCATGCACTCAAAAGCCCGATTGGGCTTATTATCAGGGGATGTCTTACTTTCAGGGGAAAAGGGTACTTGTGACACAAAAGTGCTTGTTAAGCACCTAAGAGGTGGAACTTGTGTTGTAAGTAACATCACAACATAGAAACGGTGGCTTGCTCCAGATGCCTCTGGAAGCATGTCTAAACCGTACAGGGAAAATGCCAGACAAAATGAAGCTCTCTGCTTGGTTACCTTCTTTAACCACTTGTCCAGAACTGCAGCTATCTTACTATGCCTTCTAAAAGCAGCATACAGCTTAATTTGGCATGTCAGGTTCATTTTTATGAGTCAAAATATGTCAGCCTTCCTAGGTGGATCAGACAGAAAACATAACCAGATGGTCTATTTTCTCCCTTATTGTAAAGCAACATAAACAGAATCTGGCAAGCTTTCCGAGCCTCTTGTCCTGCCTGCAATCCAGCTGGGGGATATGCTCTGTGCAGGGGTGGGCTTCAAAAATTTTAGCAAGGGGGTCTCTGTTTTTGCTGGGTGGGCGTGGCCATGGTGGGTGTGGCCTAGTCAGCCTCTTGCACCACGGCGGGAGGGGGGAGTAGGTTTTGCCCTCCCCGGGCTCCAGAGGCTTTCATTGAGCCTCCAGGAGGGCGAAAACAGCCTCCCCAGGCTCCGGAGGCTCGCTGAAGGCAAGAAATGGCCCATTTCCAGCCTTCCTGAACTTCTGAAAGGCCCATTTTTCACCCTCCCCAAGCCTCTGTGCACACCCTGCGCTTACCTGCATCCAAAATGGGCCGCATGGGAACTCCTGGGAGGGGCAGAGTGGGGGGGGCAGGACTAGACAGGAGAGGGATTTGGGGGTTTTCCGAACTACAGAATCTTAGCTAGGGGTTCTCAGGGGTTCGGGAGCCCCTGAGCACCCCTAGCTAAGCAGCCCATCTCTAGCTCTGTGTTATCTGATCATTCCTTAAACATTTCCGTGGCCTGTTCTCCAATATCTTTCCCACCTACCATTACTGATAGTATCAAGTCAATTAGCTAGTTAGGTTAGCTGATTAAAACAGTGGTGAAGTAATTGCTCCATTCTTACATCAGACTTAACCAAGTGAATCAAGAGAAACAGAGACATGTCAGTGGGAGGAGGTGTAATTTTCCTCAGGGTCCACAGTTTCTTTTCTTTTCCCCTCCCCTCAGAAAAATGGCAGGCAGTTTTGTAGGCCAGCCAAGGAGGAGGAGGAGGAGGAGGAGGAGGAGGAGGAGTAATTTCCAAGCTCTCTGCCAGCTTCCCACAAGCCTTGTCAACAGGGAAGCTTGCAGGAAGTTGGAACTCGTCCCTACTCTCATTGATTCCTTTGTCTGCCTGCAGTCATTCTGCTTCTCCGTTTAGGTAAGCAAGTATCTGTAAAAGAATGGCCCAATGAGTCACAGTTGCCTAGTGTCTTAATAAAATTTTCATATGCTCAATGTTTCATATAAAGTTACTATGATAGAGGCATGATGGCTGCATTACTATTACTATTAGTCTTCTCATCATTCCTATCACCCATCTGCTCCCACTTATGACTGCTTATTTGTTGCTTATATCCTTATGATTTATATTGATATTTATTGTTTCCTAGTATGATTTTACTGTTTATTTGTACCCTATGACTATCATTAAGTGTTGTACCTTATTATTCTTGATTAATGTATCTTGTCTTTTTATGTACACTGAGAGCATATGCACCAAAGACAAATTCCTTGTCTGTCCAATCACACTTGGCCAATGAAGAATTCTATTCTATTCTATTCTATTCTATTCTATTCTATTCTATTCTATTCTATTCTATTCTATTCTATTCTATTCTATTCTATTCTATTCTATTCTATTCTTGTCTGTCTTCAAATCCAGATCTTTTAGGTTTAATCTTGAAATATGAAAGGTTCTGATTTGGCAACATTTTCAAGGTAGGGCTACATAAATCATCCACATCATTAGAAATCTCAGAATTTCTTTAATCTTTGTAAGATTTTGCCAATTTAGTCTCTGGATCTTTTTAGGTTTTACATGAGAATGAATAAACCATTTTTAAAAAGATCTTCTATTGCATCAGATTTTGGCATTCTCATATAAGTTCTCATTAGGCTGCAAAGAGAAGTTATTCAGTGCAATTATTATATCAGAAATAAATGAATTAATTAGGGCCAGTGGTGGGATTCAAGTAATTTAACAACCGGTTCTCTGCCCTAATGATTTCTTCCAAAAACCAGTCTGCCAAACTGCTCAGAAAGTTAACAACCGGTTCTCCCGAACTGGTGCGAACTGGCTGAATCCCACCACTGATTAGGGCTACAATATTTCCAGACTTCTCTTACAAATGAGTATTCCTTCCTTTCCTTACGAAATTAACAAGGAGTTAATTAAGTAATGTGCATAAATTTTGAAACAGCGCCCCCTACTTTTAAAGAATCTCCATTTAAACTTTCTTTATATCACTGCCTAGCCATGCCTCTTATAAATCCACATAGAATCATGAGCAGCATTTAGCCTACAATGAAAAATATGAAGTGCAGTTGCAAAAGCTGCTCGACTCTTCCGCCTGATGCACCCGGGGTGGCAAAACAACATTGGGGGTGTGAGACGATAAATCATATGTATGTAATTCAGGTATGACAGTTGTACAGGTATGATGGGAAAAATGTAATAGTGAAGAGGGAGGAACTAAAAGGATCATAAAACATGCTAACAGCCTTTGTAATGTGAAGCTATATATTTTAACAACCATAGCCAGAAGCACCAAGCTAGTTAAAACAGCTTCAGGAAATTAAGTCCTTTGGCTTTGCAGTCTGTTCTTCCATCAATCAGGAATGGATTTTTAAACTTAGGTTTCAGATGCATATTAGATCTTTATTGTCAAGGGAGGAAGAGTTTCATAACCAGAATAAACATCGTTTTTTTAAAAAACGAGAGAGAACAATGCATCAACAGTGCTTTTCAAATTGTGCTCTGGTGAAGGTTTCATTCTCCAAGAAACATTCATAATTTCTGCTATCCAGCTGACAAAACTATTTCTGAGATCTAGCGGTGCAGCTCTTAAGCACCAAGCTAGAAATCAGGAGATTGTGAGTTCTAGTCCTGCCTTAAGCATAAAATACAGCTGGATGATCGTTGTCCAGTCATTCTTTCTCAAGCTTAGGAAGAAGGCAATGCCAAACCACTTCTAAAAATTGTGCCAAGGAAATTACGCCAGGGATCAAGATTGAGACAAAATCATGCACACAAATCTGTAACATTTTTTACAAAATCAGGAAAAAAAATCTAGCTTCTCTTCTTCAATCCATTTTGCAGGCCACAGCTGCATGCTAATCAGGTTAAAATTAAGCTATCAAAACTCTTAGTTTAGATTTCAAAGTGAAGTAGTTTCAAGTGATTTGATCAGTAAAATCAATCAATGAAAGATGCTGACAGCATAAGGAAGAGTACTACTTCTCTAGAAAATTAGTATCAAAAAGGAGAGGTTATCCTGTTACTTTTAGCCTTCCAATGCAGCTAAAGCTCTGACATTTTCTAAAGAAACCCAAAATACTTTCCTGAGACATCGTCCTAATGAAATATAATCTTTTTCTGCTACGGGAAAAGTAGTGAAGAAAATGGAGCTCTCGTATTACTTCTTAATCTTATTGAAGCTAAAGCTCTGGTCTTTTGTAAACTAAAATACTTTCCTAAGCTATACACTTCTTACAGCACAATCTTTTCTTACTCCAGGAAATAGATTTTTGTTTTCAATACATAGGTTTTCATTTATATCTCCAAATAGCATATTCCATTAGCTTCATAAATAATTCAGTCCAATGTCACAGACGTTCTATATTATTTTACAACTATTGTTGCAATGCTTCTGCTCTGAATTGCAACCTTGAAGACGGTGTTGCATTTTCACCCCAACTCAGCAAGGTCAGTCATGGGGTAATAGGTGGATTTCTTGTATATACAATGTCAATCTGCATTGTTTTGAAACATGAGAATATGAAAAAAAGAATTTTTTTGCAAGCCCTGCCTTTTCTCTTATAATATAAAAGCTTTGTATGTACTAAAACAGCGACCCCCAACCTTTGGAGCACTCGGGTTCTATGGAGAGGTTTTTCCCTGGGCCAGAGGGGGCATGGTTTCTTGTGCTGCCTGCATCCCATGGATGGGGCTTCACTTGTTTGTGCGGACCGGTTTCTGGCATGCCATGGACCAGAGGTTGGGGGCTCCTGTACTAAAACACGTTCAGCTTGAAATTCTTGCAGATTACAAAAGCTGGAGGAAGGGGCGAGATTCACACATTCATGTAGTGACATATAGCATACAATCACAATAATGTCCCCAATCTTAGGTGGCTAGATACAAAAGTGAATGGAATTCCTGGAGCATTAACATTTGGGCCCCAGCAGGAAATGTAACAGGTATTCCCTGTCACGGAAGCAACATCAGCTGTAACCTCCCTCGTTACCTGGATGAAGCTGTCTATCTGGATCCGTGCCAGTCGGGTTTCAGGGCGGGTTACAGCACGGAAACGGCATTGATCGCGTTGGTTGATGATCTCTGGAGGGCTCGGGACAGAGGATATTCCTCGGTCCTGGTCCTTCTTGATCTCTCAGCAGCTTTTGATATCATCGATCATGGTATCATGCTGCGTCGGTTAGGGGGTTTGGGAGTGGGAGGCACCGTTATGCGGTAGTTCTCCTCCTTTCTCGCTGACCGTACGCAGTCTGTGTTGGTGGGGGGGCAGAGGTCGGCCTCGAGACACCTCACTTGTGGGGTGCCACAGGGGTCTGTCCTCTCGCCCCTCCTGTTCAACATTTATGTGAAGCCGCTGGGAGAGATCATCCGTGGTTTCGGGGTGAAGTGTCAACTGTATGCCGACGACACGCAGTTGTACATTTCTACCCCGGATCACCCCAACGATGTCCTTACCGTGATGTCCCACTGCCTGGAAGCCGTACGGATCTGGATGGGGAGGAACAGGCTCAGACTCAATCCCTCCAAGACAGAGTGGCTGTGGCTTCTGGCGCCCTGATATAGCCAGTTGGTTCCATCACTGGCTATTGGGGAAGAGATCTTGCCCCCCTCAGAGAGGGTTCGCAACTTGGGCATCCTCCTGGATGCACGGCTGTCCTTAGATGATCATATGACGGCCGTGGCCAGGGGAGCTTTTTATCAAGTTCGCCTGATCGCCCAGTTGCATCCCTTTCTGGATCGGGACGCCCTATGCACACGCTCTCGTCACTTCCCGTTTGGACTACTGTAATGCTCTCTACATGGGGCTCCCCTTGAGGAGCACCCGGAGACTTCACCTGGTCCAGAATGCGGCTGCACGAGTGGTTATGGGAGCAACCCGTCGCTCCTGGGTAACTCCCCTCTTGCACGAGCTGCATTGGCTCCCAGTGGTCTTCCGGGTGCGTTTCAAGGTACTAGTCACCATCTTCAAAGCGCTCCATGGCTTAGGACCGGGATATTTACAGGACCGCCTTCTGCCAATGAATATCTCCCACCGCCCGATACGCTGTCACAGAGAGGGCCTCCTCAGAGTGACGTCGGCCAGACAATGCTGGTGGGCAGCCCCCAGGGGGAGAGCGTTCTCTGTGGGAGCTCCAGCCCTATGGAATGAACTACCCCTGGATATAAGAAAGATTCCTGACCTCCGTGCCTTCCGACGAGCCCTGAAGACTCTACTGTTTCACCAAGCCGGTCTGACTTAAATTTGTGTTAAATTTTAATAGGGTTTTTAGCAGGGGTTTTAATTTTACGGCCAAACAGTTTAATTATTTTATTAGTTTTAATTTTTATATCTGATTGTTTTAATATGGCTGTAAACCGCCCTGAGTCCCATCCGGGAGAAGGGCAGTATATAAATGCAATAAAACTGAAACTGAAACTGAAACTAACCTCTTTCACACAGCTATCAAAATCCCAGAAGTTCTGTCTTGTTTTGCAACATTCTTTGCAAACTTGGTCATAAAAGCACAGTATTGAAAAGAAGCTCTCTCTGTCTTGGCAAAGTTGGATAATGGAACCCAAATCCATCACTGAGCACACTTGCCAATATACCCCCCCCCAAAAAAAGCTGGGGCAGTTTTCAATTTCCCTGAAACACTTCATTAAGTTAAGGAGCTAGAGGTGGTTCCTACATATAATGTGAAAATGGGACACTGCAAATGGAAGTCTATTAATGTTTATTGTAAAAAATATTCGGACAAAATAGAGATGAAGATCTTTACGAAATTTCCTTCCCAAGTCATTGCATACTTTACATTTGTCACAGATGAGCCAACAACTTTGCTTTGTAGCAAGAACAAAATCTGGAACTTTGGGGGGGGGTTTGGGGGGACTGGTAGACTAATGAAAAGTCCCCTTTGCAAGTGTGAAACTACACTTCTACCTCATCCATTGAAAACGAGGTGCCTCTGCATATCATCATCTCTGTTAACAAGCTCCCTGACTTTCAATGTTTTTAAACAAAAAGAAAAAAAACTTTAATTAAGAATGCTCAAAATTACAAAATCTGCAAGATTTGTGAATATTTTTCTGAGATTGACTAAATCAGGAGTGTCAAACTCAAGATCTGGGAGCAGGATCCAGCACGCGGGGTACTTAGACCTGGCCCTGAAAACAGTGAAGGATTGGTCTGCTGTGCCTCTACCAGCAAAAACAGAGCTCAGGAGGGCCACACCAATAGTGGGTTCCTCCCGGTTCAGCCTGGTTCCGCTGAGCCGGTAGCAGTGACGATATGATGTCACCAAACCGGTTCTGCCCCCGCCCCTCCCACCTACCCCACCCCACCCCCCATGTTATTCTTACCTTTTATTTGGCCCCACCCCCAATCTATTGCTGCCTCCTGAGTCCCAGCTGATGGGCTATAAGGAAAAACTGTTTAAACTCTTGCCACGGGCTTCAAAGGGCCACCCTACAGCTGATCAGTGGTAAAAGGCAGTTTGGTGGTAGACCGGTGCCTCCAAAAACAAATGAGCAGACTGGTGCCTGCAAAAATAAATGGCTAGACCAGTGCCTGCAAAAATACATGAGTAGACATGAGTAGAGCTGTACCAGACTACATGGGTAGTCTGGTACAGCTCTGCAAGCAGATAAAAGCCTAGTAGACCAGTACCTCTGCTAAATCCTAAAGAATTGTCACATGACCATCAAGCCATGCCCATAAAATAAGCCTTGCCCACAGAACCGGTAGCAAACAAATTTAGAACCTACATCTGGGCCATATGTAGCTGTCGGGAGCTCCGTTTTCACTGGCAGAGGGTTGCAGGAGGCCATCGCAGCCAGAAACTGAGCTCGGGAGCCCGTTTTTGCTAGCAGAGCACTCGGGCCACCACAGGCACCCCCAATACGGGTGACAATGAGCTGGCCATGCCCATCCAGGTCTCCTGAGGTCAAATACAACCCTGATGCAGCCCTCAATGAAATCGAGTTTGACATCCCTGCATTAAATGTTTAAACATGATGAAAATTTTAATCCTTTCTTACAGATTCAGTTTTAGCACTTTTTATTTATTTATGTGGGAATGGATATGACTGAGTGCAAAATTAAGTTTGCTCCCTAAAAAAATATGGCTGATTCATGCTCTCATGTTTTATGTATGATTTCGAGCTCACTCAGATCTTCCAATGATCTCCCATCAAAACACTTCCTTGGGGTTCATACGTGATTGGTTTCAGCACCTGGCGTTTTTAGCACATGCACTGGATCCAACTGTGTTATTTATTTAGTTGTCAAATTTATGTGGCCACTCATCCCAAGTGACTCTGGGCGGTATACAATAAAACCGGCGATTAAAACATTCCATAAAAATCAATGAAGCAAAAGCAAGATCACAAGAGGGAAGATTACAACCACAATTGAACCCAAAATTTCTGTGGCTAAGTGAGACATTTGTTAAGTGAGTTTTGCTCCATTTTACGACCTTTCTTGCCCAGGGATCACTGCAGTTGTTAAATTAGTGACACACTTATTAAGTGAATGTGGCTTCCCTGTTGACTTTGCTTGTCAGAAGGTTGCAAAAGGGAATACATGATCCCAGGACACTGCAAACCATAAATATGAACCAGTTGCCAAGCTCCTGAATTTTGATCATGTGACCATGGGGATGCTGCAACGGTCATAAGCATGAAAAATGGTCATAAATCACTTTATTCAGTGTCATTGTAACTTTGAACGGTTGTTAAACGAACTGTTGTAAGTCAAGGATTACTTGTATAATATAGCCAGCTCCCAGGCCTTCCCATTACCAGGGGATCCCTAGGCTTGCTGGAAAAAAACCCCTATTTTAAGGGCTTTTCAGAAGGTCACAAAGCATAGTTCTGGAGAAAAGTGTCTATCTGACATTTCAGGAATCAGCTTTTCAGCTGCTCTTACATAAAGAAGTTCTTTATTCCATCTTTGGCAGGTAAATCCTATCAAGATTTCCAAAAATAGCCCAGGGAATTCCAGAGTTAGGAGAGGGTACTGGAAAGTGGGTGGGGAGGAGGGAGAAATGTGTATATGTTTGTGTGCGTGTGTGTGCGTGTGCGTGTGTGTGTGTGTGTGTGTGTGTGTGTGTAAGGCTAGTTAAAAATAAACCCCTAGTAGGAAGGGAAAGCCTGTATTGCCTCATTTGTGCCAATCTTAGTGTGAATGACCGTCAAACCCTTTGAACTTTTTCAAACACCTTTTTTTAACTGTAAAAAGAACTTACTTAGTTACTAAGCATAAATAAATTGAGGTTTGCCTGGCTGAGATCCAAAGTGCGAACACTTCCCTCCCCCAATTCCAGCTATTTTCTTGATGTCAAAAGCACGTTATAATAAATGTAAACCGTAGGGCTCCCTGACAAAATATGGCAGGTTTTCAAACTGAGGGTGATGTCATTTACTGCCCTCACAAAAACAATTTAAGAAGAAATATAATATTGAGGCTAAAAAGACTAAAAACACAGAATACAGGTCATCCTTGCCATACAACCACAATTAAGTCCAAAATTTATGTTGCTAAGTGAGACAGTTACGTGAGTTTTTCCCCATTTTACAATCTTTCTTGCTAAAGCTGTTAACTGAATCACTACAGTTGTTAAATTAGTAACACTAATTAAGTGTTAAGTGAATCTGCTTTCCCCATTGGCATTGCTTGTCAGAATGCCACAAAAAATGGTTATCTGACCCCGAGATGCTGCAACCCATCATAAATATGAGCCAGTTATCAAGCATCCAAATTTTGATCATATGACACAGGGATGCTGCAACAGTTGTAAGTGTGAAAAATGGTCATAAGTCATTTTTTTCAGTACCATTGTAACTTGGAACAGTCACTGAACGGATTGTTGTTGTAAGTCAAATACTACCTGTATAATATGTTGAAATGTGAATGGGAAAAAAGAAAAGAAAATTGTGATCATGGATGAAATTCTCAAAATGAGGGAATAGACAAATTTAAAGAAAAATAACCAACTGTAAAGCAAGTTATGAATGAGGTAGAAGAAAGAAAGTTTTCAAGAACAAAAAGATATGAAGATATACAGTGTGAAAAATGGTCATAAGTCACTTTTTAAAGTGCTGTTCTGGTTTCGAAGAGTCACTAAATGGGACTGTTGTAAATCGAGGATTACCTGTATTTTGTAATTTAGATCTATTTAAAATAGGTTGTTATACAAACCCATAGAAGGTTAATTCACAGATAAAATAATAAAAACAGTTTCTAAAAAAGCAGGAAAAAAATAAAATTAATAAAAGCCAGTAACAAGAACAAAACTGACTCAAGTCAGAAAAAGTTGGTCGCATAAAATTCAAATCAAACCACAGTCATGGGAAAAGGAGAGATTTTGAGAGCTTTCTCACAGATTCATACTTTCCCCACAATAACAATCATGTGAGGTGAATTGGGCTGGGATAATTTTGGATCAGTCAGTCTCTCTCAGCCCAAGCAACCTCATAGGGTTGTTGTTGTGGGAAAAATAGGAAGAGGAAGGAGTATTAGATATGTTTGTTGCCTTGAGTTACTTATAAAGTGATAAAGGTGGGATAAAAATCTAATAACAAACAAATAAATAAACTTTGTAACTTCCATGAAGAAAGTGTTCTCAGGCTATTTAAGAGAAGTTCCTCTTTATTCTACTCATTAACTTGTCTGTCCTATAAGGCAAGCAAGGAGGAAGTGTATTCATTAAAGATCTTAAGGGCCACATGGGCTGAATCTCATTTTTCGCATAACTTAGCTCAAAAAGGCATAAGGTTTTAAAGATTAAAACTAAGGTTTTAAATTTGGTTGCAAATGATCCAGCAAAGTGTCACAGCCGCTTTAATGAGATGAAATTTTCCAGTGGGAATCTCACCTTTTCAAAAGGGCCTTTGTGATAACAATCCCAGGAACATTTACCTGGATAAAAGATTACTATCATCTTAAACACATATAGTTAAAAAAAAATCAAATCCAACAATGGCACACTTCTACCAAATTCAGACGTGGACTTAAATCTTATTCCAAATATGGAATAAGTTTTTCTCTTGCTTATGTAAGAGGTGCCTTAATACAGTTAGACAGCTATGATTGATGGGAAGTCTGTAAGAGCTCAGGAAAAGGAATCAGAACCCTCAAGACCACGAATTCAAAATCACAAGGAGCTGAATGTGTGTTTTTATACCTGCATAACAAGGTCAATATTATTGAACTGAACTGTATGTGGACAGCAGACCTTCTATGCTGATATCTGCAAAGTCAAATCCAAATGTCCCAAAGGTTTCGCTTTTCATCTAAGAAGCTTCTTCAGCTCTGACAGGATATTATAAATGTGAGGACTGGTTTTAAGTCACTTTTTTCAATGCTGTTGTAATTTCAAATGGTCAGTAAACGAATGGTTGTAAGTTGAAGACTATCGGCATGCCTTAGGACTTAGCTATCTCTAAGGCTCCTTTCTCCCAGCTGGCTGGGAAATTCTGGGAATTGAAGTCCTCCGGGCTTAAAGTTGCCAAGATTGGAAACCCCTGATGTACAGGGATCTGGTGATTGAGTGTTCTCAATTATGACTCCCCACTTCAGCAAACATCTAGATATTTGAAACATCTCATGTTGCATTTGCAAAATGTTATTAAAAAAGGGTTCTCTGGAGAGGCATTTGGGAACAAAATCTGTTTTTTTTATTTATTATTATTATTATTATTATTATTATTATTATTATTATTATTATTATTATTATTATTATTATTATTATTATTGCTTGTATGCCGACCTCTCTCCAGAGGACTCAGGGCGGCTCACAACAATAAATACACAAATTCAATTATAAAATATAACAAACATAAGAACCCGTTAAAATTACATTTAAAATCCCTTCAGTCTAATCCGGCTAGGCCAAATAGCCATGTTTTAAGATCCCAGCAGAAGGAGCGAAGGTCAGGAGCCACCTGGAGCCCCAGAGGGAACTGATTCCACAGAGTGGGTGTGCCCACAGAGAAGGCTTGCTCCCTGGGAGTCACCAGTCGACACACTCTGGCCGATGGGACCCCAAGGAGGCCCTCCCTGTGAGAACACAACGGGCGATGGGGAGCTGCCGCTGGCCACAGATGGTCCACCAGGTATCCTGGGCCTAAGCCATGTAGGGCTTTATAGGTAATTACCAGCACCTTGAATCTCACCCGGAGGGCAAACAGTAGCCAATGCAGGTCCCGCAGGAGGGGTGTATCATGAGAGTGTCGGGACACTCCCATCACTACCCGCGCGGCCGCATTCTGCACCAGCTGAAGCTCCGAATGGTCTTCAAGGGCAGCCCCATGTAGAGAGCATTGCAGTAGTCGATCCGGGAGGTGACGAGCGCATGAGTGACTGTGCGTAAGTCATCGCAGTCCAGGTAGGGGTGCAACTGGCGCACCAGACGAATCTGCGCAAATGCCCCCCCTGGTCACAGTCGTTACATGATCGTCCAGAGTCAACCGTGAATCCAGGAGGACGTCTAAATTGCGTGCCCTTTCTACAGGGGGCAACACCTCAACCCCTGTAGTCAACGATGGAATATTCTCCCAGAACCAAGATGCCAGTACCCACAGCCACTCCATCTTGGCAGGGTTGAGCTGAAGCCTGTTCCTCCCCATCCAGAGCTGCACCACTTCCAGGCACCGGGACATCACATTGAGGGCATCACTGGGTTAATTCGGGGTGGATATAAAAAGTTGGGCATCACCAGTGTACTGATGATTCCTTACCCCAAAACTATGGATGATCTCCCCCAGCGGCTTCATATAGATGTTGAACAAAAGGGGAGAGAGGACCGACCCCTGAGGGACCCCACACATAAGGGGCCTCAGGGCAGAACTCTGCCCCCTCACCAGCACTGCTTGTGAATGCCCAGAGAGGTAGGAGGAGAACCACTGTAAAACAGTGCCTCCCACTCCCAACCCCTCAAGGCGCCGCAGCAGGATACCATGGATGATGGTATCAAAAGCTGCCGAGAGATCTAATAGGACCAGGACAGAGGAATAACCCTTGTCCCGAGCCCTCCAGAGATCATCCACCAGCGCAACCAAAGCCGTCTCCGTGCTGTACCCGGGCCTGAAACCGACTGGTACAGGTCGAGATATAATGTTTCATCCAGGACCAATGGGAGCTGATGTGCCACCATGCTCTCAACAACCTTTGCGATGAAGCAAAGGTTGAAGACAGGACGAAAGTTATTCAAAATAGCTGGATCCAGGTTTGGCTTCTTGAGGAGGGGTCTCACCACCGCCTCCTTCAAGGAGGCTTCTCCTCACTCAAAGAAGCAGTTATCACTGCCTGGATCCAGCCACATGTAACCTCCCAGGCCAAATAAACGAGCCAGGCGGGACATGGGTCCAACACACACAAAAAATCTATGCCTGAATTGTGACCCATCTGTTGTTGTTATTAATTTTTCATACTTTAATTTATACAGCTTTGTATTTTGCAAGCCACTCAAAAAGTGGTCTAAGGCAAAATGTTAAAACATGCACACAAATAAATAATAAATTCCCAGAATTCCCATTCAACAGATTAGCAAAGAATTTTGGGATTCATAATCTCTACCTTCAGGAGAGCAGGGCAAAACAGATTGAATTAAGAAAAGAAAAAGCAAACATAACTAAAGTATTTGTTGCCACCTAGATCCTCCCAGTTTCTGTAGCCCAGGTATGGTAGCCTTAATTAAATATTTTTATAATTAGGTACAGTGGTACCTTGGTACTCAATTGCTTTGAAACTCATCAAATTTGGTACTCAACATATTTTGACAAGAAAATTTTGTCTGGGTGCTCATTGTCAACACATAAACTACAACTTGTCAGTGTCAGCTGCCTTGTGACTTAGTACATTTTTCCTTATGGAACACATTTGTTTGGTACTCATCATTTTTGGTACTCATCGCATCTCCCAGAATCCATTAATGATAAATATCAAGGTACCACTATAAATATATTCCTGATATTTACAGTGGTACCTTGGTACTCATCATTAATTCTAGTTGTTTCACAATTGTAGCCATCTATTTATCTATGCTTCTGAGGATGCCCAAGCATTTACATTTTATTCAGAAACTGTCCTGCATCCTAGAGGCTTATTCCAGTGGTGAAATGTAAAATTTGTTACTACCAGTTCTGTGGGCGTGACTTGGTGGTGGTGGGGTAATGTGACTGGGTAGGTGTGGCCAACTTTTTTTTTTTAACTTTTAAAACCATTTTTTTCTACAATCTCTTTGGCCGAAGTGGTTGTGGAAAAAATGCTTTTAAAAGCCTCTGATGATCCCAGCTGAGCCGCACGATCATCAGAGGCTTCTTTTTTTTTACTTTTAAAAGCATTTTTTCGGCCGAAGAGGTTGTAAAAAAAATGCTTTTAAAAATAAAAAAAAAGCTTCTGATGATTGAGCAGCTCAGCTGGGCATGAGGGGGGGGGCAGGGATTTTTGCTACCGGTTCTCCGAACCATCCTCCTCCATCGCTACCGGATCAGGCGATCTGGTCCGAACCAGGAGCATTTCACCCCCGTCTTATTCCCATAAGTAATTCTAGCTGGATTGATTTTAATTCTATAGATATTATTTCCTCACAGTGAACTTTATAATCTACATAGATTATAGGTTCTACCATCTATAGAACTGGTAGTAAAACTGGAGGGAGGCTCCGCCCACTGACTCTGGTGTCATCAGAACGGTTCTGCGCATGCGCAGAAGCTTCTGTGCGCGTGAAGCAAGCATGCGTGCGAACTGGTAGTAAAGGTAAATAGAACCCACCCCTGCCCTAAATATGTTAATTTCATGTACTAGAGGGGGTCATTTCTTAAGATGAAGCACATTTTAGATTCAGTTAACATGCAAGATTCATAAACAACGTCGGATTTAAATAAGATTCATATTGCATATGTCTTATGTTAATAAACATGTATGAAATGCAAATCAAGGAGAAGCAGAGGAGAGAAGACTGTCCGACTCTCTGAATGGCATCTAATATCACTGATTACAGGATTCTGCCGGTTTGTCTATTCAGACAAGGGATACATGACCATTTTTTACAATAGTGACATTCTTGCTTAGTTGACAAGATTCCAACTGATGGCACAGGGGAATGTATTCAAACAGGAAGACATTTGTCCCCTTATCTTATTTATATACCTGCATGGAATTATTAGCTGCCATTCAGAATGCTGAAATACACTGGCATCAGAATTCTCATGACAGCCAGCTCTTTTTTCTCTGCGACAGCAAATGGGCAGCCTTAAAATCAAATAAAGAAATAAATAAATCCCAAACGGATGCTCAGAATCACCAATAAGCCTGAGGCGAATGAAGTGAAATTTCATTCAGGGAAAAGACAAATTTTAGTAGCTGGCAATTCAGCGTTTGGGGATATCTAGAGATGACTTGGTTTCCCCTTGAACAAACATGATAGATTGTGCGTAACTTACACTAAAATCTTATTTTAGATGCTCAAATGGTAAATATGGCAGAAAATCAGTCTAGACTGGTAAAGATGTTGTTTTTAGACATAATTTTGCCGTAGCAATTCATGCTCATATAAAATCCAGATTAAATTAGAGGACAGTAGTTTGTAACTTGTAGCAATGGGGTTACATTTTAATTTGATGGGTCTTAGGGGCATGTGAGACGTAACTGGTGATGTTGTGATATCAAAGAATGGACAGAGGGTTTTTTTGAGGGATCAGATTTGGAAGGAAAGTTTAAAATCAATAAAATTCAGAGATTCAGATAGTCATTTTGCCTCCTAATTTGTCGTGTCTTTCTTTCTTTCTTTCTTTCTTTCTTTCTTTCTTTCTTTCTTTCTTTCTTTCTTTCTTTCTTCTTTCTTCCTTCCTTCCTTCCTTCCTTCCTTCCTTTACTTTTCTTCCTTCCTTCCTTTCTTTCTCTTTCTTTTCTTCCTTCCTTCCTTTCCTTCCTTTTTTCATTCTTTCTTTCCTTCTTTCTTTCCCTTTCCTTTCCTTTCCTTTCCTTTCCTTTCCTTTCCTTTCCTTTCCTTTCCTTTCCTTTCCTTTCCTTTCCTTTCCTTTCCTTTCCTTTCCTTTCCTTTCCTTTCCTTTCCTTTCCTTTCCTTCCCTTCCCTTCCCTTCCCTTCCCTTCCCTTCCCTTCCCTTCCCTTCCCTTCCCTTCCCTCAGCAAGAGGGAATTTATGCAGGTACACAGACACTACAGGTCTCTGCATAAGATACAGTAGCTCCTAGACCATTCCTTGAAATATCTAGATTGGAACCAAACCTAAACAAATTTTATTGCCATTTTTTAAAAAAACAGCATAATCAAGACAAATGATTGCCTCCCCACTCAAAAACAAACTTAGGAAATCGTGACGATGTTTAAATGTTGACATCTATGCACAAATGACATGTTTATGACATCTGAACTAAGCATGTAAGCTGCATCAAACATTCTGATGCACAAATCATTGCTGGTCTTTGTCTCCTCTGAATTGCCATGTATGTATGCAGAGCTGTGTAAGAACAATGAGAACCGAGATACCACTGTAAATATCAGGAATGTAATATTTACAGTGGTACTTCAGTACTCATCGTTTGATATTTACAAAGATTTAGAAAAGCAGCCACAGTTAGCTACATATAATAGCAAGCAGTGTCTGAATTTGACTTTCTTCCTTTTTTGACTTATCTTTTAGAACTTCAATTATATGTCCACATAACTGTCACACTCAGTGGGGTTTACTTATGAAGGACTTCACTTCTGAAGGGCATCAGTGACCTTATTTATTTACTTGTTCGACAGACAAAAACAACAATAATAAAGAAAAAATATACAATGAGATGTTAACTATAATTGAAGACATGCATGGACTAGAACTGTGATGGCGAACCTATGGCACAGCGCATGTACGAAGAGAACCGGTGGTAACACCGGTTGGAATCCACCACTGGATGGCACCATTTATAATATACCATAATTTCAAAACAAATCTCAATGGAACCTTATGTGGCAACTTACCTGGCAAATAGTGCTATTTACTGTAGTTGCCAAGTTACGATTCTTCTGCAACTCAACTCAACTCAGCTAAACTCAACTCAACTCAGCTAAGCTGTAGCCCCAATTCAAATGACATTGTCGTAATCTATAGCTAGACATAGCTAAATATGTTTATAAATTCTGTTCCTCCTTTTATAACTCATCACATTGTGTTTTTCCTTCTTACTTCACAATAGTTTTGCCAGTACATTTCATTGTACAGCTTCTTACCAAAAATATCCCACTTACCCCTACCTTTACATGGATGGTTATCGTCTTGCCATCCTTTCTATCCCCAATCAAAAGAACAGAAGAAATAATCTTATAACAAATCAGACCATTGGTTCCTCTTCTTCAATACTGCTTAGGCAAGAAGTAGTTACACTGTATCTCAAACATAAACATAACCACCTTACTCAACATAGTAGATGGCCAAGGACAACAGAATGTAAATTATAACAAGACCTGGAAGGCCAGAGCGACTCTACCCTATTAGTAGTGTCTCTCTAGGATTTCAGACAGTGCTCTATTCCTTCCTTGCCAGAAAGTAAGAGGAAATTCCACACAAATAACTGCTGTAGCATTGTCTTCCTCTCCTCCTTTTCTCACACTAGAAAATTTCATTATTTTCTTTTCTTGCCAGGAAGCCATCAGAATTGACATTTGGTCTTCAATACTTTCATACTTAAGTGTATCTCCGGTTTGATCAATCTTTAATTATTAGGTTAGTCTCATAAGCAGAGACCATAAACATGATTTACAGAGATGAGACCACATGAGTAGGATTTAGATGAGTGGATTAAGTTGCCTTTCTTAGATTTTGCAGAGCCAAGTTCATTTATATGAACTTTGTGCTTAGCATTTGATTACTTACAATTTATAATGCAAAGGCTATAGAAGGACAGACCTCTCGCCCTCACTCAACCCATTAAACTGCCATACAATAATAACAACTTATTGAAGTTATTATTTAAATTATAGACACTGATGAAAATAGTGAATAAGCATATTAAATATTTTACCATAAACTAATATAGATAAATTATTGCTAGGTTGCTCCACTTGGGTCCAAGATCTTCTACTAACCTTATTTAATTATTTAAAGTTCCATGAATTCTGCCCATTTTTCTAATCAGAATACAGTATTCACATCAGCCAGTGAGACAGAAAATATAAAAATACAAATGACTTAATCTAACAATATCCATGAGATTAAAGCATACGTAAGACTTTAAGAAGAGCATCCTACAACATTCTTTGCAGATCATGCTTTCGGTGGCTCAGACAACCGAATAATAAATGAAACAGCTGAACAATCATCAGAAAGGCAAGTTTTGACGCAACTTAACAAAAACCATTTTGGAGGCTGTTTCATATTCTAGAGTCTAGACCAGTGGTGGGTTGCCTCTGGTTTGCAAGAGCTGGTAGTAAAACCGGTGGGAGGCCCTGCCCACTGCCCCAGATGTCATCATTGGCGATCTGCGCATGCGCAGAAGCAAGGTGTTTGATCCCGTTGCAAACCTGTAGTAAAGGTAAATAGAACCCACCCCTGGTCTAGAGTTGTTTCACCAGTTTTGATATCTGTGGACATCAATGTGCCCGCCATCATCTTCCTTAGTGTCTGCTAAACTCCCTGACCAAGTTATTATTATTTTTTTTAAAGGAAATAAACATGTTGCAAATGAAAGCAACAGTCTTAGTACCTACACTGTATATCCAGCAATGACTCCTGGTGCTACACAGATCTTAGAAGCATTCTTCATAAATAAAAATGATAGCTGGATGGAAGCTAGTGTCTTTATCTAAAGGTGCACCCATTTGCCCAGATAAAAGGCAAAGTCAGCTGAAGTCTTGGGAACATGCTAGGATGGATGTTAGATGTATTGTGGGGAACCAATTTGCCTTCTGGGAATGGGTGTTTTGAGACTGGCTATGTCCACCGTGGCAAACATTTAAAGAGTGCCCATTACATCATTTCAAAATTCCAAATACAGGCATCAGTTTTAAATATTATAAAACAACCTTGCTGGTCATGTCTGCCTGTCACAAATTTGATAAATAGCATACCTCCCTTTTTAAAAAATACATTTATTAAATTTTTCCAACATTTAAAACACAAAACACAAATTTACACTTATTACAGCATTTCCATATCAGTATCAATATCATTCATAACATTCATATTTACATAAATTCTATTTCTATGGTTCACTATCCTATATTATACCATTGTTTAAATGATAATAATATCTACAATCATATTATCATCATTATTATATAGTTCTTATATATTATATGTTATATATTATACTTTATAAATCTTATGCATTAATTTTACTCCAATTCTCAAGTGAGGTATACCATCTACTTCAAATTTGATAATACTCAGTTTCTTCTCTCTCTTTCAATTCCATAGATAGCCTATCCATTTCTGCATACTCATATACTTTTCTTATTATCATTGGTTCTAAAGGAATATCAGCCTGTTTCCAATTCTGTGCAAAAACAATTCTGGTTGCCATTAATATGAATAATATTAAGTATTGAAATTTTTTACCCATTTTTCAATCTAAAACCCCCAAAAGAAATAATTCTGGCTTCAATTCAATTTTTTGTTCAGTTATTTCCTCCAACCATTTTCTTATCTTATGCCAATATTTCCTGGCCTTGGGGCAAGCCCACCATATGTGGTAGAAAGTTCCCTGTTCACTTCTTCACATGTATGGCTCTGACTCTTGCAATCTAATTCCAATCTAAAACCCAGTTCATGCAAACAATCTGCTCCATATGATGGAAAGCAGCCCCCAACTGTTCCAGTTGTGTGTGTTGTCAACTCTGGTACTCAATCTATTTCCAGTAGAGTAAAAAACTGGGTGAATACAGAGGAAACCTTAGGAACTGACTGTCATTGTCTATAATGAGGAAAGACCCCTTGCAATGTAACTGTAGTACTTACGGGTAAAATGATTTGAAGTGGAAGGGTTGACACTATCCCCACTCTCAGCACTTTCACTGCTAGAGATGTCATCGTCTGATTCCCGCACGGAAGAACAGGGTGAGGAGCCATCAACTTCTTCAAACTTCCTCTTTAAAATTCCACTCATAGCTGCACTACTGTCACATGTACCTGTAATGGGAACAGACCGCAATGAAGCCAAGGAACCTCTGACAGCAGACTAAGCAATTAACATCTTGAGATTTATCCTCAATGAATTAATTGTCAATAGCATTAAGGCATGTGGACCAAGGACACTTACCGTCCTTCCCTCCTTTTATTTTAATTTTTTAAAAAAAGTAAGTCTCAAGCACTAATATTTGGACCAAGAAAACTTATTGTGATTTCCCCTCCTTTTAATTTAAAAAAATGTAAACTCTGACTACTGAAATAATTGCTGTAAAAGCTATATTCTAAACATACATCTAAATTAAAATACTCAATGCCATCCACATGGTGGTTCACTAAGATTAGTTGCATGCAAAACTAATCCTTGAATCAATGTTGATGTTTGTGTGTATGTCCCAATAGTTTAAATTTGAAACGCTTTGGGTTTGAGTTCAGATCTTTTTTTTTCATGTACAAAACAGACTTTGTTGATTATTTCAAAGAGGCTCAAAGGTCTGAAATGAAATACTTCTGAGTTTCCAAAACAGCCTATTGCAAGGTAGAAAAGAAAGAGCTGCTTTGTTCTTGTTCAGTTAGTCCTCGACTTACAACAGTTCATTTCGTGATTATTGAAAGTTACAATGGCACTGAAAAAAGTGACTTATGACCATTTTTCATATTTTTCATACTGACCCTTGCAGCATCCCCATGGTCACGTGATTTACATTTGGATATTTGACAATTGGTTCATATTTATGATTGTTGCAATGTCCCGGGGTCATGTTTGTGCGACCTTCTGACAAGCAGTCATTGGGGAAGCCAGATTCACTTAACAATTGTGTTAGTAATTTAACAACTGCAGTGATTCACTTAACAACTGTGGCAAGAAACATTGTAAAATGGAGAAAAATTCACTTAACCAATGTTTTACTTAGCAACATAAATTCTGGGCTCAATTGTGGTCGTAGGTTGAGAAGTACCTATACTGTTTAATTTAATTTAATTTAATTAATTTAATTAATTTAATTAATTTAATTTAATTTAATTTAATTTAATTTAATTTAATTTAATTATTTAATTTAATTTAATTTAATTTAATTTAATTTAATTAATTTAATTTAATTTAATTATTTAATTTAATTTAATTTAATTTAATTTAATTTAATTTAATTTAATTTAATTTAATTAATTTAATTTAATTTAATTTAATTTAATTTAATTTAATTTAATTTAATTTAATTTAATTTAATTTAATTTATCGCATTTCTATGCCGCCCAACTCCCAAGGGACTCTGGGGTAGCTTACAGCAAAAATAATGTGAACAATGAACATAGAAAAATTATTTTAAAACATTATAAAAACATTTAAAAACAATCAAAAGTCCATACACACCATTCATGGCCGGATCTTGCAAGATTGCAACAGCGAGATCAACGGCCCCAGGCCTGCCGGAAAAGCCAGGTCTTCACCACTTTCCGGAAGGCCAACAGGGTGAAGGTAGTTCGGATCTCAGGAGGTAACTGGTTCCAGAGAGCAGAGAAGGCTCTTCCCCGTGGGCCCGCCAGCCGGCATTGTTTAGCTGACGGGACCCGGAGGAGACCGACTCTGTGGGATCTTACCGGCTGCTGGGAGTTATGTGGTAGAAGGCGGTCTCGAAGATAGCCTGGCCCTGAGCCATGTAGGGCTTTAAAGGTAATAACCAATACCTTGAATTGTGCCTGGAGACCAATAGGGAGCCAGTGCAGCTCGCAGAGAATTAGTGTAATGTGGGTGTACCTAGGTGCACCCACGACAGCTCGCGCAGCTGCATTCTGGACGAACTGTAGTCTCCGAACACTCTTCAAGGGTAGCCCCATGTAGAGTGTGTTGCAATAATCTAACCGTGAGGTGACAAGGGCATGAGTGACTGTGAGGAGAGCCTCCTAATCCAAGTAGGGTCGCAATTGGTGCACCAGGTGAACCTGTGCAAAGGTCCCCCTAGCCACAGCAGTCAGATGTTGCTCTAATCTGAGCTGTGAGTCTAGGAGGACACCCAAATTGCGAGCCCGTTCTGAGGGGAACAATTTCTCCCCCCCCCCAGAACCAAGGTAATTAATTTAATTCTGTTTAATAGTTAATCTAAATATTCCCCTTTTGTCACAAGGGTTGTAAAATATTCCAGAGATTCTCAATATTGGAAAGAACCAGTTTCGGGAACTGAAACCCAACTGGGTAATGAACACTCATGTCAGATTTCTCACTAAATTCCAAGCCCTTTTTCAGATTTCAGAGGAGCAAAATATCATCCTCCCCAGACTGATTCAGATCCATGCAATTGTTTCTCTTGTGTAGTTAAAATACTGCATGTGTGTGTGTGTGTATACATATATAAATTCTGGAGGTCTTTGGTTATTCAGGTCTTCTCCCGTGTAAAATTGGAAGTGTCTTGGTGACGTTTCGACGAAGTCTCATTCGTCATCTTCAGGCTGGTGTTCTCGGCTTCGTGCTCACGAAGCCGACACTTCCAATTTTACGCGGGAGAAGACCTGAATAACCAAAGACCTGCATACAAACACCCACGAAAACCTCAGAAAACAGATATATAAATTTTATATATATATTATACACACACACACGTACGTACACCCAAAGCTACAATATGGAAACTATTTTTTTAAATGCTTTAACTTAAAATCTTGACAATGCTTTAGCAAATATTCTTAATATTTTCATTCAGAATATTTTAAATTCTCTAAGACAGGGATGTCAAACTCGATTTCATTGAGGGCCACATTAGGGTTGTGTTTGACCTTGAGGGGGGCGTGGCCAGGGGGCATGGCCAGTTCGACATCACTCGTGTAGGGGATGCCTGTGGTGGCCGAAGCCTGAGTGTGCGGCCTCTTGAACTCCGTTTTCGCTGACAGAGGGTTGCAGGAGGCTGTTGCAGCCAAAAATGGAGCTCAGGAGCCCTTTTTTGCTGGCAAAGGCACCACAGGCCAGTCCTTCACTGTTTCCAGGGCAGCCCCATGGGCCAGATCTAAGCACCACATGGGCCAGATCCGGCCCCTGGGCCTTGAGTTTGACACCCCTCCTCTAAGAGAATTTAAAGGCATTTAGATAAGCATCTGTTTTGACTTTGTTTTTGTTTGTTTTCATTTTTGGAAGAGACTTGTATTATCAGAAGGGGCAGGCAATTTTAATGATTCTTCCCTGCCACTCCTTCTGCACTGTATCTCTGGCCTCCTCTCTACCCCCACCCCACTCTCTCTGCAGAAATTTATGGCAGTAAATTTGCTCCCCTGCTCTACATTTCCTAGCCCACATTTCTGTGTGTTTAT
Organism: Masticophis lateralis; assembly: GCA_030761175.1. Taxonomy (NCBI): domain Eukaryota; kingdom Metazoa; phylum Chordata; class Lepidosauria; order Squamata; family Colubridae; genus Masticophis; species Masticophis lateralis. The sequence goes on from JAUDYJ010000001.1 coordinate 206,866,146, forward strand.
ACATTACTGTGTTCATTATGGGAAGCTGACTTTCTACTTGTGATGAATTAAGCTACAGTTTCTTGCTGTCTGGAGGTTGTTGGGTGGATACCTCTATGTTTAGAAGTAAAATGGTTATAAATATTCATGAAATTGTCTTTTCCCCCCCCTCAATCCAGTGAGAAACAGTCAAATCAATCTGTTCATGCCGGAGGCACCAAATATGTCTCAAAAGGTAACTGTAGGATTTTTTTCCCAAGGTCAAATCAAATCAAATCAGTAACAGAACAGGAATTTGAATTCAATAATTGCTGAGGGAGTAAGGAACAATAAAAAAAATGCTGAACAGGGCAGAGGCTAGTGCTTATTATCTTTGTTGTTGTTTAATGCAGATGATCAAATAGAAAAAAAACCTTGTGAGTAACAGAGACTACTACAGTACAAAGGCAAGCCATTTTCAGGAATAAAAAAACTACATTCATGAATGAATATTTTCAGCAAGGGAATGCCTCTTATTCAACCCTTAATGATTCCGATAGAACTCCATTTTATAAAAGCCACGTCTGCTTTATTGATTTATTTTCATTGCTATGAATCCCTTTTTATGCCTTCCAGCATGCAGCTTTGGGAATCCTTTGCTCCATTCCCTTACCTTGCTTGTCCCAATTATATAGCCTTACCGATGATGCTCCTGTATGTATGCTCAATATTATACTGCACACAGGCAAAGTCTGAGGTCAAAAGTGAAAAATGAGCCCCATCAATGCAGGCAACATTATGATGTCACAAGAAGATGGCTCAGGTCATAATTGGGTGAGCATATTTATTCTCAAGCAGGAGCTTTTCCATTCTGACATCCATTTCAATTAAACTGTTTATAAACAATATGAATATGAAAGCAAAGTAATAATACTTTTTTCTGAGAGAAGAATCCTTGACTACTATCTCATCTGAACTTGGAAACTAAGGTGCCTGTTTCTTGGGTTAGGTTTATTCAGTGGCAATTTGACTTCACCTAAAATGGCTTGAACATTGCATAAGCATGCAGCAATGTGCCGGATGACAATAGATTTGCACACAAATTTTGTTTTACTTGTCTCTATAAAAATTTTCCTGGGAAAAAAGCCTCTGCTATATGGTGAAGACTACAATTTTGAACAAATAATACTGTCCAATAAAACTAAGTTCTTTCTTAATTTACTCGCATTGAAAGAGTTGAAATCTGCTGGCCCCCAAGAGCGAAGAAAGACATGAGGAGTTACTTCTGAGTAATTTCTTTTATTGTTCCTTATCTGTGGACAGACTCTTGCCAGACTAAAGCAACTATTTGCATATGGATATGGTCTGGAAATTGTTAGAGAGGAGCGTCTTACCGTGTTTCCCCGAAAATAAGACCCAGTCTTATATATATATATATATATATATATATATATATATATATATATATATATATATATATATATATATATATATATATATATATATATAATATTTTTGCTGATAATTCTATAAATAAAGGGAGGCTAGAATTATCAGCAAAAATATTAAAAACATAGAAAAATAGCTTGTCGGCTATATGATACTGTCTGGACGGCCCATGAGATTGGGCTGAAAGGCAAAAATTGGAGATTTGTGATATCTCCTCCATTCGTGGTAATCCAGGATGACTCAATACAACAAACATACACATATATATATATCTATATATATTTGCCACCAAAAGAGGCACCAGGTCTTATTTTCAGGGGGGGGGATGTCGTCCACTGTCTCACCTCACTTGCGTGTATCACCCACAGCCTCTTTTTCGCTATCAGAGGCCTTCAGGAACTTCTTCATCCAGCAAGGCCAGCAAGGCTTTCCTGATGGCTTCTGTAGCCAGATCGATCTGGATTTATCTGGAGCTCTGTTATTGGCTACAGACGCCTTCAGGAAACCAACTTCCAGCTGCAGAAGAAATGGGCTGAAGTGTGCGAGGCATGGCTGCAACTGTCTGAAGCTAGTAGGGCAGCTCCGACCCCCCCATCCCCACCCTAGCTTAATTTTTACCTGTGCACCCTGGAGTGGGTGGGATCTTAATTAGAACTTATTTTGGGGATAATGTTTATATTGGGCACACATGTAAAACTCAAACTAGGATTTACTTTCTGAGTAGGTCGTAATTTCGGGGAAACACAGTAATTCTCTTTTTTGCAGCCAAATTATCTAAACCTTCCTGCCTGTTTGCCATCTGGAATGCAGCCCCTCCCTCCTGGGAATAAAGACTGCATTCCACCACAATCGATCAGTTCTCAAACCCTATATTCCATACCAGGGTGGGTTCTAAAATTTTTTATTACCAGTTCTGTGGGCGTGGCTTATTTTGTGGGCGTGGCTTGGTCATGTGACAATTCTTTAGGATTTAGCAGAGGTACTGGTCTACCTGGCTTTTAACTGCTTACAGAGCTGTATCGATCTACCCATTTATTTTTGCAGGCACTGGTCTACTCATATATTTTTGCAGGCACTGGTCTACCCATTTCTTTTTGCAGGCATCGGTCTACTCATTTATTTTCTTTTAACACTGATCAGTTGTAGGGCATCCCTTTGAAATCCCACAGGCACTGGTTTACTCATATATTTTTGCAGGCACTGGTCTACCCATTTATTTTTGCAGGCATCCGTCTACTCATTTATTTTCTTTTAACACTGATCAGTTGTAGGGTGGCCCTTTGAAGCCCCGCAGCAAGAGTTTAAACAGTTTTTTTTCCCTCTAGTCATCAGCTGGGACTCAGGAGACAGCAATAGATTGGGGGTGGGGTCAAAAAGAAGGTAAGAATAATGCGGGGGTGGGTGGGGTGGGTGCGGGGACGGGGGGCGCAGGGGGATGGGGGGGCAGAATCGGTTTGGTGACATCATATCGTCACCGCTACTGGCTCGGGAGAACCGGGCAAAACCGGGAGGAACCCACCACTGTTCCATACATATTTGAAAGGCATCAAACCACAGAAAACACAGTAACAAAATGGACCACATTGTTATTAGGGCAGGAGACTTTCTGCACATCGACCATTCATAATCAAAATGTTCTGGGCAACGTGCAAAGTAGAAGTAAATTAGGGATGATGAACAAGAAGCAGACAGACAACATGAAGCCTAAGTAACATCTAAATTCTTCCGTTGTTTGAGAATGAAATAAAAATGATAGTGCCTTAAAATGGGCATGCATGGAGATGGTCATGCCTTCAAAAGTAAGAACTGCAAATAGTAGCACCTTCTCTGATGTTCAGTCGGATACAGAAATTGTAGACAGGGGAGAAATGGACTTAAAAGAAAAGTCTATGCTATGTCCAAGTGAGTTATCCCTAGATCCCTCCCTTCTTTATACTTAGGAGAGATGAGAAACTGTGAACTAGCTAGCCAGCTAGCTCTCAGGAATAGTCTACAGGCCAGCTGCTTGCTAGCAGTTTGATTTAATGATACCCACAGAGAGCCTGCGCTGTATGTAGAGGATCTTGAAGTTGTAAAAGGACTAGTGAGTTCCCAACAGAACATCCTTAGAAGCCGGCCCTCTGTGCCATCATCTTGTCAGGCAGCCTACTGTATGGATATCTTTCACTTTATATTCAGTGAGTTCATCCACAAGCCCAGTAAAAAAGGATTAACTTGGCCATGTTAGATTAATGATTATAAGCAAGCGCAGTCTTTCTTTCTAAAACAGCCAAAACAACAACAATCAACTATAGAGGACAGGTGAAATATCTTGAAAATTAAAGGATCCCAGCCTTAACATCTCCATAACAAAGAAACAAACTGGATGATGAACCCATTCAGAGTTCCAAATTTTGGGACTACACATTATGTTCTTCTTTTCATTGCTTCAGGTTCAAAATACTAGTGCAGTGTTGGTGAACCTTTTCGGCACTGAGTGCCGAAATGAGAGCATTGCACACATGCGGGGGAGCACCGGAAACCAGAAGAACAGTTCCTAGGCGCATATGTGTGCGCCAGGAAGTTCAGCTTCTGCTTTGCGGTGTGCGCATGTACACCAGTCACCTGGTCTTCCAATTTCTGGCGCACACGCGGGCAAGAACACCAGCTGGCTGGCATGCATGGCTGGAAGCTGCTTTTCTGGTTTCTGGCGTTCCCATGCACATGGGAACCTGGAAGAGCAACAGACAACAGCTGGTGTACCTGGAGAGATGGCTCTACGTGCCACTTCTGGCACGCGTGCCATACGTTCACCATTACGGTACTAGTGGGTCAAGCTAAAGGCCTTCCACTGACCATATGTACAAGTAGGATAGATTGCCTTTTATAACTTTTAAGGGTAACCTCAAGCATTTTGAATTGTATCTGGAAATGAACTGGTAGCAAATACATTCTTGGCATTGTTTTGCATTCCAAGTTAATCCAGATGTTCTGTAAAATAATTTTACCCAGAATGCAATACATAGATCACAATATCCTTAAATTACATATTTGACCATGACTAGATCAGCTTCCTCAGAAAAAAATAAGGAAATTAGAATTCACTTCCATAGAGGAAAACATAACCAGGTGGATTGCTGGCAACATAAAAAACTGTTTGGGCATGATATGATAAGAGCCATGGTGGCACAATGGTTAGAATGCAGTATTTCAGGCTAATTCTACTGACTGCTAGCAGTTCAATTCTCACCGGCTCAAAGTTGACTCAGCTTTCCAACCTTCTGAGGTCGGTAAAATAAGGATTCTGTAAACCACTTAGAGAGAGCTATAAAGCAGTATGGGGCAGTATATAAGTCTAAGTGCTATTGCTATTGTTATATCTGCAAATTCTTGTCTTTTTCTTATCAAGTATAATTGCATCATATGATCTAATCAAATACATAGACGAAGACAAAATTCCATGCTGTTGCCAAACTGCATGGATATGTTTGTTTTTTTAAAAATTTGATTTATATGCCGCCCTTCTCCGGAGACTCAGGGCGGCTTACAACGCGTTAAGCAATAGCCTTCATACTTTTGTATATTTATATAAAGTCAGCTTATTGCCCCCACAAACTGGGTCCTCAATTTATCTACCTTAGAAAGGATGGAAGGCTGAGTCAACCTTGAACCTGGTGAGATTCGAACTTGCAATAATTGCAGACAGCTGGTGTTAATACAATGCTTTTAGTCTGCTAAGCTATCCAGGCTCATTTTGTGCCATCATAGAAATATTATCTTTAACATATATGTCAATAAATCTGAATATAAATGATATACATGAATAAAAAATTACTGTACTTGATAAGGGATGTCAGGCTTCTAATTTAAAGAAAGCAATGCAATATGGCAAAATTGCACCTCTTTTAATACATTGTGTATAAATCATGAGTGGCCAATTCATTACTAACATGAAGGCACAGTTTATGTGGATAACAACATTTTCCTACATATCCATTAGGTGGCATTGAACTTTGTTGTGACTGAGTGAAATAAGTGTTCTCCTCTCCCTCTCTCTCTCTCTCTCTCTCTCTCTCTCTTTCTTGTTCATGACTGAATTTTAAGTCTTCTATATTTGAATTCTAACAATACTGGGTTTTGTCAGGTATGGAAGATCAAGTCACACATGAAAATCCAATTAAACTGATTTATTGCTACTCAGCCTATGCACAGGAATATTCTCAACTAACACTTAGCACCTGTTAGACATTAGATATGGGTCAATGGAATTCAAGGAGGGATGGACTTAGTTTGCTTGTGGCTACGTACAGATTCTAGGTGGATCCTTCTTTTAATTCCATCCCCAAGTTCTGCTACTCCTTCCCCTATAGTTGCCTCATAAATATACAATAAGTATAATTATAACTATAACTATAAGTAATATTTTCTCTTTATTTCTGATGATGAACATTCTGTAATAACAAATTTGGAATAATCTAATCCTTTTTAGTCAAATATTGAGAGGAAATCTTCACGTAGTAAATTATAAACAGAAGGATGACAGACGAGAGGACATTTTAAAGTCATTAGCTGCTTTATATCTGGATTTCAGAGTATTAAAAGAATTCTTCATTATCCTATTACAGCATATTCAGTATTACTATTAGCATTATTAGCTGTTAAAATTCTATGGGGAAAAAAGTGAAAGGTTATTTTGTTAGTTCATCTTTTGTTCTGGTATTTTGCGGAAGGTATAAAATATATTGTAAGCTAGATGAGCACTGTCATTTAAAAATCCATTTCACATTTAAAAGATAAGAGCTCAAAAATCTATTCATCCATGTAATTGTCAATACCATCCAGGAACATCAAAACCAATAGATCCGAATCAAAACATGGCATGGAAGTTTTAAAATATAGGATTCTGTGTCTAGAACTAAAATTATTTGTAAGAGGAAAAGCAATATTTTTGATTGTAGTTTTCTTCTGACATTACAGTTTTATTTATTTGTAAAATTTATTTGCCGCCCTTTTACTATAGGATAATTCTGGGTGGCTTATAAACTTAAAAAGATAAAAACTATACAAAACCTAAAAGACATAAATAAAATATTGTAAAGATCCAAATATTGAGCCCCAATTAAACAATGGTGAGGGAAGGAAGAGGATGGGGGTGATAATGGGATCTGTTAAAAAATCAACACATATGTACTATGTGGATTATTATATATTGATAATATCTAAAACCATTATTTTTATTATCAGCAATGATTATTTTGAAAAACAGTAACAATTGTAAAGTTTTTTATATTAAAACTCTACTGGCTTCGTCTTTTCTAGCACCTGTTTCCTTTACAGATGGAAACAGCACCTGTAAACAGGAAATTCCTTCACAGCATTTGCTGTTCCGAATTCTGTATTCGGCAATCCACTGGGTGTCCACGGTGCCCAGGATTTCATTCAAATGATGAAATGCCCATTGTGACAACATGACACAAGCTCCATCCCATATGTGCATGCAATAAAGCACAAAACAGCACAGAATCGCATTGCAATGTGATTGCACATTTTACCACTGGCCTTCCTCACCCTCCCATCACCATCATCTATAGATCATTATGACAAGGCAATGCTTCCCTGTAGAGGCGTAGCACTCAAGATTCCTTGTGCATAAGTGAAGATTGCCTTCCAAATCTATACCCACGAACCTCAGTCCACAGTCAAGCATTAAACACTACTTTGACCATGATGAACCCTAGTATTCTTTCTGACTTCCTATAAATATAAAAACATATCCTCCTGATAGAATGGAGTGCTGCTGAGGGGTACAATGAGACAGGAAGTATATGAGGAGAGAGTGAGAGAGAGAAGAAACATTTCACTGTGATTTATAAAGGTAAAGTTTTTCCCTGTCCAATTATTTCAAACTCTAGGCGGCAGTGTTCATCTTAGTTTCTTAGCCAAGGAAACCAGTCTTGTCCAAAGACATTTTCCGTGGTGCATTATACACCAAGGCACATGGAACGCTGTTACCTTCCTACCAAATAGTACCTATTTATCTACTTGCATTTGCATGCTTTTGAACTGCTAGGTGGGCAGAAGCTGGGGCAAGTAACAGGAGCTTAACCCGTAATGCAGCGCTCAGGTCTTGAACCCAGGCAAGCTGATAAACTCGGTGTCTTTAACCACTGAGCCATAGCACATCCCTGTGATTCATAGCACAGCACAGCACACACACACAAAAAGACAAAGAAGAGTTCACAAGACAAGACTGCACCTGAATGAATTAAATTTCCAGACTTCGTTAGCTTTTCTAAGGTCAGACTTTTTAAAGAATTTCTCCTTTGTTTTTCCAAGGCCCTGCCAATCAATCAGTATCGCTATTAATATATCACCTACATTAACATTTATTAGTTTAAAGAAGCATGCCGATATGAGCTTCCCCAGGGATGGTAAAATTATTTATGTAAAATTATTCAACAAAGGATGGCAGTGAGGGATGATGACAGGGTCAGAAATCCTCTGCTCAGACTACTGCAAGGGGACACAGGCTGCTCTTCAGGTTACACTCAGGAGGGAAGAGTGCTTAAATACAGGCTTTTTTTCCTATTTTGCACACGTACTATTATGCAATTTCAGGTTGGTTCGCATTAAGCACTTATAATGGAGCTGAACCACTGGAGCTGAACACCATTCCAAAATTTTCAGCTTCCTTATTTGCAAGGCTGCCTCTCTAAACACTTCACTGCTTGAAAGGTAGAGCAAAATGCAGTCTTGCCTCAGAACGTGACAAAACTGCCAATTGATTCTACTTAACATTTGGTAGCGGTTTCCATCATTCCTGGAAGCCTCCCGTTCATTTAAATGATACAAGAACGACTCATGTCGTTCAACTTTCAACGGAAAGGATGCTAGGCTATACAATGGAGAGCTGGGCTTCTGGGCTTCGTTCTTTGCTGTCTGAGATGGTGACCTTAATTCAACAAACTACAGGACTGATTCTAGCCTGTTGTATACCCTGGTGCAGGGGTCTCCAACCTTGGCAACTTTATGACTTGTGGACTTCAACTCCCAGAATTCTTCAGCCAGCTGAAGAATTCTGGGAGTTGAAGTCCACAAGTCGTAAAGTTGCCAAGGTTGGAGACCCCTGCCCTGGTGGACCAGCAACTATCTGGTATGTTTTCTAAGTACCAGAATGATGCTCATTTACAAAACAGACATTACAAGCACTTTCTATTCAACTATATATTTTAAGAAATATTGTTTTATTTCCTACACTTATATATAGTTCATTTACAGTTCAATTATATCAATAATTTTAGCTTACCTCCAATCATATATGTTAAATATGTTGAAACAAAAACTCTCTAATAGCTTAATGAAGTCTTATATTTAACAGCTTCTCAAATAAAGAGGTATTTAATAGGCATTATACATGGGCAACTTATAGCCATCATTGGAAGTTATTTGACCAATGGGGAAAATTAAAACAGAGCCAGAAATAAAGCAAACCCCTAAAATGTTTGTAAAGAGGAACAAACTGAATTAGGTGAGCTAAAGGACTGAGAAATCCTCAGGACATGTTTCCACAAAGCTGAACAGAATAGTTTTCAGGATGTGTTATTTCAAAGTTGAGGATGGGAGGAGAATATGGGTAGGAACAAGAGAGAAAACCAAAAGAGAAGATTGGAGAAAGGAAGGCAAAGGTAAAGTATAAATTAATATTGTCTCTGGTAAAAGTCTATTAGTACTGGAGAATTTGACCTTCACTGTCTGTTTTCCTTCCAGTTTATCTGAAATTTCTCATTATGCTCAATTCTGTCTTTCTCTAAATCTTTATCCAGTAGAAAAAATAATTGCAATGAGGAAAACATTTTATGTAATAATTATATGTTGCAACTTCCTGGTAGAACACAAACATTTTATGTACAATTCCTCCAGCTCCCACCAACCTCAATGGACCCTTTATAAATTTGTAATAGTGCTGGAAGACAACTTGGCCCTGAGACTGAATTAACTGAATACACTCCAATACCCTAAAGCAGCACCAAAGATGACAGCAGGAGTCATCTTCAATGTTCCTTCATAATTGGAAATGCCTTTAAGGCTAAAGATACGTCAGATTCTCCAGAGGAATACCTGAAACAGGATGTGTTTTTTCAATGACCAATTGACATCGCAATTCTATGGGATGTTTTTATACCTGGATCCTATAAAGCACTATCATGGAATACAATTGGTTTATTTAATCTCCTCCTCATGACTGACAACTAATTCTTCAATTTGATTACATTAGAGCTCCACCTTCTCTGAATCTGAGCCCCCATGTTCATTTGAAAATTTGATCTCTTCTGATTCCCAGTGGTGCAGATCCTTATCCAGAGCCATAGATTATGATAATTATACTGATAGCTCTGAAAACTTAGGGGCTTTTCCTAATATTAATTACTTGGTAAAGCAAGTGCCTCAGATGGCAGAAACTAAAGAGCACAGATAACAAATAGCCATTCTCCTCCTCCTAAACTGGGTTTTTATTGGATAACAAAGCAGAGACTTCTTCATAATATAACCTGAACCACCTAAATTAACTTGCCAATTCAGACAATTTTTGCGCACGTAGGCAGTAAATTGTATAGTGTCTAATTTTTTTCTTCTGTTGAATCATGTCTGATTTTCAGAAAGTACCCAGACAAATCCATGTAGTTTTCTTGGCAGAGTTTTTCAGGAGTAGTTTACCATTGCCTCTTTCCCAGCACTGAGAAAAAGGGATTGGCCCAAAGTCACCCAGCTGGCTTTGTGCCCTAGATGGGACTAGAACTCACTGCTTCCCAGTTTCAAGCCTGATGCCTTAGCCACTACTCTAAACTGGTTCCCATGTCTGACTATACTGAGGTAGAAAAGAAATTATTATGTTTTTGTTCTATTTTACTTATTTGTAGAGTTCCATTTTTTTTAAATTGAGCAAATCAACAAAACAAAAACAAAATGGTTAAGAATATAAAAATATATCCTATGAAACATACATAAGAAGCCAAAAATAAAAAAAAATTATTTAAAAAAATAATATTAAAAAATATCAATATAATTAATAGACTGCAGCTATATTCAGTTAGGGTCAGCAAAACAAATATCAACATATTACAATCAGGTTAAATTGCAAAGACAGTATATGGTGGCTAACAAAAAAGGAAATTATTTTGTTGATAAATAATGGTTCTATAGCTTACCGTTTCCCCCAAAATAAGACATCCGATGATAATAAGACCAATCAGGCTTTTGAGTGCATGGCAATAAGGCCAAATGCTTATTTCAGGGTTCAAAAAAAATATAAGACAGGATCTTATTTTCAGGGAAACACAGAAGAACCAATCAGGGTTCCTAGATATCTTTAAAAAACTAAGCCACCTATACGGGAAATGCTAAATTAAACAACCTGCATAAAAAGTATGTATTTCCAAACCCTGCTTTAGTATCATCCTTATAATGTAATTTGCCTCTGCTCTATAATTGAGTTTGAGCAAAGACAAAGACTGACAGCCGACAAACAGTAAACAAATCTCTTTTTACAGAGACCTGTCTTGATCTCCAAACGGATTACACCTGTCTCATGAACTACATGCAGCCATCTGCTCCTTCCTTGGGAAGAGAAGCCTTCAAAAGATCTGGCTCCTCTAAGTACCTATTGAGAGCAGAGTGTTGTTATTGTCAGCAAATAGATGTGTCCCTGAATCAGAATGAATCTTTTTATTTTGCCTGGATAGCCTATGAGGCACCATTCATTTTGCAACTAGATGAACATAAAAAGGAAAGGCAGAATTAATACTGCAATCTGTTTTGCATTAGCCATTCTTTCCCATTTTGCCAAATACCTTTCAACTTTTCGCTTACAAATTCTACAAGAAATCTGTGGATAAATAAGCTGCATATCTAAGAGTCATTTTTCTACCGCAGCCTACCCTCCGCTCCCACAACTCCTAGGCTTTTGAGTCTGCTTCTTAAGATGATACACTGATAGCAACAACATCTAACTCTTGTAGTGAAATGCTCCTCTTCTAACAGTAGGATCACTGAAGTATGCTTTTATTATGAGAATTTAACAAGCTAATATATATTTTAGGCTGAAATCTACAATCTTTCTTTTACAATTATTATTTTTTGGCTAATTAAATAAGTACTACCGGTAGCTGTGCAGAGGCTTGCCTCTTGTGATTTTAGTTCTGTAAAAAAGGTTTTCTGAAGACAGTACAGTTAGTTCTAATTGTAAAATATTAAAGAACTTATTCAATTCTGTTATTCTGTAGCTCCCCCCCTCCCCTTTAAAATTGTTTTCGTATCATCTAGGCCAGAAGATTCGAAACTGGTGTAGGCATAATTTCATGAATCCATGACCTTGTAAATATTTCACACATCTCTTCCTCATTTTATATTGATGTTTACTGAAAACACACAGCAACTATTTCTGGATACTAAAGTTGATTCTAACAATAGGTCACAGAAAACTTGTTTGAACTACTAGGATAATGGCTGTTAAAGACTTTCAGTCAAGATCTACTATGATGTTAGAGATTAAATTATTGCATTAGGCCTGGGAATACTCAAATTCAAGTCAATTTTGAGCCTCAAAAAGTTACTGGGTGACTCGGGCCAACCTACCACACAGCATTGTTAAGATAAAATGAAAAGGACTTCATGATAACCACTCTGGACAAAAGAGAGAATATAATTCTACTCAACAACATTCAGGAAATTGAGGTAACACCCCATTCTATCCAGATCAAATATGAAATAAAGTTCATATTTGATTTGGATAGAATAATAAAATTGCACTATATGTGTGATCATTTTACAAGCCCAAATATTCTTGCAGGATATTTCAGAGACAAGGAAAATTCCAGATTGGAAAGAGGAAGAGAAACCAGGCTGTTGGCTTAGAGAAAGCTTCTAGTATGAATGGCCCAATCTAATTCACTGCCTCTTTCTTGATTCCAAAAGCATCTTGCAAATCAAACCTACATTTCACAGCTGGTTCCCCTGCGTACAAAAATAGCAGCACTGATGCCTCTCAGAGTTTCACTACAGAGATTAGAGCCAGTTAAATACACGAAGGTGAAGTACAGAGAAAATGTTTCTGAAGAAAAGACTGGGTGAAATATGGGCTTCTACCAGTTCCCTAGACTCACATAAGATAAAGTTTCCCTAGTTGAAAATGTTAAGAACCGCAATCATCATCAGAATGAGTATGGCTATCTTTCTTATATCCCTCCAGGCATGAGTGCTGTCTGAATTGCTCAGATAAAACCAGACTATATCTTTTATAGTAGTGTACTCAGGATTCAAACTGAGAAGCAATTTACCGCACTAGATAAAAAATATTTATTTGTAAGAAATCATACGGAATAGAAAAGGTAACAAGAAAAATAAATTCCTTCATCTAATTAACAAATATCTCTTTTTTTTGCCCCGTGGTTGTGCAAAGATGAAACTATCTGCTTTATTGATCCATTTGCTCAAACTTCTTGTTCAGATCATTCCAGTTTCCAAGATGGCTATGGTTCAAGATCAGCACCAATTTGGAGTTAATCCAAATTGGTATTTAAAAAAAAAACCAAAAGAGGAAAGATATATTGGAAGCATCCTCCAATCATCCTTCCTTGTTTTCAAAAATTCAACCTCTGGAATTGAGTAAAGTGTTCAGGTGGTCCTCGATTTAAGACCAGAATTGAGTCCAAAATTTCTGTTGCTAAGTGAGACATTTGTTAAGTGAGGTTTGCCCCATTTTACAACTTTTCCTGCCACAGTTGTTAAGTGAATCACTGTAATAAATAAGTGAATGGCCTGGTTGTTAAGTGAATCTGACTTCCCCATTGACTTTGCTTGTCAGAAGGTTGCAAAAGGTGACCACATGGTCCTAGGACCCAGCAAAGGTCATAACTAGAAACCAGTCATCTAGCACCTGAGTTTTGATCACATGATCATGAGGATGCCGCAAAGGTTGTAACTGTGAAAACGGTCGTAAGTCACATGTTTCAGTGCTGTTGTAACTTTGAATGGTCACTAACCGAACTGTTGTAAGTCGAGGACTACCTGTATCTATATTCCCTCCCTCTTGATATAATCAGATCGTCTTACAAAAACAGGATTCAAGGCAGAAATCATTCAAGGCAGAAAAAGCCAATCAGAAAAACGTATTTGAGATTACTGCTCCTAATTGCAATGAAGCTTTATTGGGATTAAACATTAGTTAATCCTTTTGTTAAGAGGCAGGAACTGGGAATACTACTGAAATATGGTGGATCATTTGCAATTCAAAGTCATGGAGTCCCTTGCTGACCTCCTTAATGATTGGCGGATCAACGTGATTCGCTTGCCAGGAAAAAGACATCAGTTTTTGGCTGCTAATGGGTGCACGAAAATAGAATCTGCAGAGGAGTCCCTGTGAAATAGAAGGAGGCTACCTTACTTTCCTCTTGCTCTCAATGTCTACAAACTGTTGGTTGCCCATTCCTAATGGCTCTATGAAACCAGTCATCTGTATGATCCACATCAGGTCTAGAAAGAAAGGATGGGCTCACTGATCACAGACCCACATTTTGATCAAGATCCCTGGATTCCCACCACTGTAAACCATGGTGATACTCAACAATACAGAGCAGAATTGCTAGGGAAGGATAGTGTGCAATATGTTTGAGTCCGAATGTGTATATAGTGTATTCACAAGGGTATCTAAATATATGTAACACATGTGTCATCTTTGGCATGTAACCAAGCAACTAAAGAGCCCTTGATGCCAGAAAACATGTCCCAGCCTCTGCTAAAATCTTTCTGAGACTCTAATTATTAGCTAAACATTAGCTAGACTAGATGAAAGTGTAGGAAGTCTGCCAGTTTTTGTTACTTGGATGGCAGGCAGAAAAAAAAAAGATCCATTAAATGAATGGAAAATTAGCTTTGTTGACTTTTGAAATGATTTTTTCCTCTGGTTTAAAATGGAGGCACTAATGTATAGCTAACCAGTTTAAGTGGGGTTCATCATATACTCTTTAGAGGCTTTGATTATATTTGTGTGTGGATGAATGGGTGATCCTGAACCTCTTATAATGAAAAACAGAGTAGAAATCTGTATCCAATGGCTACTAAACTTTAAAAATGGATTTGTATGTTCCTAAATTATCAGTCTTTGTCACACTAATTTCCTTTCCCCTAGACTGGATGTCTTTATTTATAGTCTCAAATCATAAATATCTGTACAAGTTTTAAAATAAAGAGAATCCAATGAAGAGACAATGAATAATAATGAAAGGACATTCTCCTACAATATCCTAACAATCTTATCCATTATTCCCATGCTTTTCAATTTTCCTTTTACATTCTCCAACAGCATGGTTACCAGAAGGGGTAATGGAATTCTCTATACAGTACTTTGCAAAATTATTATATAATTCTCACATTTGATTCAAAACACAAATTTTCTAGAAACATAGTCCTTGTTAGCCCCTTTCCCCAGAGACATTCCAATTGAAATAATGTGAATAACTGACTTGGAATATTTCAGGCAAATACCATTCATATTATAAAGAAAATCTTCAGGTAGTTGCCTGAAATATTTTTTTTGAAGTTATAACTGCATAATACTACTACTTTCTACTGTATGGAAAGGCTCAGGGTACAAATGTAATCATCCAGTAAGACTAGATAATCTGTAAATGAATGTTGTTTATTTACATCTCTATTTTTTATTTGAAAACAATTTGCCACAAGGAATATAATTAATGTATAAACTAATCTACAGCACATCATGGTAACTCTACAGAAGTGACAGGATAACTGCACAGTATTCCAAAAATCCCAAATCTGTTCAAAACATTTGGTAGATGACTACTGACAGCTGACCAATTTTTAGTATAAATATTTGGCTCCTATTATAAAGGGTTGCATATACATATTGTTGCATTAATTATCTTCTGGATTTCTTGTTCCAATTTCTGATCTCTGATTTTGAGGGATGAATATAGGAGTTACTCTGTGAATCTCAGCAAAGGAGCTTTTATGGAAAGAAAAAACTTTCAATAGATAAATAACTTATGCACTTCTAAATTATTCTTGTGATCCCATAATATCTTTAAATATCTTCAGGTTCAAATGAAGACTTTAATGTTGAAATACTCTCAGTGGGATTTAATTTTTACTAGAAGGTATTGACGATTTTGAATTTCTACATTTTTATCTTTGTTTTTACATCTCTTTTTCAGAGTGTTATTAAATATATTGAATATGAAAGGGTACATCAATGCCAAAAGAACAACCTAAATGCGTAATTTCAATAATATGCCAATTAAAACATTTTTTATATTAAAAAAAACCTACTTAATCAGAGCAACATACAATACCACACAGAAGGGAGAACAAATTTTTACTCCTAGTTTGCCTATTTCAATAGTTGTAGCTGTGATGTCACAAACATTATTGAAAACGCTTTTGAGATCATTAGAAAGTGTCAATACCCAACAGAAATGTAACAATACACTCACTACTCTCAATTATTACTTAAGATTGTAACCATGTTAAAAAGCTAGAACAAAGCTTACAAAGTAACCCGATTCGTACTGGATGCTGCTGGGTTTTCATTTTAAAAAGAATAATATGGATGATAACAAGGTTACACCATTAGCCTGCAAGAATAGAAACGAATCTGAACGGGTTTGTATAGTTCACATGTACATCCCTTTACCTCTTACAATAGAGGCTGACAGGTGATCGCTCCGGTAAAAAACTGCCCATGATGGAGTTTACATACTAATATTCAAACACATTTCAATGGAGTTTACATCTCAAGCCCAATGCTGCACAGGAAGGCTTGCAAGCTGCAGGCGACAATCTGGACCAAAGTCAGCTCCGACGCACTCCCATATTTATATGTCTGTAGATCTTTTTTATAATAATAATAATAATAATAATAATAATAATAATAATAATAATAATAATAATAATAATAATAATAATAATAATAATAATAATCCACCACTTCCTCCATAAATCACCCATCCCGCCTCGCCAAACGCAGCGACAAACCCTTTCCTCATTACACGTTTAAAAACCTTCCTGTGACATTTTGCAAAACGAAAAGAAAGCCACCCACTAAGAGAAGACCAAAGACGAAACTCAGCCTCTTCCTTGCAAAGAACTAACAACGCGGCTGCAATTTGCAAAAAAGAGAGGAACCGTGCATCGAGTGGAATAAGGACACACGCTACACACACACACACACACACATATATATACACACACAAATATGCATAGACCACCCTGCATTTTCTGCAATGAAGCAAAGTCAGTCCCTGGCCCCGTACCTATGATGAGAGTCCTGCTCCCGGCTTGCTGCATGCTCTTCCCACAATAGGAAACAAAACCGCGTCGTGTTCACTGCAGCAGCCTGGGTGTATTCTCCCCCCACCCCTTCTCTTCAACAACCCCCCCCCCCAACTCTTACAGCCTCCCACTAGCTGGGTGACCTTTGAACTGGTTTCTCCTCTCCTCGCCGTCCCTCTGCAGGCAAAGCGGCTCTGGCTGCCTTTATTTGCATAAGGCTGGCGAAGGCCTGTCAGCCGCGCCGGGCGAGAGAGAAGTGGGGGGTGGAGGGAAAAGAAGAGCCGAGGCGCGCTGCAATTTCCTTCGGAATCCGCGGATTTCCCGCGAGGCGAAGGAGCCGCAGGCCCCGCAGGGGCGGGAAAGGTCCGCGGGCTCCCCGCAGTCCAGCAACCTACCCCAACTCGGGTTTTTCGTGGGTGGTTGCCAAGGTGACCATCCAACTAGTCAAACCTTCTATTCACACATCCAGGGAGGGCCAGAGATGAGGGTGTGTGTGTCGCGGGGGGGGGGGTGTCTACCCTCCTCGACCCTCGGTCTGGACTAGTGTAAATGCAAAGCAGTTAAGCCGGAGTCTTTTTTTCAAAGGAGCCTCGCTTCGTTCTCAAAAACCGCCTTTGCGTTTTTGTAGGATCCCCTGTAGGATCAGCCAGTGGGGTTGAGGGAAGGAGTGAAAGAGGTCTCTAAACGAAAAGGAAAACGCGTGTCGTTTTTATTTTCACGTTCAGGGAATACAAGACCGTAATAAACACAGCAAACCCTCTGTGAACCTGCGTCCTATGCAACAGGATGCCCGGGAGAGGAAAAAGCACCAAATGTGTTTCTGATTAATTGTGTCAAATGTTGCATCTGGAATGGTGTGCTTTATTTTTTTGTGGGGAGGGTGGGAGGGTAGTAAGGTTGTTGATTCCCTGCTTTCCCCCATTTTGCTTCTGGCAAAAAATATCAGCCCTGTTCAAAGATTCTGCTCACCTACCATAGCAGATATTAAAAATTAATCATTTTACGTCCATCAAAATTGGAAAAGATATTCGGAAGAGACCAGGTGCCTGAGTCTTTAATTTTAAATATTTTGTTCTTTACATACAGTAGTTTATACACTGCTCAAACACCTAAAGGGGACACAAAACTACTGTATGTAATGAACAAAGTATTTAATAAGGCTATTTCATTCATTCAGATCTCGGATGTCTTCTGCTTGTATTCTCTTTATTTTTTTGAGCAGTGTATATATATTATATTTCACTGATAAAGAAATAAGGTGTCTTGATAGGAAAACGTGTGTGTGTGTGTGTGTGTGTGTGTGTGATTAAGCAGAAGAAAAATTTGAAGGAAAAAATAGATGCATGGGTTCTTTTGAAAGGCCTCTGGGATGTCTTGAATACAGTTTCATTATCTCGGTGTATCTATCTTTCCATCATCCCTTGTGAAATATTTCACAAAAGATGGGTGTTTTAGAAAAATTCTGGGCCAGCTAGTTAACATTCCAGGGTATTCCATCTCTCATATAAAACAGAAACAAAAAAAGAACATCCACTCATTGAAACCACATGGCACCCACTCAAAATAATGAAGCTGACAAGACACCAGCATATTTGATTTTTGTGTGTGTGTGCCTTAAAATAATTGGGTATTTCAGATTGGCTATAGATCACTGTTAAAAGATTTATTATAATGAATAACTATGGATCTGTAATTGTCCTGGCTGCAGGAGTGTTTTATGTTTTTTAATATTCTCCCCATTAAGTCATTGCTACACTTACTACAATTTATTTGGCTAGCCGTTCAACTCCAAAAAGCCACACCTTGCTGAATTCAGAAACTGCTAACAGCTCACAATGCTACAAACCCAAATCCCGAATTACAGTCCAAACATTCACATCCCCGAATAATTGGAAAAAGATTTTTAAAAGAGAGAGAGAGACTGACCTGTTCAAGTGGTTGCGTTTCCAATCCATGCACTTTTTGGCTAATAATTATGCACCCCAATGAGCTGTCATGTTGCAAGGGCGTGACGTGTTACCTGCTCTCCTGGTTCCAGCGGAATCTTCTTAAATTTCCCAGTCTGGCGTTTTATTGCGGGTACCATATGCTTTATTGTTCAGCGACAAGAGCTACCGCTTTGCACAAAGCCTCATTAGCTAGTGCTCGCCTCCCAGCTTCAGCCTCTCTGACGCTGCTGGTCTGATCACATGGGAGTTTTGCCTGATAAATCGGGGCATACAACTGAATCCTTCCCCCCCCCGCCCCCCCCCCCAGTCCTCTAATCAGCTAAGGTCTTCTAGGAGGAAAGAACAACAAATGATACAGCTGCTGGAAGACATTTAAAGCCTCACAAATGAGGGAAATTCTTTCCCAACCACTGTCCCTGCCCATTTCAAACCCCCTTCACAACGTCCCTTACAAAGCACAGATTCATTAGAGATTTGAGAATGTGATTAATGCTTGCTTTGTCAAGGCTAATGACCATATCACACAGCATACTATCTTTATGCTGGAGGAAATCTCCAATTGTTTTTGCTATTCAGGAAGAGAAAATCAGGTGCCTCACCAATGAACTTCTTATGGTACACATTTAAGTTGCTGATATTGGAAAAAGATTCAGGATGCAGCCTTTTCTCAAAAGTAACCAGAGGGATTTAATGCAGCATAAACATAATTAGAAAAAACCATTAAGAGAAACCTTATTTCCTAACTCAAAATAGTCACAGTTTCCCCACTTTTTTTGTTATGGTAATTCTTTGGATGAATTAAATCCCAGTACTCAACTGTACAAAAAATATTACAAGTAAAATTTGATTTGCTTATCTAGCAGTCCTACATCAATAAGTATTTTCCTATTGTATATAAGAATGATAGAAATGAGGGTTCTATAAGATTTTTAAAATTCAGGAGTAAAGGAGTATCTTCTTTTACCTTATGATATATTTGTTACTTGTTTGGAAGGCCATAATTGATAAACATTCCTCAGAAGGAAATGTGGCAGAGCAACTTTGGAAATAGGACATCATCTTGAGGAAAATTTTAAAAAACCATGTAATCACAGAAAATCCAAAAACCCCAATTCTTTACAGTACTAAAGAGTATTATAAATATCAATATGCTGCCAACACATGTATTTTTCTATCTGCCAAATTGGATTGGTTTGTCTTCAGTTATTTAGAATAACTAAAAATAATTGTATTTTAAAAGCAGATAAAAGACCTATGCTTATGTCATTTACTCATTAAGGTTCTGAAAAAACTTTTCCTTGTACCTTTCCATGGTTTTCCTATTAGCATAAATAATTGACAGATTATTGCTTATTATGTATATAAGCAAGCTTTTGTAAGAGTACTTGATAGAAAGGATGCTACTGACCTCAATTCATTCAAAATTGGACTTTAATAAAGGTGGCTATTAGAAATGCAGTTTTGAAATCCATCATGGCACAACTCCATTTAGTTAACTGAATTATGTCAGCAGGTTGCCATGAGGTAAATAAACTTATACTAAGGATTGTATTCATGTTTAGATTATAAAGGAAAACATTAAAAAGACTATCATTAAAAAAGATTCTCCCTTTTAGTAATTATATGTCACAAAACATCTTACTAAATCTGATTTGAGAAAATATCTGAGTTCCCTAATTCTCTAAGTAACAGAAATAAATCAATCTGTTGACAAATTTGCTCTAGATTCCAATTCTGATTAGCATTTATTTTATACTTCTTTTATTTTAGTTACTACCGGTAATTAGTTTAATTTCTACCCTACTGATGAATATATACCATGACTCTGAGCAGCTGGTTCATGATGAGTGTCTATAAGGGCGGAGATTAAGGAAGCTATCTATATTAATGAGGAAAACTAAGATAAGTTTACTTGTTTATGAAGATCTTCTTTAGCTGCCATTAATATTTTTAAACATGGATGATGTCATTGGATATTACATACAGAAGTAGCTGCAAAACAAATGTGTAGCCAATGTAGAAAGATGCTAAAAATGAGAATAGGAAGTGAACATGTCGTGTCAGCATCCTGGGTAAAAAGAATTGAGTATTGGATGGGTGGATGGATAGGTAGATCCCTCAAGTAACTTAATAAAACTTAAGTTCTAATATAAGCCTTCTATTTATAAAAGTTTAGGTTTTAAATCAAGAAAACTTAAATGATCTAGCAATGAAATATGGTCCAAGAAAATGTATACAGTGCTATGGTACAATTTACATAAGATCATCTAGGTGGCTCAGTGGCTAAGACACTGAGCTTGTCGATCAGAAAGGTTGGCAGTTCAGTGATTCAAATCCCTAGTACAGGTCTCCTGCATGAGCAGGGGGTTGCACTAGATGACCTCCAAGGTCCCATCCAACTCTATTACTATTACTATCATTCCCTTGTCAGACAAGCCCTTCCCTAGTTCACATGAAGATAAACAGAAAGATAGGGGAAGTACATTCAGATGTGCAAGATTCTGTTTATTTACTTGTTTAGTTCCACCTCCCCTCCAACCCTTACTACTTTATATGTAACTCCAGGGAATGACCTTGCATAAAACTCGTTCCTGCTCCTGTTTTCCTTACAACAACCATATGAGGTGGGTTGGGCTGAGAGGGGCTTGCCCAAAGTCACCCAGCTGGCTTTTATGTCTAAAGCAGGACTGGAACTCTCAATCTACTGGTTTCTAAGCCAACAGTTTAACCGCTACACTAAAGTAGTTTTCTGATACAAGTAGTAGACATGACATTGGTTTCCTAGGATGCTCTACTTAGATAGGCTGGCACAAACTCATTCAAGATAAACTAAGATATGTATCTTGAGTCAGAAATTGGCTAAAAAGTAACAGAATATGGATATTAGATTTTATAATGATGGAAAGTAAGTGGAATTCCTCTAAGAGTCCATTTTGGGAGTAGTGTTGGCAAATTACTCAGTGATCCCCAGTCAAGCATAAGCAAAAAAAAGGCACATTAAAACAACAACCCGCACGTACAAACTACTAGAATATGAAGAGGAATATGAAGATATTCTAAAGCAATGAAGATATTCTAAAGCAAAGTCTTGACAACTTTAAGATGTATGGACTTTGACTCCCAGAATTCCCCAGCCAGCTGTGCCAAGGTTAAGAAACACTGTTCTAAAGGATAACTCCAAGTGGGCAAACAGGAAGCAAAAAGGGGAATGAAAGTCAGACAAGGGGCTCTAGCATTTCCTTCTAGCAGTAGCATCCCTTGAGTGCAGTTCTCCTCAGAAGCTTCCTGCCAATGGAAAGGGGGCACGGCAGAGACCATTATTGTCCATTGACCCATCTCCTGAAACCCCGTAGGACCAGCTCTCCTAGATCTGAGGGTTCTTAGAGCTGGAAACAAAACAACTGAGGAGGGACTTAATAGATGTTTTCAGAATGATGGAGTAGGTGGATAAAGCAGAGAGAATTTTTTATTTCTCTCTCATAAAACTCAAGGTCAACAAGCCTGCTTCTAGACAGAAATACTTCATGTTACCAGTCAAAAGTTCTTGTGCAGCTATTCTGTATTTCCCTCTTTGACGTATAATGTTTGGGGAAATGGAGGAGGAGGAGGAGGAGGCAGAGAAGGAAGATGGGGGAAGGAGTAAAAAAAACCCCAAGAGTTACAAATAAAAGAGAACAATACATTCTTCCCCATAGCCAACTTAATTACAATCTACCAGTCCTTCATTTGCTGTCTCTGCTGGCACTCCCTCTCCCTCCCTCCCTCCCTCCCTCCCTCTCTCTCTCTCTCTCTCTGTCTCTCTCTCTCTCTCTGTCTTTGGTGGCAGCAGGCCTCAGAGACAAAGTCCATACAAAGAGTGGTAAGGACAGCCAGGAAGGTGCTTAGAGCTCAAAGCATTGTTAGAGACTCCAGACAACCAATTCACAACATAAACAATTCAATTCTGTTTATGTTGCTCCCCTTTGGGAGGAGGTCTCAAAGTATTTTTACTAGGACTACCAGATTCTGTAACAGCTTTGTTCCTTATGCCATCCATCTTGTAAACTCTCAGGATTCTTTTTTCCCCGTCATGTATATGTATACATTCAAACTAGACTGTGATGTTTCTCTATGTCATATATGTATATATATGTGATTAAATGCATAATGGTTATCCTTTGAATGCAACGAAATTTCATTTTAATGTATGCTGATTAGTCGACATTTAAAGTAACAATAAAGTTTTATTATATTATATTTTATATCTATCTATCTATCTATCTATCTATATGTGTGTGTATGTATGTATATGTATGTATATATATATATATATATATATATATATATATATATATATATATATATATATTCTGAGGTTTTCGCGGGTGTTTGTATGTAGATCTTTGGTTATTCGGGTCTTCTCCCGCGTAAAATTGGAAGTGTCTTGGCGACGTTTCGACGAAGTCTCATTCGTCATCTTCAGGCTGGTGTTCTCGGCTTCGTGCTTCCAGGAGTAATGGAATGGAATTTGCTCCTGGAAGCACGAAGCCGAGAACACCAGCCTGAACACCAGCCTGAAGATGACGAATGAGACTTCGTCGAAACGTCGCCAAGACACTTCCAATTTTACGCGGGAGAAGACCTGAATAACCAAAGACCTACATACAAACACCCGCGAAAACCTCAGAAAACAAATAGATAGATAGATAGATAGATAGATAGATAGATAGATAGATATATAGATAAATAGATATAGATATATAGATATATAGATATATAGATATATAGATATATAGATATATAGATATATAGATATAGATATAGATGTATAGATGTATAGATGTATAGATGTATAGATGTGTATGTTTCAGTGGTGGGTTGCTCCCGGTTTGGTCCAGTTCTTGCGAACCGGTAGTAACAGTGGTGGGAGGCTCCGCCTACCCGGCTGGACGTCATCACAGACGATCTGCACATGTGGAGAAATGCTTGCACAAGAGCAAAGCAAGTGCGCACGCACACTCCCATTGCGAACCAATAGTGGAGGTAAGTAGAACCCACCCCTGGTATGTGTGTGTGTGTGTGTGCATGCGTGCACGTGTGTGTGTGTGTGTGTGTTTTGGTGCCTTTTATAATTTTAAAGATTTTAATAGTAATATTAATACTTGTCAGCATATAAATATTTTTATTTTTGTTGTACACTGTCCAGAGTCACTTGTCAAATGAGATGGGAAACTATATAAATATGACAAAATAAATAAACGGTTTAATGGAGACATTAGAGATCATGTTGGTGAATTTCCCCAGCATAGTTTCTTTCACTTTCCATCCCATATCACTAAACACTGGAAGAACATCCTTCAATCATACTCCTTAACTTGGAAGGATGCTGGGATTGGAGGAAAGGGCAGGTTTTGAAAAATAGCTATACTAGCAGATTTAGTGTAAGGGTCCTACATTGGTGAATTCAAAGAGGTAGCAGTAAACCCATGACTAAAAAGAGTCTGAGAATCAATTTGGCATATGTGTTTAACCTACTTGTATTCAAGGGAAGCCTGACCACCTTCTATATCTTTATCCTTCTATGGCTGTACATCTATATCCTTCTATGGCTGTACACCGCCCTGAGTCCACTAGGAGAAGGGCGGTATATAAATTTAAATAAATAAATAAAATAAATAAATAAAATATCCAAAAGAATATCAATTCTAGATATACATTCCAGAAAAGCACTGAAATCACATTCAAAAACTATATATTGGTACTGGTGTCCGAGCTGGAAACTGGCTTGGAGGCATAATGGATATGGGAGAGGAGCCAGGTTTTTTTGGGGGGGGGGGAACTTTTCCAGTGTCCAAGGAGAGAAAGGGTCATGTACACCCCAACATAAAGTGATCAATAATTGCTAGGCTGATATCACTCCTTAAGAGTCACCTGACTGAAATATCAATCAAATGGACCATGAAACATATCAGATTGCATCCATAGAGAAAACTGCCACACATTTTTGCTAACTTAAAGCAGAACACTGTATTTGTACTTTAACAATGGAACACCTAAATATGATTTTAAG
Organism: Masticophis lateralis; assembly: GCA_030761175.1. Classification (NCBI taxonomy): domain Eukaryota; kingdom Metazoa; phylum Chordata; class Lepidosauria; order Squamata; family Colubridae; genus Masticophis; species Masticophis lateralis. Next base: position 206,890,875 of record JAUDYJ010000001.1, read on the forward strand.
CAGGTATGGATTGTGAATGAATTGTAGGGAATGTCATGAGTATGTGGTAATAAATTGGTTGCCTGGGATGTTTGTGCCACGTTCAAATGCAAGAGGAAAAGAGGTCCAGGCTTCATGTACAATTCTGTGAATTAGGCACATAACAACTGAACAATAAAAGCATTATTTGAAGGTACCCCAATGAAGGTACATAAAAAAGTGAAGATCAGCAATTTTTAAAAGTATGAAATTTGCTGCTTTAAAGATGAAAGTGGATGCAAGCTAAAAAGGTTGGGAGACATCAGCTGAAAGATTAAAGGAAAGAAAATGTGAATAAATTTTCAAGCAGATCTATTAAATACCCAGTTCATTAGTTCAGTTCCTCTTTGTTTGCAATGTGTTTCATGAATGCATTTCTCCACCAGTAACGATTTACAGATATACGCAAAACATGAAGCCAATGTGTTGAAATATTCTTCTACCCCACTCTGCATGCCCTATCCCTCATCCATCTGCAAAAGAAATTCAATATATGAGTGGTCATTGCTTAGATCTGTCCTGGAATGAATGTCTTATGAGTCTCTTCTGTCCTTTTTGTATCTATCAAAAATGACACTGTGGATGGTCAGGTTTTCTGAAGTGTCAGGCTGGGAAGGGAGCCAGTTAATAAAAAATTGTGAGTTAGTTGTCGGGAGGCCCAGTAAGCTCATCTTGATTGCCAATTCACTCAGCTTCCTCCATCCAGCTGCCCAGCATTTCTTATTAATTGAGGGAAAGCTTCACAGCCTCCCATAGTTGTGATAGCCAAGAATAGTTTCATTCCCTCCAACCAGAAAAAGTGGAAAGGGGTGGACAAATTTGGAAGCCAAAGCATTATTAAATAATAGGCTGGCCATTAAACAATGATTTCTTCAAAAAGCAATCCACAAAGACCAATGCTAAAACAGAAATGGGGGCCCTTGTAAATCTCCAAATAATCCTGAAGTAAAATGCCCAGAGCTCACTACCATTTGCCCCAATTATCTTAACTGGGGCTGCTAGGAGTTGTCATTTAGTAGCTGGAGAATTACAACTCAAGGGCCAAACAGGATCCTCATTGTAAAAAGTTAGCACCCATCCTTCCAGAAGAATGAAATATTTTGAGAAATATTTAAAAAGGCAGAATATTATATTTCCCTGGATGAGAAATTGAGAAATATGCTCCTGGAAACAGAAAGCAGCCCCCACCTTTCTTGATGGCCCTCAGCAGATGTCAGCACTTAAGAGAGAAAGAACTTATTGAGATCTAGGTAGCTCTATTCTTAAGCAAATTCCCTGCAGCAAGATCTGAACAAAGGTAGGGTTAGCCCTCAGCCATAATAGGAATTGCCTAACAAGCTCCTTCATTGCACCAGCAGACCAAGCTTCAAACAAACTTGGTTCAGACAACCTACAGAGCCAGCTATGACCCCTACAACTGCCAATAGAATACATGTTCTTGCACAGGAACAGGAAGCTCAAGTTCAAAGCCCAAGAGAAGGTATCAATACCCGCCCCCCCTCTCAACTCCATGTGGTCAGATGCCCAGAACCCACCCATGTGGTTCTGCTTCATCATTAAATCATCTTTCCAATCAGCCTCCATGTTTCCAGTGTCTTTCTCCAGGCTTGGAACTGGAGCCAGATGGATATTTCTTCCAACATCATTCTTTGCAAGGAGGAAAGCCCAGCATCAATCCCTAGTAACCCTAGTAATATTGGAGATACTCCAGTCTAATAACACGATTGCTGTTGGGATAATAGGATAAATGATCAGATTTAGTATACGGCAGCTTCCTATGTCTGCATAGTCTTATAGTGATGTCTGTAGGATGATATTCCTACAGACATCTGCCACTAGTAATCACAGTCAACGTGAATGCACTATTTGGGAGACATAATACAAAAATTGAGCTACAAAGCATTGTCCTGAAATGCAGGTAAAATTCAATTAGATTGTCATAAATACTCAGCTTTGTGCATGGCACACGTAAAAGTCCAATAAATTCAGTGTGATGAAATCTGGAAAGACTTCTCTATATTGCTATGCAAGTCTTTCTAACTTGGCCTGTTCCTTATCATTTAATTTTAGATAGAAAACAATGTGCAACAACCGAAGACACGGACACTGTATAGTAGCAATAATAAATGTCGCCAGGTAGCAAGAATAGTTGCAGATACTGTTTATGAAGTCACAGCTGATTCATTGTTTTAGCTGTGTCACTACTGTGCAAAATAATTAGGGCATAATGCCCCCATCTGCTGTTTATCGTCTTTCATCCTGGCACGTTGGCATTTACATTCTTCTCTTGCATCAAATTGCTGCAAAGGATATTACTTAAGGAATTGGCTTCTATTTGCCACAATGCACAAGTGATAAGATAACTTCAAGAGGAGCTGTTTCATTGATAAGAAGGCAATAGCAAAAGGCTCTGACTCTCAGCATTCATCAATTTACAGGATTTAAGCAAATAACATACCCATTTGTAATATTCAGTGACAGAACTGCCATTACTTTACATATTTCACATTTTTTTTTATTCCTTCTTTTTCAGGCTATGTTTTCAAGAAGGGTTGTCCTAAGGGAATGCAGTTAAGTTGCTAAGGAAGAAATTAGCTTCTTACCATCTTTATACTAGCCCTGCTTTATGTGCCTTGATTGAAAAAGAAGGCAGCGTGCCAGCCTCTCACCACTGGTACAATGCAGAAAGCGGAATGCTATTCCCTTTATTCCATTAAGCAACTGGACTTGGCAACAAAACACCTCCTTTGTTTGGATGTGTCTTGCTTCTCAGGGGCCTCCTCAAGAGGACAGCTGAATGCTTCCATCTCCCGCAACACACCATTAAGGATTCCTTTTGAATACTAAAGCCATCCTTGCTTTGGCTATAATGTTCAAGCGCTGTTTATCTTAGAGCTGTTATGCTGTAATATCAGCCTTTTTTTAACTGTGCGCATGGCACTTTGATATTATCTTTAGAATCCAGGGACATGGTTCCCATTCGTTTCTGCCTGCCCAGAGAGTGAGCACAGAACCAGTCTCCAGTCCTGAACTGAGATCAGAGCTTCTGAGCCAGGTGAGAGGGAGTATCCAGAGACTGAAAGGTTCTTCCAGATACGTAGCCTCCCAGGTTGGCTAAGAATATCCAGTGCTGTTTACACCAGGTCAATCTAAAAACATTGACTAGACTATAGTGGGGTAAAATCCTACAAACGCTTCTACTGATAGTGGGAAGGAATCTACTCAAGAGGTATCAGATTTCTCCTCTGAGGTTTGAGTTTTCCAAGGTTTATTGGGATGCAGCTTGCATTTTTAATCAATTGTCCAATTGAATAAACTTATATATTTGTCGGAAGGAAGGAAGGAAGGAAGTTTTCTTGGCTACCTACCTACCTGAGGAGAAGGAAAGAAAAACAGATTGGAAACAACTGTGGTTGAAAACCGATTAAACATAGTTCAGGACCTCAACGGGTAGTTAATACATATATATTTTGCTATTACAATAAAAGATGTTACAAATAGCATTATAAAATCATTTAATAAAGTAGTTTAAATCCTAATCATCCAGATAGAATACCTCATCAGGGCCTTTATGTCTTTTTCATGTCTTGAATCAAGAACTACATCGTATTTCCTGTCAACATTTCACAATCCCGTTTCTAATCATGGGCCCCAGGCAATGGCACAAGAGAAATAACACCTTCGTAAGCTTTGCCCAGGTTTATAGGCCTCTTCCCCCCACTGTAAAACTGCTTCCCCCTCAATATTAGAATTGACATTAGATTTTCTTAAGGTAATTGTAAGTCTCTCTGCTGCAAGGAAGCCACCAAGGAATTACAACAGATGTTTCAAAATCATGAGCAACACTCTTCAGGCGATTCCTGGATCTTTCCAACAATTGCTTAAATGTATTTTCAGAAATGTTTACAGGCTTATGGGAGTTTGTTTTGCTTCTGAGAAGTATACATACAGTGAGAATGAAGTAATAATTCACTTTTGATTACATCCTGAATGTCACAATTTAAACAAGAATATAAAAAAGCTGCCTGTTAATATATCTGACATTGACCTCCGCAAAACATAAATAGGATTCTTTTAAAAATAATGTCGTCTTTTAGATAAGCTGTCAGGTTCGTTTTATCTCAGTCTGCTAAGGAGTCCTTCACAGCTTGGTATAAAACTTCATAAAATGCTGAAATTATTTCAGAAGTACTCTTGGGCAGTTTTCTTATACAGGTACTCCTCAACTTACAACAGTTCTTTTAGTAACTGTTCAAAGTTACAACATCACTGAAAAAAGTGACTTGTGACTGATTTTCAAACTTATGACTGTTGCAGCATCCCCATGGTCACATGGTAAAAATTGGCAGTTCACTCATATTTCTGATGGTTGTAGTGTCCCTGGATCATGCAATCCTCTTTTGCAACCTTCTGATAAGCAAAGACAATAAGGAAGGCAGATCCACTTACTAACTTAACAACTCCAGTGATTAAACTGTGGCAAGAAAGGTCGTAAAATGGGGCAAAACTCACATAACTATCTAGTAGTCCTGCTAGAAATACTTTGAAACCTCCTCCCAGAGGGGAGCAACAGAAACTGATCATGAAGTGGGTGTGTGAGGTCTCTAACAATGCTTCGAGCTCTAAGCACGTAGCACTTATAAGCAGTATCCTGAATAACAGGAAGCAAGCTTCCTATAATCTTCTCAGCTGTCCTTACCACTCTCTGTATGGTCTTTCTATCTTTCTATCTAAGGCATTACTGCCACCAAACCAAACAATGATGTAGTTTGTTAAAACGCCGTCAATTGTGCCTCTGTAAAAAGTGGTCAGGATAGAAGGAGAAGGATGTGCTCTCCTCATCTGATGCAGGAAATGCAAATGCTGGTTTGCATAGATAGATAGATGACAGATAGATAGATAGATAGATAGATAGATAGATAGATAGATAGATAGATAGATAGATAGATAGATAGATAGAAGGCAGGCAGGCAGGCAGGCAGGCAGGCAGATATGCTAGCTAAAATAGCTAGTTAGGATAGCTAGGCAGATAACTAGATAGACAGACAGACAGATAAATTCTCTGTAAAGGTTTCACTATCATCCACACTCCAGAGGAAAAATAAGGTCCCCCCCCCCGTCATCTATCTTTCTTTGAATAAAACAAAACTAAAGCTAAATTTTCTAATTTTTTATTATGAAGAAATGCCATCCAGTTCAAAGGGAATTCTTTATGTGCAAGGTTTTTTCCTCCTGTCAGTCTTATACTCCAAAACCTCTTGAGGATTTCAACATAATCTTGCTTGAATTGTATTATTTAGAATGGATTCCTAAGTTTCTGATGTCAAAGTAATGAGAAAGGACAGTTGCATCTGATATTTTAGTGTTCATGGCATTGCGAAGTTTGTGGATGCTTGACTTCTTGATGTTCCGAGTCACTGCATTTTTAAACGTTGTGGAAATAATATACCTTTTTAGCATGCATTGGCATGCCTTGTGCATTAATTGCATTAATCTTTCTAATTTTGAAAGGCTAATATGAGATATTATTGCCAGAATTGGTTCTTGCCTAATTCATATTTATTTATTTAATTCCTATAGCTGTCCATTTCAAGCCAGTGACTTTGAGCAATTCTTGAGACAATTAAAAACAATACAAAAATAAATACATACAGCAACCAAGAAAATTATCATAATAATTGTCAGTATAGCCAATGAGCAGGTTCCTTAACACATTCAGGGCTCCAGGCAGGGCACATACTCCACATTTTAAAATCCTTACAAAAGCTTTAAAAAAGACTTACACAAACAGGGTCAGGGCCATCCTAATCTCTGAAGGAAGCCTGTCCCAAAGGGCTGGGGCTACAGCAGAGAAGACACAACTTCTGGTCCCTGCCAGTTGACATTCCTTGGTTGATGGACTTGCAGGTTGCCCAATCTACCAGACCAAATAAACCAGGTTTAACACTCCTTAACTGTCATCTGTATGGAAGTAGGGGAGGTTTTCAAACAAACCCAGAATCGTAGATATCCTGCTTCACTTGTGGTTTGAGTCTGTGTGTCTGTCTGATACATTATTCAGGTTACTCTGAGCAGGAACTGATCACAGATAACATACAAACTGCACAAATGTCCGTGTACACCTTGTGGACGTTCGCAAAGAGGTTTTTAAAAGCTGAATTCTTTAATGCTGTAGGGACATAATAATAGTAGAATAGGTAGAATTACTGGGACGTAATAATAATTTTGCTATTTCACTTCTGTAAGAATTGCTTTGCTAAGAATTAGAATTACATCTGCCATTTGCTTCTGTCAGTGATGTAACTCCTGCTATCTTGGTTTTTTTGTATCACTCGGTGCCTGGAATGGAATATGTCATAGTTTGGCAGGGTTACACTGGGCAAATACCTCTGTTGCTAAGCATCCAGCCCCTTTGTTGCTAAGCACTCAGCCCCCTGCTCCTTGCTGCACAGCCAGTGCAGGGCTACAAGGAAGGCATGGGCCAGGGGGCCAGAATTGGGTATTAAACTAATGCCTCTGAAGGTATAAATAGACGCCATACTTTCCCCAAGGTGTGGCCTTTCACTGCATGCTTTTTGTCTGTATGTAGTGGTATGGTCTACCCAGCTCTTCTTTGTACTAATTAAAGCTGATATTTTTCCAAGCCTCTTCTTGAGTCTCTCTCTGGTGACTCAAGTACATTTTGGGACTGTACAATGCTTTGCTTCTATAAATAAAAAGAGCACACAAAATTAAAGGTACCAGTTTGCTCCACCCCTTCCTTATCTGATACACTTCCAGTTTCCTGTACACTGGCATGAGAAGTAAGGAGATGCCTTTTAAGGAACAAAGAGGGCTGCAACTGTGGGACCATTGGGATGTTCTCATTCCTTAGACATGGAGAAAATACTTCCCATTGCCCCTTTTCAGTCAAGCCCTGCCCATCCTTGGCATGGGGAGTAGCAATACCATTTAGACTTATATACATCCCATAGTATTTTACAGCACTCTCTAAGTGGGTTTACAATATAGAAGCATTATTTGCATATTCTTCCTCACAATCACAGTCCTCATTTTATTGCCCTCAGAAAAATGGAAGGCTGAGTCAACTTTGAGCCTTGTCAGGATCAAACTCTGGGCTATGGGCTGTGAGTTTTGCCTGCCATACTGCACTTTAATCACTGCGCCACCAAGGCTCCTTGTGTAGCCCTGTCTGTAATGACAGACTTCTTGTCATCCACTAAACCAGCATCAGTGTGAAGGTATTTATTTATTTATTCATTTTTAGACGGGCCATTCTTGAGAGCAAATGTCTTTCCCCCCACATTTGGAAAGCCTTGCCAGTATCTAAAATACTGCCAGGACTAAAAGAGATAGTAGACAATTCTAATTACATTGGAACTTTTTTTTTTACATGAAAAAATAGTATATGACCTTTACACTTTTAGGGAACTTTTCCAAACAATTCACAGCATGCCTATTTATTGCAAAGGCTGTTGTAAGGACTGTTTTCTGTGGGAAAGAATAATGATGGTTATCTATCACATTAGGCCATTATTTTGTTACTCAATGAAAGCCCTCTCTTATCAGCCTAGATGCCTATCAAGCTATTGCTGGCACCACTCTGCATGCTGAATACTAACCTACGAGAGAAAAAAACTGAATGCCAAATCCATTCTGACCTGATTTACCGGCTGATGTTGACCTTCCCAAACTCACTGGAGTCCTTCCTATGAAAGCCTCAAGAACTAATGCACTTGAGGATAGATTGAAAAAAGCAAGAATTTGCCAAACTGGGATATTGAATTTCTGAATTTTTCATCAGGCAATCTGAGAGATTATTATACTTCCCTTTTCAAGGGTACAGAGAACTGAAGGACAAAGAAGACTCAAATGTTTTAAACCTAACCTGATCCCCTGGATGTGTCTATGGAGATTCTCAGTCAACCAGGTCACGGTTGTCCCAAAGTGCTTTCTCAAGAGGCAGCTGGATTTTATGTTTTTTTCTTTGAAGATGTTTCGCTTCTCACCCAAGAAGCTTCTTCAGCTCTTCTTCAGATGAAGAGGCTTCTTGGATGAGAAGCAAAACATCTTAAAAGAAAAAGCCAAAAAATCCAGCTGCCTCTTAAAAAAGCACTTTTGAGATGATCCACTGGACATTCTGCCACAATACTTGAATTGTGGGTAGCTAAATAGCAATAGTGATAGCACTTACTTATATACCACTTCATAGTGTTTTACAGCTCTCTCTAAGCAATTTACAGAGTGAGCCTATTGCCCCCAATAATCTGGGTCCTCATTTTACTGACCTCAGAAGGATGGAAGGCTGAGTCAATCTTGAGCTGGTCAGACTTGAATTGCTGGCAGTTGGCAGAATTAGCCTGCAATACTGCCTTCTAACCACGGCGCCACTACAGAATCACTGAGATTCACAATGAAACCAAATCAATAAAAATCAGGCAAGTACTGATCTTAAGATATGTATAAGTACAAGCCAGGGTAACATCACAATTCTTCCTATATTCTGATGAAAGAGAACTTGCTTTCATTGATTTCTTACAAAATCAAAAAGGACACTGGCACAATTCTTATGGGGGGCTGGACACACATGTTGAAAAAGGGTGGGGCTTTTGTTGTGAAGGTGCAATTCTATTGGCATCACTCTACTCCCTTGACCCTCCAACAAACACCTGCTTGTAAATCCAAGCTCTTTCAATATTGGCTAAGTGTGGAGTAAACCGGGTACTTCAAAACAGGGTGACATGTTTTGTTTGTGACTCATGTTTTTGATTCTGTCCAAAGAGACCAAAGAGGTAAAACAAGGAGCCATGTTGCTGGCCAACTCCATTTCTCTGCAAGGTGACTCTTGGATGATTTGGAGGGCTTCACACTGTTGGTTCCTTTTGTTTCTGCCACCTGCTCTGTCTCTAAGAATCCTGAAGCAAAATGACAAGCCATTTCAGCCTCTCTGGGCAGCATAAAGGTCTAGTGAAGCTCATCCCTGCTTACTATTTGAGTTGTGGGTCCATCCCAGAAATCTTTCACATTGTCAAGGTAGAGTAGTGTTAGCCTTGCCAGCTGCAAGGTCAAGGAACTTAAGAAGTTCCCATTCAGCACTCTCCACCAGCGAAGCAGGATTGAATGACACGGTGGTAGAAAACAGCTGAGGCTCATCTTGAATCCACTGTGGAAGAAGACCAGGGTTGGCTATGTGCACTCCAGCTGCTTGAAAGGATCAGGTGGAGAGCATGGACCTTCGTCCCATCTGCCCTTCTATCTCCCAAGCTTCTATCGTGATTTTGAAATTCATTTGTTTTTCATTTTCTGAAAGCTTGTCAAGCCTGAAGGAGAAATGCTTCTTTTACTCCATGGCTGGGAAAGGGGAGGGAGGGGGACTGCGTGAGGAGAAGGGGAATTTTAATCACCTAGTAATTACTCCTTTTTATGTGGAGCAGAAGCAGCACCTGTATAATTATCCATACTGCATATCTTTCAACGACCCGAGCTTTGCTGCCAATCCCAGAATGTGATGCTGGAGGAAGTAAAAATAAAAAGAGAAGGAAATCAAGGCGCACAGGTTTCAGTTTGAGGGACTGAGTGTGTGTATCAAAAGTAATCTCGTACATCGGAGAATAGCTCTAATTGCCCTTAACTCTCTGATTAACATACCATTAAATCAGTGATTGGTGTTGACAGTTCTGCAGAAGGCCAATCCACCAGGGAGTAGAAAACAGAATTTATTGCACATCATTGTATCTGGGACAAGAGTTTGCCATGACATATGGGGAATAGAGTGCGGATGCTGAAGGAGAAGCTATCTGACAAGGAACAGGTAACACTTAATAGTAGCACTGATGCTGTTAGCTAGCTTGGTTAATGAATTGTCTGCAGGAAAACAACTAAGCTCAGAGAGCACCAAGGATCCCAAATTTCAACTCAAATTTCAGCTACAAACAAAGGTAGTCCTTGACTTAGAACAGCTCATTGAATGATCGTTCAAAGTTACAAGGGCACCAAAAAAAGTGACTTATGACCATTTTTCACACTTATGGCTGTTGCAGCATCCCCAGGGTCACATGATTTACATTGGGATGCTTGACCACAGTGTCCCGGGGTCATGTGGTCACCTTTTGCGACCTTCTGACAAGCAAAGTCAATGGGGAAGCCAGATTCACTTAAAAACCATGTTACCAATTTAACAACTGCAGTGATGCAACTTAACAACTGTAGCAAGAAAATTCGTAACATGGGGCAAAACTAACTTGACAAATTTCTCACTCAGCAACATAAATTCTGGGCTGCATTGTGGTCATAAGTCAAGGACTATCTGTATTCTCCTTTATTGGTAACACAATTCTGTTTGTCTAGTCCTTCAGAGATTGTTTCGTTTTCTCCCCTTCAGCATGTCCTTTTGAGTCCCATGCAAAGGTTTCCTGGTGTTTCAATTCCCTCCAGCCATTTTCCTTTATCTGATGGAAAAGAAATTGCTTTTATTTTTATTTTTTTAAGGGGAAGAAGGAAAGTTCAAGGGTAAGATGTGAGATTTTTGTATCTCAGCTATAAGATGATATCAGCATTCTGACTTTCACCGGGTTTTCTTCTACGGTAATCCAGAGTGAGTTTCCCACCTTTCCCTTTATTTCCATAAGAAGAAATAGTGAGGGAGCTCCTCCTGAAAGTTGTTTTGATTTGGTTTCTGTTTGAATCGGGAAGTATGGGAAGTTGAACAGATGTGTAACAAGAAGAAACAAAACCCCACACTCCTTGCATCTTGCAACAATGAATAAGTTTAAAGAGCATTAAGACGCTCTTAACCAATTATGTTCTGAAAAATATATAGGAAAACAGTTGTTTCTATCATAGAAACCAACGGGCAAAAAGTTGACATGGAATTTAGACAAACTATTTCAACTGAGAGAATCTGGAAGTCCATTAGATGAATTACGTAGAAATTCTATACCGGTACAAATATGATAAATAAATTCAGAAAATTCCTGCTTTGCTGTAGTTCCAGGGGTGAAATCCTACTGGTTTGGACTGGTTCAGGTGAACCGCTAGGAATTATTGGCATCAGTTCACTGAACTGGTAGTAATCACTCCTCCTTGGCTACATCCACCCACGCCCGGCCGGTCACCTCTCGCCTCTTCCAGCCGCTTGATACTCCACAGAATTCAATGTTAAATGCAGCAGAGAGAATGCTAACTTTTCTCCCTCCATTCAGAATGGGGCTGCTGCAGCCTGTCCCTTTAAGTAGGTCCCCAGGAGGGAGGGGGACAGGGGAGAAGCTGGAATGGAGCTGTTTTCATGAAAGGCAGGAAAAGGGGAAGGGGATTTTTCTGTCTGTCATCCATTCCTCAATCTCAGCACAGACTGAGGGAAGAATGGTAGGCAGGAATATTCCCCTCCCCATTTTCCTGCCATTCGTGACAAAGAGTGACTGGGAGGGGAGGAGCCGGTGAGGAGCCCCTCAATGTGAGTGATGTTGAGTTGGCCACGCCTACTCAGTCACATGACCTCCCCACAACAAGCCATCCCCACAGAACCAGTAGGGAAAATGTTTTAATTTCACCATTGTGTAGTTTGGTAATTGGCTGAATTTTGGCAGTCCAGATATTCCTACACAATTTTCACTGGGTTACTAGTGGTTTGAATTAGATACATCTTTTTCAAGCAAAAAGATAGCTAACCTAGAACTAAAGAGAAATTTCCAGCTTCTGTAGGTGCTCCCTCAAGGGAGGTTTTTAAGAAGAGACTGGACAGCCATTTGTCCACTATCATATAGGGTCTCCTGCTTCAACAGGGGGTTGGATTAGAAGATCTTCAAGGCCCTTTCCAACTCTGTTATTTCGTTATTCCTTTTCCAGCATTATCCTCAAAGAAATCTTGTAAATTAGGTTAGATGGGGGAAAGAGCCCCCCCCCCAATCCCCTCATGTTAATGATTTAAACCTCCCCACCTTATTCCAATACTTGGCAAAGCCACACTAGTAGTTTATGAGAAGTCTACTACTCATCAAGTTTACTGAGCAGAGTAAAACCATTTCTGAGAAGATCTGGAGGGGCCGTCATAGGCTGAGTCACATTTTTCAAAGCTGCACTGCTGAACTACTCAACTTTTAGCAGGAAAGTACGAGGACATGGTCTGAATACCATGGTTACGAGCGGCACATGACTGAGCCTTCATCTTTTCAGAGAATGCAGGCAGCATAATATGAGGGGAATTGTGCTTTTTTCAATATTGAACAAACCACTCAAATAACAAGAAAGAAAAGTGGCTGTAAAATTCAGAATAGCAGATCTGGGTTGCACGCAGGCACGCACGCACACGCACACACGCGCGCACACACACACACACAAACAAACACACGTGTCACAATGATGGCACAGTTGATAACTAAGCAAGAGCAAAAGCAAGTTGCAAAAAGATAGGATCTAGGCCAGCTGGTATGTGGTACCCAAGATGGCAGAATTTTGAGAACTAGAGTTGGAATCCCAAGCAAACAGGCAGGGTGGTTAGGATGCTTTTTTTGGCCTTTCCTTCTTTCCCTGTTGCTAGCTGAGGAGTCTAAATGGGATTCAAATTTTCTCACTCAGTCTTAAATCAAGAACCTAGATCAAGGGTGCCAAACTCAAGGCTCGGGGGGTGGATCCGGCCTGCAGGGTGCTTAGATCTAGCCTGCAGGGCTGCCCTGGAAATAGCAAAGGACCAGCCTGAGGTGCCTCGGAAGGGCTCCATTTTCGCTGGCAGAGGGTTGCAGGAGGCCGTTGCAGCCGAAAACGGATCTCGGAAGCCCATTCTTGCTGACAGAGCACTCAGGCCACCACAGGCGCCCCCAACACAAGTAACGTCAAGCTGGCCACGCCCCCCTGCCCCCCCGAGGTCAAACACAAATCTGATGCAGCCCTCAATGAAATCGAGTTTGACACCCCAGACCTTGATTGTGAAACTCTCCAGCGTAAGAGTCTTACATATTCAGGGGCTTATTTAGCAATCAATTACAATTTGTCACAGTTTACAAGTCACAGTTCCTGATTACGACCACCGCTGAAAACCAAAATGTCTGTTGCTGTGCAGCACAGTTGCTAAGTGAGTTTTGCCCCATTTTATGACTTTTCTTGCCACCATTGTTCAATGTATCACTGCAGTTGTTAAGTTAGTAACATGGCGAAGTGAATCTGACGCCCCTGGTGGTTTTGCTAGACCCAGTTGCCAAGTGTCTGAATTTTGATTGCGTGACCGTGGGGATGCTGCAATGGTCATCAGTGTGAAAAACGGTCATAAATAACATTTTTTCAGTGCCATTGTAACTTCAAACGGTCACTAAAGGAACTGTTGTAAGTAGAGGACTACCTGTATGTAATGGTAAGCTAAGATATAAGCAATTTTAATCTTGTTTATTACTCCTCCCAGCTGAATGGGAGGAAAAGAAAAGTTGTGAAAGAGACAAGACTTTATTAGGAATTATAAGCTATATATGCAAATCACTTAAACCATGGTTTAATATTACATGCGAACACCAGGAATATGTAAATTGTTTACAAACGCAAGTACACCATAGCATGTTGGCTGCAAGAAGAAAAGAATATGAGAGCTGCCAAAACAGGATCCTTCTTTGAGTAAGGCAGCTAGAGACATTCTTTTAGGTATATTCATTCTCCCAGGCTTTACAATTCCTGAAGCAAAGCTGTTTGTTCTCAGTTTAGCATGTGAAGAGAATGAGCAGTTCTAGCATTGAAAAGCAAATAGACTCAACTCACTGGAAGATTTCTGCCTGTTGGAAATTCTAGAAAACTGCTCATCCATCTATTTTCATTTGCCAATATTAATCTAGGTTAAACAAAACTCAAATTCCGCCCCCCCCCCCCAATTTATTTGCTTAGATACAACATGGATATCAAGGCAATTCATGTAAATACTGAATAATAAATTATCTTAATATTGAAACTGTATAAGAAGTCCTTTAATATGGATAGATCAGTGCGGAATAGAACAGGGGTCTCCAGCCCACTAGTGGGCAGCGGCCAGAACAATAGAAATGGGGGGTAAGCGCACAAGCGCAGCTCCAGTTGTATGAGCAGTGGGTGTGCATGCCCTTCACTTGCACAAATATACATACACATACCTAACTATAAAAGTGCTTTCCAAAAGAAAACTGGACATTTTCTTGGAAAACATTTTGTTTCTCATCCAAGAAACTTCCTCAGAACTGAAGAAGCTTCTTAGATGAGAAGCAAAATATTTTCAAGAAAAAAACTAAGAAAGTCCAGTTGCCTTTTGGAAAACAGCAGTTTTGGGACAACCATAACCTGAATGATTGAGAATCTCCATAGGATATATCTTTACAGTGCTACTAATAGTATAGGAATAACTATATATTACAAGATAGAAACAAATATAGGAAATAAAAATGGCTAACAAACTTAAGTTTAGGACAACCACAGACTAGCAATATGATTCTGATCATAAATGTAAACATTTCACCTCAATTTCATGGGACTTACTCCTTGCAAAGTGGACGTAGTACAGATTAATATACATGAAATAGTAAACTTAATTTCTGCCAATTCAATGAGTTCTTCATTGCTAACACAATCTTCAAACAATCCCAACTATGCTTATATACATGGATATCACCAGATGGAATGCACCAGATGGAATACATGGTGTTTGTGGAACAGATCACAAACTGCTCAAGAGCAAGTTCCAAGTTAAGCAGAATTGGAAGAAAAAAGTCAACCAGTTTCCTCAACATGAACGTGACCAGATACTGACCATTTTCAAGGCAGATATCATTATTTTGAAGTCCTGAATCTCATAAATAGGGAACCAGAGGAACTAACGACTGTAATGAAATTGCTTGTTATGGATGAAAAAGTCTGCTAAAGAAGAAGAAGCAGAAAGCAAATGATATGAACAAATGGTTGAAATTTTTACACACACACACACACACACACACACACACACACATATGATTTTATATATGGTTTATATATATATATATATATATATATATATAATTTATATTTGCTGATAAAGAAATAAAGAAATATTATATATGTGTGTGTGTGTGTGTGTGTATGGGTCTTTGGTTATTCGGGTCTTCTCCCGTGTAAAATTGGAAGTGTCTTGGCGACATTCCAACAAAGTCTCATTCGTCATCTTCAGGCTGGTGTTCTCGGCTTCGTGCTTCCAGGAGCAATAAGTGTCATTGAAACGTCGCCAAGACACTTCCAATTTTACGCAGGAGAAGATCCGAATAACCAAAGACCCACATACAAACACCCGCAAAAACCTCAGAAAACATATATATATATATATATATATATATATATATATATATATATATATATATATATATACATATATATATGATTTATATACATATATATATGATTTATTTCCAAACGTGTTTGTGTGTGTGCGTGCGCGCGTGTATAAATTCATAAATGTACAGAATGTGTGTGTGTAGATATGATATACTGTATGGATTTGTCATGAAGTAACAAATAGAATTTATATTTGATATGATATTTGTATACAAAAAGGTTCATAAAGCCTTATTGATGCATTTAGCAAATTATCTGTGCTCTAGCACATAAATCGTGTATGAATATTGATTTATTACAAACAGACTGGAATTGTATTTTGTGCATTTTTAATAATATACATACTTGCTTGTCAAGTATAGGAAATGTCTTGCTAAACTCTAAAACCATTTCATACAAGCCCCTTGCCCATTCGTAATTTCTATTGTCTTCTGCAGAGCTTACTCCAAGTCCCACACCTGACCCCCCAGCTGAATTTGGAATCGTATTTGGTTGCAGACATTATGGAAATATAAGTGGTAGACGCTCCTGATACTTGATAGGAGAATCCTAAATAAGACTTCATAAATACAAGTTCTCCTAAATTTGTTTCTTGAATATGGTACAAGAAACCCCCAGTAGTAAATACTTCTTCCTGTCCTCTGATACTTAGACCAATATCCATTTCTCAGCTGCCCCCAAATCTTTCTCAAGCCCTCCTAGTCCTTATATTTACAGCAAAGTCTCTTTTGTGCTATAATATCATTACTACTTGCAGTAGCAGCTAAGCACAGCAGGAGTTGAATGCTGGTTAATGATGTTGCTATTGTACGCAGGCTTCCAGTATTTTCAAGTTTTTCTGTGGAGCCTAGAAAATTAGAAGACATTGCTTGCTGTCTGCCGTCAATAGGAATTCATATTTATCCTGCGTTCTTGCAATTATGGTACTGATTAATGGTAAGTGCCCTGCTGTCTGCAATCTATTCCTTTGAGGGAACTACACTTTAGGTTCCAAAAAATGTTTTCTACCTCTTAGTGATGCATTACTATTCTTTTGCAGATCAAAGATCATGGTTGTCATGGAAACAGCAAAAAGTGGAAAGCCAGTCATGACATAGCAGTGGCATAATGGGGAAGATCTGCTGGGAAATCACTCACTAGCTGGAGGTTTTGTGTCAAAAATTGCTTGGGTAAATTTGAGTGGGAAGCCAAGTCACTCTGAGATCTAAAAGCACTGTGATACTAAAGGCATAATATCAGTCACTATTATAAAGAACATGCTTAACAGTATATAATATTGAAGTACTGATTTCCATCCCCCTCTCTCCAATAATAATAATAATAATGGTAACAATAAAAAATTATAGGCTCTTTTTTATATTCTGCAAATAAAATAATAATTCTATAGAGTTCAAAATCTTCCTGTCCCAAATAGAGGAACAAGAGTATCATCATCAATCATGCAATCATCTGGTCCATATCAGCAGAAAAATTGATCAGGAATAATCATGATGGCCAATAGCAGTTCAGCAGATTAACTTTGCATTATCTCTGTAGAAAAAAAAATGTGAATTTTAATCGGAAGAAGAATCTTGACAAGTCTTCAGTTTGGAAGAACTGAGTGACATAATATTTGGAGAGGCTAAGGCTAAACTCTGCTAACTGGAGTGATTATTTACTCTGTTTTGATATTACGGGTTTCTTCACTGAGAAAGGATATTTGAAATAATTGGTGTTTGCCCATTAGTAAACAGCGCAGCTTGATTTAACTTAAAAAACTGTAATTAGATGCTATTAAAAATTGCACATATTGACCTGGGTTGAGATTGAGTGTTTATATTAACTGCCTAATTTATTGGTTTGATTTATTGGTTTGATTTATATGCCACTCTTCTCTGGAGACTCAGGGTGGTTTATAATGCTTTAAGCAATAGCCTTCATACTTTTGTATATACCTGCTTAGTAGGGCTTTTGGCTGCCCCTAAGCGGTGTTCTTTTTTTATATAAAGTCAGCTTATTGCCCCCACAATCCGGGTCCTCATTTTACCTATCTTGGAAGGATGGAAGACTGAGTCAACCTTGAGCCTGGTGAGATTTGAACTTGCAGTAATTGCAAGCAGCTGGCAGCTAAATGCTACTTAACAATACTTTAGTCTGCTGCACCACCAAGGCTTCATTAAGTAGCTAAAAGCAAGACAAATAGATAATCATTCCCAACATGACATACTGACAAACTCAACCAAGACTGATATTTTGTCATTGACATATCAACAAAATAGATGATTCAGAATGTGAATAGGGCTGGAAGGGACTTTAGAGGTCTTCTATTAAACCCTTGCACAAGCAGGAGACCCTATACCATTTCAGACAAATGGCTGTCCAGTCTCTTGCTAAAGACCTCCAGTGATGAAGCATCCACAACTTCTGAAGGCAAGCTGTTCCACTGTCAATTATTCTGTTTGTTAGGAATTTTCTCCTTCATTCCAGGTTGCTTCTCTCCTTGATTAGTTTCCATCCATTGTTTCTTGTCTTCAGTCACAGCAGGAGCTTTAAAGCTTTCTGGTGCTTTGGAAAATAATTTGACTCCCCCTTCTTTGCGGCAGCCCCTCAAATATTGGAATATTGCTATCATGTCAACCCTAGTCCTTCTTTTCTCTAAACCCAAATACTGCAACCATTCTTCATGTTTTAGTCTCCAGGCCTTTAATCGTCTTAGTTGCTCTTTCTGCACTTTTCCCAAAGTCTCAACATCTTGTAACGTGGTAACCAAAACTGGATGCAGTTGGATTCGTGTGCAATCTGCATGTAAAAACTTGGTGAAAGGAAAATAATATTCACGTGTATAGGGTTTGTTTGAACCTCTCTTTTTGGGGTTGTTGCAATTATGGAAAGATCCTCATTTTTTTTATAAAATGAAGGCTAGAGGTTGTTTGTCCTACTCTGGGTTTTCAAAAGCTCGCATATAACCAAAATGAAAACGTTACACAGTACCAGAAACATCCCTTTGCTAAGGGTATACAGTAAGTCCACCCTTCCTATCACCTGTGGCTGGGCTTCTTATGAATCAAATGTTTGGAAGTTTGGCAGATTAATATTCTCGCTCTCATCAGCTCTTTTGCCACTAGACGCTTCATCATCTGATTCCCACACAGAGGAGTGGAGATGCCGAGACTCCCTCATTAAGATTCTTCTCACGGCTTCAGTATTATCACATGTACCTGTCAGAGGGACGGGAGAAATGAAGCTAAAACATTTGTCTGTCAAAGTTGCTGAAGTCACTGCTGCAGGGCTAAAGAGCTTTCACTTATAAATACAACTTGATGGTTTTTTTTTTAGCTAGTTAATGGTATTTTTTGCAGCTCAGCAATTGAACTAGAAGTAAAAATCAAGCTTGGCTTATTTTTTTTAATGCATGTCTTTAATATCTTGAATGAATGCGTAAATATGTGCTGCTTTAGATACACATTATACATATACATATACATATACATATACATATACATATACATATACATATACATATACATATACATATACATATACATATACATATATATATATATATATATATATATATATATATATATATATATTTCCCACCCATGAAGAACAACTGTAATAGACAATTATTAGGAATAAATGACAGTAGCAGTCAAAAGGCAGGATGGTTAATTTGTTGGTTCTTGGCTGAAAAGAGATTGAATAACATCCCACATCCCACATCCAACATTTACTGGGTAATCCTGGAAACAATCACTGTCTAGATTCAGCAGGCCTATTGCAAATTTGGAATGTGTATTGTAGGGGCAACTTCAACCCAGTAGGATATCCTGAGGTCACTAGGAAAGGAGGAGTATCAATGAAAAACAAAAGAAAAGAATTTGCAGCTCACCAGTCATACTGCTGATGAGGTACACAATATATTATTTTTTAACCAGGTATAGGAAGAATGTGGTGCTCCAAACAGCATGTCTGTAAATATCATAAAGGACATCAAAAAGTACAAGATAGACTTTTGACTGGTCAATAAATAAATCCGGTACAGATAGTCCCTGACTTACAACCACAATTGAGCCCAGCATATATGTTGCTAAGTGAGACATTTGTTAAGTGAGGTTTGCTCCATTTTACAATCTTTCTTGTTACAATTATTAAGTGAAACATTGAAATTTTTTTAGTAACACACTTGTTAAGAGAATCTGGCTTCTCCATTGATTTTGCTTGTTAGAAAATCGCAAGAGTTGGTCACATGACTCCGGGACCCTGCAACCGTCATAAATACATGCCCGTTGCCAAGCATCTGGATTTCGATCACATGACCATGGGGATGCTGCAGCAGTCGTAAGTGTGAAAAACGGTCATAAGTCACTTTTTTCAGCGCTGTTGTAACTTTGAACAGTCACTAAATGAAGTGTTGTAAGTCACTAAATGAAGTGTTGTAAATGAAGTGTTGTAATGTTTTAAATGCTACCTGTAGCATTTAAAACATTAAAAAACATTTTCAATCAGTGGCAAAACCAGTTCAGAAACATCTACGTTCTTTTTACAAAGAAGAGCAGAAATGTATGAATGTAAAGAATGGGTTTAAAGATCCAATTGAGAACAGCATACATCAGGGGTGTCAAACTCAAGGCCCAGGGGCCAGATCTGCCTGCAGAGTGCTTAGATCTGGCCTGTGGAGTCACCCTGGAAAAAGAGAAGGTCCAGCCTGCGGTTCTTTAGCGAACAAAAATGGAGCTCGCAAGGGCCATGGATGGCCCTTTTGCGCTCCATTTTTGCTGACAAAGGGTTGCAGGAGGCCATTGCAGGTGAAAATGGAGCTCGGGAGCCATTTTTCGCTGGCAGAGCACTTGGGCCCCCACAGGCGCCCCAACATGAGTGACGTTGAGCTGGCCACACCCACCTCAGCCCCCCTGAGGTCAAACACAACCCTGATGCAGCCCTCAATGAAATTTAGTTTGACACCCCCGCCATACATAATTAAATTGGAATTGAATTCTATATTTGATGAATAGGCACATCTAGAATGACCTCACCTTTTCACTGGCCAATCTTCTTATTCTCACTGGAGAGTGGATACAAGCAGAAGTTCCAAAACCGATCTCCAAAATGCCTATCAACATATGTCCTCAACACATACCGCACATAAATGCACAGAATTATATATTAGCTAATTTAGTTTTCCTCATGCTCTATTTTTAGTCCCTGCTATAACACAGAAACCGGTCTTATGCTTTAGAGCTGATTCCCTCCCCTCTAAGATTTCAAAAGCTCAGATAATATTTATTTTAACTAAGTCTGTTGCTCAACTTCCCACCAGCTTCCCACTTCAAGTTGTGAATTTCTTGTTGTGAATAGTGTTCACATCTGTCATGAGGAAACAGGGTATAGATGCATGAACGGTATAAGACAAATGCATTACAGATTTTAAACAGAGCTACTGACCTGGTGATAGTCATCTAGATTAGGGGTATCAAGCTTGCGTTGTCATGGTGTCATCATGGTGCCTTCATGTGATGTATCGTGGCTTTCCCCCCCTTCACTAAACCATGTGTGGACGTGGCCAGCATATGACGCATCCGGCCCGCGGGCCATGAGTTTCACACCCCTGATCTAGATGCTTGTTCTGACCCAGCCTTAGCAGAACCAAGAAACAGACTCCTTGTCCCGAAAAACCCCTCTTTATTTAGCTACTGCAAATTCATGGCATTCACACACAGAAAAGTCCATTCAATAATCCTTCCAAGGGTTAATTGCAGTAACAGACCTTATCATTCCTTGGATAATTGCCAGGCCGAGAGCTTCCAGTCACAAAGCTGTCAATTAAATTCCTGGCTAGCAGTCTCTAAGGCACAAACCACGATAAGCAAATCTTCCGAAAGAAATACGAATTGTTGTCTCCTGCAACCACCACTGCCCTTTTGCTTCTATTTATTCCCCAGCCAGGGAGGGACCATTCAGGGCCCATATGTGCCTTTCTTCCTGAGTCGGCTCCTGTTCCTCAGTTGTTCTCCTCTCCTGACAGTTCTGTGCATGTGCGTATCTGGAACAGGCCCCAGCTGTTCTTCTTCCCCACTTATCTCCAACTCCAAAGGCAGCTGGGAAATTTCGGATGGCCCTGGCTCTATCTCTGTTTCTGATGCAGAGCATCCATCAGAGCCTTCCCCAGACTCCAGGACTGGCCCAAGTTCCTCCCCAACCTCCTCATCATCCAAGTCTGCTGCCAGCTCTGCTGGCAGCTGGTGGGCCACAACAATGCTCACTGTTAGCTGTGAGGTTCTGCAGCACATTTCTGAAACATACTTTTCCCTGCTCCCCCATCCAGAGCAGAGAATCTCAGGTATCTCAGGTATCACTCTTTTGATTCCTTCTTCAGGAATCCTCCATTCTAGTCTCCTTCTCTGGCTATCCAAGCCTTAATTCACACCTAGGCAAAGCCACAGAACAATTCTCTCATTAGCTTCCAACTTTTCATCAAGCTGCCCACGGATATTCTGTAGAATTTTTTCCATGTTCTGCAGACTGTCCTCTCTCTTTGGCTTACTCGTGAGTAATTTGTCAACAGAGACAGATACCCTTTCTCTACTAGTTCCAAATACCCACCTTTGTTTTGCTTAGCTACACCCAAAATTGTTTCATCCACCTCTCCCTTTAGCATCTTTCTCCTCTATTATTTAGAGCTGGGTGTCAAACTTGCGACCCACAGGCTGAATGCATCACGTGTTGGCCATGCCCACGCCCGGTTTAGCAAAGGGGGAAAAAGTTGTGATATATCATGTGATGACACCGTGAGTCCGTGAGTTTGACACTGCTGATTTAGAGGGACTGGTTAAACCAGGGATCAGCAACCTGCGGCTCTGGACCCTCATGTGGCTCTTTCATCTGTCTGCTGTGGCTCCCTGTCACTTAAAATATGCATCACAACCGCCAACGTATGACACCCGCCAGCACAAGATTTATTGAGCTTTTCGACTCCAGGTAAGCCAACCATGGATAAATCCAAGAAAAGAACAGTTTCAGAAGAAAATAGAATGTTTAAGTCAACTATATGTGCTAGTTTTGTGGCCGCTCAGGAAATAATCAGGCACGGGAAGGGTTTTGTGGCTCCCGGTGTTTTCTTTTCTTTGGAAAATGAGTCCAAATGGCTCTTTGAGAGTTTAAGGTTGCCGACCCATGGGTTCAGTGGTGAAATCCAATTTTCTTTACTACCGGTTCTGTGGGTGTAGCTCAGTGGGCGTGGCTTGGGCATGGCAGGGGAAGGATACTGCAAAATCTCCATTCCCATTCCACTCCAAGGGAAGGATACTGCAAAATCCCCATTCCCTCCCCACTCCTGGGGAAAGGATATTGCAAAATCTCCATTCCCACCACACTCTGGAGTCAGCCAAAGGTGGTATTTGTTGGTTTTCTGAACTACTCAAAATTTCCGCTACCAGTTCTCCAGAACCTGTCAGAACCTGCTGGATTTCACCCCTGCCTGGGTTAAACTATAACCTGGAACAAGCAGGAAAGGTCATCTAACTGTTAATTTCCCCTAGGGCAGAGGTTCCCGACCCTCAGGTCATGGCCCACTACTGGGCCATGGCCTATTCAGAACTGGACCACATGAGAGGTGGACCAATGTATGTGTGCATCTCCACTTGCACAAGTGGCACCCCAGCCTTCCCTTCTGTGTTGCATGAGTGGAGCTGTGCACATACCCATGCATGCTGGCCCACCACTCATGCGGCCTGGTTCCCCTCTCCCCCCACAAGCTGGGTTGCCAAGCTACCTGCTGCGGATGCTTCAAAAGCAGAGTGGTTAGAGCAGAGGCTGAGTGGGATGAGTGTGCCCTGCTCTGCTCAGCTTCGCTGACTCACTGAGGCAGGACACCCAATTCACTTTTGGTGTGTTGGGCAGCCTCAGTGAATCTGAAGGAGCACGAGATCACTCCCCCAAAGGCTTCTCTTCTAAGCGCCAAAACTTTTGCAAATGGACAGAGAGAGTGATCACTCACTGCTTCAGGCCTTCTATCCCTTTTCAAAAGCTTTTGGCGTGGAGAAGCCTGAAGGAGCATGAAACTGTGCCCCAAAGGCTTCTCTTCTCTCGTGAATGAGTGGAGGTGTGTGCACATGTGCACCAGGCCCGTCTGCTTGCATGGCTGGTTCCCCCCTGCCCCCTCCCCCCCAGTTGGGCCACTAAGCTGCAAAGGTTGGGGAGAGATGACCTAGGGCCTGTAATTAGCTATTTAATTTTACAACGTTAATGTTTCCTGCCTTGCACCAGCTTTATAGCAGCCATGCGTTGCCAATTTCTAAAGCAGACCTTAGGCAGCCTTGTCACCTGCATTCTCTTCGACTGCTGTAAGCCTGGCCCTTGGCAACAGGAAAAGCACAGAAGGGCAGTCATGGAATTCATGCGCCATCAGTTCCTGCAGCAGACTATAATGTAGGTGGGTGAAAGTACACGCAAGCACGGATCTGTGTCTCTCTTGTTGGGGGGAAAGCGGGATTTTGAGAATGTTTGTCAGGAATATTTTCTACATAGCAACAGCACAGAATCCTGTATGGGTTGAATTACAGCCAACAGAATCAAACAATCAATCAACTACTGAAATTCTACCACTCTAAATTAGGTAATTGCTTTAATTACTGATCTGACAGCTTCAAAGTGGTCCTGCAAAACACAATGCCTCTAACTGTTGCATACACATACACATACACATACACACACACATTTGCTTCTTGAGACTATTTTGCTCTTGATGCCTCGTTTTAAGGTTCTTGATAGGGGTGAAAGAGAGCGAATCCTTCTGCTATTAAAGCAAAAAATCTCATCACGGCAGTTGTACAGTGGGGTGTAGCTGCTCCATTTACAGGATATATTTACTTAAAAAAAAACCCTCACTATATTCAGTATAGTGGAAAATAGGCTGTGGCCTCACACTGCAAACCACAGTCCAATAAAGCTGCCATCTTTCTACTTCAACACTGATTTAAACATCATCTAGTAATAGAGTACCCAAGTACTTATCAGGATTGTATTAATAAGACCAGCCACAGTTATCGAAGCCTCTGAGATGGTTTGCCTTTTACACAAAAGCCTCAACGGAACGTATACCTTTAAAAAAAATACACAACCCATAGAAGCGGACAATGAACTTTACATATAAGGAAATAATGAAAAATCTTCTTAAATAAATGCTTTCATTTTGAAAAAAGCAATGCCTCTTAATGCAAATCATTGATTTCCAGCTGTGCTCAAGGCCAGTTGTTTTATGAAGTGGAGTCAAGATTGCTAATATCATGGCAATTAAAGGGAAAACAGAATCGGAGTATTACAACATTTGGGGGAAAATTTTATCAATGGATAGAAAGTGAGTGTAGATAATAAACAGGATAAAGACAAGAACTTTGAGATGAGTATGTTGTAGTATATTAAAATTAAATGAAAGAAGGAAAGCTAAATATATATTTTAAGAATTAATGGTAAACTTTGAAGATGATAGCACAAATGTTATACCCAGATGATACATGGATTGATTAAAAAATGTACAGGAATACTAGAGGAATAATAGTAAAGTAAAATATGAAATTGGAAATGAAGATGTATGTAAATAGAAATCGGGTCTGCTCGAATACCATCTCAGATTGAATTAAAAAAGAAAACAACAAAGGAATGGAAAAGAGGGGAGGAGTAGAGAGGGGAAAGTAGGGGAGTTGGAAGGTGAGAAGAAGAGAAAAGAAGAATGGGAAAAGGAGAGGAAGAAGGAAGGGGAAAGAGGAGCAGGAAAGAGGGTAAGAAGGGGAGGAAGAAGAGAGAGAGGGGAAAGAGGAAAGGAAGTAGGAAAGGAAAGGAGAGGAGGAATGAGGAAAGAAGAAAGAAAGGAGAAAGAAGGGAAAGGAAAATGGAAAGGTTGTAGTAAAACAAAAGAAGGAAATGGTAAAAGAGCAGTCCTAAACAAATGATTAATTAATTACCTAATGGAAGTTAAAGAAGAAGATGAACGAACAATGTATAAGGATGGATAGAAGACTACATTTAAACATGTTGATGAAAAATAAAAATAAAAAACTTAAAAAAAAAAAAGATTGCTAATATCACAATAACGGTTATTTCTCCCCACCCCACCCCACCCCTGCCCTTTATTCATATAAAGTCAGGGGATCAATCAGAATCCTTCTATAAGCCATTCCCAGCAGTCAATGCACAAGTTGTTATTCCTTCACTGCTTTCCAGTGTACAGGAAGAAATTATTTTACACCTTCCCTGAGTGCCACTTGTCAGTAGCTTTTGAGCACCGTAGCTTTTGAGCAATGCCGGCACAAAGCTAATTATAACCCAGCTGATGTCTCTCGGCACCACATTCCCCAGATAAAATAATCGTACAGCACAGATGCAAGGGGAAAATGCTAATGGAGATGGCAAGGGAAAAAAAAGAAAAAAACCCTCAGCCTGTCTATACTGGAGGTAGCAAGGAAAGAAATGGCGTGATTTTTGTCTGAATGACTGGAGCATCCACGAAGCATCCACCTGGCCTTGTATCCGCTATAGGAGTTGCTATGGTCACAGCACAGAGCCAAAAACTGTGGAAGAAGAGAAAGAGACTTGAGAGGAAGACAGACAATGAATGTCTGGTAGGGAATCCCCAAGGTTCAGAAAGAAAGCCTATTCAGGATATTCTTCTATGCCATCATTAAACATATCCCAAAGAAACAGGGCTCCTACTCTGAACAGTCAGTGGACATAAACACGCATTTGCAAAAATCCCCATTATTTCCATGGCAACCACTTGCGATCTCCCCAAACCAAAGATTTGCTGTTTGATCCTAGGAACAAAATACTTCCTCTCTGCCAAATACAAGCGTCTAAAGTAATAAAGCAACGTCAAACCAGGGAAATAGGAAAGCCCATGATCAAATATTATCAAATAGAAAAGCCTACTATCAAACGAGAATAGGTTTTGTCTCTGTACCTAGGGAAGGGTGTCTTTGTTAAAAAGGACCAGCAAATGTGTTTTCATGGAATACAGATGAGACTAGTCAACCAGTACAAGAGCTGCATCCACACGTACCTGACCTCAGGAGGAAGAGATAATAACAGTAAAAGTAAAAAGAGGAAAATACATGATGATTGCCCTTCCTGATGTCAGTCGTCCAACGTAGACCAGACTAGGAAACCAAAATTATACGTACTAGTACTGCTGTTATTACAAGTGTCAAGCCTGAATTTGATTGGGGTGTGGGATTGATGTATCCTTGGGTACTCTGACATGAATTCAGTTTGACACAGTTTGGAGCTGAAGGGGGGAAAGCCGAGGAGGATAGAGCCTTCAGCCAAAACAACATAGCTAGCCGGTGAGTCAACTCCATTCCAACAGCTGGCTGACCAGAGAAGGGGGAAAGAAGTCGCCAAGCAACCAGCTCTCATCTTGGTTGGACAATGTGACTGTTTGTCTTGGAAAATTGAGAAACTATTACTTATATTGGGGTGGAAAGCGCGGGAACTTTCAGTACTGGCTTTCCACCAGTTGTGCCAAGATGATGTATCTAAATAAATTTGTTCTTTGAGGAAAAGGAATGTCTCAGAGTTTAATTTGTAATGGGTGCATTACTTGGAACCTGACAACAAGGTTATAGTAACAGAGTTTTGTAAGTCTGAAGGCACTTCAGACCCTCCCTTATCTCCTGGAAAGTAAAAGCAAAGAGAAGAGAGATGCATTTTCAGACCTGTAGGGTTCTGTTACTATAACCTTACAATAAGGGTAGTGTTACCACAGGTAGTCCTCAATTTATGACCATAATTGAGCCCCAAATTTATGTTGTTAAGTGAGAAATTTGTTAAGTGAGTTTTGCCCCATTTTACAACTTTCCTTGCCACATTTGTTAGGTGAATCACTGCAGTTAGTAACACTGTTGCTAAGTGAATCTGGCTTCCCTATTGACTTTGCTTTCAGAAGGTCGCAAAAAGTGATCACGTGACCCCAGGACACTGCAACGATCATACATATAAATCAGTTGTCAAGCATCCGAATGTAAATCACATGACCATGAGGATGCAACAATGATTGTAAGTATGAAAAATGGTCATCAGTCACTTTTTTCAACGCCGTTGCAACTTTGAATGGTCACTAAACAAACTGTTGTAAGTCAAAGACTCCCTGTATTCATTGTATTGATTTCTTGCTTGGATTATCCTGAAGGGCTGACAAAAGCAGATATTATTTCTCTGGAGCTTATAAATTGGGATAAAGAAAAATTATTTGCATATCCCTATGATGTTTAGATGCTGCTTTTTCTGAAGAAAACAATAGCCAAACAACGTACTGACTTATTCCAATAATTTATAACTAAACAGAAACATGGCTACTGCCCACAAAGAAATCTTCATTCCACCAAATAATTCTAGAAATCTCCTTTCTTTTCAAGGAGATCCCTTGCCATTCATCATTCAATTATTCATAGACTATTTTTTTTTAACCTTTATTGCTCAGGAAAGGTGAACAAATGTTAAGCCATGCATCGCTATAGAGATAACTACTGATATACACTCATACAATGTCTACTATTGAAGCACAACATCTAGTATTCATATGCCTCCCCGCCCCACCCCCATTTCCCCAGGATAAATTAGGATGAGTTTGAATGTCATTTCTCCACATCCCTCTCTCCCTTGTGGAGCTGATTTTCTCAGTGGTGCTGGGGAAGGTAATTTCCAATCCATCTCTTAGGTCTCCTGAGGCACCTTTGAAATCTGCTGTGGAAGGCTAGAGGACTTTCTAGGGCAGATGGGAACAGCTGATTGTGGTGGGCTGAAAACTCTGTCTCTCAGTTTCTCTAACACAGAGTGAATCACAGCGTGAGATTTCAGCACGTCCTCAGATGTACCTATGAGTGTATGTCACCAAAATAAAATCTTTAGAAACAGAATGTCTTTGATTTGGAACATCATAGAATCATAGGGCTGAAAGGACCTTGGAGGTCTTCTAGTCCATCCTTGGAGCACGATCCCAGCCAAATGGTTGTCCAATCTATTTTTGAAAACCTCCAGTGATGGAGAATTCACAACCCCAAGAAGCAAGCTATTCCACTGATAAATTTCTCTCATGGTCAGAAAATGTCTCTATTTTCAAAATTCAAGATTTCAATGAGCGCTCATCTAAAAATTTCAGTTTTCAAAATCAAAATTCCTATGAGCTCTCTTAATAAATGCCTCATACATAATATTATAATACCATAATAAATATGTATAAAAGGGTCAAAATTTCAATGGGCAATAGTCCAAAACCTAACCTTAATGTTGGAAGAACAAGCAAGGTGTTTCTATCAAGCACTATCTTAATTTCTGAATCTCACCAGGTTAAGAATCATTTTTTGTTAAATGGATTGCTAAAACATGGGATGAAGTGGATTTCTGTTGCTTTGAAACTTTTAAGACATTTATTATGTTTTCAGCCTTAAGAAACAGGACTTGAGGGTCCCCCCCCCCACAACCATGTTTGATTATTTTTCCAATGAACATCAACCACTGCTATTGGTACCACTGCTTTTGTTCATGTGTGGGGTTCAGTCACTCTGAATAGTTGAAGTCTCTTAATCGCACACAATCAGCAAAACAATAATGTATTTAAATGGTGCTACAAATAACATGGTGTGACTGTAAATGCAAGCATTCAAGTAAAGCAAGGATTACAACAAAGAGATTTCCAAGTAGCATTTCCCCCAGAAACAGTGACTGTGTTCAGGATAAATGGATGTCGACTTTGGTTTCTTGCTCTTTTTGATATTTATGAATATGTCACATTTGCTTTGTTGAACTTGAGAAGTGTTTTGCCAGACTAAAATTCGTATTATGTTGTACATTGGCTACACAAGTACCTTCTGAAAAACCCTTGATTAATGAATACAGTGTCACAAATATTGTTTTTTCTAACATAATGCACTTTCTTCCTTATTTTCATGAATGTACATACGGAGCTTTCCATAATATGCACTGTTATGGCCAATGCCAAATCAGTTGGTTGATCTGAAAAAGGTAGGTGGAAGGCTGAGTCAAGGTTGACTCAGCCTTCCATCCTTTCGAGGTAGGTAAAATGAGGATCTAGATTGTGGGGGCAATAAGCTGACTTTGTATAAAAAAGAACACTGCTTGGGGGGGGGTGGGCAAAAGCCCTACTAAGCAGGCATATACAAAAGTATGAAGGCTATTGCTTAACACATTGTAAGCCACCCTGAGTCTCTGGAGAAGGGCGGCATATAAATCGAACCAATAAATAAATAAATAAATATTTTTTTAATCTCCAAATTGTATTGCAAAATTTTGGAAAACAATATATTTTAATGAGTTGAAACTAAGTCTGGATTTAAGTGTCATTTCAAAATATTATACTAATTAAGTTTGCATTCAAATGCAAATTACACTGTTTCCTCCCCACCCCACCCCCACCCCCACCCCCACCCCCACCCCCACCCCCAGTCATATACAGATCAGGGTTAGGTTTTTTTAATTCCATATAATGTAGTTGGCATACTGCAAAATGATTCCATGTATTGTAATTAATGGTGTGGCAAGATAATCTTAGATTCTGGATTCAGAAATTTTATACTGAAGGAAAAGCTTTTGGGCAGCCACAGATTTTACTTGAAAATAAAAGCACCATTTTGTGGCAGGAAAATCTAATTTTTTTCTAAATGAGTTTCAGTGATGAGAGGAATACTAAGCTAGCTACTGGATATGATTTCAAAACTAAGAACACAAGGATGCAGTGGTAAACACTAATAGTGCTGCTGGGCCTTACAAGCCTATGTCAACTCAAATATTGATGGCCCAACTGAGGGTTCCATGATCACTTCATGTTCACTTGTCGCTATAGGTCTTCAAATTTGTCTTTGACATCCAATCCTAGCAACGCTGCGGATTTCAACAATGAATGCAAATCTGGAACACATACGTATCACAAACCTTATAGTACTGTACAAAACTATGTGTATTCTGGATAAGAAGTGGATATATGTGCTACGTCCTGACATTTGGAGAAATTTTTAGGATCAGGGAGAGAGAAAAAAATCACAGGGATTTTCCACATCAAAGAACCAGGAAACTCCAAGCTGTGCTGTGATTCACAAATGAAGACAAATATACATGTCCCAGGATAATGTTACAGGATTCAATGTTGGTCAGTCACTGGTACCAAAGGTTTAGTCTTCTGAGCTTTTGGACTCATGCTGGAGCCAGAGGTGGGTTTCAGCAGATTCTGACCGGTTCTGGAGAACCAATAGTGGAAATTTTGAGTAGTTTGGAGAACTGGTAGTAAAAATTCTGACTGGTCCCATCCCCATCTATTCTCTGCCTCCCAAGTCCCAGCTGATCGGGAGGAAATGGGGATTTTGCAGTAACCTTCCCCTGCCATGCCCACCAAGCCACACCCACAGAACCAGTAGTAAAAATTTTTTGAAACCCACCACTGGCTGGAACCCATCCTCAGGGAACTTCTCACACTGCTTGAGAGAAGTTCCCTGAGGATGGAATCCAGTACGAGTCAACTCAGAAGATGAAACCTCAACCGATCCAAATTGGATCCTATACAGTGACTGTTTTTTGTTTTTTGTTTAGTTTGCTGAAATATGCTGCACCAAATAATCTGTTGGCTTTTCTACTCTGTAATGTACCATTTTATTTATGGATTGAATTCCTAGACAAATGTAACCAGAGAATAATAAAATCACTTATATATACCAAAATATTTACTCACCTGATAATATAAAAGCAATGAAGTTCCTCAAGCTGCTAGACAAGGGAGCATCCAATATCGATAGTAATTGCAATACATTTGGCAATTCTTCTGGAAATATCTAGAGACCTGTCAGCTAAAAGTACGAGAGTTTTCTCTTCTTTGGAGATGCTAGGAGAATGAGGTGGGAAAAGTATCCTCCGATCAATTCACCACATTGTGTGACAGCTGTTTCTATTTCTTCCAGTAAGAAGAGGCAGAGTCATTTCTGTGCAGGGCAGGGATATTTTAAAAAATCAGTCCTGTAACAATGAGGACAGCACAATGTGACAACAATGGGGAAAAATACTCTTCCATGAAATAGGTAGAAAACATGTGTTAAATATTTAGGGGGGCAGAAAAGTCTTCTAAGCAGGTTTATTAATCCATAAATGGTACTCTACTGAGATCCTTCTGGATATCAATATTGAAAATCCTTTCTTTCAGTGCAGAGCAGGTATTCTCAGGGCCAAGTGGAGTTCAATGGTGGGCTGGTACTGGCACCTTATAGTTCTGTAGATCAGAGTCCCCAACCCCCGAGCCATGGACTGGTACTGACCCGTGGCTTGTTAGGAACTGGCCACATAGCTAGAGGTGAGTGGTGGGTGAGCGAGCAAAACCAAAATCATCTCCCCCCTTGGTCCATGGAAAAATTATGTTCCACGGAACTGGTCCCTGGTGTTAAAAAGCTTGGAGACCACTGGGATAGATCTATGAAGGTATACAATTATCCTACAAGATCAGATAAGTTACTGCATTACCAGAAATATCCATTTAAGTTAATATTTCAGGTAGCAAATCAGATCGTGGGTTATCAGAGAAATTAAGTCAGATTAGGGCCTCCACAAGGAATTGGATACATGGTGAGCCTTCACAGCAGAGCTCTCAGCAACTTAGATTGATCTATCTCGATTGGGGTTAAGTTTCCATAGTAGCAAATCTGTGTGTAATAAACCAAATGGCTGATTATCTTGGCTCTCAAAATATTTGCAGCAGCAGGGAAGTAGTTGTTGCCATTACAATTGGCAGGACACAAAATTGTTTTTGTGAGTTTCAGGATCCTAGCTGTGACTTCCCATTGCTGATTGCTTCAGGTTGCCAGATCTTTGAAATGAATGCCCTAGTATCTCATGACCTAAATTTGATCAGGGCTAGAACTATTAATTCTCCAGGAGTTGAGCAGAAATGACATTAGTTTTATTATTAGCTAATAACTAGATGCTCTTCATTGCAAGAGCATGAAGACCCTACGTCAGGCCACTTGAGAACTGCAACATATAGAGGGATGAAGACAGATCTGTTCCTTAATATAGATGAGGTGGAATGTGAGATTTGTCAGAGCTTGAACCTAGGGATTCAAGTCTATACCATCTAAAGCACTTGTAGCTATGGCAGACTTTCTCCCACATTCCTGGATCCTCTGTTGCTTTGTCTTTGACATGAATGATGGTACGCTGTGGGCCTTCAGGTGTTCTCCATGAATTTTCAATGTTTTTAAAGTCTCATCTGGAGTTGCTTCTGGTTGAACTGGAAATCTTTTGCAGAAAACTAGCTACAGCTTAGCCGTCTAAAACCTGGCAGAAAAGACCTCAAGAAGAACCTCAAGAAGACCTTGTTAGATCAAGCCAAACTCCAATTTAGTTCAGTGTTTGTTTCTCACAGTGGCTAATTGATTGCCTCTCAGTTGCTCTCTAGCAAAAGTTGGGGATATATTCCTCTTCTATTATTGTTCCATTGCAGCTAACATTTACAATTACTGCTGTGACTGAAGATAAGAAATAATGGATGGAAACTAATCAAGGAGAGAAGCAAACTGGAATTAAGGAGAAACTTCCTAACAGTGAGAATAATTAACCAGTGGAACAGCTTGCCTCCAGAAGTTGTAGCTGCTTCATCACTGGGGCCAGTTAGGGGCCATTACTACACCTTGTGGCAATTAAAAGGTGTTGCCAGTTCTGAATATCAACAGTTGTTTTAATATCTACAACCAAAAAAAATCACACAAATTACAGAGCAAGCACACAATTAAGTCTAGTCCATAAAACAATCTCCTTCGTATTACTGAAGGACTCAAAACAGGGCACTATTGAAGATGTCACCAATGGCCTACCAAGATGGAGCAAATGTGTGATGCAATAACAAAAGGGCAGAGCTTGCATTGTGATGTGATAATGCCCATCCCTTCATTTGGGCTTCATTATAACTAAGAACAGGCACCTGTCAATGTCATGCAAATGCTTTGGACTTTAAACAGTTACTGTTTAAATGCAGGCTCTTTATATTTATTGGTTTGTGAATTGGATTGGGAGAAAAAAAAGACTTCGTTTTAATTGCCTTCATATTACTTCTGTTGCTATGCAATTTTTATTTTGAAGAAAGATCTACTCTATTTGCTTATAAATCTTTTTTATATAAACTAGCATATTGATTTTTTACAATGCGCCATATTTGCTGCAAAGGATGATAGCTATAAAATAATCCTGATTTTAAAAAAAGAGGTGGGGGACATCAAATAATAAAACTTATTTATCTATGACTATGTTCTCATTAAATCCAAAGTGAGTTCCCTCTTTTAAGGATAAATTAATTGGGAATAATTAGTTTTCTTTTCAGATATATGAAGTATTGTTCTTCTTTGATACGAAGTATTATGGTTGTTTAAAAAAGATACACAGATTATTTCAATTAATCAAAACTATAGTATGAAATCTTTCCTTAAAAATATAGAAGAAATCAAATGTTGCTTTCATTAAATAAAGTAGTTATTAATTAATGATCCCTTGCAAATAATATGTGGCCAATAATTAACTGCAGAGGCAGAGTTGGAAATCTCATCAAAAATTTTTACGCAAGACAAAAACCTAGAATCTCTATAGAAAAATACACAGATGGCAGTGAGATTTTTATTTATATCCTCAATTCTATGCTATCCTCTTCTTTTTAATCACTTAAAAAAAAAACCAGAGTGTCTTTCACTTAAGGAATAGGAATAGGAAGCAGCAGTATCTTTCCAGAAAGTTCATCAGGGTGGGTGAGGGAAGCCCACGTAACTGTAATTAATCTCTTGTTAATATAAAGACTGTCATTTTTCTCTTCATTTTCTACTCCCTATCCAGAAATGCAGTATGTGTGCTTTGCTCAAGAGGCAGATCTCAAATACAACCATTTTTATGTTCCTGGAATGATGGGCTTCAGCCATTACTTCTTTCTCCAAAAAGATAGCTCTAATCTCTCTCCTTCTCTCTCTCTCTCTCCATCTATCTGTCTATCCATCTGTCTATTATCTAATCTATCTATCTATCTATCTATCTATCTATCTATCTATCTATCTATCTATCTATCTATCTATCTATCTTTCCTTCCTTCCTTCCTTCCTTCCTTCCTTCCTTCCTTCCTTCCTTCCTTCCTTCTTCCTTCTTTCTATCTCTTCTTCTTTCTTCTTCCCCTTCTCCTTCCCCTTCCCCTTCTTCATCACCACCATCAAATTTTAGTCACTGATCAACAAATTTCCATTCAAGACTGAAGTTAAAGCTATCCTATTGTGCCAATAATTTTAAAAAATAATTTTAAAAAATAATAATTATTATTTTTTTCTTTAAAAACAAGAACAGAAACAAACACAAAACAAATTTCCATTTTACAACAGTTTCATATCAGTCATCTTTTAAAATTCACGTTTTCCCCCTCCCTGTCTTTACATATTTGTGGTTCCCTTGTTCCTTATTTATGTATATATTTCTTTATCTGTTATACCAGGGGTGAGATGCTCCTGGTTCGGACTGGATCATTTGATCCGGTAGCGATGGTGGCGGGTGGTTCGGAGAACCGGTAGCAAAAATCCCTGCGCCCTCCCCATGCCCAGCTGAGCCGCGTGATCATCACAGGCTGTTTTTTAAAACTTTTAAAAACATTTTTTTTCCTTACAACTTCTTCGGCCGAGGTTGCTTTTAAAAGCATTTTTTTCTGCAACCTCTTCAGCTGAAGAGGTTGTAGGAAAAAAAATGCTTTTAAAAGTAAAAAAAAAAAAAGTTGGCCATGCCCACCCAGTCACATTACCACCACCCCCACCAAGCCACGCCCACAGAACCGGTAGTAACAAATTTTAGATTTCACCCCTGTGTTACACATATTATTGAATCTATATATTACTTTACATATATTGTCTATTTAATCTACCGGTATAATCCAATATGCACAGAACCTACCACCAGTTCAATTGAAGTTATTTATGTCACAGTCGCAGCACGACACCTAATTTTGAAGTTTTAACCTTCTTTCTCCATTCCAAATTATAACTGCTAATGAAGGGTTCTGGTCCTGGAGAAGATGACAGTTTGCAATGCAATTATGGATTTTGGGTAATTATTTGAAGTTGCTAATCAAAAACATCTCCATAAAACCAAACTATTGTCTTTGTTGGAGACACCGTCCCTGTTTTCCAAACTGTTTCTTCTAGGATGCTGATTAAAACAGGGCTGCCAAACTCCCGGCCCACAGGCCGGATACGTCACATGCTGGCCACGCCCACGCCCAGTTTAGCAAAGAGGAAAAAAGTCCCGATACATCACATGATGCTGCTGTGATGACGTGAGTTTGACACCCTTGGATTAGAAGAAGGATCCCTTGGTGTCCTCTGTTCTGCTAATTATGTATATAAGGTTTAAAACTGGAACAACCAAAGGCTGCTCCTCTTGGGGCTGTCCTTGCTAATTGTATTGTTTATGATAGAGTATTGTACTATAACAATACTGTACCATAAACAATAGTATTGTTTATTGGAAAATATTGTGTGCATTTGATTTATATACAGTATAAATTCTTACCTATTTGTTTGTCTCTTTCTCTCTACTATATATAATTTTGATAGCTGATCTGAGTGGCATGCATGCTGATAGGGATTGACTGAGAGCAGTGGTGGGTTCCTCCTGGTTTGATATGACATCACCGAACCAGTTCTGTCCCCCTGCCCCCCCACTCCTGCATCCCCTCACCCCCTGCATTATTCTTAGCTTTTATTTGGCCCTACCCCCAATCTATTGCTGCCTCCTGAGTCCCAGCTGATGGCTAGAGGGAAAAAAAAACTGTTTAAACTCTTGCAGCGGGGCTTCAAAGGGCCGCCCTGATCAGTGTTAAAAGAAAACAAATGAGTAGACTGGTGCCTGCAAAAATACATGAGTAGATCAGTGCCTGCAAAAATACATGAGTAGACCAGTGCCTGCAAAAATAAATGGGTAGATCGGCACAGCTCTGCAAGCAGTTAAAAGCCTGGTAGACCAGTACCTCTGCTAAATCCTAAATAATTGTCACATGACCATCAAGCCACGCCCACAAAATAAGCCACACCCACAGAACCGGTAGTAAAAAAATTTAGAACCCACTCCTGACTGAGAGTGCGCTTGGAGCAAATTAAATTGGAAATCGGCCATAATAGTTTCCAAACGTTTTCATTAAAGTCTTTATTTTAAAAATAATTGAGTGATATACAGATATGTAAACATCTGCCCAATAGCAAATTAAACTGATATAAAAATTAGAAAACTTCTAACTTCTAATTCTTCCACCTAGTATGCATTTGAAAGTTATATCAGTCATTCTGAAATTAGCAGCAATTGTTATCTATCTGAATCGGTACTGCGTTTTCAGTCTTCCATCTTTTGGGGTGATGGTTCAAGATTCAATAGATTTTTCATGAAGGAAGGCCATTGCTAGATCTTCTTTAATGGTGGAACACTCAGTCAAACCAAGGGGGATTCCAGAGTTTCCACTATTATTTCTACTCATTGATCAAATGTAGATTGAAGCAATAATCCTCTCTGCCCCTGACCTGAAAACATGCAATGCTTCTTCCAGCAAAGAAGATGTGATCTATTCACCCACTAACATTTTGTTTCATCTTGCATGCATTTGTTGGGCGATCTGCAAAAGGCGCAGAAGAGTTGCTCAGAGGGAGAACTGCACAGTTGTCAAGGCTTGTTTGTCTGCGTCATTTAAAAGACCTACAAGATGATCTTATGAAAACTGGATTGCTGCAAAAAGGAAGAAAGGCTGCTTTTTGAACCGAGTAAGCCAGGAGTTCCTGCCAATGCACAAATACCTTACTCGCAAGCTCAATAGATCTTCAGTGTTTCAAACAGGAAGATCATCTTGGTGTGATTTCAAGCACATGGCTGCCAAACAAATGAGTTCAGTTGCCAAACACAGCTGACAACACAAACATCACACAAGTCTAGAGGTAATCCCAAACCAGAACAAAGACTCCACTCAAGTATAAATTTCTTAAAACAGCAAACCCAAACCACTACTAGATAAGATGAAATACTTGCTAAGAAAGCTTTCCAACTGAGAATAAGCAGAGCCCTATGTGGCAACTTGCAGCCAAAGATGACTTCCAACCCCTGCATTGGACTAGCTGAATTCTGAATGGGAAGGGAATGCTGCCGGGAGATGCTGAAGTTACAGAAATATTTTCTTGATCGCTCCCTCTCTTTCTATTGCTGTAAATTGTAAAGCTGTAGTACTCCAATTCAGATTGACATTCAGGATTGGAGCTTTAGGGCCAGGGTAATCCAGATCCTGACTGAATATGAACTGTATGGCTCTTCCATCGTCAAAGTTCCCCAAAGATCTGTCCGAATACCCTTCTTCATTCCCTGATCCCAGAATCATCCATACATAATGCTCCCCCCAAAGACTGACCTGTTCAGTTTTCTTTTTCCTTCTTCCTAGCCCTATTAGAACAATCCAAGTAGCAGCTGGCAACCTGAAACCATTAAAACACAGCACAATGTTCCTTCCTCCTGTACTGCTTCTTGAGATTTTGGTCATGAAAACTTGATGATTTAAACATCATTAGGGTATCTTTTTTTCCCCCTCCCTTCCCTCATCTCCAGGAAGCTTTCTGTAGCTGCTATTTTGTACCTTTTGAGCTATTAGAGCGGAGCTACAAAACCTGGATGCCTATTAGGTGACATCAAGGGCTGGGTTTCTGGCATCTCTTTAGTAGTGCACTAATGCAAAGTTTCGATTGTCCGGATGAAGCACAGTGAGATGCTTTTCTTTTTTTTTCTTTTTTTTTTCTTTTTATTTATACAAATCAACAATACAATAAGAAACATTTTCGGTTCCATGGTGCATAAATAAATACATAAACTTTTATCTTGTCATACATATACATGTACTATTACTTCTTATAAGTAGCTATATGGATATAATAGTGCTAAATTTTATCTTGATGATTATTACACATAATAATACACAGTAATTATATATATTATCTCATTTTTTTCCTTCTCTCCAACCACTCGTACCACAAACCCCACACCCCATAATACTCTGAATCCATTCTGTCATTAATTTCTAAGGACAATTTATTCATTTCTGCACATTCCAATATTTTCTTTATAACGAGTTCTTCTGGAGGTAGCTGTTTTTCCTTCCAGTACTGGGCAAAGGAAATCCTTGCGGCGGTCACTATGTGGATAATTAGGTACTTTTTCTCTTTAACATACTCAGTGAGATGCTTTTCATTTCCCTTAATTTTCAAGGACATTCAACAGGCTTCTGTGAGAAGTCTCCGGAGAAGGGCGGCATACAAATCTAATTAAAAAAAAAAAAAGAAGTGAGTCCTAGACTTCTTAGAATACTTCTAAACTGAGAATACATTGTTTTTATAGCTCTTGTGGAATCGGACAGCTTTGAAAGGTGCTTATGTGAGAGATTTTGAATTCCCTGCATTGCTGTGAACTTGCCCCTAAGCGCCTATTTTTTTGCCTCCATCTGTATCTCTTGGCCCTCTGAACATGGCTTGTATTAGCCGTGGTGGCATAGTGGTTAGACAGCCATACTGCAGGCTACTTCTGTCGGCTGCCAGCAATTTGGCAGTTCGATTCTCACCAGCTCAAGATTGACTCAGGTTTCCATCCTTCCAAGGTCGGTAAAATGAGGACACAGATTGTTGGAGGGAATAGGCTGACTCTGTAAACTGCTTAGAGGGGGCTGTAAAGCACTGTGAAGCGGTATGTAAGTCTAAATGCTATTGCTATTGTTATTGTGGCACTCTATACTAGAAATAGGCATTAACCTGCTTCAAGACTCTGTATGTGTCCAATATACGTACAAGCAACCAAGCATCCTTTATTATAAAGAACAGTCCTTTATTCAGATAGCTGCCCTTTAGATTTATTTAATTTTTTTTTTGCTTTTGCTCTTGAATTTTCCTTTGTAAAGTGAAGTTCTAAACCTAAATTTTTTTTTAAAAAAACTGTTACCAACTTCTTTCAGATTTTTCCAGCTCCCCCCTCCCCCACAAAAAAATAGAGTCACTGTTAAACATGTTGATGCATGGTAGGGAGTTTGTACAAAATGGTGCTTTTCCTGTCAGGTTCAATTGGATCAGCCAATTTCCTGTGGGATTGCCTCTTTCCAAAAGGTTCTTCTCCTCAGTCCTCAAAGGCAACCAGATCCCCCATTGGTCCTCAGCCACTTTTCTTTCTCCTCTAATGAATGAGTGAAGAACCACACAATTGACCTCCCCAGAGGCAGAGATGCCTTGTTGAACGGAAAATGCTCAACTATTTACCTACTTGATATAGTCAGAGGGACTGTGGAGAAAAGAAACCTGACCTACAGCTTGGTGATTGGCAGCCTTGCATGCCCTGGCTTTTGTCAGCCGCCAATCACAGGCCGTGGGTTCAGGCAGATCAATTCAAGCTGTACCATTGGACACATTTTTTGGGGGGGGTGTCACTTGATTTCAGGCCTCGTGGTTTCCTGCTGGCACTAATCTGGGATGAAAGCACGGCTGTGTGAATGTATAGCTACAGTGTGTATCTGTACTGAAAATGCAAGAGCTGCTTTCAGAGCACCCGCCTAAGGCCAGAATTTTGTTCATGCTGCAAGGAAGAGCCCACTTTATCTGGGGGGGGGGGAGAGGGGGAAACCATTGCATTCTACAAAATGCTGCAATGTATTTTTTTGTTTCTCCCATCACCATCAGCTCTTGGAGCTATTAGTACCTTTTTATTTCTTGTCTTCTCACATAAATAGTTAATACATAAATACATAAAGACTGATGAAAGCTCTCCAAAAAGCACTGAAAGTTAATGGTGGATAAGAAACTCTAGGTCTGCTATTCACACAGGCGACCTTTGTTCCTATCGTAGGAGGGAGGGAGGGAGAGGGAGAAGGAGAGAGAGGGGGGGGGGCAAGGCTTCTTCCAACTGCCTTCTCCATTTCTCCATTCTTTGTTATTCTAAGAGGGGCCAGTTAGATATTTTTAGCCACAGAGAGGCAAATCCATCTGCAGCACTGGGTTTCCAAGGAAACAGAATAATTGAAATATGTGTTGAACTAAGATCTGTTCCTACCAATTTCTCTTGATTAGTGGAGCTGCCAGGCACAGTCTACCTTGGACTGCGCCCACACTGCGCTTATTAATTGCGACTGGGCTTGCCGGGGAACTGAGTTTGATAGTTGATTGGAGATGAGGGGAGAGGCAGATGAAATGTTCATCTTGCAGTAGCTAGATGCTAGAGAGGTTGTGTTATCTCTAAAACCATTCTAGCTGTAAGGAACCAATCTCAGCATGCGAGATAGAGGAGAGAATGGTACGAAAACCCTCTTCCGAATCACGAAAGCCTGCTGGGTGAGCTAAGATCAATACCAAGTAGTGACAGTGTTGTTGCTATACATACACAGTTCTGGAGAACTGGTAGCGGAAATTTTGAGTAGTTCGGAGAACCGGTAGTAAAACTTCTGACTGGCCCCGCCCCCATCTATTCTCTGCCTCCTGAATCCCAGCTGATTGGGAGGAAATGGGGATTTTACCATGCCCAAGCCATGCCACGCCCACCAAGCCACACCCACAGAATCGGTAGTAAAAAAACTTGAAACCCACCACTGGTAAAGTGTCAATGCATATATTGAAATACATCAGAACAGGATTAAGGAAAATAATGGCAAAACCAGAGATATCGAGGAGATGGACTCCCCTGTGATTTTATTTCAAAGTTATTTTTCTAAAGTTATTGATAACACTGCTGTGCCCTGCTTTCCCCTGAAAAGGTTTGCCAATGTGATATCTATACAGGAGAATATTTGTAGCTCAGGGTTGAAATGAGGGGCCGGTCCTTGGTGCTCTCTGAGCTTGGTTATTTTCTTGCAGATGTTTCATTACCCAAAATAATGAGTAACGATGATTTCACCTAGTTTGGGTAATGAATTGAAACGTCTTCCAGACAAATTTCTTCAAGAAAACCACCATGTTCAGAG
The DNA here is from genome assembly GCA_030761175.1 of Masticophis lateralis. Lineage (NCBI taxonomy): Eukaryota > Metazoa > Chordata > Lepidosauria > Squamata > Colubridae > Masticophis > Masticophis lateralis. The sequence goes on from JAUDYJ010000001.1 coordinate 206,932,195, forward strand.
AGCACCAAGGACCCCCCCCCCCAATGTCTTATCTGCTTGCCTACCTTTCTGTGTAGCTATGTAAGTATGACTTGGGTTGTGGGGGGAGGGGGAAATCCAGATTTGGCACAGATGTATCCTATTGATAGCTTATTTATTCAGGCTTGGAAATCTGTGCCAGTTCCCAAAGCTTAGAAAAGGTATTTGCCTGAATGAAAATTGGGATTACTGAGTTTGAGACCTGTTATCATTCAGAATGCATTACTAATCCATATACACTCTGATATTTACATCCTAAAGAATCAGTACTATAAGGCAATGTATTTAATTTATTTTTATTATAAGCTACATCAGATGCACAGCAATTTAAAATACAGTAGTGACATCCCTGAGAAATAGGAAAAGCTGGTGCCACTAAATGGAAACTTTACAAAATTCTTGCCTGGTGCCAGCAACCCAGATGTGTTGTGACTACAATGACCTGAATCCCCAGCCAGAAGGGGACTTTTATGTTCAATATATCAGGTGGTTGGGAAGAAGTTGGTTTTCTCTTTTGTTAAATGAAAGCATGGAAAAGCAACTTCAGAACCTACAGATGTGGTTAGTAGAGAGGAAAGACACACAGCAGACTATTGAATGTTATCCATCTTTTGCAGCCCAGAACTGGTCACTCTGATTCTGTTCTCCATATAATAAATATTCATGAAAAACAATCAAAAATGGTAAAATGAAGACCATATCATTTTGTATTGGCCTTTCTCAAATTCCTGTCTACAGCTGGGCTTTTTTTTTTTTTTTTTGCTGTAAATTTTATTTGGAGTTCCTTAGACTTATTTAAGAGCCACGAAATTTAGAATGCTCTTCAATTGTTGGAGCGGGGAGGGTCATCTTATCCAAAATGATCCTTCATATCCTGTGAAGCTATATGTAATATTTTACACTGTGAGAGATGGGAAGGCTGTGGACCAGAAAGCAGAACTTTTCTATGACTGCTCCAACATTTAAGATAGATAGATAGATAGATAGATAGATAGATAGATAGATAGATAGATAGATAGATAGATAGATAGATAGATAGATAGATAGATACTGTAGATAGATAGATAGATAGATAGATAGATAGAGAGAGAGAGAGAGGGAGGGAGGGAGGGAGGGAGTTTTTGGATTCTGGAAGGCACTGAAGATCTTTTTAAGAGGGCTTTTGATCCTTGATTCCAATAATGACTAGTGGTCATCTTTGGTTCTGTGCCCATGTTCTTTTTATGTTAGATGTGATGATGGGTTGGCTTTGTAAGGAGGGCTTTTGATCTTTAAGAGAGATGTTTTATAGCTTCATGTTCATTAGACTGTACACACCCAGACTTGTTCGGAGAAGATAGTATGAAATGTTTGTAAAATAAATACTTACCGTATTTTTCAGAGTATAAGACGCACCTTTTTTCCCCCTAAAAGAGGCTGAAAATTTGGGTGCGTCTTATACTCCGAATGTAGCTTTTTTTTGAAGCTTTTTTTCAGCCCAAACAAGGCAGTAATGAGGCGCTAGCAAGTGAAGCGATCTTCCCAGCTTTGCCTGTTCCCTTGACTCTCTGCTGTGCTTTAACAAGGCGCTAGCGAGTAAAGCGATCTCCATGCTTTGCTCCGACTCTCAGCTATTCTTTAGAAGCTTTTTTTCAGCCCTAACTAGGTGCTAGCCAATTGAAACAATGTCCCCATGCTTTGCCTGCTTTTCTCATTGCTGCTTCCTCTCAGCTGTGCCTTAGAAGTTGTTTTTTACCCCCAAGCAGGAGATAAAAAACCAGCAAACTAATGTGATGAAGCTGACCAGACTAAGGACGCTAGCCAGATGAATACCTGGTAGGCAGATATTTTTTTCCAATTTTCCTCCCCCAAAACTAAGCTGCATCTTATACTCCAAAAAATAGGGTAAAATAAAATTGGCTGACACAAAATCCTAGGATATGATTGCTCTTAGACTGAGCCTATTTGGATAAGCATAGCTTGTTCCAAAGGAGGGATTTGCTCGTCTCCCTAAGCCAACTTTCCCTTTCCCAGAACCACATTATACTTAGGTGTTATTGTGAGAATCAGCCATTGATCTTATCTATAGTAGAGAAAAACACACTGACCATTATCAAAAATATTTAAACTTAATTCAAGATGATATTTCAGATCTTGTAGCTGAATGTTACCTCCCATAAACAACCAATAGGATTTAATCATTTTGAAAAATATTGAAAAAAACTAATGAAATTAGTTTTTATTGAGGGAACGGACAAAGGAACTTTAACAGTATGTGGGAATAACCTTGAGAGGCAAGAGGAAGACTCACAGACTGGACAGCTGGTATCTCAGTCCACAGGAGAAGGGGTGTGAGAAGTGCTTCAAAAGGGACCTTACCTATAAACCATTATTTGCATTTCCTGAGTGAAATGTCTCGATTCAATCTCATCCTATTATTTTCACCCATTTGTGTACCTGAACAAGGTCAATTTGAATTTTATTTTTGTTTTCTAGTGTGTGACACTATTCTACCAAATCTTAACTCAACTGCAAATTTGTTAATCCTTCTCTCTATCTCATTATGATGTTGAAGAACAGAGGTCCTGAGATTGATCCTCTTGGCACACCACTTGATACCTCTGTCCAGTTCAATGAACGACTGATGAATAAGTAACTAAAGCAATTTATTGTAACTGCAAGTCATAATGTATAGTATACCCTAAACAGGGGTGGGATTCTATTGGTTCAGACTGGTTCGGGAGAACCGGTAACGCCAACAATCAGCTGGAAACGAACCTGTTCACTCTGACAATTTAGGTCGGCTCACCCACCCACTCCTGTGCTTTACTTACCTTTATCTTCTCAGCTGATTGGCGTGGCAGAGTGGATTGCTGCGCCTCAGCTGCGTTACTCCCAAGTGGTAACACAGAAGGTTAGTATTTATAAAACTGTGCATGCGCATGCAGTTTTACAAAGCATGCAATCACCCAACCAGTTGTTAAACCGGCAGTATCCCACCACTGACCCTAAAATACCATCAATATTAATAAATAACAGTAGAATCATTAGATTATAAAATGAAATAATAGACATAAGAATATAAGATATAAGAAAGTCAAAACAAGATAAAGCCAGAGCTACAACTAACAACTCTGCAGCCATTTAAACTTATTACTTAGACTTAAATAATTGTAAATGACAGCAGAGCAAAGGTAGAAACTTGACTGCTAAGAGTTGGCCCTAATTTGGCCCTAATCCCATTGTAAAAGGGGCAGCAGATGATATAATGAATCATGTCCTCCACTTGGCCAACAACACAAGGGCAGAGCTATTGTTCATCAGAATGTGAAGGGTATTTTCCTATGTTCTTCTATATATAAGCCTCAAGTTCCTTTTGTACAGACAGTATTTTATAAATGTATCATAATAACGTATCAAAATAAAATTCCATATGGATGAGTCATTTGGCATTCTGATTCTCCTAGAAATAATATCAATATCAATTTAAAAAAACATGTAGAAATTTTTTAGATTATTCAGATGAAATAGAGGGCATCCTTTTAGGCAGCCCTGTTGGGCTGTAATTTGACACATGCTAAGACTGCTTCCCTCTCTTATGTGGTACCTTCTACATGTACCGGACTAAACTGCCATTATACCAAATCAGCAGAAACCCTGATTATCCTGGTTGGATATGATGGAAAATAATGTTTAATTATTCTGTAGAAGGTAAAATTAAGGAGCAAGGACCATTGACAAGAGAGAAAGACTTCCTTTTGAGTAAATGAATATGATTACATTCCACTTTGCCACAAATATAAATGTCCATGTCCAAAATGGTTGCTAAGGTTTCACCGATGTTTAGCACTCTCACATAATATATGGTATTTGCATATATCGAACGAAAGATTTCCTCCATATAACTGCAAAAGTAGACATGTGTAATAACTCTTCACAGACCACTGTGGAATAATGCATACCTTTATGCACAGATTTAAATGCAGGATATCACATGGAAAGCCACTTGAACTCCAAATTAAAGGAACTACAAAGGCCACTATATTTAACAACGTGCTGGAATGCATAAGAGAAACGGGAGACACAAAAACTCTTATAAATAGCCAATGGTGTGAGATGCAATTAAATGTCATCCAATTCCGCATTCTACAGAAAAAAGAACAAGGAGCTAGATCAAATATATCTTCAGGAAGAAGCATTTTTGTTCAGGGTTTATTTTATTTTATATTTCATTTCACTGGCAAGTTTATGACTGTGATTTACTTAATTTGCATGAATGATTTATCACAGTCAAATAAAGAGGATACATTTGGGCTGATAGATCTGACTTGTTAAGAGTATCTGTTTCTGACAATACTCATTTTCACGCAGATGTTTTTAAAATGGATGTTTTTTCAATTTTAGCTGGAAAACGATCACTACTTGCTGACATCTAGTGGTTACCCTGGTTTTTGTAACCCAGATTGGAAGCCCTAATTATCCCACTGAAAAAGTAAGGAAAAGTCTTGAATAGACTGAATATTTCTCTGCATCTCATTCTTCCTTGTGAATCCCCTATCAGGCAGAGGTGAGATTCAGCTGGTTCACACTGGTTTGGGCGAACCGGTTAACTTTTTGCGCAGTTGGGAGAACTGGCTGATCACACCACTGGCTGGCCCCACTGCCCCTCCCAACCACTCCTTATATCACCCTGCTTGCCTAGAGTCAAGCCTGTGGCCCAGCTGCTCTCTGGCTGCTCTCTGGTTCCTTTCCCCCTCTTGCTCCTCAATCACTTGCCTACTGTTGCTGCTTGCCCAGACCACGTGGCCCAGGCCCAGCTGCTCCCACTCCTCACCCGCTTACCTTTTGTCGCCCTCCTAATTTTTGGTAAGTTGCTCTGAGTACAGGGATTGTGTGATCCCCCCTTGCTTGCCTGTTGTTGCCGCTCACCCGAACCATGCATCCCAGGCCCAGTGGCTCCCACAGTGAGAGCGCCATGCTGGGGCTGAGTCCTCTGCGGTGCAGCAAGGTGTGAGCATGCAGCCCCAGGACATCTGCCTGTCTGCAAGCCAGTGAGTGAGTGAGTGAGTGAGAGAGCTCCGATCCAATCTCAGAGAGTTATATCAGGGCTGGTAGCAGTATGTGCTCTCTCTCTTTCTCTCTCTCTCACACACAAATAGAGGTTGGATCTTTCTTTCCTCCCACCCCCCTCCTGCCCCATCTACGGGAGACCCCTGGACTCTCTCCCTAACCCCATCTGGCCCATACAGGCACCACCCACGCAAGTGATGTAGAGTTGGCCATGCCCACTCATTCACATGACCCTCCCAGCCATGCTCACCCAGCCAGTCATTAGGAAGAACCAGTTGTTAAATTATTTGAATCCCACTACTGCTATCAGGGTACTTTCAAGTTAATTCCTCTACTTTCATTGGTAGATGTAAGCATGTGTTGTAATGTCTCTCAATGAGATTTAATTTTGGCTGTGAAGTTTTTGAATTTCTATATTTTTGTCTTTATTTTTGCACCCAATACTCAGGACTCAGGACTCAGTTGAAATAAAATCAGAGTCTGCATCAATGCCAAAGAACAACCAAAATGAATGCATAAATTCAATAATGGACTCTCGAATTTTCAAATTCTCTAGAACTCTTCGTTAGTTTTATTATGATCCAAACATCTAAGATGGAGGAAAAAATATTAAAAGTCCTGAAGTAAATATTGTATTGCACAATATTGTAAATATTGTAGCTATAAGTTGTATAATTTAAATTGAGTTTGAAAATAGAAATTACATGTGGAATAAATTGATAAATTGATACATACCATTGATACATACCATGACTATCAGATTTTAAAGATCTTTGTAATCAAATTTTCTGGGAATATGAAATTGTCTTTATTATTTTTTTGATAGGTTTATAATCCACATTTCCTCTAGAAGCTCAAGATAGTTTACATGAAGTCTCCTTTAATATTGATGGAAATAACCCTGTGAGATTGATTGAATTGTGATAGAGTTTAGTATATTAGCCCAACTCATCTAGTGAGTTTCCTTAATTATACAGTAGTGGCCAAAATCGTGGCCACTACTGTATTTGGGGAAAGTGTATTTTCTAAAACTAGCTAATAACACCATTTTTTGGGGGGGGGAGTAGTACCATAAATTATATGTCAATGGAAAGATAATTTAATCAAGAATGTAATGCAATAACTTTTATGAAGGATTGGCTATTAGAATAGCAGTTACAGTATAAAGAAGAAAAGTGAAACACATAGAAAAAATGAGATATACAAAAATTATCACCATGTCAGTTAATACTTAGTTGGGTAACTTTTAGCATGAATTATGGCTTTACAACATCTTCCCATGGAGTGAACCAAGTCTTTTGGTTCTGCAGCAGTTATAATGTGAAACCAAGATTGAATGATTTCTTCTATTAACTGGGTTTTATTGCTGGGTTGCTTCTGACTAACAAGTTTCTTTAGTCGGCTCCATAGATTTTCAATTGGGTTAAGGTCTGGGCTAAACCCCTCCAAGACTGAGTGGCTGTGGCTGCCGGCGTCCCGATATAGCCAGCTGACGCCATCGCTGACTATTGGGGGCGAGACATTGGCCCCCACGGAGAGGGCTCGCAACTTGGGCGACCTCCTGGACGCACGGCTGTCTTTAGAAGAACATATGACGGCCGTGGCCAGGGGGGCTTTTTATCAGGTTCGCCTGATACGCCAGTTGCGTCCCTTTCTAGATCGGGACTCCCTACGCACAGTCACCCATGCTCTCGTGACTTCCCGCCTGGACTACTGCAACGCTCTCTACATGGGGCTCCCCTTGAGGTGCACCTGGAGGCTCCAACTGGTCCAGAATGCGGCCGCACGGGGAATTATGGGAGCGACGTGGCGCTCCCACGTGACACCTCTCCTGCGTGAGCTGCACTGGCTCCCGGTAGTCTTCCAGGTGCGCTTCAAGGTGTTGGTGACCACCTTTAAAGCGCTCCATGGCTTAGGACCTGGGTACTTGTGGGACCGCCTTCTGCCGCCAATACCCTCCCACCGGCCAGTACGCTCGCACAGAGAGGGCGTCCTCCGGGTGCCGTCGGCCAGACAGTGTTGGCTGGCGACCCCCAGGGGGAGAGCCTTCTCTGTGGCGGCGCCCGCCCTCTGGAATGACCTACCCCCAGAGATACGCAGGATTCCAGATCTCCGGACCTTTCGTTGGGCCCTTAAAACCCATTTATTCCATCTAGCTGGGCTAGCCTGATCCCATCCTCCGTTTTTAAATTTGAAATTGATTTTAAATTGGGTTGTTTTAATTTTTGGCCGAATAATATTTAATATTTTTAATTGTTTTTAACTTTTGTATACCATGTTTTATTCTGGCTGTTCACCGCCCTGAGTCCGCAAGGAGAAGGGCGGTTTATAAAATGAAATAATAATAATAATCATCATCATCATCATCATCATCATCATCATCATCCCAGGCCATTCCAGCAGTGGGAAAAAAAAAGTGGTGTTATTAGCCATCAAACCTCAAAAATACTTTTCCCAAAAGGTTTCCACAATTTTGGCCACTACTGTAACTGGACTTGTATCTATGTCTCACCAGTCCTAGTCTAACACTTTAACTACAGTACACCCTGACTTTCCAGAATGGGACAAGGTCGTGTGCCCAAATCACCACAGCCAACTTGGCACTGCCAATTTGCCACGAGATAAGTCACTGTGGTCATCTCATTGTGGGACAATTTACTGTGGGACAATTCAACAATTCAATTTAAGTATTCTTAAGTATAAGTAATCTTCCTTAATGTTACTCCAAAATAGATTGTATTTGTTTATTGTGATTAGGTTTGCCTTTGATCTAGTGTTGTTATTCAGTTACTTTGCTCTGCCTGAATATTGAGGGAATAAAAGTAGAGATAGAGGAAGTTGCATCTGAAGTGGCTGAAATTCTTAAGTTATCATGGTCTCCAACACCATTGGACACAATGAGAATTCTTGGTTATGATGTCAACCATATCCTACTTGTATATGAAAGCCATCACAGCATCTAGTTTTGTGATTCTGCATTTCCGACTTTCTCCAGCATGAGGATGGACCAGCTACCATTTTGGAAGGGTAGAACCAGATCTCATTATTGTCACCCCTACCCTAAGCTGCTGAGAAGGTGGCCACTTCCTGAGTTTTCTTGCTCTATGTCCACATAAATGTTTCCTCCTTTCACTGGTGCAAGCAGGGCAATGAAGGATAAACACTTTCATTCCTATTGGCTGGAGTGTATTTTGATGAGCATTTTGTGATGGGTTACCTTCCCTCAACAATAGAATTTAAGAAATAATAATACCCTATTATAATTGCTAATATCCTATGATAAATGCAGAGTCAGTTTGGTTTAAGGGTTAAGGCACCGGGCTAGAAACTGGGAGACTGTGAATTTTAGTCCTGCATTAGCCACAAAGCAGCTAGGTGACCTTGGGCCAGTCACTTTCTCTTAGCTCTAGGAAGGAGGCAATGGCAAACCACTTCTGAAAAATCTTGTCAGGAAAACTGCATGGGTTTGCCCAGGCAATCACCTGTAATCAACACTGATTCAAAGACACACACACATATATATACATACATATATAAAGGTAAAAGTTCCCCTCGCACATATGTGCTAGTTGTTCCCGACTCTATGGGGCAGTGCTCATCTCTGTTTCAAAGCCGAAGAGCCAGCACTGTCCGAAGATGTCTCCGTGGTCGTGGCCCGCATGACTAAACGCCAAAGGTGCACAGAATGCTGTTACCTTCCCACCAAAAGTGGTCCCTATTTTTCTACTCACATTTTTTGCATGTTTTCGAACTGCTAGGTTGGCGGAAGCTGGGACAAGTAATGGGAGCACTAGGGATTCGAACTGCTGAACTGCCAACCTTTCAATCGACAAGCTCAGCTTCTTAGCCACTGAACCACCACGTCCCTCAAACATGCATGCATGCATGCATACATACATACATACATAGTATTTCCAATGTTGGCCAAATTATATGGATGAACAACACCATCATTTGTAAAATGCTCCATACGTCTTGAAGATCAACATGAAAAATAATTACACTGCTTAAAATATTTCCTGCATTGAAACATCAAGTTTCAACTATTGCTGCCTTTACAATTGTTCTGTTAGGCTATTTGTCAGAGTACTTCCTGAACAATCTTTGGTTGAAATTTTGTAAAACAAATAAATGAGTAAGTACGGTAGATAAATAAAAGATCCAGGTGTAGAAAATATGTTTTTAAAAATCTTCAAATTGCAGGCTTATACATATATGTAGCATCTGACACGGTGGCAGAAGGACATCTAGTGGTCCGTTTAAGCAGGATTGAATAGAATAGTTGTAATAGTTGTAAATCACTGGAAAACAGTACAGGTAACCCTCAACTTACGATCACAATTGAGCCCAAATTTTTTGTTGCTAACTGAAACATTTATTAAGGGAACCTTGCCCCATTTTATGACCTTTCTTGCCACAGTTGTTAAGGGGATCACTGCAGTTGTTAAATTAGTAATATGGTTGTTAAGTGAATCCGGCTTCCTCATTGACTTTACTTATAAGAAAGTCTCAAACGGTGATCACATGATCCCGGGACATTTTGATTTGATTTTGATTTTATTAGATTTATATACTACCCTTCTCCTTGCAGACTCAGGGCGGTGAACAGGCAGATAAAAAACAAGACATTGCAATGGTCATAAATATGAGTCAGTTGCCAAGCATCCAAATTTTGATCATGTGACTGTGGGGATACTGCAACAGTCATAAGTGTGAAAAACAGTCATAAATCACTTTTTTCAGTGCTGTTGTAACTTTGAACAGTCACTAAATGAACTGTTGTAAGTTGAGGACTACCTATAGTTTGAAAAACAGTAGAAAACCAAAATGAGGAATCTGCTAAATGTCTAGAAATTGAAAAAAGCTGTCTGACTTTATTGGAATTGTCCTGAGTTCAAAAGGTCCCATTTCAATCTGAGAACTTCTAGAATGGAAACAGAACATCAGGATACTGTTGAAATGGAAATGGCATACTTCAAGTTCCAGACAGTAACTAATAAAGAAGAATATTTGTAGCTCAGGGTTGAAATGAGGAGTCCTTGGTGCTTTCTGAGCTTGGTTTTCTTCTTGCAGATATTTTATTACCCAAACTAGATAACAGCATCAGTGCTAGTCTGAGGCACTGAGTATGTTACCCAGTTTGGGTAATGAACCATCTGCAGAAAAACAACCAAGCTCAGAGAGCACCAAGGACAGTCAATCTCAGCTGAACTATTTTTGCATACCACCAGTGAAACTATTTAGCGTGTTCTATTTTTTTTCCTCCACAAGTTAAATATATCAAAAACAAAAGAAATCAACGAAAAGTTTTTGTGGGATCCAATCTGAGTCGGTTATAGGGACCAAAGGTTTTGTCTTCCGAGCTTTCAGATTCATGCTGGAGCCCATCTTCAGAGAACCTCTCTCCCTGAAGCTAGAAGAGAGAAGGCTAGAGAGAAGTTCCCTGAAGATGGGCTCCAGCAAAAGCTTGGAAGACTAAACCTCTGGTCCTGGTGACCGACCCAGATTGGATCTGGCAACATTGTCCTGAGACCCGTATGTTTGCCTTCATTCGAAAAAGTTTTGGATTCCTAAAGAGGGGATCTTTTATGGGGGACATGTGATAAAGCAAAAAAAAAAAAAAAAATTGGAGTATGATTCATATTTTAATACAAAAAAATCTTGGAAATGGAGATAAAAACAAAACCAGAACTTTTCCTTTTGGGTTTAATGGAAAAAGAACTAGAGAAAAAATTTGGAACTTTGTCACTATGTATGTTGACAGCAGCAAGACTATTGTATGCACAAAAATGGAAGGACACTTCGATTTCTACTACGGATGAATGGTTGCAGAAGTTGACGGAGTTGGCTGAGATGGCGAAACTGACCACTTTGATTAAAGAAAAGAACGTAAGTACCTTTGTTTTCACATGGAGTCCGCTTCTGAAGTTTGTGCTTGATGTGGAGAGGAATGAAACTCTGACTTTGGGTTTTACCGATTAGATTGATAGATCTTTATAGAAATGTCTTGTTCGTATTATTATGAAAAAAGCAAAAAGCTGCGATTTGATGTTAATGCCTTATTTTACTGTAAGCGAGAAAGTCGGAAATCAATGCTTCTTTTTCTTTTCTTACCTTTCCTCACCTCCCCTTCCCCCCCTTTTCCTCCCCACTGCTTTCCTATTTACTTTGTATTTTGTATCTTACATTACTTTATTATTCAGTAAAAATGTTAGTGGAAAAGGTTTTTGATTCCATCTGTGGTGTGAATATCAAAATTCATCTCTTTGTGCAGCGTGTGTGTGTGTGTGTGTGTGTGTGTGTGGTAGGATTTACCTTTGCAAAGAAGGAGTTTTGTTCTGTTGCCAATTTGCTCTTAGGGTAAAGCGATAGCTGGGGTGGGTCACAAACCTGATGGTGTTCCTTAAAAGGAAATGTGGCAACTCCCGGGATTGCTTTTGATTATGAATGCCACGGCCCAGAGTTGCTCTGTGAGAGAGATGGGCGGTTTCTAAAATTGATATATAAATAAAGTGGGTCGCTGGGTGGAAACCAAAGCTTCAATTTACAGAAGCAAAGGGGTTTTTCTCCCCCCACCTCCAATCTGAAAGGCAGGGTTGCGGAGAGTGGTGATGGGGTGGGGAGAGAGAACATTTTGTGCACGTATATTAAAAGCGATGCCTTTCTCCTCTCCTGCGCATGAAGAGGGTTTGTGATTTATATCCCCCCCCCGAGAGTTCATGATTTGCACATGTTGTGAGAGGAAGAATAATGCCACAAAACATCTGGCTGCAGATGTAGGTGCAACGGGATTTTTCAGAATTGAGACGGAAAAAGAATTGCTTTTCAAAACAATGTAATGTTCCCTCTTCTGCCTGCCTGCTTACCTGCATATAGTTTTGAAGTGTATTCTATGTGTGCCTCCTGATCCTTTATTGAATTTATGATGAAGAGGGATGGACCCAAAACTGTTCTAAGGAGGTAAATTCCTTTCATTAGCATTGTTACCTGTCCTGTATCTCCTCCAAACATGGCAAGATCTTCTTTGGTGCTTGCCCAGGTTCCCTGCCCCATGAAAACATCCAAGAGCCAGTTTGTTGTTCTACCTTAACAGGTAGTTCTCAGTTTACAATAGTTTACATTTAGTTCGACGTTACAATGGTGCTGGGAAAAAGTGACTTATGACCATTTTTCCCACTTAATAACCGTTGCAGAACCTCATGGTCACATGATCAAAATTCAGACGCTTGGCCACTGACTCATATTTATGCCACTTGCAGTGTCCTGGGGTCATGTGATCGCCTTTTGCGACCTTCTAGCAAGCAAAGTCAACGAGGAAGTCAGATTCACGTAACAATTGTGTTTACCAACTGAACAATTGCAGTGATTCACTTAACAACTGCGGCAAAAAAGGTCGGGCAAATTCACTTAACTACTGTCTCACTTATCAATGAAAATTTTGTGGTCGTTAAGTTGAGGACTACTTATATCTACAACAACTCTCCTGCGTAAATTCAGAGATGGTCATACAAAATAAAACCAGTAGAAGAGACAACCTAGTGTTTATATCCGTTCTCAAAAGCTAACCACTAGCATTGAAGGCTTTAAAGGTTATTGAAGGCTGCTAGCCATGGTAGTTATACCTTATGTATCTGACAAGCTTCTCCACAGTAAATGCGAGGTGTTACTTTAGTTTTGCAGCAGATGGTGAGCTAACGTTGAAACATTTGAAATGCATGTAGGAGAAGAGAAGTCATGATGGAATGGAGTTTTAGCCTAATCCAATAAAGCTCTTCCAGTAGTCTTCTGTCTTGGAAATTTTCTGGAAATTGTTTTTTGAGACTGAAATTAAGATCCTTAAGATAAGTTAGACCAAGATTGATTTCATAGTCAGGCTCTTGTCCAAATGTATTTTAGACTTGTCTGTAAATGTTTATTTATACCTTAGCGTGTTATTATAATGTGAGCGCTAAAATAATTAATGGCTCAAGTGAATATAAAAGTAAATGGCTGTGTGCCAACATTTATTAGAGTGGCTGACAATAGGCAATCCTATTAGTAAAATACTTTTATTTAAATTTTTAAAAAAAGAGGAGAAAGAAAATTAACACATTTTTTAAGTACTATCAATATCAATGTTGTTGTTGTTGTTGTTGTTAGTTGTGAAGTTGTGTCTGACCCATCATGACCCCATGGACAACATTCATCTAGGTCTTCCTGTCCTCTACCATCCCCCAGAGTCCATTTAAGCTCATGCCGACTGCTTCTGTGACTCTATCCAGCCACCTCATTCTCTATCGTCCCCAAAGTATTTGAGTTTCAAGTAATATCAGTGCAGCAGTACAAATAAAACTGATAAAACTTATGTTTCCTAAAGACTAATCTCCGTCTAAAATTGAAGCTCTCTGCCAAAACATGAAATGTTGTCTCGAAGCAAAGAAGCCACAATTTAGATTTGATTACCAAGAAGGCCCTCTCTCTTGTTTTCTGGGTCAACTGGGTCATAGGGAAGAGCTCTTCAATAGCTCATAGAATTTGAACAGGATTTTGGTGGGAGAAGGACATTCCTCAGATCTGCTATCATCATTATTGCCAGTCTGCCCCAGGAAACAAACTGAAAGGGAGGGAGCAGCATAAGTGCCAGTTATGGCTTGTATAAGCATGATTGGCTGGAGATGCAGTAGCCCAAAGTTTTGATGTCATTGGACATTGCACAACCGAAGAATTGATCTGAGTCATGAACCATAATAGAGCAATAAAAGCCTGCAAGCAGAGCTGATCGGGGAAGATCTGAAAGTAATTGGTCAATGATCACTTGAAAAGTAACACAGACAGGCATGATAATGTAATAGACACAGTAATATCCGATGCGTCACTTGCTAGTCCTTCAAGTGATGACTTGAGCCAAAACTGATATTAAAGATGACTTCATCAGACCTTCACTCATCTTCATAGTGCCACAATACTCTTATTTCATTTTAGCTTCAACACAAATGAGTACATGTACCCTTTTAGTAGTATTTGACCTGAATTTTTGAATTGTACTAAAAATACAGAGGAAAAATTTGGGAATAGTTAAGTTACAGCTGTATTGAAGTTGAATTTGGATATATCCAAATTCCTGGTGTAGCCTGGTGTAGCAGCGGCCTAAAGAGCTGTTAAATAGCACTCAGTTGCCAGCTGCCTGCAATTACTGCAAGTTCGAATCTCACCAGGCTCAAGGTTGACTCAGCCTTCCATAGTTTTGAGGTAGGTAAATTGAGGAGCCAGTTTGTGGGGGCAATAAACTGACTTTGTATTAAAAAAAACACTGCTTGGGGTGGGGGGAGTGAAAGCATTACTAAGCAGGTATATACAAAAGTATGAAGGCTATTGCTTAACGCATTGTAAACCGCCCTGATTCTCCGGAGAAGGGCGGCATATAAATCGAATCAAATAAAAAATAAAATAAAATAAAATATCATCATCACATTATTTCTGAATTTTTTGAAGGTTTGAGCAACGAACTGAAACCCTTATTTGAAATATTCTGTGGTACTCGTGTATCTGTTTGGAAAAAGAAACATAGCTCAATATTTAAATTGCTGTAATTAATAATAAAAAGAAAATTGCAGTCTCTTTCCTAATTTTCCTATCAACCAACACTTTTTTTGCTCGTTGCAAAGAAAAGAATATTACATGTGACCTTATTCGTGGTTGATCAGAAATTATGGTTACCATAGGAACTGCAAAAAGTCAGTAATCATATCCCAATGTTACAATGCAATGGGTTTGCTATTAATGTTGCCTATATTTCTCAGAACAGAAATGCTTGGCTAATTTTTGTAAAGCAGTTTCTCAGGGAGGCAACTCAGTAGAGAATGCATTTAGATTAATTTCTACATGAGAAATGCAACATTTCTCTCAGGTGGTGAGAAAACCAACATGTAACTTCTAATGGTATGGCTGAAAAATCAAATTCACTGATAAAGCCTGGAAAAAAAGTCTTTATTGCTCATTGCTGTAACAACGCATACAGGTAGGAAGCAGTTAATGCATTCCAGCTAAATATGGAATAAACCATATACATTTTTAAAAGAGTCAGAGGAGGTGGCCTGTCAAAAAACCCTAGCATTTGGAAGCTAACTCAGAAAAATGATAGACTAACATTTGAGTATGCTATTTTTACATCACCAGTCAGATATTTTAGTCCTCACATTGTGGATAATGTAGCCAGATAATGGTTTACTTCAAACAGCAGCACCTGACCAACCATGTTTGGGAAGCTAAACAAGGTGATTAATACTTGGCTGGGATTTTAAGCTATAGATTAGTACTGTGAATTTGAGGGGAAAATCCCAGAATGTATTGTAGCAGGGAAAGCTATATCGACATAACCATGAAGTAATGAGAAGTTTACCTTAAGGGTAACGTTAACGTTTTTATGGATGTCTATGGAGATACTCAGTCATCCAGTTGATGGTTTTCCCTAAGGTGTTTTTTCAAAAGGCTACTGGACTTTGTTTTTCCTTGAAGATGTTTTGTTTCTTATCCAAGAAACTTCTTCAGTTCTCTTCTTCTGAGAAGCAAAACATCTTGAAGGAAAAACAAAGAAAGTCCGGTTGCCTTTTGAAAAAGCATCTTTGGGTTTTTATGGGTGTTTAGATAATATAGAAAGCCTTGCTACCTGACAGAATGGTTAAGGGAATGTGCAATGTCAAGTGTTTTTATTTAAATTATGGTATTTGAAACCTATACATATTAAATATAAGTTGCAAACTTGATGCCACTGTGAATTAATCATTCTTCTATAATGCACATTTATTTTAGTTTACTAAATAAAGCCCTTTGGAATCTCCATTACATTTCATTACATTACTATTTTTCTAACCTTTCAAGATTTTTTTTTCTGTTGATCCCACTTTTGTACCAATTGCAGACTTGCTTAACATTCCCGCCATTTCTTTATCCAAATAATTAATGATGCTCACAGCCAGGAGTTTGATCCTGACCGGCTCAAAGTTGACTCAATCTTCTATCCTTCCAAGGTTGGTAAAATGAGGACCCAGATTGCTGGGAGCAATATGCTGACTTTTGTAAACCACTCAGTGAGTGCTGTAAAGCACTAAGGAGTGGTATCTGTGCTATTGCTATTAATGATGGGTAGAGGACACACGACTGATATTTGTTGGACCATGTCTTGAGTTCCTTTTCATCTTGAATGCTGATGACCATCCAAGTATGACTTTCAAGGAATTAAGCTCTTAATTGTCATTTCATCCCACCTATATTAACTAGATTGCTAATCAGTATGCTCTGGGGTAGCTGTGAAATGCTTTGCTGAAGTCAGAATAGATCATATCTATTATGATCTATAGCAATTTCAGAATCTACTAAGGAAGATACCCAATCAAAAAATGTCTTGCAAAACTTGTTTTAACTAATTAATGTTAAATTAATCAAGATACTAGCTGGAATAAGAAAATATGAATGCGGTCTCTATACATAAAAAATAATTACTGTCATGTGAAAGATTTTTTGCCTACTATTATTTCACATAGAATAATAGTAAAAGTATTTAAGAGTATAAATGCTTGTGCGCACACACATACATATATTTTTGCATTTCTGGGTTCCTTTTCATATGCATGTGTTATCAGTTTGTCATTGCAAGTTGAAGTTCTTTTTTTTTTTTTTTTGCCCAGTTGGGCCATCATGCCTCAAACATTTCCCAGCCATATTTAGAGTTGTCAGCAGGGCTATTCTATTGGTTGTATTGTAGAGGAAGACCGGCAAAAACAATTTTGATCGTCTTTCTGAAATATTTTCACTTATTGCTGATCCTTATGAATATTGTAACTTTTAAGAATTGTAGTGTGATATATATTGTTCTTCCTTCCTGATCCTTTTTTCCCGCTTTAGTTGACTGCTGGCAGGAATTTTGTTCTTCTTTATTCTGCTTATGGTTTGGATAGCTTTTCAGCTGAAGTGGTCAATAATGTTATAACATACAGATAAATCAACAAATTATGCAGCTAGGACTTTCATACTACTGCAGACACAGTCCACCCCAATGAAATCAATTCATGAACTGCTGCCAAAGTCATCAAGCCAAGTGATGAAACATTAGAATGTGGATCTATGTGTATGATCCAACCTGGAGAGAAACATGAGGATCTGATTTTTCAAAAGTGAAACTAACCTATTCTCAAGGGTACTACTTCTTTGGAGTTGATGGCAATATGGTAAGTTATTCTATGCTTTATGACTGAGAAATGGATTCATGTTCAGGATCAATCCAGTGACAAATATGCTACAAGGCCCCGGAAATGTATTTACGATGGAAACATCAATTTGTTTTTATTTTTATTAAGTTTATGAGCACATATTTAAGGCCAGAAAACACATAAAAAATGACAGAATCATGAAATAAAATAAAATAAAAAAAGAAGTCTTTATTCTTTTGGCTCAACTGTAGTGTGGCTTACCGTTCTTTATGGTAATAGCATTTTCCCTGCATGCAGTTCACCAAGACACAAAGTCAACAGTTTCAGTAAAAGGAGGAATTAACATTTAATTTTTCTTTGTGGATGGAATACAAAAAAATGTCCTGATGGGATCAAATATACAAGTTACCTACTTAATTTTGTGGGTGGTGGGGTGGGGAATAATATTTGTGAAATCGCGTATAATATTTAAAAGACTTCTAGTGCAGCATGAATCAATAAGAAGAATAATAGTCTATGTAAACAAACACTGGAAAAGATTAAGGATGTTGAATAATAAGACTAACTGCTGATGCAGGCAGTGCTAGAATTTCAAACAAATCTTTCCCACCACATTTCAATTACAAGTTATAGCTATTTGGAAGCAAGTGCATTTTGGACTCAGTCTGGAAAAAATCACATTAAGATGTGCAAAAATACAGTACTAATTAAAAAAAAAAAAAGCAACCCAGAAAAAAGCTCCCCGTACCTTTCTTTCAATATTTTTCCACTTTGTGAAATTCTTCAATTAAAAAGTGCTATGAATAAAAGGACCTTCTGTGACATCGACCTGAAAATCAGTTTTGTCGTTTATGTACAAAATGCTGAAAAATAAAACTGAATGAAATTTGTACACTATTTATATTTTTTCCTTAGAAAATGTTTAACCAGTTATTCTGAACAGATTATGCTGTTTGCAATATGAAGTGTACAGCTGGCTACGCACTGTATAATACTCACATAAAATTCCAGAGAAGAATAAAAGAAGTCAGGGCAGAGCAAGAAGCTTCCCTCCCTCCCTCCCTCCCTCCCAATCCCACCCCCCTAGCTGCAAACTATTGCTTGATGAAATGAGGAATGATGTCTGATTGAACAATTTTGTTTCACTTTTACCATCAACATATGGCTTCCCATATTAGATTTCTGAACAAATCCAAGAAAAATACAGTAGCGAAGGCAAGATAAACAACATGCATCAGTGATAGCCTCCAAACTACTTATAATGGTACAGAATACATCATATTTTCCTGTTCAAGGTTTGCGAACTACACTTATTGTGGTACATATTTGATGCAATAAATATTGTGCACAGGTCATTATTCCTTTGCTCAAACATGCACCACAGGGTTAAAGTAACTATTTACATAGACAGCTTTATCTCATTGACACATACAATGTCAACCTTGCTGAGAGCAGAAGATGGCTAAACAATACTGCAGGAGAAAGTAAAAACTAACTTACAGATGTCCGACTTCCCCCGTCCCCTTTTTGGATAGTACAGTGCTCCAGATTAACGTAAGGAATGCTCCAGGATTCTTAAGAAGATTCTTCCCATATCTCCACCCAATTTTACAATTAAGAGTACAATTTATATATACTCTTCCTCTAAAGTATGGTCCCTTAACTCAGTGGGAATGATGATCAAGTATCTATGCATGGATGTACATGATAGTCAATGTTCATGTCACCTTCATAATGGAATCATTTGGAGGAGGAGCTGAGGGGGGAGGAAAAACATCTGAGTTGAACAACTGTTGATTTTATGAGACTTACAGGCACATAAGAATTATCAGGATGAGACATAAAGATCTATATTATTTTTAAGCACCTTGGAATCTGGAGCCATCCTGAAACACAGAAGTCTTTGAAACTCTTGTGCAAAGAAGTCCTATTTGTTTCCATGCATGGTCTACAAGTGCAGCATGCCTTCATGCAAATCACTTCTGCCTATACATTACAAGAGAATCAGACAGGACAGCTGGGTCCTCCTATCCCTCCTTGACCCTGGAATCCCCCTCCCCACCCCCCACAACATAAAACCCATTTACAAAAATAGTCACATATAATAGTAAACAACCTGTGGATTAAAAAAACGACAACTTCACCAACATGGGTTTTTGTAAAAATATGGCAAACGTGTGGCAGTTGGAATGCAAACAGCGGATACAATTATTATTTCTGAGTGTTTTATGATCAACACAGGTCAATTCTAGGTTTGCACGTCTTTTACTGATCCCTACAGTCTGGATAGCCATTTTTCTTTCCTCTTCAGCAGTGTCAGCTGGGAATGCCAACAGGAGACCCCCGTCAAAAGTGCCATCCTGTTTTACAGAGCAGCATTTCAATTGACAAGGGGTCACTATCTCGTTAATAGGCACTGACCTTAAGTATATAGCTAACATTTGTATGTATATATATATACATATATATACATACATATATATATATATATTTATAGATATTTTTATGTGTGTGTATGTCTGTTTAAGTGTGCAAAAACAGTCAGTTTGGCATAAACCTCCTACAGGAGTCCTTTTGAAATAATACTTTACTTTCTCAAGCTGTAAACAATTTGTCATACAGGAATAATTCATTCTGCTCATTTTTTATAGTCCCTGACATCTTTACCTCTATCTTCTTTTTCTGATTTGTCTTTCTCGTATTTATCTTTGTCGGGCTTTGTAACACTATCATAGGAAGGTGGAGAGGTGGTGGAGGGGGTCATATCGTTTTTTTCAGGGGTAGAATTCTCATTTAGCTTATCAATGATCATATCTTCTTTGATAACTGTGTCATTGCCTTCTTTAATTCTATCTTTATTAAACATGCAGGAAACTTTCTTAACTTTTAGCCTTAAGAGGTAGCGCCTAAAGGCTCGCTGAATAATAACAGCAGATACTTCCTCTTGTTTTCGTTTCAATGTGGTGGTGATTGGTTCATAAGAGGCTTTTGAAGGGTTGGCAGCCATAAATCGGTCTTCCATTTGAATACGGAGGGCGTCCATTTCATCACTTTCACCCAAGACACGTTTGGTGAAAGCAAATAAGATGTCAAGGCAGTGAATTCTATCACCACTCACCATGGGCAGGTCCATCGCAATAAGCTGAACTTTGTTTGGTTTTGGTATTAGAAGAGGAGGATCCAAAGAGGCTGCAAAATCAGAGAGTTTGGCAAACTCTATGAATTGGGTTGCATCTGGATCAAACTTTTCCCAGACTTCATAGAACATCTCAAAATCATCCTCACTCAGAGGTTCGGCACTTTCTTCGGTAGCTACGCTGAAGTTCTCCAAAATGACAGCAATGTACATGTTTACTACAACTAAAAATGAGATGATTATGTAGCTGACAAAGAAGAAAATCCCAACCGAAGGATTGCCACAGTCTCCCTTGACTGAGCTACCCGGATGGTCTATCTCAGGGTCACAATCTGGAGGCCCGCTGTTCAGGATGGGTGCTAACAAGCCATCCCAGCCAGCAGAGGTGGTAATTTGGAAAAGGCAGATCATGCTGTTGCCAAAAGTTTCAAAGTTGAACATGTCATCAATGCCAACTTCTCTCTTCACGTAGGCAAAGTTAGACATTCCAAATATGGCATAGATGAACATGACCAGAAAAAGCAGAAGACCGATGTTGAACAAGGCAGGGAGAGACATCATCAAGGCAAAAAGCAGAGTGCGGATCCCCTTTGCTCCCTTGATTAGACGCAGGATTCGACCTATCCTGGCAAGTCGAATTACTCGGAACAAGGTGGGGGACACAAAATATTTCTCAATAATCTCTGCAAGGAACATACCTATAAACAAATATTAAATGCCTATTAATCTGGAATGCAGATTTAAAACTTTAATTAGAATGTAATTACAATTTTGTATGAAAACGTAAAGAATGAAACCTATTTTAAATATTAAAATCATCTGTTAATTTCTCATAGTTTTCATTTATAATATGTTGCATCTTTTACTACAATGAAAATTTTCTTACCTACAATAGATAAGATGACAACCACAAAATCAAAAATATTCCAGCCTATTGTAAAATAATAGTAGCGGAGTGAAATCAGTTTCAAGACACATTCTCCAGTGAAAAGGACGATGAAGATAAAATTAATTCGATACAAAATAGTTTCCATTGCATCAGTTTGGTCATCAGTTTCTACCATCATGGTAACCATGTTAAGGCAGATAAGAATCATGATGCTGATGTCAAAGGCTTGTTTTGTTACAAAATCAAAGACCATGCCTTGAAATTTGTTCTGTAGTTAAAAAAAAAAGGATTATTCATGTATCTCGGGATGAGTTATAGACGATTATAATCTATATAATTATCATTTATGATCTGAAACTTCTATAAACTCATTCTACAGTATACTTGTCAAACTGCAAAGACAGAAGGTGCAACAAGAAAAGAATGCCACTATGTTCCCGGAAAGTCAGTTAACACTCCATAAGTGTGAAGGTATGAAATATGAAGCATTATGAAGCATATCCATTAATAGCTTTCCTGTGGGATTTCACAGTCTCATTGAATACCTGAACCAGATAGGAATACAATAACAAGGACTGCTGTAACCCTGTTTAGATTTGTTAATGCTAGATTAGTTTGGTCAGCCCCATACTCATTTAAATATCCTTTAGAGTTTTCAGAGTCTCTAAATACATAGCCTTCAGAATTTTGGTGACATAATTATTTAAAATCTGTAATATGTTTTTTCCAACATGTCTAAGCTAGAAACCATTGAAAACTGTAGAGTAATCCAAGGATCTCCAACCCCCAAACTGCAGCCTGCTACTGGGTCATGGCCAGGGGTGAAATGCTCCCGGTTCGGACCGGCTCGGACAAATAGCTAGCGGAGATTGAGGCTAGTTCGCCGAACTGGGAGCAATGGCTGGCTGGCCACGCCACCAAACCGATCCACAGCCCACAGTCCTGCCATGTTTGCCTGCCTTCCATGCTGCTTTCCTGGTGTCCTGGTGTCCAGCTTGTGAAGGCAGGCAAGAGAAGCCCACGTGAAAGGCAGGCAAGCATGGCAGGGCTGCGGGGAAAGAGCTAGCAGCTTACTCGCCTCCCTACCCCACTCAAACAGCGGCTTCCCTGCTCAGTCCCAACAAGCTATGCATCCATAGCAATGGAGTGGTTTTGTTCGCCGCGGTGGTGCTTCGGGAGGGCAGGTGGACATATTCATTATAGTTAACAACTGCAGACATCCGCCTGCCCTCCTGAAGCACCACCGCAGTGAACAAAACAAACCCATTGTGCTGTGCCTTCTCCTGCAGCCAAATGCGCCCAGCTGTCTGTGCCCTTTCCTCAAATGGACTGTGCATGAGGCGCTAGGAGAGCGAGTGAGCAAGAGAGCTCTCCAACCTGTTTGTGTGTGTGTGCGTGTGTGTGCGTGTGTGTGTGAGAGAGAGGGAGGGAGCGATCTAAAGCTGAAGCACCCAAACTTCTGGCACTGGCGAGGGCGGCTTCTGAGCAGCCCTGAATCAGCCAGATCCACCTGACCTACTCCCTGAGTCTTGCCGTTCTCCTTAGCCCCCCACCCCACTCAAGCAGGGGCAGGCTCTGCGGGACATTAGGACCTCTCATTTTTCCCACAGCATGGTGTACCTTGCTACCCCTGCTTGCCTTCTTGCAAGCGATGATCTTCTCTGCTTCTCTCAGGATGCTGGTGCGGGAATAATGGATGCATAGCTTGTTGGGGCGGAAGCCGTTGCTTGAGTGGGGTGGCAGTGGGGGTGAGAACAGCGAGACTCAGGGAGTAGGTCAGGTGGATCTGACTGACTCAGGGCTACCCAGAAGCTGCCCCCGCTGCTGCCAGAAGTTTGGGTGCCTCGGATTCAGATCGCTCCCTCCCTCCCTCCCTCCCACACACACAAAAACAGAGGTTGGAGAGCTGTTTTGCTTCCTCTCTGTCCAAGCACCCCATGTACAGCCCGTTTGAGGAGGGGGCACAGACGGCTGGGTGCGTTTGGCTGCAGGAGGAGGTCCAGATGGAAGGTGACTTTTTCAGCAGCATCCCTTCCCCTCTTTGGATTGCCCTGCAAGGGGGAGGCTCTGCCTTTGTAGAAACGGGGTGGGCAGTTTGTATGGAGGATTAGCGGGGGGGGGGATGCGCAGCCCTCTGGGATGAAGAGCAGGGCAAGAGAAGGCTCTGAGGTTTGCCTGGGCAGTCAAGCCAGAGGGAAACTCAAAAGGTTGGGGGCTTCAGAAAGGCAGAATGTGCTTTTGTGCAGCTCCTGGCTTCTGTGACATTCTGTGAAAGACAGAATATGCAGCTCCTGGCTCTAATAGTGAGTGACGTGAATGACGTCAAACTGGCCACGCCCACCCAGTCACATGACCACCAAGCCACGCCTACAGAACCGGTAGCAAAAGAATTTAGATTTCACTCCTGGCCATGGCCTGTTGGGAACAGGGCTGCATAAGCACATGAAGCTTCATTTGTGCATGTGTGGGATTAGATTGAACACGCAAACCTGTTCCCTCCCCTCTGCTGCCGCCGCCTTGCGCCACCATTGCTGATTCATGCAGCCAAAAAAGATTGGGGACCGCTGGCATAATCCCTAAACAGGTTTAACATAGTTTAAGAAAAGAAGAAGCATCTCTCCAAAATGGAAAATAACTATATGATGTCATTTGTTGTCCATCTCAGTTACTTAACTAAAGGCTTTGTTCATAAAAACATTAGTTTTTTAAAGATATGTTGTTTTTTTCTGAACCCACCTCTTCCTCAATTACTAATTTAAAATGATTTTGGGGGACTATAAGATGTAAATTGTTTTCCAACTCTAGCACGCATTTTCAAAAACAGTGAGAACGATGAAAAAAACCCCACACATAACACTTACTGCTGGCCTGGGTATAGGTTTCTGTGGTTTTTTGGAGCCCAGTTTTTTCATTGCATTATAGTATTTTTTCTGTTCTTCTGTCATAAAGATGTCTTGACCTCCAAAGTAAAAAGGAGAAATGAAAACTAGTTACAACCAGGTATTTCCATTCTCCTTTTCTTTCTGTTTCTCTATATATTGACTTTTATTTGATGGGCAATCTCTTTCTTTGGGCTGCCTATTAATAAAGTGAAAGCCATGCAAGTGGGGGAGGGGCAAATGGTGGGAGCAACCCCAAATACAAGCTCTGCTCCTTTGTACAAGTGTTGATGTTGTATGCATGGATGTACAAGTGTGCAGAGTTTCAATCTGGAAGCACACCACTCTTTTGCCCTTCCCTTCATTAGGGGTGGCTCCCTAATGGCTAGAAAACAGTGCATCTTCTTCCATAGTTCAGCTAGGGTCAGGAATTTAAACTCAGCCAAGTTACAGCAGATTGAAAAAAGTATAATTACTACAGTAGTCTCTCAGCACTGCCACCATCATTTCTGTCGCCGTCATATCATCATGTATTAAATTTTTGTCTAAATTTCCTGTATCTTACATCAACATAAAATACCGTAAAATAAAAACATCCATAGTTGGATAAAATATCAAAGATAGTAAAACATCCAGGTTAAGAAATAAATAAATGAACAATTGAAAAAAAAAAATTCAGCTCTCACGATACAAGTACCTTCAACAGCTAAAAAACCAAACCAAAACAAAACCCATTTTCATTGAAAAATGAAAAGCATGATAAAAAAGATAATTATGGAAAAGGATCATATCACAAATGACTTCCAGAAGTGTTCATCTTTTGTTAGTTTCCAGAAAGTCATTACCAAGAGTAACTATTTATTATTTAGATTTATGAGATCCTTATTCATATTTATAAGAAGTAGTGCATTATCTTACAATGTAATTGTTTCTATCTCCTGCCTTTAAAACTAACTCATGGTGGAAATCTTTCATTTCATGTATTGGTTTTAACACACCGTATGCTCCGTTTTTACAGTGGCAATTTTAGAATTAATGTTTACAACTTATTTTAGGTTGTACACATTGGAATAATAGATATTTGAATGAAAGAAAAATCAGAAGAATTACACAAAGCATAATGTTTTTGTTAGTCTGCTGAAATCACCGTGATAGAATACTTATCTTCTTTTTTTGCTGATTGAAGTTATCTATGATGACACCAATAAATAAATTCAAAGTGAAGAAGGATCCAAAGATAATAAAGATGACAAAATAAAGATACATATAAAGGTTATCCTCATAATGTGGCTGTTGTTCCACCTGCAAGGGAAACAAATTTAGAAATAGAAAACTGTGTGGAAAAATATATTCAATTCTATAAAACGTATGGGTATTATTTTTATGAAGGATGAACCCTGGGTCAAGCCTTACCATATTTAGTCTTTATACGATACCGTTATTAAGAACAGCCATAGAGAAGGGTTTGACCAATTTTTATTTTAACTTTACATAGAGTATCTCTGTACAATTATTCAACAAAAGCATTTATCTTCTCAATTATTACTCACTTTAATCTATTTGCTCTCCTCTCTAAAATCCAGTGATGTAGATTTCATGCTAGAGTACATGGCTTTTGCTAATAGACAATTGAGGTGTTTATATTCAAAGAAATAACTAAAGAGAAAGACACATTCTGAGCTTAGGAGAAGTGAGAAGAAGCTGAATGAACAGACTTTCTTGATGATACAGAACGGCTACCTATTGTTGTTGTTGTTGTTAGCTGCAAAGTCATGTCCGACCCATCGCAACACCATGGACAACATTCCTTCAGGCTTTCCTGTCCTCTACCATCCTCTGGAGTCTATTTAAGCTCACGCTGACTGTTTCAGTGACTCCATCCAGCCACCTCGTTCTCTGTCATCCCCTTCTTCTTTTGCCCTCCATCTTTCCCAGCATTAGGCTCTTCTCCAATGAGTCCTTCCTTCTCATTAGGTGGCCAAAATATTTGAGTTTCATCTTCAGAGCGGTCAGGGTTGATATAGCCAAGGCTGCCTATACAGTCTGCTAATTATGCTTAAAATGTGCTGATGCATTTAAAAAGTTAGCTTTAAGCATGTAGCTTCAGTTTTTCATTGGAATCAATCCCAAAGAGTTTTACTGTTTTGGAAAAGAGTCATTTCAACAAAAGAAGACTTCCTATTAGGTTGTGTAATTTGTAGCTATGGAACTGTACCTGCACTTACACATATACACAAAAGTATAACAAAACCAAAAGTATCTGTTGATATGTATATGTGTGTATGTTTTTGACATCTGATTCCTTTTTTTTTTTGCTTCTTGGAAATAGGATAGTAAATTATTATAGAAAATCTTATCAGATAAAACGTATCTGAAATCGATTCTTTTTACTGACCTTATAATGTGCAAAGCAAATGTTTTAGATTTTATTTCTTAATTTCTATCATATCTATATCATGTTGTATTTTAAGTGTTCTTTATGTATTATTGTTACAGATGAATACCATAAATATGGTCCGCATATTTATGCATATACATATAAATAGTCCGCAAGGAGAAGGGCGGTATATAAATTCAAATAAACTAAACTAAACTAAACTAAATATGCATTCATCTAGTTCCTATTCTGGGAATGTTTTGCATCAGTTACTCATTTACTGCAATTAAAAAATTAGAGTCTTCATTCTAATGAAAAAAATTGAGAATTATGTATGGCTAAAATAATCTGATATTTTAAACAGCAGAGTATGACTGGATTGAGTCATTTCTTTTTTACTTGTACTGGTTGACCATCAAACGGGACTAAAAGATACATTGCTATTTTTATAACTAGCATAGGGCAATATGTTCTCATTACTTCCAGTCATTGTCCTTTGATAGGAAAGGATTCCTGTATTTCCTCTTGGAATTAGGCACACTGGAGTATTTGAGATCCATTTTTTAAATCTTTGCTTACACTGAAGGAGTGGACCAAGGTTTGGAAGATTTAATAGCAAAAATGGGTGCCTTAAGCCTTTATGGCATCCATTTTACCTCTTAAAAATTTCCACCCATGTTTTTCCTGTTTCGGGGGAGAGGTTATGACTCCATTCTTACCTCTTAGATTCTCCCCTAAGGTAAAATACACTGGGAAATGAACAACCAAACAAGCACACTAAAGTATCTTCCAGCCATAACCTGCTCACTCCTATCTCTCATCCCAGCATCCTACCTGCATTGCCTCTTTGAAAAAGAAAAGAAAGCGGACAAATACTATGATCAATGGCAGGTTTGCTGTAATCCTACTTTATTAGCCTTAATTTGAAAAAGAATCAGAAACACTTCTAGGGAAACACTTGCTGATCTGATGAGTAGCTATGGATGCAAGTATCCATGTAGTAAACCCACCGCATTTGGGCTACCAGGGAATTACAAGATGGTACCAAAAAAGCAAATGTTATGTATCTCTTCTCTGCAGTCTTGTAGTCAATCATATTTTTGCAGCCCAATACTGGTTTCCCTACCCAATAGCATACTTACATTTCGTGAATCTACAGCTGCATACATGATGTCCATCCAGCCTTTGAAGGTGGCCTGCAAGCAGAAGTCAGGCAATTATATTTTAAGCAAGGGACTAAAAGCATACAGTACATAATTCCTAAATGTTCATGTTGTGTAAATTGTAATGTCTTTTAGAAGACTCCATGCCCCCCGGCCAGTTACATTTAGTGAATCTACAGCTGCATACATGATGTCCATCCAGCCTTTCAAACCACATATATTATATTCGGAAGAATTCTTGAGGAGTTGGTACCAGATTGTGTTACAAGAAGTAAAAAAGACAGGTAATTTCCCATCAGGCTGTGTTGAATTTCCAGAGTTGCGTTCTGTTTAGCTTCCACTACTAGCCTAGGACAGCTCTGAAAAACGGCCATTCTCTATATCCACTTCTCTTCTCTGGTTATAGATAATTTCCTTTATTAAATAGGGGTGAATGAGATTGCTTGATGTGTAGTGCAATAAATAAACAACCTCTCACAGGTGCATCTCTATTTTACTAATGATCATTTTAGTTCATGTATAAGATATAATTTATATGGCACACAAAAAATTTACTAACAGGTGTATTTTAGAGAAGAGCTTAGAGGAAAAAGATTACAGGGTGCCACCTACGATGCAAATCAATCCATTTCAAAACCTGGCAGCTGAATCATTTGTAAAGTGACTGACTATTCAGATTGATGGAATTTTCTAATAAAAGAAAAACCTGCTAAAGAGAGGAAATAAAATGGCCGTTGTTCAAATTTTAACATAGAAAGAATAACTACTTACTACTTGAAGCAGAGAGAGGTAGCCAAGTCCCACATTATCGAAGTTGACTTTTACATTTTTCCATCTGGCTGTTTCATTTCTTTCAATGAGATTCTCACACTCAGTCTGATTGTCAACTTCATCAATGCTGAACATTTCCCCAGTTGTGGTGTTAACACAGTGGTAGAATTTGCCAGCAAACAGATTCACTCCCATAATGCTAAAGATTAGCCAGAATATAAGACATACAAGAAGCACGTTCATGATAGATGGAATTGCTCCCAAGAGAGCATTCACCACTACCTGTAATACAAAGAAATAAGCATATGAAGCCAAAGAAGTGAAAACATATTTGCTAAAGTGAGACATGAAAAGGGAAATTTCTAATTCACAGTTTTGCTTCTTGGCCATTTTGTGCTACAATTTAATCTCAGCTGAAATTAGTAATGGTAATAATAGATTATGGGGGAAAAACGATCAGGACTCAGGTATAAATGTAGCACAATTTTAGCAAGCCCTTTTTTGCTTGCTTTTTTTAGTCTGGGATACCCACCATTTCAGAGGTGATTTAAATGAAAATAAATAATCTGACAATGGGGTAAATAACTGCCTTCAGACACTGCCTAGATATACTGGAATTATTTCTCTCATGTTGCCTAGAGGCTAAGGGAATAGAAGTACCATGTTGCCCAGGGCCACTCTAAATGAAATTTAAACTGGTGGCTTTGAGATACACATTTGAAGTATACCTTTAAGAAAATAATTTGCTTCAAGCATATGTTATTTCATATTTTTCTTACCCTCATTCCTTCGAATCGTGACAAGGCTCTTAGAGGTCTTAAAGCTCTTAAAGTCCTAAGAGATTTAATTGCACCAAGTTCAGAGTAGCCCAAGGCATTCGCTGTTAAGCTAACGATAGAGACCTACACATGAATAAAAAAGAAAAGAATGTAATTTACTGTGTGAATAATAGTCAAGAAATCTGTGGTAACACCACTTCTCCCCAGTCTGTCATACCTGAAGATTATTTTACAGAATCAAACTAGTTCAGAGGAGTATAATGAGCGATATCAAGGAAAGAGAGGTAAGAAAATGAACTGAAGAATTGTTGCTCCTATTCTGAAGTTTATAATTTTAATATTTATTTATTTGTAGACTGCCTTTATTATTTTTACAAATAATTAAAGGCAGCAAATATATCCAACACACTTTCCTCCTATTTTTCCCACAGTGACAATGCTGCAGGTGAGTAAGGCTGAGACAAAATGACTGGCCCAAAGTGACCCAGCTGACTTTCATGGCTAAACCAAAGACTAAAACTCAGAGTCTCTAGCTTTCTAACCTGCTAGCTTTAGACAGGGGTGTCAAACTGGTGGCCAGTGGGCTGGATGTGTCACACACAGGCCATGCCCACCCCAGCTCCATGAAAGAAAAAAAAAGTCATGATATGTCACATCATGGCAGTGTGACATTGTGAGTTTGACACCCATGGACTAGACCAAATTGGTTTTCTGTTTGCTCCAAAGTTTACTCCAAATTTTGCCCCAAACTTACACTTCTCATAAAGTCAGTTGGCAGATCTTAATCAATTATAGGAAGATACAACAATAAATCTTTTTTTACCAGATGTAATAATTTTCTGCTTTTCAACTTTGTGCTAGTTTATGTCTTCTATTGTCCTAAATGAGCAATTTGACCAATATCTCAATATAAAAACAAAATTCATCTTGGCCAAATTACCACAACTGAAGTTCAAATGGATTTGTGCAGGACACAGTTACAATGGACGGGTAGAAATTATTTTGTTGTTCATCTTGCGCTCTTCTCTTATGGAATTAGACCATCTTATGTTGTTTATTTGTTTATAAAATTTACTGGCCACCTATCTTACCAGTGGTGGATTGCTACCGGCTCACCGCGGATTAGGTAAACCAGTAGCGACAGTGGCGGGGGGCTCTGCCTGGACGTCTCTGCGCATGCGCAGAAATGTCATGCGCTCACATGAGCATGAACACATCCACGAGCGAACCAGTAGCAATGGGGTTTGAAACTCACTACTGCATCTTACCATAGGGTAACTGAGCGGCTTACAGTTACATAAAAGCTAAAACATAAAAAGTTAAAAACAAACATTAAAACCAAAGATACATAGGGAGGGTGGGGGCAGAGTGGGGGGAGGTGGTGTTCTGTTATTACTCAATAAACCACCTCTTATGGAAAGATGGAGGAGTCACCAACCCCTAAGTATTTCTGGCTTACTCCTTTCAGTTTTTGACATGTTCCTGACTCCTACTTGCAGGAACCAGAACTATAATGTCCTCCTCACCAGGACATTTGAAATGGCAAGCGCTCAGTCCCTGAGGAGGTTATTTCTCTCTTCCAAATCCTTTGTTTTTTATACTGCCTGGTCTGCCTATCTGCTTTAGCACAGCAGTTTTGTCCCTTGCTTCACCCAAGTGTGTGGGTAGATAGGAATCCCATAGTCCGTACTGGTAAATCACAGAAATGAGAGAATGATTAAGGTGAGCTAAAATCTATAGTGCTGTCTTCTGTAATATGAGCTTGAGACATGTGCTAGAGGAAAAGCCATCTGGGAGTCGAAACAATAAATCAAGTGTTAATTATAAGTTAAAACTTACTGGCAATCATAATCATTTATACTGGTAACCGTTTATCCCTCTCAACATTTTGCAAATCTCTCAAGACCTGGCTATGTTATTAGGCCTGGAGGTCCCAGGGGCTGAAGGAGATTTTTCAATGGCTTTTTTGATAGCTCCCTTACTACAGTTAATATTACTCCTCCCTGTTTTATGTGCCTTTTTGTTATTTTAATTGTGAAGTTTTTATGTGATTGTTTTTATTAATCAAGTGCTGTAGGTGGCCCAGAATCACTTCATGTGAGATGGGCAGCTATATAAATATTGTTAAAAATATAAAAAACCTTTTACTTTCAGATTAATTAGCCTCCTGTGAAACGAGAGGCTGCTGGGGAAAATATTCCTAAAACATGGTTGAAGTCACAGACATGAT
Source organism: Masticophis lateralis (assembly GCA_030761175.1). Lineage (NCBI taxonomy): Eukaryota > Metazoa > Chordata > Lepidosauria > Squamata > Colubridae > Masticophis > Masticophis lateralis. The sequence goes on from JAUDYJ010000001.1 coordinate 206,963,671, forward strand.
GTTAAAAATATTCTTCCTAAAAATAGTACAAAAGAAAAATAAGATAGTATGGTCTGCTCTTGCTTGGAAGCATCTTGGATAATTCAAAGATGCATGAAAAAAAGAGAATTATATAAATCAGAATCTGCCCATATGAAACTAGAGACAAAGTTACTTTGACTTTCCTTTAACTTGGGGTGTCAAACTTGCGGGCCACAGGGCGGATGCGTCACATGCTAGCACTGCCCCTGCCCAGTTTACTGAAGGGGGGAAAAAGTCCCGATACATCACATGACGCTGCCGTGATGACACGAGTTTGACATCCCTGCTTTAACTGTTCTAGAATGTGCAGTCTTACTTTTTGCGGTTCATGATTAAGGTCCACTACTTTTAGACTTTCCTCCAACACCATCTTGTTCTTGTCATGCCTCTCTCCCTCTTTCTCTTTCCAAAGATAGAAGTTTTGAACCTTTAGATCTCTTGAGTTTTGTATCTTTTTTCCTTTCCAAAGAGGATGGAGTAAAGTATCTCTTGGTCCTACTTGCACAAGAGTGGACTTTTTTCCCTTGCCTGCCCACCTGTTCCTATCCACTGCTCATGTGCTTAGATGAAAAGGAATCAGATATCACTCTTGAGATGGCTGAAATGAGCAAAGGTACTGAAGTGGGGAGAAATGTTTGGCCATTCTTTACTTCCTTTCACAAATATTATCAAGGAAATAAGAAAATTTTTAATTTTTGTGGCTCTACAGATGTCCTCCTCACATCTCATTTCAAGCTTCCTGCTGATAGGAGCACCATACTGTAGATTTCTGCTTCACCAAGGGAACTCCGCTCAGTGGCAATTCTACTGAACACCTTTCACCCAGCTGAAAGTAGAAGTTTTCCTTTTCTGAAAGTAGTGAGTTTATTGTATATCCAATTATTCTTATAAACATTCATGCTACAATGTATTGATTGGTTAGAGAAAAAAAATACCTACATCAACAATGAGGAAATCCAGCCAGCACCAGGCATTTGTAAAATAGATTTGAAAGCCATAAGCCACCCACTTCAGAAGCATTTCTAAAATAAAGATGTAGGTGAAGACCTTGTCTGCGTATTCCAATACGGTCTTGATAGTCTTGCGCTGCTCAATGTATATGTCTTCGAAAGCCTGGGGACAAAAGTTCCCCCCCACCCCTGGTTTTAATATGACTTATTATTTATTGTTTGCTTTCCAGTTCTAGAACTAAAAACCAGTCCTCCCCTCTTTCTATTGAAAGGCTCAAATGCTTCACTATAATCAATGTATTTATTAAATCAGAATATGATAAAAATATCAAAAGCATTTGTTTTGATATTTATAGAGTCTACTTTATAGAGTTTACTAGTAGCAGCCATACCTTGGTGGCTGATGACATGTTTTATATGTAGTGCATTGCAGATTCAATCATTGGCATCTTTAATGAAATTAAGGTATCTCCTTGGGATTCTACTCCCAAATTTCACAAACTAAGCTAAATAAAGCTGTTTAATCATATGTAGTCCTTATGTTTCTTCTGTTCCATTCCATAGAAAAATAAAGTTACAAACAATTTTTTTTAACGAGGGGCAAAGCCAAATGTCATGCTAATTCTGACTTTAGACTCCAAAGCCCTAAACCTAAAAAAGTTGAACTGATCATTTCCCTCTCTAATCCCTCACAGAGAAGTAACAGTGGAGTTTAAAACATTGTTCCAGTTTGAATCCAATATATAAGTATGAATTGCTACCCCATTTGCAACAATTTAGAAATCTAATATTATTATGACCATATTGCTTAACTGGGATTAACAGATCTCATTTTTAAAAGAAAAAATTTTACAACAAAAGCATGTAAGCATGTAATAGCCTCACTCTGTAAGGCTATTTGGGATTAAAACAGCATCAAAAATCAACCCTCTTCTGTTGGAATATTATATGGAACAATTTAAATGGAAAATATATAATGAAAACCACTTTGGTGCAGAAAACCAGGTATTTAACTGGCACTGGGAAAACCCAGCTTCAAGTCTGCCCTGAACTGCATATGTTCACTGTGACTGTGACTAATTGCTCTGTCAGTCAAATATAATTGTAGAGGTGTAATTGTGAGGAAAAAATGGCAAGACAGAGTGCTATGGGTAGCACTTTGAGTTCCTGACTAAAAGGTGGGATATAACTCTAACAACTAAGTAATAAAATCATACTACTTTAGGGATAGCTCTGACTCATAGAAAAGATAATCCCTACTAACAATTCAGAGGTTTTCAGATAATTATGTGTCTGGGTTATTTCCTACGCTAAATCTCTATGATAATGAATGGTTTTCAAGTTCTAAAAATTACCAGAGCACCACTGCTAAGGAGAATCATGAAGACAATAAAAGTCTCAAACCAATTATGTTCTACGATTTTGTAACAAGTCTTCCGAAGATTCCACCACAGTTTTCCTTTCCCATCTTCTACACTGACTTCGCAGCACTTGAATTTTCGGATGCAGCCTGGCAAAATATGCAAAATGATATGGCAAATGAAAACAGAATAATAGTTATAGTACTACATGCAGTGGTGGGATTCAAGTAATTTAACAACCAGTTCTCTGCCCTAATGATTTCTTCCAACAACCAGTTTGCCAAACTGCTCAGAAGATTAACAACCGGTTCTCCCGAAGTGGTCCGAACTGGCTGAATCCCACCACTGACTACATGTCTTGAGCAAAATATACTCTTAAACCAGCAGATGGTTTTGGAGCACTTTGTGTACATGTATTTCAGTTGATTCAAGATTCTATCCCAGTGGCTGGAGATATGGATGGGGAGGAATGTCTCTGACTTAATCCAATGAAGATGATACGGCTATGGGTATTTGAAATGTTCAGATATGGAAATATTCCATCTTGAATGGGGTTCCACCTCTCCCTTCAAGGGTGGTACACAATATGGGTGTCTTCCTGGACTCACAGCTCTTGCTTGAAAAGTCAGCTGTGACTAGGAAGGTCTTTGCACAACTCCTTTTGTATGCCAGTTGTGTCCTTTGCTAGGGGCCCTTAAGACAGTCACTGAAAGATTTGCAATATTTTATATTATTTACCTTCTGTAAAACAGGCTTCTGGTTCAAGAGATTCTTCAGGTTCAGCTTCAGGTTGTTCTCCAACTTGGGGAAGTCCAACATCAACTGTACTACCTTCAGATGAACTAGATGCATTTAGTTTCTGCAAATGAATAAAAAACTGTTAATGACAGTTTTGTTTGTTATGGCCTTGGATGTGCTTAGTACATTCCAGAATGCTCTCTTTTTATTTAAGAACTTTGAAATAAAAATTAAATTAGCCTACGCATATATTAATACCAATTCATTTTCTGAACATGAAGGCATAAGAAATTACATTCACATGGATTTCTCCATAATGCATTGTTATATTCATACTAGGAATCATAATTTGGAACCAAATTTGTTAACACCGTGAGCCAAATACAGAATTAAAAATTCAGAAATGCTTTATTAGCATGAATGATAGCTGATTATTCAAATGAGGTAAAATAGAGAGCAGTATGAATTGTAGAACATACGCAAAATTATGACCAAACCAACCAAAAACTGAAAGCAGCATTTTCATGTCTGATGCAGATAGAATATGCATAAGCAGCAAACCATATTTAACCGGTTACTTCCCACTGACATGAAAACACAAATTATCAGTGTGTAAGTACTTCTAAGTTTCTGTAATTCAGAAAGGAAAGCAGCATATTAATTTCAGAGCAAGAGCCATTATTTTGCATTCTCTTTTGGCAATGCACTTGCACAAATGACTGTGCATTTTAAAACTACTTTTTATTCTTGCATGGTACACATATATGTCCTTTGAGTACATAGTGAAACGTACATGTGTATTATTTGGCAAAGCATTTAAAATGCAAAGTTGACCTGTTTTGGAAGAAAGGCTTTACCCTCATGATGAGAAATGCTTTTGACTAAGCTTTCAACTGGTTTCCTGATCCTATTCAGAGAAATGAATGTTGTGCCCCATGAAGATAATATGAGTACCATTGTGAATAAAAGTAGTGATCATGTCATTTTTAGCCTTGTACAATGTTATTAACGTGTATAACATTAACAAAATGGCTGCACTGGTAAGTAACTAACTTTATGTGGGAATGATGTAAGCAAATGGTGAATTGTCACATACTTGTATCAGTCTTTTTTAAAAATAAGGTTAAAGCTATAGGCATTTCTTCATAGGCATCAAGCTGGTTTTGTGAACTCTAACCAGTTTAAATATTAGTTTGATGAAGAAAGTACTTTACCATCTTTGTTCTGCTCCAGCTTGAGATGTTAATTTTACAAACAGCAGAAAGATTTAGTTACCTTTTAAAACTTACTAAAAGAACTTTGGATGATCCAAGCAGTTTTTGCCAATAAAAGCAGGTGTTTGTAGAGTCTCTTCCCATTTGTACTTAACCACAGCACAAACATCAAGCAACCTCTTTTTTTACACAGTGTCCCCAGGATGATGCTTGCACCTTAACCCCAGCCCACTGAAAGAGAGAGCTTAAGCCTTCCTTTGCTGTACCAGTGGTAAAGCAATATCCTCCCCACTTTATTCTGACACCATTCAAGGGAGTCTCAAGGTGTGTAAAATCTATTCCTCTGTGGCTCTTGTGTCTTTTTAAGGCAGTCAAATGATTTTAAAGACAAGCAATAGATGCAGGACAGAATCATGATGAGCACGGAACATTTGTCGGTCTAATTTTTTGCCACCTCAAGGATAATGGTTAGCATATCTATTCTGTTATGGAGGAAAATACCTGGCTTATTTCAGCCAGTTTGTGATTAGACATTTGTTTCTGAAAAAATATTTAGAATTTTATGTTGGTTACTGCAATCTATTTCTAGAAGGCTTCAAACAATTACACCCTGCAATAAACAACAGTTTATTTTTACTTGAATTTTGAAATGTTACAGTAGGGAACAAACCAGAACTAGTCTGAAGACACTTTTCAAGCTCAATTCTCTTGTTGTTATGTAAACCAATATTAGGGGATTAATTTTGTATTACAAAGAAAATCAACATCTAAAATATTTCACTATCAGTAAATAAAGTAGACATTATTGCTTAGAGAACATGCTACTGTATTCATAATATGTATGAATTATAGATAACTTTAAAAAAAATAACCTTATTAATGTCATGTAGTAGAGATGTAATGGAAATACGAACAATGCATATTCATTCATGATTATATATTTTTGAGAGTACAAATAATTATTCTATACTGACCATATTAAAAATAATCAAAATAAAATTTACTTTCCATTGAGTTTTTAGGTATGAAAATCTAGAATTATGCTTTAAATACCAGTAATATTCTAACTAAAATTAAGTAGAATATAACTTCTTGATCACATGATCCAAGCAGGCTTCTGTAATCAACTGGCATATTATCAAAATCAGTCCAAATAATAACATTTCAAAAAATCATATTACTCCGAGAGTCAGTTTCAATATACATTTGTGTTCAGGATTTTTTGATATTTTATTGTACATCACTATTTGTGAAGTACATGGTTATAACAATTCTGTTTCTTTTCCTTCCAATTACATCCAAGAATAGGTTTTGCATAAGAATCATTTCCACATATTATACTCAGGATGGCACATAATCAATTAATGCTAATCATAAATAACATATTCTACCATGCTTAGAAATTGGTCCTGAGTGAAATTTCTATAATATAAAGTTATACTGTATTATATTAAATCAGTGTCTGGCTTCTATGTAAATCTGTACAATTAGGCATATGCATATCTCAAGCAACTCAAAAACATTCCAGTGGATAGTGCACAATTTATGAAATTATACAGGAATTAAAGCATTCACTACCTCATTCATTCTACTAGAAAAATCCAATCTACTTGCATAGTAAATGCCAGATGCAATCTCTTATATAAAAACTGCAATAAATGGAGATTATTCAGATGCACGAAATTTCTCTATTTAAATGAAAACTCTTATGCTCATGACCATTGCAGGACTGAAGCATAAGTTCCAATCTGGTTTGATAATATTAATTATGTATATTTTATATGTAAACATCGAATCATTCTGTATTTAAAAATTTAGAACTGTCTAGCAGTTTGCTTGCATCATTTCATCCCTGTTTTATAGCACTATTGTTACAGCAATAGGAGCACAAAAGCCAAAATCAAAGTAAACAACAGGCATCTTTTTGCTTTCCAGAAAAAAAAAAAAAGATGGTATATTTCACATATTCATTTCAATAAGGAGGTAAAATACTTTCTGTGCATTGTTTCATAAGGAATGAGGTAAAAGAAATCACTGATCCAAATTTGATCATTTCTTTTCTTTTTTTAATATCCTTCATCTGCAAGTCATTCATTATATTAGTATGTTGGGTATTTCATGTGCAAGCAAAAAGATCAGGGAAAAATTAGAGAAACTGATATCATGCAAGTAAGTACTCTTACATCTAGCCTAGGAATTTACAATTAATGAATTGCAAATTTAGGCTTGTAAAAATTATTCTCAGTGGAAAAGATGGTGTTTTTATAATAACCACAACATCTGAATTAGATGCTGCATAGAACCCAAACCATTACGAAAATGAAAGACCCCAAGCATTTGAGCTCTGCTCATGCTACTGACCGATAGAGATGATTAAATTGGAGGGGTGCCTCCATAGCCCTGCTGTAATCTCAGAAAGACTACAGAGGAGAAAGGTGATCAACTACCCATCTTCAAATACTTCAGCTGGAGCTATGGACCAGGACAGCTATTAAGAAAATAAGATAACCAAGTCATAGCACAGGTGAACACAGTGCCGTATATTCATACATATGTATCACATTTTTCCTTGCAGAATGCAGAAAGGGGTTAAGAAAGAGTAAGCCAAATGAATTAAAAACATGAAGCAAAAAAAAAAAGAAGTATACACTATTCATTCTACCTTTCCATACTTTCTAATATTTGCAAGAGATCTCTGTACATCCATAGGCTGATTTAAACATAGACTTTTGCTTGTGAAACTTGCTTACCGTCTCTTTCTTTCTGAAAACCAATCCAACCACAACTTTCTGTTTTCACTTTGGTCTTGACTCATTCTTTCTTTCTTTATATATTGTAGTAATAGCGCCTCATCTGTTCTGTTTATATGACCAAACCACCTCATCATGCTTCTTTCAGACTAATATTCAACTTTCTATTCATTCTACATTCATTCACCACTTGTTCATTCTTGACCCTATCTTTTCTTTCCTTTTTTTACAATACACACTTGTTTGCACTACATTCAGTTTACCGTGATATTTCTCCTGACTTCTCCTACTCTCATTTAATCCAACAAGTAGACAAGAACATACTTCACACACTGACTCTTTCGCTTCTTCTTACCAATATTCATTGTTCGCAACAAGCCATAAACAATCCACAATCTGCAGCCAGCATTTGCACATCTTAAAACATCTCCACTCATTTTTCTAACTTTGGTCAATATTTTGCCAACAGTACATAAATTTAACAATTTGCTTTAGATTTTGTTACAATATATAACTTGCAACCATTCTCTTAAGTTTTTCCCTCTTCAATATGACTACCTTGGTATTTGAGAAACTGACTGGCAGACTCATATTACTTGATGCATTGTATAATCTCTTTCATTGCAAATCATTGGGGTTCTCTGCCAACAACATGCTATCATCTGCATACAAAGATACATTCGCATTTATGTTGCTAGGCAATACATCCTAGTTTTCACTACAAGCATTCCTTATACATTTATCCATATGTGTATTAAACAACCAAAGAGACATTAGACTTCCTTGTCTTTTCCCTTGTTCAAGTTTTGAATAATTCACCAAGAATTTCATTATTTTCTCATACATGTTTACTTTCCTTATTGTCAAACGTCTCTCTAGATTGGAAACAATCCAAATAAAAGCAAGTCTATCAGAGTGCTGATTGGTAATACTTATTAGAAGGAAAATTAAAGTTACAACGTAAGAATTTTAATAAATGTTCTACTTTCAAATGAGAACCCTATATAGGCAGACTTAAGAAGCAAAACTCTGGCTTGTTTGCTTGCATGTTTTCAGTGCAAAGTGAAGGAGGTTTCTCTCCTTTGTGATGGTGGAGCAATCTGCATCTTTTGATTGCATTGATTCTTATTCGTGTGAGAAATTGCTCTTACAATTGCATGCATTCAGTCTCCAATTTTCAATTTCACATTCACACAATCATTCTATGATTCAAGCTTATTTGTTTTATCATATACTTTCTCCAGATCAACACACATTTTCTCACATTTGTACATTTCGGTATTCTAATGAACAGCAAAAAAAAAAAATCTGTTCTAGATACTCCCTTGCCCAGCAAAAGGACACAATAACCCCCAAATTTTACCCATTGTCATCTCCTTACCTTCCCAGTCAAAATTCTACCTATACCTTTGTAGACAAACAGAGCAAACTAATCCCCCCTGTAGCTTTTATATTCATCAGTACTTTTTGCTACTATCCCCTTTAAAGAATAACAATAATGGCACTCTCTCAATTATCAGGCATGGGCATATGTCTATGTCTTACATTACATACTGTATGTTGCAAGTCACCCCTTAAGCAAATCAAATAATACTTTAACATTTGTCTATGAATGCCACCTACATTTTAATCTTTTTTCAACATTTTTATAGGCATTATGACTTTCTTTTCATCATTTTTTTCTTGAACATTAACATTTGCACTAGTAAGAAAATAAATAGGAGATCCCAGTATAAGCTGCCTTCAGTTTATTTCTTTATTAAATTTATATGCCATCTATCTTGAAGTAACTGAAAAAATTGTTAAAAACAAAACAAAGAAATAATCATTTTCATTCTATTCCCAGCAGCCTCCACTTGCTCTTATCATACATCCAGATTCTATTTATTTTGTTGGGAAAATATTATATTAAGTAATCTGTTTCATAGATAGGCTCTCTTCTTGCAATTTACCTACTTCCACTGAAGGTAATTTTTTCCATTTCCATTTATTAAAGAAATGGCACCAACTTGACACTACCTAGTAATGGTTTATCCAATAATGCCTCTAGAAATCTATTATACCAAAGTCATCAAAATCATAGTGACATGTGTGCTATCCATGCAAATGCCACACATTATTTAATGCACCCTGTCTCTCAATGGTACAAGTTTGCAATACTACTGTAGATTCACACTTGCCCGTTTGATCATATATTAGGCCGATATGCCACCTTAAACAAAGCCATCAAAGCCAACTGAGCATATACAGTTGACCTGGCAGTTTAATCTAAAAACTTCTAAAAGACAGATTGCGAAGTCCAGACAGGATTGAAATTGTTGATGTCACCCTTTCAGGTAAACTAGGGATCCAATATTATGTAGAGTTGTAGGACTACTTTTATTGTACAGCTATATAACAAAACCTTGCAAATCTTAATGTGCTTTCCCCCTCTTCCTTATCTTCATGAAAACTAGAGAATGTCTCATATAGTATCAGACATTTACTCAGGTTACATTCCTGCCATAGTTCTTTTTTAGCTCATAGTTGTTTTAGTAGTAGCTCTTCATCCTGCCCTTCAAGACCATTTCTTCTGCTCTTTACTGCTAAGATTGTTTACTTCGGTATCCACATTCATCAGCAAATTTAATTACCCCTAATAGTTAGAATTGCAAAAAGAATATATGACAGCTGTAAATAATTTAAGATTATATTTAGATTTCAATCAAAGACCATGTGTTGGTTCAAGTGTTAGACTATGAATGGGAAGACCCACATTCTAGTCCCTTCTCATGGAAACTCATGCTCTTTCAGACCAACTCACCTGACAGAATTGATGGGAGAAAAATAAATATTATATTGCACTTAGATGTTAAGTATACACTAAATAAGTATACTAATTATTTTTCTTTTGTGAGGAACATCTCATTTATATGAAGATGAAATAAAATACCAAGATGAAATAAATTCAGCTCCATTAAACATACTTCAGTTCACTTCATTAAGAATAAAAACATAGGATTGCATTTTTAACATTCCAAAGGCTGTCCTCCCCACCCTCTAATTTTAAAATAATTGTTAAAATAGAATGTCAATCTCCACCATCCTTTATGAAACTTGCCATGACTGACATCTTACCCAAACAATTTACTATGGGAAATAGGCCACATTAAAGATGTTATTAAAGTTCAGAGGCAATATAAATATTACCATATTCTGTCACTCTACATAATAAATGCATCAGATTATACATTGCTAATTGTGTAATGAGTATATTCTGATATATTTTTATTGTTGCTTTAATTTTCAGAAATCTGTCATATACCAATAAAAGATACACAGATACAATTAGGAAATATTCTTGTTCAAATACACATCAAATTTGTTATCATGCTTTCATTCATTCAGCAAAATGACTTTGCAAAAGGAAACCGCTTTTCAGTTTAGAAAAGTGAAGCTAATATCAGAGTTAAGCATGATTGCCAGGGAATACTTTTAGAAAAGCAGCGAACCAGCCTAATTAGTTTCAGAAAGCAGCGAACCAGCCTAATTAAAGCGTTCTGAAAGTGCCCTTTTTATATAAAAAAAATAAAATCAACTACTTCTATGATTCCCATAGTTGTATTCATATTCATCACTTTGAAAGATTTTTGTTTAAAATAAGATTTTATGCAAAATGTTAAAAAGAACTCTTCATGTTATATTCTTTAATTAAAATTAGAAATTAGAGAAAAGGGATTAATGGGAGAAAAGGCTAAATGAGGACTATAACAGAATGACGGGAGTTAGAAGACAGCATGTAGAAACTCTTTGATTGTTTATATTTATCATATATCTGGGGCAGAGATGGGCGGCACATGAATTAACAACTGGTTCGCCCAGCACCAAAAATGTGAGCACTTTGCTTGCTCGCTTGCCTTCCGTGCATGCACACGGCTTTAAAAACGCGGCTAAATAGGAGGGCATAGCGCCAGAGCGGGTGGGCAGGCCCATCCACAGGTTGTAACTACTGGTTCCCCTGAACCGGTCTGAACCAGCAGAAGCCCACTACTGATCTGGGGAGAAGAATCTTAACTTAAAGGAAATCATTCTTTCTTAACTTGGGGCAACACTTAGCCAACTTAGAAATCTGAGCAGGATCAACTCTGGACAGGAATTGAGATAAGAATCTTCTAGGAACACCCAGACTAGGAAGTTGGCAAAACATGAAGGCAATGCCCAGCTACTTGTATTTCACACCAAGAAAAATCAGGACTGTCCATGTTGTGACTAGTTTTTGTTGCAGTCCAAAAAAATAAACATTATGTAAACTAGTGAAGATTTTTTTCCCTCAGCATGAAGGAGGGCTAATGATTATAATACCACAAAGGAAGGAGAAATCTTCATTTGATTTGGAGTAATGGATTGTTTATACAGTGTATATTGTGTTTGTTAACATTTGAATTATGAATTGTCAACATGGACAAGCAATATAATCAATAGTTTTAAAGTGGTTCTATTTATAAAATAATTTAATAGCCTTTTTTTTCTTTTTAAATTATACTGATTATACCTTTGGTGTATATAGGAAAACTTTTCTTGAATGCATGCTTTTCGTGCATGCTTTTTAATTGCAGTATATGCTTGTTATATTTCCACACAAGAAAGAGGAATGCATTCCAGTACTAAGGATAATGTCTCTGGAAGAGTATGCGTTACTTCTTATGGACTCTGTGGAACCAGATTTTCAGCGAATCTCTCTAAATATGTTCACAGTTGCCCATTAATTTTGTCTAAAACTGACAGTTTTTGGAGTGATATACAAGTCTCAGGACCAAATTTTATCTTGTTAAATGTGACTTTTTTGCAGATAGGTGCAGAGCAAAAAAATGAAATGTAGGACACAGGGATGAGTCTTGGGTTCATGTCAAAATCACTATTCCTATGAATAAGGAGTTGAATGTTTACATTTGTGAATATGTTTAAAAATCTATGAGGGGACATGATGAAGGCCATCATAAGACAATATCATTTGTGCTACAGTTAATTAAAATTTCTCTGGCCCAAAACAATGCCATTTTATCAGTTCCAAAGTCAGTGAGTGGAACTGTCATGATTGTGGGCTTGGATGGCAGTGTTATCACCTTGTCAACATATTTTTTCATTGAAAAAAAATAGCATTGCTGAGGTGATTTCTCTTTTTTATAAATTATGCAACTGAATGTCAGAAAACTGGTAATATGTGGCATTCAAATTTATTAAAATGATGATCCTCATTAAAAAGAAAAAGTATGAAGATAATCCAACAATGTATCATTGTAAGTAGAATAAAGTTCACTCCAGTTTGATTAAATAGGGAATACTTTAGTTTGTCCAGAATTAAGATAAACCAATGCTTTCAAAGTTGAATACATTACATGCAGCTTGTTCGCATTGCTAAAATTGTATGGTAAAGAAACACAGGTGAATTAGAGTCTGAAATCCTACAAATGTTCTAGTTGTCAGTACTGCCTGACCATGCTGTGGTGTGAGTCATGTGACTCGGCGGGGAGTAGCGGTGAGGTTTCTATAAAACTGCAATGAATGGGGAAGGGAGATGGCAGAGTAGCATGCAGGCCAGTCAGTATCCATTAAAAAAAAATCATACAGAGGTAGAACTTGCTTAAGTAACCTGTGTAATATTGGTGCTGTTCGTTGCTGTCTGACAAGAAAGCACCAGAGTTGCATTCTTGAATGATCCAGCTTGATTTTAATCCTGTGAGAAGTAAGAATGGTAGGAAATAAATTTGCATACAGTATCTTGGTGTTTAACTCCGGGTAGGTGGTATGATTTGACTTACCAATATGACTGTTTTTCTTAAAAATATATATAAAAACAAGAAAATAACTGCTTATTTTTATATGAAGAATGGCCAGATTGGCCTTGAAGCATGCGCTGCTCAGTCTTCTTAGAACTCATCATAAGGAACCAAGACGAAATGGAAGTGAAATTTTAAGACAGAAACAATATTGACTGTTGAATAGGAAAGTTTACTTGGAGACTTGCAATTTGTTTGAAAATCATGCACAAAGCAGGAATATTCATATATACTTTAAAGATCTAGCCTTACTGTTAGTATTCAACATAAAACATGAGCTAGAGTTTCACAATCAAACTCAATAAACAAATGTTTTCTATCCATCTTATATCACCCAAAATCTGAACTGGATCCAGATTTAGATGTGTGTTATCCTGTGAGATGGGGTGGGGGGCGGGGGAGACTTTATAAATAATTTAAATAAACATTTAAAAAAATTAAGATCAAGAAATCAAGACAAGGGCTGACTTACATAATGACAAATTAATTATGGAAACTTTTTGCATAACTGAGCTTTCTAACAGCATGCCATGCATTTTATTGCCAGGGCTACTTGCCAAGGGAATTATTTGTTATTATTAACATGGACTACGCAAATTAACCATAGATGAATAGCTTACAGAAGCACAAAGAGTAGGCATGAGTCCCAAAAGTCAATTTTGATCATTTTTTTTACTTGCATGAAAAAAATCAAAACTAAGTCTAATTAATATATGTATGAAGGGAAAGTTACATGTTTTCTCATGTAATATCTCTGTAAAATTTAAGCACAAGCTTAAGGGCTCATTGTATTTTCTGTGGATGAGGAACATGAAAGATCTTATTGTGCTTTCTCAGAGGATATTAAGATCCCACTAGGCTTTTCTTTTGATAAGAAGCCTATCACACACAGGGTGCAATGCCAGTCAGGAGTAAAAGGAAACACAGTCTTTGATGAAACTCTGAAACATCTCAATAAGAGGAGTAATATTGAGTTGAGTGGTAGCCTCTTCTTTCCCAAATCTTTCCTTGTTCATAGAGAATTCCTGTAAAGAAAGTGGGGCCTAAATCTCTCCTTTGGAAATCAAGGACAGATTTACAATCAACAATCTTCAGAATGGGCAATTAATGTTATTAGATTTTGTTTTTGAGAGACTCTGGATGGAGAGACCCTGTGGTAGTAAATAGTAGTAGTAATTAGAAGAGAATGCACAGTTATTCTCATTTTCTCATTTATAGAGATTCTCTTAAAAAAACAATAGGAGAAATAGTGAGAAAATAGTGGAGGATTAAAATAGCGAACGGAAACTTTTTAATTTCTCAAAAAGTATTGATTGAAAGTATTTGTGTAGAAACTTTATTTTCTTTTTTTCTCTGTCTCTTTCAGACTCCCAAGTACAAAGAAAAAAAAAACCTGTTCCAGAAAATTAAGTGGAAAGAGGGGCTGGGAACTCAGGATAAAAGAATCTTGAATTGTGAGAAGTTGGGTGGTATAAAATTACTGTATTGAATGAATGAATGAATAAATAAATAAATATTGCCTTTTTTCTCATCTCTGGAGATGGCAGCAATTTCAAAAGTTTATCTAACAGATGTCCAGTACTTAGATGTTCAATATTTAGCGGTATTAAAATTTAATCCTTCAAGAATTGCATTTATGAAATGATGGACAATTTATTTCCAAAGTAACTTAAAACAACATCAAAATCTTAAAGAAATGCAATTATATCATATAACTATATGTTAATAAACATTAATGGGAGATGATTGATGATGATAAAGAACTCAAGAAGTTCAAACTTAAGGAATAGTAAATGGCTTTTTAAATATCGTAGTATAGTTAGTGAAATATTTATGGATTCTGTTGAACCACGCATAAAAATCCCTGAATAAATCAAATAAGACATGTTTAGAATCAATTAAAGCTTTCATTGCACAGATGTATGAAAATGAATCTGATTAAATCTTTATTATGGTCAGACCAACATAAGGAAACTTGATATGGTCTTTAAAAAAGTATAAAGTGTAAAAAAATATAAACATCATGACTAAAAATAAAAATGTATATCTAAGAGAGAGATTTAAGCAACTATTCAATTCTTCCATGGAAATAAATGAGATTGGAAATTTAAATTTCTCTGGATTACAAACTAAAATATTAAAAGTTGAAAATATTAGAAGTTGTTTGACAGAAAAAATATCAAAATTTTATATTGCCTGAAATATAATATTAGATTAAAGAAAAGGAATATGAGTCTTTTTGGCTTTGAGGATTTAGCTTTTCATCTGTAAATTACTAAGGTTTCTAAAACTGTTCAAACTATTATTTTGTTGATTTTTTCCATCTCAATTATTTTATTTTAATTATAATGTTCCATGGTTTTATACATTGCTCTGGAAAAATCTTTGCCAAGAAAAGTAGAATACAAATTATATAAAATAGCTAATTAATTATCAAATTATATGTCATCTGGTATTTCTAAAAACTAGGGTAGCTAATCTAGCCCTTTATACACCAATCATTAAATTATAAGTGGCTTCTGTGAGTACAAATGGCTCAGTTTTTTCCTAGCCCAAGGAGTATTTTATTTCAGTTATATCCCTCTGGAATGAAAGAGAACTCTATCCATTACCTAAACAATTAAAAAAGATTTCATAAATAACTAGGTTCTAATAATAACCAGGATCTAAATCTGGCTTTAATGAAACAGACTGAAATTTCTCCTTAAAAGTAATACCGTAAATGCAATTGAAAGCACAATGGCAATGGCAAACATACTTCACCAAGAAAAATTGGGAAAAAGGAAAACGGCTTTATAGCTGGTTTGGCATGATTTAAGACTGTGCAATGCTTTGATCCTTCATTAAAAAACTTCAATCTCAAATTATTTACAAAATAATACATAGAAAACAAACCAAGTAAAATAAGTGCACCCACTTTTTGTGTGAATGCTAGTTAGTATGAGTGTGTAGAATACTGCAATTTTCATCAAATTTTCATAATAAGTCCTCATTAGCTCATTTAGAAAGTATAAAATTACCACTGAGAACATGATTGATTTACAGTTAATGCTGCAAGTTAGTTTCCACCCCATTTGAGCCAATTTCTAAATGCTGAATAACAGAATGGCACTTGAGTCACCTCTGAATGAATAGTTATAATATAAGCTAAAGAGCTGTGGAACATCTTCTAGTATTTTCTGAAATTCTGCTATGAATAACAAACATTTAATTGCAATCCTGTATTTTTTCTGTAAATTAGAAAAATAAAAACGTTAATGACGTTGATGTTAATCTTCTGAGAAAGGCCAACATATGTAGAATGATCTTAATCGACGATTATAATATGTTGGCATTCAATACGTACTATATTAAGTAAGATACGTAGATTTATGTGAAAAGGTATGAAAACGGTAATCTGTCAGTTTAACTTTTTAATAAGTGCAAATCATGTTTTGAAACGAACACCACAATATATGTGTTCTTATTAGATAGGACTTACCTCTTTGCTTTCTTCCAGATCTGACTCACTGCTAAACTCCTCTGTATTTAAATTTTCAAAATCTGATTCTCCAACAGCAATGGGTACTGTCACAGTTACGCTTGGGTTATTTATGAATGACATATAATCACTTTCATCAATGATGTATTTTTCCACGCTGCTTCCTATGCCGCTGGTAGTCCCATTGCCATCTTTGAGATAGTTAAAATCTTTGCCAATATCTACTATCACATGATTAGAAATGCAACTGTCTTTCTTGTTGTTTAGATCTTCAAGGGGCTTGATTTCATCCAAAGCCTTTTGTTTTCTCACAAACGCCTTTTGTACAAATTCATGAGCTTTTCTTTTTATAAAATCTATTCCTTTCTGAATCCTAGCCACTGCAATTTGGAGGTTGTTCATTTCATTATCATCATCTGTAGCAGCAAGATTGTCTGAACTGAAGGAGCTCAGGAGCAAGGCCAGAAAAAGATTCAAAACCTATTAGAAGAAAAACAGGGTCACTCAGTTTATCATGTTATTGGCCACAATGTTTGAATATTTTGATGCAAGTGTTGCATCTTCTTGATTACTCTTATATCAGACTATTTTAATGCCTATATTCTGCTTCCTAATCTGATATCTTTTTTGAACATAAGGAACCAACACTGAAATAGATCAGCATTCTTATTAACCCACTTCTTTGTTAGGTTATATTATCTAGCAGATGTATTAATTTGATTGTTTAACATTCTCTTAACACTGTTACTGACTAAACATAATAATTCAGATTTCCTAATCATGATTTGCACTTGTATCTAATATTAACATCCTTCAAAGTCAAAAAAATGTTCTCTACATGTAGCATAGACATCACAGAGTTAATTAGATCAGTGATCTGACTTCATATAAAGTAAGGTCACTGTGTTTCCCTGATAAAAATGGAAAAGAAGTCCATGACAATTATAACAGAAGTACCCTTAAAAAGTACTCTCCTGCCCACTTAACAGTTTAAAAGCATGCAAAGGTGAGTAGATTAATAGATACCACTTCGGTGGGAAGGTAACAGTGTTTCATGTGCCTTTGGCATATAGTCATACTGACCACATGACCACATAAAATGTCTTTGGACAATATTGGCATCCTCGGCCAAAAAACAGAGATGAGTACCACAACATCAAGTAGGACACAACTGGACAGAAAATCTTTATCTTTTACTCTTAGAAAAAACAACAACACCCTACTATTTTTGAATGTTGAAATGGAAAGATTTTTCTACATGTACAGAAAGGCAAGGATATCTTATATATATTTTGTATTTGCACGACCTTCTGACTAAAATAGAAAAGTTAAAAAAAATTATCAAAACGTTTTAAATTTTAAATTTATGCCAATTGTTCAATGTCAATATTTAAGAATCCAGTTGTAATGCTCTACTTGCCTTAAGTGGACATTTGCTTGATACGTACCACTAAATTGCCAATCACCATGACCATCATGAAGACAGTAAGGCACATGGGTTGTCCAGCAACCTCCATACAATCCCACATAGTCTCTATCCATTCTCCACAAAGAACTCGAAAGACAATCAAGAAAGAATGAAAAAAATCATTCATGTGCCAGCGTGGGAGTTCACAGTCATTGGAAATTTTGCAGACACATTCCTTGTAGTTTTTGCCAAACAATTGCATTCCAACCACGGCAAAAATGAAGACAATGATAGCCAAAACCAAAGTCAAATTTCCCAAGGCACCGACTGAATTGCCAATAATCTTTATCAACATGTTTAATGTTGGCCAAGATTTTGCCAGTTTGAAAACTCGAAGCTGAAAAAATAAAAGCACACAGGCATCAGTATCAGTGTTAATTACTTTTGATTTTAATTACTTTTAATTCATAATAAAAAAGAGTTAATCTGGTGCAGAAATTCTGCTCCTGAAAACGGACACTGGATTTAGAAATCCATGTGAGGGTTCACCTGAGTATGTAAAGTCAATATATATTGGTAGCTTTAAGTAATTGTATTTGAGATTCAAGATGCATACAAACCTATTTTGGAAAATACCTTATTGGTCTTAATAAATTTAGTACCTAAGAAAATATTGATAAATTCTGATGTTATATTATTTATGCTATTAGCTGCTGACTTATTTTATTTTTGCATAACAGTCAGATATCAGAATATGTATATTCACAATTTGATTACTCTGAATACATAATATGATCAAAATGTTACTTGAAACCTCCTATGGATATTTACCAATCTGAAGGATCTTAGAACTGATAATCCTTCCACATTTGCAAGACCCAACTCCATCAAACTCAGGCTGACTATGATGCCATCAAAAATATTCCAGCCTTCTTGGAAATAATAATAAGGATCCATGGCAATTATTTTGAGAAACATTTCTGCTGTGAAGATGCCAGTAAACACCTACATACAAAAAAATATCATTTGTCGTCAGTCCTAAATAACAGTGAACAGTCTATTCATAAAAATGTTGTTGAGAAAGATAAAGGAAAATGTAAAATAGTATCTCCAATTGAACAGTTTGCTATTTTGAGTAATGGAAACATGTATTTTGATATGAGCATACCACTATTTTTGTATATCCTTACCACTAGGCATAAGATTGTCTCACACACTCTCTATTCATAAGGAAGCTATCCCACAAGTTTTTTTTCCAGTGTTCTTCATCTAGTAGACGAAAGAGCAGGATCTAGAGATAAATCTCTATAATAAATTAGCGTACATTTCTGATTGACTTTCCCTCCACTAGCAAGAGCAACTAATAGAAAGGTCTATTGAAAAGTGGAAAAAAATTGGGAATGAATATTTGTGCAAAGAGAACTTTTGAATTTAGTTCTGATATTCATCACAAATTCCTGGGCTAAATATATATAAAGTACTCAGATTTATTATGTACTTTATTCTTTTAACTATTTTCCAATATCATTATTTTGCTTCTGAATTCTTTGCTGGAACTTCTAGATTCTGATCTCTGCCCTCCCACCAAAGACACCAATCATAAAGTATGTCCATTTCTTGTTTATTTTATATGATTGTGTATCTCTAGAATTACTCACTACTTTTTCTTTTAAACGGGTGATTCCTTGGATTGAATATAAGCATGCAAAGCAAGGTCTTTACAATCAAGCTTCTTATGAAGAGGTGATTATGAGCATTTATATTTCTAAAGAAGTTACAGTTTTACAACCCCAAACTCACCACAATGTAGTCACTAATAAAAGAGTTAAAATCAACTTATGCGTTCACATCCTTTACATTTTACCAACTGTAAAACTGGCAATAGAAAAATAATGTCTGTTTGTTTCTGCCTGCCTGGATGATTTACAATTAAAAAAATATGTTGCTTCATTAGTAGTGTTTCTTTCAGCATTTTGCCTCAAGACAGGCTTTCTGATGAGCAGCTAAACGCCCATAGGTTCTAGTACTCCTTATTCTGCAGTGTTTATTTATTTATTTATTGGTTCGACTTATATGCCGCCCTTCTCCGGAGACTCAGGGCGGCTTACAATGCGTTAAGCAATTGTCCTCCTGACTCCCCTCTAGCTGCTGCTGGGAACAGCAGTGAAGAAAACATTTGACACCAATCCCTTTAGAAATTGCCAGATTTTGTAAGCCCTCCTTGCACTTCAGCATCATATGTAGAATTCAAAATATTTCTATTAAATCAGTTGGACTTCAGTCATGGCATATTGATTTGAATGGAACCCTGAAGAATGGCTTAAGATAGATCTAAGCAGAATCCAAAAATTCAGCAATCTGTCCAATAAATATAATTCTTTGCTCTCTTATGGGACTATGAAAGACTTACCAAGTTTCCAACGGACAGTACATTATTAAACTGTTGAGTCATTGGGTAATGTTCCATTGCCATAAACAAGGTATTTAAAACAATGCAGATGGTAATAGCAAGATCAACAAATGGATCCATCACAATCAAATTAACAATATGCTTTATTTTCAGCCAAGGAGTCCAGCAATCCCAGATTAAGCACATGTTAGCAAATTTGTACCAGCAGGGAGGGCACTTCTGCCTGGATTCCTCAAGTTCTAGAAAGAGTGAAAAGAACGCATATGGAAAGTGAATATTCAAAAAGCTACCCAATTTATCCATTCAACACATACGTTACAAACAGTGGTAAAATCCAATTTTTTTTACTATCAGTTCTGTGGCCGTGGCTTGGTGGGCGTGGCAGGGGAAAGATACTGCAGAATCCCCAATCCCACCCCACTCCTGGGGGAAGGATATTGCAAAATCTCCATTCTCATCCCACTCCTGGGGCCAGCCAGAGGTGGTATTTGCCAGTTCTCCGAACTGTTCAAAATGTCCTGCTGGATTTCACCCCTGGTTAAGAAACCAGCACAATGGGGATTCTAGGAATAACTTCCCTCTGGAACAAGGGCTCATCTTCTTTTTTTACAAATGGCCAGAAAAATGCAAATAACTATTCTTTACTAAATATTGATTGAAAGAAGAGCCATATTGGCAATATTTTTGTGTGTGTGCAGTGGAGACAAGGGATCTTCCTCTGTCTTCCTCTCTGGTAGCCATATATCAATGACTTGCTTGACTATAAGTTAGGGCTGGGCAAGTCTCCATAAAGATGCCCTGTTTTGACAACATTCTGAGAAGAGAATCCATCCAAAGTTGCTTCATGAAACAGCTCCACTGTTAGCACTAGGATAAATGCATTATTTGTATTAGTGCATCAAAATGGCTGTGTTACTTCTATAAATTCCACAAGACGATTTTTCTACAGCTTCCTCCAGGACTCCTGCAACCTTCTCTGGCACTTTCAGAATATGAAAGAGGAGTCTGTACATGGAAGTGTCAGAGGAGCTTCTGTATACCTGTGCTATATATATATATTGACCCCTCTTCTAGTTTTTGCAAGTGCAGGATGAGGCAAAGAGGAGGAGAGGTAAAAAATTACACTGAAGTGATGAGGTAACAGGAACCCCCCTTATCAAGGTAAATTGCATGCATCTTTGTTGAGACAAGACATATCATTTCTGGCAAAAGGCCTATTCAATTGGAATTTAGGAAACAGGACTACACACCAATCTGACACCATAGACCCAACCCATGGTTGGCGTTATGCCTGAATCTGTACCAAATTATAGAAATAGTTGAAGCTGCTTTGCAAATCGTATTAATATTCATGTTAACCATGCTTTGCTGTTTTGTTTGCATTTGAACATTATGAAAAACTGGAGTAGGCAATATCTAATTAGAACCCTGTTTTAGCTGAAGAAATTGTTGCAGCATGAAAATCAGAGTAAACCGAGAAAACTGAAAGCAGAAAAGAAGCACTGTTCTGCTCCATTTGATTGGCTCTTTGAACTAAAGAATCCAGAAAATTAGAATATTAAGAATTTTCTCCTAGAATAACAAATCTGGTGTCTTTATTAGATTTCTTTTTAGGTCTTCTTAACATTATATTGTATTGGTAATAAAGAAAAAGTTTATATTGGGAAAACAAAAATCAACAGTCACCAACAAATTAATAACATTTAAATTAATGAATATGAAGATGTTTGTTTTTGAAATGGAAATTCAGGTTTTTCCCTCTGAATTTTAGAAGGGTTGTTTACATGGGATGCTTACCTTCCATTGTGTTGGTAAGTATGCTAGCTATACTCATTGCTCTTTGCCTTGCAGTAGGATCAGAGAGAAAATCCATTGACATGTGGTAGGAACTGGAGCGTCTTTTTCTTAGTTCTGTTTCTGTAGTGGTACCCTGAAAGTATAGGATTTATGACTTGGAAGAATATGGTTATTTTTTGACTTATAGAAATAGACTATGCATGAACAGAATACTAAAGGTGGCAATATTCAATTCTTTGATATATTTTCCACATATAAAAAGTGAGTCAGAGAGATAATTTGGTTTGAACAATCATTTCTATTGTCAAGCTTAGTGCATCTTTGCTCAATCCTTGTTTGCAAAAGTTTCCCCAGAAGTAGTTACTGAAAACATTAACTCTCTGTAGCCATCTGTCATCTGGATTTCTGCAGCTTAAATATTCCTAATTAAGGAAGCAATCCATCTAAAGATTCCTTAAGGATTAATCTAAGGACTTTAAGGGTTTAGTTAATTATATTTGCATACAAATAAAGTTACATCAACTTCAATTTATAATGCTCAAATTTATTGTGATCTAGGCTTATAATTTCCCCTTTTTCATTTCTCCATCCTATATGAAAATGAGGAGAGCTTTTTAAGAGCAGAGAAACAAATGTCTGGTATGAAGCTCATTGGGCAGCATCATTATCCCTTCTAGCAACTGTCGCTAATGACTAAAGCTACTAGGGGTAGATCTACTTTGTATAAATCTGCACAATCTGGACATGGCAACAAAGGGTCCCTTTTCTATATTTTTGCTGCCATTTAGTGGCCATTTGAATTTATACAGCCTGGATTTTCACTTTTTTTATCAGAAACTGTTGGAATCATATTATATGAGGAAGCAGCATTGCTCTGACACTGTCGTTGAGTTAAATACAGTATAGTCAGCCTAATTTTCTGTCTTTAGCAAAAAATTTTAAAAATGAGAACATTCTCATCAGAGCAGTGCATCATCATCAACAGTGTTGTTCTTCTGGACTAAAAAGGAAAGATGGCTACTGATTTCTCCTTTAGGGAGAAATACTGAATCTCTTAATCTCACTTCAAGGGAGTTCTAGTTCTCCATTGCTCTTTAATGTTAATGTTGCTTTGATTTAGCTACATGGCAAACTGCTGAAGCACTGCTCATGTTAACACAGTGTTCCAAGTTGGGCTTACAACCATTGAAAAATTAAACAGGAACACAATGAAACAAAATTCCTTTATTTAAACTACATTTTTTAAATCTCCTCAGTCTATATGCCCAGTCAGATGGCCACATTAAGGAACTAACCACTGGGCTCTGAGTTGCCAGAAAAGTTATGGCTGAATAAAATTTTCTGTCTCAATTGTCAAGCTCTATTTTGCCAAAGTAATATGACTGGGTGATAAATGTTGCTCTTACTGTTCTGATGAAAGGTAGATTTAAGAAAGCAATTGGCCAATTTCCCTAGCTTCATTTCCCATCCTACCAGACACTGCTTTCCAGTACGGAAGCTATCAGCAACCATTCCCCCTAAAGTGGAGCAGGGCAGGATTAAGCAGGGGCCTGGAATAGGACACAGAGCCACCAATCAAATTGCCTAATAGTTTGCACCTGCTCTGGGTTTGGCTTTGTCAATTGAGCTATTTCTGAATGTGAATCCAGCAGTCTTCTGAAAGAGCATTAAATCCTGAGTGTGGGGTGAACTTGGAAGCAGAGATTGATAACGATTTCCAGATCAACTAGAGCTGCAAGAAAAGAGCAGTAATGATAAGTTAAGTCCTGACCTAAGAGATGGCAACACCTAGAATGAAAGAGGTGGAATAAAATAGGCAAACGGTATTCCTTTTCCCCAAAATTATAGAAACAATAGAAGTAATATGTCCAGACAAAACCTCATTGGCAGAAGCAGAAAACCTATAACCACCCAGTGTTGACAGGACACAGCTGGAATAACCTGGGATGATATGACTCTTTTTCCAAAAGCTGAAAGGAAATACTCTTAATTCACCCTATGATCAAGGACTGGGCTGGCTTAACCTCCTTTTTGGGTTTTTAAATTTTATAATTATAATTGGACTTTTAACTGTTGAGCCAAATTATTTAATTTGTTTTTAATGTTTTTTAACTTTTGTATTTATTATGTCTTATTCTGGCTGTTCACCGCCCTGAGTCCCGTCCGGGAGTAGGGCGGTATATAAATTTAATAAATAAATAAATAAATAAATAAATAAATAAATAAGGATATTTCTTATGCAAGATTCCTTATTATAGGAAAGCTCTGAAATTTAGCTTAACAGGATATGCTCCTGCATTCTTCTGAAAGCCTACTTTGAGATGCTTTTTTAAAGTTTATTTTAATTTACAAGCTAATATAGTAGCCAAGTGCATTTCTAGTTTAAACTGCTATGATGCCAAAGTGCACGTAGATCTGAATTTAAGTTTCAAATCAATGCTGTTTTGTCCATTGCAGAAATCTACCACCAACTCTTTTGGATTTCTGACCCCTTGTTTTGCTGTTTTGTGGGCTTGGGGGAATTTAACAGACCAAATGAATGCTTAAGCATTGCAGGTGCCTAAAGAACCCATTCCATCCCTTAAAATTCCCGAAAGCAATTCCCTGTCAAAATTGGTCTCCCAACTTCACATATTAGACAAAGTTTGGTACAGTCCCTGAGCCATGATAGTTGCTGTTCTGATATCTCATTACCTCAGGAAGAAGCTGCCCAGTTGGAGACATAAGAGGAGGAGGCCCGCCAACTAAGGAAACCACCCCATTGCAGTCCACAGTGCTGTGCATCTTCCCATTTGCTGGAAAGATAGGCATCACCCTAGATGATCGGCTGGCCTGACTGATGGTACTGTTGCGACGCTCACTGTGCCGGTGAGGAACAAAGAGGGAATCTCTCCTACTCTCGTTGTCTTCAAAAGTGCTGTGCTCATCATCAGCAAAATCATTCTCTGATCCAAGATCCTTTGCTCGGCCTCTGAAGCTGAAGAGACTCGTTTTGCTGCTACGCCTGGGGGAAAACAGCGATCCGCGGATGCTCAGCAAAGACTGTAAGGGAATGCAAGATCAGAAACATCCATAAACAGATTGAAAGGTGATGGGAAAATCAAAGATCCTTCTTAAGTATAAGGCAACGAAAGAACACAGATATTTTTGGATCTCTCAAGAGTACAGGAACAACCTCCATTATTATTATTTTTTAAAATATTAAATAAATATTTATTAAATAATTTCTAAATTAGTGCCACTATTTCTTTTGGCTTTACATTCTATATGTAAAGGGTCCTTCTTTGGGGGAGGTGGTCGGTTCAGAAATGTGAAAAATAAATTAATAAAACCCTGACTTATCCCTCCTTGCATCATCTTGGCATTTGCTTTATTGTGCAAACCAAAGGTTGGTATTTTGTGGGACCAGCCAAGCTCCCCACCCCCTTTTAAGAGGCCACTGGTCATTCCTGGAGCTCTCTAGCATTCACTGTTACTTCTCTTTGCAGCTGCTGACTTGCTAGCAGGAAAGCAAGTAGGAAAGAAGGCTAGAGGAACACGAACAAGAATGGCAAAAATTGCCAGGAGATTGAGGCCTATTCTTCTCATTTAAGGTGTACCTCAAATAATTGTTTTACAATTTACTCAGTAAGTTTTTCCTTGAGGTTTACACAGAAATTGCTATAAAAGACAGAAATGAATTCTCATTCTGCACAATTACATACCAAAAAGTAACCAACTAAGATGACTCATGAGAGTTGTTGGTCCATACCTGGTGTGGGGAAGAAAATCTTTTTTCATAGGTTAATCTGTTCCCTTCAATAGAGAATCGAAAGCCTTTTCTGCGGATGCTGTCCTCTGATTCTGATTTGTGAAATTCATCCTCATCTTTTTCATCTCCTTCAGACTGTTCTCTCTGTTTTCTCTTTTTCCGTCTGTTCTTCCTCTCCTTAGCACTCTTGGAACTCAACTTTGATGTTGCTGAAGAACTCTCTGAGAATCCACCTACACCACCAACTTCACTAAATTCTCTTGATTCACCTGCTGCGGCGGCTAAAGCTGCTGCCTGAAAGTTAAGTACATTTATGAGAGGAAGATAGACATCTCCTTGCCTCTTTCATTAGGTAGCATCAAAAAGAAAGTACTTTGTCCACTTCTTTTCAGCAAATAGGACTCACTGATTCTTTTTTAGTAGACAGGTCAAAATGCAACAAAATCTTATTAGATTTTTAATGGTATATGGAAGATATATATTTAATATCTAAATACCTTAACTATATTTTATTTCTAACGGAGAGATGTTTAAATCATTCTGAAACTGTAGGAAGAACAGAGTTTCATTTAGCATTATTAGCTGAAATTTTGCCTCAAGACAGAAGTGCCTTTTTTTTAAAAAAATGGATTGAACAGTGGCAAAAAATGACAAAAGGAATAGTCAGCAGTGATATTTAGGGTCCAATGTTTCCTTTTTTTTGCTTTTTTAGGAAAATAATTTTTGAGGACAAAGAGTTTAAATTTTTTATAAGTACATTTCTATTGGAGACTTAATGCACCAAATTTTTAGTTTCCTGTCCTCAAATGGTTCAATATTGCGGGACACAAAAGAAGGAAGACATGTGGTAATTTTCTTCCTACTCCAATGGTCATCAATACATATGTTTGAATATATGTATACTCATGCCCACTAGATGTTGCCAGCTTGAAATGTTCTAGTTCCCCATGATCCTGGAGTCAACCAGCTGGAAGTCACAAAATTTGATACAATAAACCCATCACTTTACATATCATCTTTTGTAAGCACAAGGCAAAACATAAAAGTTGTGTTCCACCCATTAAGTAACCTGAGCCTCTTCTTGCTGTTTTTTCAGTTGTTCCAGCATCTGCTGGAACTCTGCCTCTTTCTGCTCAGCTTCTTCCATGGTGGCTTGATTCTGCTCTTCATAAGCCATGGCAACAACAGCCAGGATCAAGTTGATCAGGTAGAAAGAACCCAAGAAAATCACCAGGACAAAAAAGATCATGTATGTTTTGCCAGCAGCACGTAGAGTCTATAAAAGAAAGTAAAGAATAAATAATTTTAAAACAGTCCTCCAAAATATATTAGCCTCCTTTTTTCTTATAGTCTAGGGACTGAACATAAGACAAACACTGTTCTAATCTTATGACATGGTGTGACTTTATTGAGTACGCGTGTGAGTTTATGTACAACGTTGCATGTTAATCTACAAATAAATCTACAGTTGCTGTAACTATCATAGATAAGACACATTTAGGCTACTGAGCTATTACAGCTGGGACTCACCTCCCTTCATCACTGAGACAGTGGTACTTCCGCTATGTTAAACATAAAGAAGAGATTAAGGAAAACTGGGACATTCCACTTCAGGCTTTTCCAATTCTGTCAACACGCACAATAAGATAGCAGGGAAGAATGTATGGCCCTATAGGCATTATTTAATTCCAACTCTTACCATCAGTAGCTAGGGTGACCAATGATGGGAACAATAAAAATTGAAGTTCAGTAATATCTGGAATGGAAGTATAGATTACCAACCTTTGCTTCACTCAGCTGTGTTTCAAGCTAACATCAAAAATTACTGGCTAGGGACCAAATTAGAAAGGGTGTGTTAAGGTTAACTTGCTTAAACTTATAACAGAATTGCTAAGCCACAATGAAGATTAACACTAACTAAATTTAGTATGTCACTCAAGCAAATGTATTTGCTACCTGATCCTGCCAAGAATGTTGCATAAATACAGCCCATCTATTATTTCTGTACTTGTGCAATATTATGGTTGCTTCTAATGTACCCATTTGGCATTTTACTGACTACACTGAGTTAGCATGTTGAGTTGGAGCATAGGCAATACACTGAAACTACCAGCAAAACTTTGTTTTGTAGAGAGCAATGGGATGCTGGTCAATGTTCTTTATTTCACTTCCTCTTACTCACTTAAGAACTTTTCTTCCCATTTCTTTAAAAAAAGCTATCCATAAGATGCTGTCTGAAGATTATGGAGCTCATCTGGAAGATGTTTAACTGGGCAGAGAATACTATCTTACCTCTTCACTTTTATCTGATTTGTGAAATGAATTCTTTATAGGGCCAATGTAGGAACAGATAGTCAAGTTACCTTGCTCTTATGAGAGCTATAAGAATTATGAAAGCTATTAGAGCTTATGAGAACATTTGAAGTTTTCAAGTTGATGACCCTGAAAGTAATGTTTGTCTTTTGGGGGAGTGGGGGAAACCAACAGTAAATAAAACAATACATTATAACATGATTCATTGAGCATATGCAAAACACTGTGTCTGGGCATTTTATTCATAATCTTCAGAGCTATAGGGAAGGCTCCCACAACCCAGTAGTAACTCCTGGTATCAGGGAAGGGATTGCAGCACTCCATGACATTTTCTTCGTATCGCCTGGTAAGAGAATCCCTATCTCAGCAATCTTTATGGCTGTAAGGGTTAATAACA
Organism: Masticophis lateralis; assembly: GCA_030761175.1. Lineage (NCBI taxonomy): Eukaryota > Metazoa > Chordata > Lepidosauria > Squamata > Colubridae > Masticophis > Masticophis lateralis. The sequence continues at coordinate 206,992,078 of JAUDYJ010000001.1, forward strand.
TGAAGGAGTCTAACACAGTTCCATGAGCCATAGTGGCACAGTGGTTAGAGTGCAATACTGCAGGCTATTTCTTCTGACTACCGGTTGCCTGAGTCAATTCTCAACAGGCTCAAGGTTGACTCAGCCTGCCATCCTTCCAAGGTGGGTAAAATGAGAACCCATTGGGGGCAATATACTGACTCTGTAAACCGCTTAGAGAGGGTTGTAAAGCACTGTGAAGCGGTATATAAGTCTAAGTGCTATTGCTATTCCTTTGAGAAAGGGAAGTTGGAATGATTCTCTGTTGCCCAAGAGCTCCAATGTCATGCCAAAATGGTTACCAAAATTGGATACCAGTGATGCAAAAAGTGCTGGCTGTATGTAGGCTATCATTATTCCTTTTCTGACCAGCAAGTCACTTACAGAGGATAGGGTACTTGTTTGCATTGTGGAGAATTTGGACATCAAAAGGGAAAAATGCCTCAAGATTACAGACCCCTATTTGTCTCCCATACTCTGCAACCTCTCAAAATGATCACCTATTTTGTCCCACCTAATAGGCGGAGTCCCATCTATTTTGGAACGCAGGCCTCAGTATGCCAAGTAAAGCCTAGAGTGGCTCTCATGTGATGAAAATTAAGACCTTGTTGTATACATTTAACTCTCAATGAAATAAGGACACTTTGAAGTTCTTTATTTGACCATTTGAGTATACAACTGTTATGCTTCAAATACAGTTCATCATGGCATAACAGTTGTAAATTTTTGTTTGCAATTCATTCAGGTGCTCATATTAAAATGCTGCTTTACACAGTCAGCCTCAATGCTACTACTGGTACTTCCTGCTTACAAAGACCCTCACCAGTTGGTAAAGATTTTCCCAGTAGTCCTGAGTCATCAGCCGAAAGAGTGACAAGAAGGCCCAGCTGAAGGTATCAAAACTTGTATAGCCATAGTTGGGGTTTCTACCAGCTTTTACACACATATATCCTTCTGGACATTGACTAGAAAAAGGAAAAAATTGCCATTTTTAAAGATTATCCTAATCAATGTATGCTTTACTACAGACTGAGGCTTGATCAAGCAGCCTGTCAATTTTCAATAGAATGAAAATTATACTCACTTGTAAATATATTATGAAATCATCCAAGAATACCAATTACCCACAAAGACTGATCACAATTTGATGCCCCTTCAAAATGATGGCTTTTAATTTGGCAATGTGGGATGAAGGATTAAACCAGTTAAAATGCAAAACATTGGAAGGCACCAAGTTGAGAAAGGCTGGTCTGTTTTTAGTATTAACTAGGGAAAATTATTGATTGACTAAACTACATCCTTAAGGCAGTATCATAAGATGCAGTCCTACCAGATCAGTATCTCTTTAAATAACAGTTCAAGACCAGGAACAAAGAAAGAGGCTTATTTTGACTTTAGAAATGTTTCCAACTTTCAAGATAAATAAAGTTAGACTGATAAAGAGAAGTGGAGAAGTGTTCCTAGCTCCTTCCATCTCCAATATTTACAGCTTAAAGTTAGCTGCAAATATTTAAGCAGCAAACATCTGCCCATCCCCATATTATCAAATTTGAAACATTTCAGATAGTAAAAAAAAAATTAAACTGTTTACTCTTAACCATAATTTTAGTAGCAATTTCCAAACAAATAATTTATTATATAAATAACAAATATATATATAAAATAGATTATCCTCTTACCCTGCATCTGAACCATTGCCACACAGCAAAGCATCATTTTGTCCTTCCAAGAAGTAAAAGTGATCTATTTGGAAAGAGAATTGGCTATATTTACTTACAGTAAAAGTCACTGTTAGCACAAATAAGCTACCAGTAAATAGACTTGTGGAATCCTAAAGACTAACAAATATATTACAACAATGTTATAGTGTGTAAGTTTATGGTAATCAGCACTGTTTCAAGCTAACACATTTTACTAAAAGGCACAAGCTTTTCTGAGCTACAACTCTCTTCTTCGTGAGATGCATAGGGTGATTAAACTGATGTAAGATTGGAATAAGCATGAAGTAAGGGAGAGGAAAAGTGTGGTTATACCGATGCAGATTGTACATGAAACAGATTACAGTTAAGAATTGTAATGTGTTAAACACTTATTTGTTTGTAAAGACTTTGTGCAATAGCCTGACATACGGGGAATTCAGCAGCCTCTCCTTTTATGAAGAATCATTTCTTTGCTACAAATTAGCAACCTTTAGATCGGTAATCAATATCCTGTGAGTTTAAATTGCTCTGATATTACTTTCTCCTTGTTTTGAGTCCTGTTGTCAAACCTGTGTCCATTAATTTTTTGGTGCATAAGGTCTGATCTGTTTGTTCAATGTAGCACCCAGAGGGACATTGCTCTCCCATTAATGCAGTAGATGCTACAACTGCCAGCAATGTCTAGCAAGGTCACACCGGAGCCCTTTTGATTTTTGCATCTGCTGGACTTGGTGTCCATCTACATGTCAGAACAAATCTGTAAATCTTTAGATATTTTTCAATTGCATCTAATTATGGCAATTTTTTTTCCCGGGCAACCTTCCTCCCTTCCCTCCGTGTATGGTGTTGCCTTCAAGACATTACTATCTGATGGGTGCTTGCAATATATCATCTTTAGCTGTATAAATGTTTGCCTGTATTCTGATGTCATCTAAGGATAACCTTAAAGTGTACAAAAACCATTAGGCTTTGCCACCATTAATTTCCAGGGAAATGAACAGACTGGAAGTGGCCTCCCACATGCCCTCCTCATCCTCATATCAAAGTGGCCTACTCATTATTTGTTGAGGAGAAAGCAAGTCTTCAGTTCAGTGCTAGACTGTCACAGAGGCCAGCTAAAGACAGATCAAATTTGTTTTCATCATCGGAAAAATGGAATAAGCCCTCATCTGATGAAACATCCTGGGTCCTAAGGGAGGCCAGTGACCTTCAATTGGCTCATCGAAGGATGTCCTCCTCCATCTCCAATCTCAACATTTTGCTTTTAGCTGGATGTCAGAGTGAGTAGAATTTTTCTAGCAATTAAGTTTTTCCCCTTGGAGACAGTGGTTTCCCAACTCATGTGCTTTCTTCCCATTTTGGGAGGAAGATCCAAGTGATTGGGAGCAGAAGCAAGAGAAGCACAATAGCCATGGTGGCAGGAATATCATGCTGGCATTACTCTTTTCTGATTGAACAATGGCTGGATAGTATTTCAGCAAAATCAGCAAATAAGAAAAACCTTTCAAAGGCTCCTAAATCACACAATTTTGGTTTACTAAACTGATATGGCAATCTTTCTGGAATGTGTCACTTTTAAAAAAAAAAAAAGTCCTCCACAATATAAGATGGTACAACATGCAATTTGTCACAATTTAAACCACAATTTAACGTATTTTCTTAATGTTTATACTAGTACAAGTAGTCCTTAACTTAAAACAGTTCATTTAGTGACTGCTTGAAGTTACAACGGCACTGAAAAAAGTGACTTATGACCATTTTCACACGTATGACAGTTACAGCATCTCCATGGTGACATGATCAAAATTCAGACGTTTGACAACTGACTTAAATTTATGATGGTTTCAGTGTTATAGGGTCATATGATTACTTTTTGCAACTTTCTGACAAACTATGGAGGCAAGCAATGGAGACAAGCTAAGCAATGGAGAAGCCAGATTTACTTAACTATTTACTAACTTAACAATTGCAGTGATTCACCTAACAAGTATGCCAAGAAAGGTCATAAAATGGGACAGAATTCATTTAACAAATATCTCGCTTAGCAACAGAAATTTTGAGCTCAATTGTGATCATAAGTCAAGGACTACCTGTAGTAGAAAAGAGCAAAACCAATATTCCTTGGCTTGGAAACAGAATGAACTAGCAAACCAACTATAGCATTTGCTTACAATGCACCATTTCTGCTAAACAAAACTTTTGGAAGAAAGGTTAAAACATAAAGAATATGTGTTTATTGGCTGCCCATCTTACCTATGGTAAGATGGGCAGCTAATGAATTTTATAAATAAATAAAATAAATCACTAGTTCTTACTGTCATCACTGACATAATCTTCCCAGTTAAAAGTGGTCACTGTCGTATTTACAAAGGTACCATTTTCTCCCATTGTGCTATTGAAATAGGAAGTGATGTTTATTTCAAAAGTAGAATTGTCCGGTGGCCAAATCAGGCATTTATGCCTCAGGTTCCCCATGAAAAGTTGGAGCCCTATTAGTGCAAATACACTCAGACAAAACACGGTCAAGATCATGACATCTGAGAGCTTCTTCACAGATTGAATGAGGGCCCCTACAATTGTCTTCAGGCCTGCAAGCCAAGAAAAAAAAAAGAAAGCAGTTTTGATATAGTGTTCAAGACTTCTTAATGTATTTATTCAAGTAATTTTTCATGCAGTATGGCAATGAATTGTCTTTGTGACAGTTTCATGAAAAGCCTGATTGCCTATGAACATGAATGAGAAGCTGTTATGTATATGCTGATCTCAAATTTTATATACAAATAAAATAGATCTATATTTATAGATAAATATACATTGTACATAATCAGAGGAACGCTTGGCCTAAGCAAAAAATATGATTTTGCTATCCATGCTATATCTCTATGGAAAAGCACATTATTTTCACTTGCTGTGTCTCTTGCCCAAACCATTATTGTGAGATCACTTTGTAAAGTATTCAACAATGTGCCTCAGTTTATGTTTATTAATAAGTGTATATGATTTAAGCTATTTGAATGATATTGGATTAGATCTTATGGTATAAAACAGGTGATGGTTTGGAAAAGACAGACAACTTCTAGGAAATCCCCATGCATGGCCCATGCTATATTTCGTGTTCTGCATATTTAACACATTGCATTTTTAAAAAGCATATAAACAACAGATTGCAAATTTGTCTGAAGTGCCTGCAAAAAATGATAAAATTTGCATCAACATGAAAGCCTCACTATATTGGCCTTTAATTTAAAAGTGGAAAGCTTAATGTCATAAGATGCAAATTGTATAGCCACCTACTGCAAATGTCTCATGCAAGAATGTGTTAAACACAAAGGCTGGACTGGAAACAAAACTTAAGCTGTAATATTTAAAAAGCAAAGAATCACATTAGACTGAAAGCAATGTTTTCGATTCTTGCTTTTTATTTTTGCTTCTACTGTGCAGTGAGCAACATGGCTTATGCTTAAAAAGGTGATTTCATATTCCATGAATTTCTAAAACGTCAGCCTCTGGGTTTAACCTAGCTCTCACCTGGAATGACTGATATTGTTTTCAATGCCCGGAGAACTCTGAATGTTCTCAACGCTGAGACATTGCCCAGGTCCACAAACTCTGTCACATATCTGTAATAGGGGAGTTCACACACAAACACAATGACAGCACACAAAAAACAGCTGGAAATACCAGGGTCCTGGCACTTCATCAAGCCACTCACTTCTTACCTGGGATTACAGAAATAGTTTTCAAAGCTCTCAATACTCTGAAAGTTCGAAGAGCTGAAACATTGCCTAGGTTTACAAATTCTGTTACATACCTGTAGAATTAAACCACAGTTATTCAGAATTGAGGCAGAGCTTAGGCTACTTGCTGGGGGGTCTTTAATTAACACCTCATCTCTCTTTCCTGCAATTACCTTGTACTTACTAATATGCTTTCCTGACCTTCAAATTAAATAAATCAATGAGCAAATCACATTGTTTTTTATTAGTGAAAATTAATTTGGGAATTTGAGAAGTGTATTAATTTATTGTAAGCAAGTGGCCAAACACACTACTTTGCCTCTATAGCCCAGACTGCTTCTGACATGCTAAAAAAATAAATAACATGAATAAGCAAGATTAGATTTATTATTATAGAAACCTTTCAAAATACTTTTCCTTCTTGAATAAACTTTTCTCCTGAGATCACTCCCTATTAAATTCTTCAAAAGAGAAATAATCAGAACACAATGAAACACTTACGCGAATGTTATAACTGTGAAATCCAACCAATTCCAGGGATCCCGGAGGAATGTGAAATCTTCTAAACAGAAGCCCCTTGCAAGAATTTTTATTAGTGATTCAAAAGTATAAATTCCAGTGAACGTGTATCTGAGGAAAATTTCAGCACAAGAATTAAAGGAAAACAACTGTTAATTATAACAATTATATGTACAACACTTTCAAAGGTATCAATAAAAAATTAAAATGCACAAAATTTTGCAGAACCAGTGATGTTGGAAACATGGGAAAAGATCTGGGTCCAGAATGTTAAATTTACACAAGCACAGAATTTGAGGGAAAATTTTTATAAAATGTTTTATAGATGGCATTTAGATCCCAAGAAATTGTCATGTATGTATCCAAATGTTCAACCTAACTGTTGGAGGTGTGATTGTTTGGATGCTACATACTTTCATATTTGGTGGACTTGTAGAAAAGTGAAAGCATTTTGGATTAAACTCTGGTGGGTTATGCAGAATGTTTTGAAAAAGAAGCTTCAATTTTCTCCGCAGTTCTTTTTGTTGGGTATAGTTAAGGATTGCTCACTGAGTGAAACGAGATTAATTTTATATATGATTACTGCAGCTAGGCTACTGATTGGACAATATTGGAAAAAAGATAGTGTACCTACTATAGAGGAATGGACATCAAAGATGGCTAATTTTGCGGAAATGGCAAAGATTTCTGCATACTTAAAAGACAGGACCCATGAAGCTTTTGTTAGGGAGTGGAAGAAATGGATAGATTATGTGCAGAACAAATATCAAACTAAGAAGTTTCAACTAGTATTGGATTTATAATTACTTTTATTATAATTATTTTATTAAATATTGGAAATTATATTGTTATTTAGAAACTTATTATGTCATATATATTTCCTATATTATTACTTAGAAAAATTATAAAGTTAAAAATAAGTTTATATATATTGTTGTCTAGAAAAGTTTTAAGAATATTTGTTAAGTTTTTTATATATGATTCATAAATATTTTTATTATAATTACTTTATTGAACATTTGAAATTATATTGTTATTTAGAAAACTTATAATGTTATATATATTTACTATATTACTACTTGGAAAAATGATGATGTTAAAAATGAGTTCACATATATTCGTTATACTGCTGTCTAGAAAAATTTTAAGAATATCTGTTAAGTTTTTATAAATGATTTATGGTTAGTATATATATATGATTTAGGGGGGAAAAATATAATGTTAGAAGTACCTGATAAGTGGGTATATATGATTTATGTTTAGTAAATATTTTAGATTAATTTTACTTTATTCAATGTTAAAACCTATGATATGTTATCTGGATCTCACCTATATTTTTTGTTTAATATTGATTGATATATAAGATTAATGTTTTGCTAGTAAAGGAAGCCTGGGGAGGGTGGGGAGGGGAGGGAGGGGAAGGGAGGGGGGTGGATGGGAGGGGGGATTGGTGGGGGAAAATGGGGATAAAAATTGTATTGTAAAACTTTTTCAATAAAAAATAAAAAATTAAAATAGAGAAAATGCCAGAAATTTAAAATAGCAAATGATTCTGTTCCGAGGAATAAAAAAATGACCTAGTGATAATTGATAAAAAGGTGAAGTTTTTGGAGGTACATCAAATCAGAAGGAAGCCGTGAGGAATTTAAATCCAATATGCAAGGATATACATAAAAACTATAGGCAAGTAAATATAAGTTTGCAGATTACAGAAAATACATATATCTCCACTGGTGAGAATCATACCAATGGAAGTACTTGAAATGAAGGTAGTGCAGTGTAACTCACTGTATAGAACAGGGGTGTCATATTGGTGGGCCATGGTCAGATGTGTCACACGTAGCTCACCCCCACCCCAACTCCATGAAGGGAAAAAACATCACAAAATATTACATGATGCTACATGACACGGCGAGTTTGACACCCATGGTATAGAACAGGGTGTTCTATACCGGGGGCCGGATCTGGCCCGCAAGCTACTTAGATCTGGCCCATGGAGCCACCCTGGAAACAACGAACAATCAGCCTGCAGTGCTCTGCCAGTGAAAACAGAGCTCAGGAGGGCCGCATTTGGCCCTCCCGAGCTCTGTTTTCGATGACAGGAGGCCGTAGCAGCTGAAAATGGAGCTCAGAAGCTCATTTTCACTGGCAGAGCACTCAGGCCACTACAGGCGCCCCCAACACAAGTGATGTCGAGCTGGCCACGCCTACCCTGGCCACTCCCATCCCAGCCCCCAAGGTCAAACACTGATGCAGCCTTCAATGAAATTGAGTTTGACACCCCTGGTATAGAACATTGGTCTTGGCCCAGTTTACATCATGTTTTCCATGCACAACCTTAGTGAGCACTAAATACTGTAATCCAGGACAGTTTGCATAATTTATAAAAAAAACAATGTTATGAAACTCATTATTGAAGTTTGCTTGCCATTAGAATAAGTCACTTGATTACTGCATATAAAAACATGGTTTCTGGCTTTGTTAACATGTTGCACGGAAATAAAGTTTGACTTACTCTACATTCTTCGTCCATTCTGGAGGATTACTCATGGTCATAAATACACAGTTGGTTAAAATAGTGCACATAATAAGCATGCTGAATAATGTATTAATAGTTAAGGAAAATGTAGTGGAAAACACTTCTTGAAAATTATCACATCAACAATGTATTTTGGCTTATTTCCAGAATCAGTAACCTTTTCTATATTTAGATAATAATCAAAGAGAATTTCCAAAGTTTTCTACATTGCTTCAGTTTTTTTTAAAGTAAACATTTAAATAAACTGAAAAAACCCCCCAATAATAATAGTAATATGGATTTTTACAGAAATGAAAGATGGAAACAAGTTCTTACCTCTTTATTAAAAGTAAAATCAGGTAGTTGCAGCAAGAAGTTGGTGGCCAGTATAACACCAGAATGCAAATAAGTTGACCAGGCTACAAACAAAAAGGACAGGCAACCAGGGAAGAACATTTTGACATGGAGGAAATATTCAGCTCACTGGACTTTTATAGAGCTAACCTATGCTCATTGATTAGTGAGCACTAACAATTCTGAACCATTAATGTTTCAAGGCTCAAATATAGTCTGATATTTTATACTTTCCAACGGCAACTTCATACTAGCCCCACCCCTTTAAGGTAGTCCTGGTGGAATAATCAAGTCACATATATATATATATATATATATATATATATATATATATATATATTGTTCTTTTAGGGAGAATGCAACCGACTAGCTTCAAAACAACTGTATGCTTAATAATGGAAGGGCTTAAGAAAGTGGTGCTGTGGCAATAAAGGCTACCTGCCTGAAAGACTTGCTCAAAGGAAAGGTAAGAACAACAGCAATTCCAGGAGTGTCTGCAAAGAATTAAAAAAAGTAAAAAAAAAAGGTGGCCATAGACAGGTGATTAAAGCCCTACCTTATTTTTTTTTTATTGTGTGCCATGACACGTAAAAAAAAAGGTTAGGACACTGAGGGCGTGGCCATCATCTTGACTTTTTTTGCTTTCCTTCCTGAGGTAATGGCTGAGTCATGCAAAGAATAATTCAAGATTTGTGTTAGAATTCTTCCCTGTCACCATCTTACTAGAAATGTTTTCTTGTATATGAGGCATTAAATGGCCACATGATGGCAGCATAAAATAAAACATGTTGAGAGCTCCTTTATTTGAAGGGTTGGGTATTACATGTGCATTTCACCTTCCTAGTGGGTGCTCAGAATGGTATACAAGAGATTATTGGGATGAACTGCCGAATTAGTGTGCACAATTTCTATTCAGATTTTGGTAAAGGTTTTCAGCGTGATGATTCTTAGGATGAAAGGAGGCTTCTGCCAAGGAGTACTGGTTCAAGGACCAGAGGCCTTTCCTGACAATTCATGGGGATGTAAAGAGTGGAATCGGGGCCCTTCTTCTTCTAATAAAAGAGAATCTTAACGTTTAGTTTTTTATAGGATGGTTTCCTTTTAAGTCTGCTTCATTCCCCACACAGGCACAGCCAAGTTGTTTATTAAGAATTTTCTGGAATGTAGCCATCGAGGACCAGAATGTGGCTGTAAGGCTCAAAAGAATATTTGTGAAAAAGCTCTCAAAACCATAAAAATATGAATTCATCTGGAATTGTATACACCTTTTTTATACACTGAGAATAAGTAATATGGAATACATGAGACATTTTAAAATAGGTATGTGTTTGATTGTGCTGAAACAATGGAATCTACTCACTCTCTGGAGCTGGTCCAATAGATTACACGTTCAAATAGTTTAAAAAAATGACATACATAAATGTATTAAAACAAACCAATAAAACTTATTAATTGTCTATATGGATCTGATGTGCATAGGATTCTGCTGTAAGGTACTGAGGTTAGGAGTATAGAAATTACAAAAACTGAAGGCCATGCTGCTTGACATGAGCATTTGCTGTTCATTAATATTTTGTGTGCCCTGAAATTGGAGAGAAACTGCCTTGAACAACATCTTACAAACTTCACAGATGAATAGAGTAGTATAATTTTATCCTCCAAATCACATTTGCTCTAATTTATTTAATTTATCTAAAAACCAGTATTCAGAATTCTCTCACGATTTTCAAGATCAATCGAAATATAGTTTCGGAGTAATTATACCATATTAAAATTATATGAAAACATACCAGTGTTTTCTACCTGAAAAAGAATATTTTTAATTTTGTATAAAAAGAAAAACATAAAGACTTACTATTTGTACTGAATGCTTGTACAACTTTTGTGCACATATACATAAAGCAAACTTCAACTATATATTTTTTTTCCTAGAAAAAGTCAAGCTGTAGTTGAAAGCATTGAGTCACAATGCAGTACTTTGAGGGCTATTAGAATATACAGAACAAAACACATGGAGCATCTTAGAACATCTATTGAACGTTCGTCATTTATGCAGTGGATAACAAGGAGACATCCTCATGATTTATTGAATGAATACAGAACACAGCATCTTACAAGTTATAGATAAGTTTCAACAGGCACAATTCCTAGACTGCTCCAAATTTATATTTTTATCTGTCTGAAAATAACTGTGAAATATCTAATAAATCAATGTATATATAGCATGGATCCTGAGAATTTAGCAGAAATGCAGGGATATTTTTCAAGAGGCACGCTCACGTGGAAATTTGATTTGTCTTGATATGCCTAATTAGAGCCCCAGGAATTGGAAATGGCTCTTCCAATATAAGCCAATTTATCTCACTGCAGGGAAAGAACGATTGGCAGATGAATTCATTTTAAGAAAAGGTGCATATCCTTATTCATTTTATTGAGGAGCTCCTGATAACCATCTAAAAATCATAGGGTCAAGAGTCCAAATCACTGGTCTAATAAAGCAAAATTCAAAAGCAGGATAAGAGAAATAAAGGCTGCAGAGAAGAAATCATGGTGAAAAACAGAAGAAAAAAAGGAAGGCTTTTTAACATCTATTTTTTAAAGCTTTGTACTTCATGAATGGATAGAGGGCAACATTGGCAGAAATGGGTAAATAAAAAAAATAAAAAAAATAAAGAAATGGATAAGAGGCAAAAAGAGAAGATGAATAGGGCAAAGCAGGAAGTAAACAAACAAACAAACAAAAACCCATGGTTTAAATAGTCAATTTACTGAAAACAGAAATAGCATTATTTCAATCATTGTGAGCTAAGAACTTGAAAAAAGGATATGAATGTACCAAAATCTTGATAGCTATTTTTCTAAGAGGGTTGAAAGGAGTTAACAGGTACACAGCAGATGTGGCACTGAATCGGAATATTGCCTTCCCTCTATTCAATACTATAAATGTCTAGAAAAAAAAGCAACAGAATTAATGGAGAAAATTGGATTCAGAGCCTGTAAAATGGGTTCTGCATTGATCTATCTATCATATATACAAAAGACTTTATCAAAGTAGCAGTTACAAATATATTTATTTATTTATTTATTTATTAATCACATTTATATACCGCCCTACTCCCAGGGGGACTCAGGGCGGTGAACAGCCAGGATAAAAAACAGATAGTACAAACATTAAAACCCATTAAAATTATTAAATATTTTGGCCGAAACAATTTAAAACACCCAATTACAAAACAAATTAACAATTTAAAAAATTTAAAAGGGAGAGTTAGGCCAGGCCAGCCTGCTGAAATAAAAATGTTTTGAGAGCACGTCGAAACGTGTGCAGGTGCACAGGTCCGGGATCCTCTGTATCTCCGGGGGGAGCTCGTTCCAGATGGAAGGTGCTCCCACAGAGAAGGCTCTCCCCCTGGGGGCCGCCAGCTGACACTGTTTCATTTATTCATTCATTTCATTTTCATTTATTAGATTTATATACCGCCCTTCCCCTTGCGGACTCAGGGCAGTGAACAGCCAGAAGTAAAAAACAATTTTACAAAAGTTAAAACAATTTTAAAAGCAACTAATATAAAATTTGGCCCATAAATTTAAAACAGTTCAATTAATATTTAATATCAAATTCTAAAAATTAACCATGGGCTCAGGCCAGTCCAGCTAACTAGAAAAAGTAAGTTTTTAAGGCCCGACGAAAAGTCCGGAGGTCTGAGACCGTCTGCAACTCTGGGGGAAGATCATTCCAGAGGATGGGACCTACCACAGAGAAGGCTCTCCCCCTGGGGGTCGCCAGCCAGCATTGCCTGGCTGACGGCACCCTAAGGAGGCCCTCTCTGTGGGACCGAACCGGCCGGTGGGAGGCAATTGATGGCAGAAGGCGGTCCCGTAAGTACCCTGGTCCTAAGCCATGGAGCGCTTTAAAGGTGATTACCAACACCTTGAAGTGCACCCAGAAGTCCACCGGCAATGCAGCTCACACAGGAGAGGTGTCACATGGGAGCGCCCTGTCACTCCCATAATCCCCCGTGCGGCCGCATTCTGTACCAGTTGGAGCCTCCGGGTGCACCCGAAGGGGAGCCCCATGTAGAGAGCGTTACAATAGTCCAGGTGAGAAGTGACAAGTGCTTGAGTGACTGTGCGTAAGGAGTCCCGATCTAGAAAGGGTCGCAACTGGCATATAAGGCGAACCTGATAAAAAGCCCCCCTGGCCACGGCCGTCGTATGCTCCTCTAAGGACATACTCTAAGGACGCCCAAGTTGCGAACCCTTTCTGTGGGGGCTAGTGATTCGCCCCCAATAACCAGCGATGGCGTCAGCTGGCTATATCGGGACGCTGGCAGCCACAGCCACTCGGTCTTGGAGGGGTTGAGTCGAAGCCTGTTTCTCCCCATCCAGACCCGCACGGCCTCAAGGCACTGGGACATCACTTCCATGGCATCGTTGGGATGGTCTGGGGTGGAGATCATCAGCGTACTGATGGAACTCCACCCCAAAACCACAGATGATCTCGCCCAGCGGCAGAGAAGGCTCTCCCCCTGGGGGTCGCCAGCCGGCATTGCCTGGCCGATGGCACCTTGTGAAGCCCCTCTCTATGGGAGCGTACTGGTCAGTGAGAGGCTGTTGATAGCAGAAGGCGGTCTCGTAAATACCCCGGTCCGATGCCATGGAGCGCTCTAAAGGTGGTGACCAAAACCTTGAAGCGCACCCGGAAGACCACCAGGAGCCAGTGCAGCTCGCGCAGGAGAGGAGTCACATGGGAGCGCCACACCACTCCCATAACCACCCGCGCGGCCACATTCTGACCAGCTGGAGTCTCTGAGTGCTCCTCAAGGGGAGCCCCAAGTAGAAAGCATTGCAATAGTCCAGGCGGGAAGTAATGAGGGCATGAGTGACCGTATTTAACGGATAGGGATGCAACTGGCGAATCAGACAGACCTGATAAAAAGTCCCCCTGGCCAGCTGTCAAGTGCTCTTCTAAAGACAGCCATGAGTCCAGGAGGACACCCAAGTTGCAAGCCCTATCCATGGAGGCCAATGACTCGCCCCCAATAGTCAATGATGGCACCAACTGACTATACCGGGATGTCGGAAACCACAGCCACTCGGTCTTGGATGGGTTGAGTCTGAGTCTGTTTCTCTCCATTCAGATCCGCACGGCCTCCAGGCACCAGGACATCACTTCAAGGGCATCGTTGGGGTGGTCCGGGGTGGAGATGTACAGCTGGGTGTCATCAGCGTACTGGTAGTATTTCACTCCGAAACCACGGATGATCTCACCCAGCGGCTACACATAAATGTTGAACAGAACGAGGGCCAGAGGACTGACCCTTGTGGCACCCCACATACAAGGGGCCTCGGGTCGACCTCTGCCCCCCTGTCAACACAGACTGCGACCAGCCAGGGAGAAAGGAGGAGAACCACCGTAGGACGGTGCCCCCCACCCCTAACTCCTCTAGCCGATGCAGCATGATACCATGGTCGATGGTATCAAAAGCCACTGAGAGATCTAATAGGACCAGTACAGAGGAACAACCCCTGTCCCAGGCCCTCCAGAGGTCATCAACCAACGCGACCAATGCCGTTTCTGTGCTGTACCCAGGCCTGAAGCCCGACTGGAATGAATCCAGATACGACGATTCATCCAGGTACTGAGGGAGCTGTCATGTTACCACACTCTCAACAACCTTCGCAACGAAGCGAAGGTTGGAGACTGGACGATAATTTACCAACATTGCCGGGTCCAAGAAAGGCTTCTTGAGGAGAGGCCGCACCACCGCCTCTTTCAAGGCGGCGGGGAAGACACCCTCACCCAAGGAGGCATTTATAATTCCCTGGAGCCAGCCTCGTATAACCTCCTGAGAGGCCAGCACCAGCCAGGAGGGACATGGGCCCAATAAACATGTGGCTGCGCTCAGTCTGCCCAGTATCCTGTCCACGTCTTCGGGCATCACAGAATCAAACAGAGAGAAGGTAATCTCTCTGTCCCCCTATCTAATTTTGTTCAATCATATCTATTTATGAGTGGATAGCCTTCCTCTGCTGCTGTTCATTATATACAGGAGACTGTGACTGATTCATTGGGAGTGAGATATTATCAATATGCAGATGATACTGAATTTACCATCTATCTACATCTTAGTAGAATAATGGTAACTTTAAAGTCATACCGATGGGTTCTAGTTCATGGATGGGTTCTAGTGGGATGAAAGTGGGCTCATCAACTAAGCAGATACTTTCTTTAACATGGTACCAGACTTACGCAACCAGATAAAATTTTAAATATTGTACACTAAATTCAGGAGCAAAACCTAGATTTTGACAGCCTGAGAAAAGCTCTTTTTTTCTATGGCTTTAATTGTTGACTAGTTTCTCACCAACTTCAGCATCAGTAACCCAGCAGTTTCCTCCCCCACCCTGAACATCTTAATCTATTGAGATCAATGGATTAGAAAAGTCCAGTAATGTTGCAAAGTTCTTCACTGCCAAATAAGGAAAGCTCAATAAAAACTTTTTTTTTAATCAGGACATGAGTCTCGACAACTAAAAGGTATTATATGTGTTCTTGTGAATCTTGTGTTCTTGGTCACTTCGTATATTGAAAAAACTTCTTAAAGAATAGATGATATATATGGTGCACCATGCTTTTACTTCACCTTGTAAGTGTGGTTATACTTTTAAAATTCCAGCAATTTCAGGACATACTCTGTATTTTGTTAGCATATGATAGGGGAACTGTGATTGCATTCCCATTGAAAGAAGTGAAAAAAAAAAACACTGTATATAACCTACGCAGAGATGTTTTATTTGTTGTGTAGAATTGATAAATTGGGGGCATCTAGCAGATACAGCGTTTTCTTAATCGTTAGGAAGTCTCCTGGTAGCTCTCATCCATGAACTAGAACCCATCGGTATGACGTTAAAGTTACCATTATTCTACTAAGATGTAGATAGATGGTAAATTCAGTATCATCTGCATATTGATAATATCTCACTCCCAATGAATCAGTCACAGTCTCCTGTATATAATGAACAGCAGCAGAGGAAGGCTATCCACAAGTGACTACCTGATGGACTGATTTCTATTCCCCATCCATCACAGATTGGGCCTGCTTCCTCAGAAAATAAAAGGCAGCATATTTAACTCCCAGTCCTCTAGACAGTCTAGCAGGATAACCTGGCTAATAGTATTAAATACCCCTGAGAGATATAAAAATAACAGAATGGATGGATTCCCTCAGTGTTGAAGGTCATCCACCAGAATAAAATGCATTTTCATTCCATAACTAAATCCAAACTGAGGATATGAGCACCCCAGTCACTTCATCAGAGCTCACAGATCAAAAGGAGTCCTAGAAAATATTGCTGGTGGCGCTTCAGGCACACACTTCTGATTGAATAATCAAGATTACAGAGAACGTGAGCAATGTTAATAGCAAAATCTTGTACTAATAAGTCACAAGACTTTCTACAGCTCCTATTTTTCTATTAGGAAGCAGTCAAATTTAAACAAATTCCTCTCCACACTTAAAGTCACAGGTGGTGGGCTTGACTATACAGGTATTCCTTGACTTACGATCATTCATTTAATAACAAGTTATGACAGTACTTAAAAAGTTATGACAGTACTTAAAAAATGTAAACACTGATTCTGGCATTTATGACTGCCACAGCATCCATCTGGTCATGTGATCAGAATTGGCAACTGACATGTATTTAGAATGGTTACAATGTCCTAGAATCATGTGATCACCATTTGTGACCTACCCAAGGGGCTTCCAACAAGTAAAGGTAATGAGGGAAGCAGATTTGTTTGACAACTGTGGTGATTCATTTAACAACCATGGCAAAACGATAATAAAATTGGGCATGACTCACTTAATAACCACATCACTTAGTGACAGAGGTTTTGGGTTCAGTTATGGTGAGAACTACCTTTAGTTCATATTCAAGCTCAGTCGGATTACATTTTAGTCTACTTTCCTTTCACTGACACTTCAACTGTTGCACTTCTTGTTCCATAAGTCAGTAAAACAAAGAACACCCCCAACTCAGACGTGGGTTTCAGCAGGTTCTGACCAGTTCTGGAGAACCGGTAGTGGAAATTTTGAGTAGTTTGGAGAACCGGTAGTAAAAATTCTGACTGGCCCCGCCCCCATCTATTCTCTGCCTCCCAAGTCCCATTTGATTGGGAGGAAATGGGGATTTTGCAGTAATCTTCCCCTGGATTGGGGAGGGAATAGAGACTTTGCAGTATCCTTCCCCTGCCACTCCCACCAAGCCATGCCAACCAAGCCACACCCACAGAACCGGTAATAAAAATTTTTGAAATCCACCACTCCCCCAACTCCAATCCCAGTATCAACCAGTATAGAAAGAGGCTACTTGGGAAGAATCATACCAAACATCCCAATTACCACCTCATGCCAGAAGTCCACCAGGCACTCAGTGGAACAGTTTAACAGATGATATGAAACTTACCAGGAACCTTCCAGAATCAATCAAGATTCATTAGATCTTCAGGAAGACCTTCTTCATGGGCCCATTTACCCTGTAGCGGGTATGAGCAGTGAAAATGTCATCTGGACCAGGAAATGATTTGACCACGTTAAAGGATTCAGTCTAATGTCATCCATATCCAGATCAGATACTAATTATTCTAAGTTAAAGATGGGGTCAAAAATATGTCTGCTGGAGTGATTATGTACCTTGTGGTTACATGCTAAAAAACTCCTTCTACTTGTTCTATTCAGTGGAGTTAAAAAGATTAACTCCAATCTTCTGGAGTTAAAAAAAACATCCTACTAACTGAGTTGTATAAACAGGAAGCTTATTTAACTTTTTGTTTAGCCAGTTGGTTCCGCCCCAGGTGCCTGATGACCCTGATAGGTTCCTGACGGAGCTTGGGACATTTCCCACATTCCTATCCTGTGATTTGCCAGAGGCCCTGGTGAATGCCTGGGAACGGGCTGCCGCCGGGGCACTGAATCAAATCGCCACTTTGCGGCCTCTCCTCCGACAGGGATTCTGGATAGCTCCATGGTGTTTCATGGAGCTTAGGGAGATGAAGTGTCAGAAGAGACGTCTAGAGGGCTGTTGGAGGTCTTCCCGTTCCGTATCTGACTGAACGCGGTTAAGAACCTATATTAAGTCTTATCTTGTGGCAATGGAAACGGCGAAACGTAATTATTTCGCCGCTCTCATTGCGTCTGCAGAAAATCACCCAGCAGCCTTGTTCCAAGTGACCCACTTTCTTTTCAATCAGGGAGCGAGGGAGGACCCCTTGCAGGGCAGTGCTGAAGATTTTGCTCGATTTGTGCAAGACAAAATTGTTCAGATCCGGTGGGCTTAGACTCTGACTGGGCAGGGACTAATGAGGAGAGGGGAGCATGTCTTGAAGGTAATATGAGGACCCAGTTTGTGCAGGCAATAAGCTGACTTTGTATAAATATACAAAAGTATGAAGGCTATTGCTTAACACATTGTAAGCCGCCCTGAGTCTTCGGAGAAGGGCAGCATATAAATCAAATTAAAAAAAAATATCTGGGTTGATTTTGACCCTGTTTCCATAGATAAAGTGGACA
Organism: Masticophis lateralis; assembly: GCA_030761175.1. Classification (NCBI taxonomy): domain Eukaryota; kingdom Metazoa; phylum Chordata; class Lepidosauria; order Squamata; family Colubridae; genus Masticophis; species Masticophis lateralis. The sequence goes on from JAUDYJ010000001.1 coordinate 207,010,499, forward strand.
GGATTGTTGGAAGATTGGGGATCTCAATGTGTTTGTTGGACCCGTGTCCCTTCTGGCTTGTTGCAGCAACCAGAGAGGTGACCGGAGACTGGATCCAGGTGATGGTCAACGCTTCATTGAGGGATGGGGTCTTCCCCGCCTCCCTTAAGGAAGCGGTGGTTCAGCCCCTACTCAAGAAGCCTGCCCTGGATCTGGCCTCCCTAAACAACTTTCGTCCCATCTCCAACCTTCGCTTTATAGCGAAGGTTGTTGAGTCCATGGTGGCGTTCCAACTTCCACAATTCCTGGAGGAAACGGATTACCTCGACCTGTATCAATCGGGCTTCAGGCGCGGACACAGCACGGAAATGGCTTTGGTCGCCCTAGTGAATGATCTCTGGTGGGCCTGGGTTATTCCTCTATCATACTTGACCTCTCAGCGGCTTTTGATACCATTGACCATGGTATTCTACTGCAAAGACTCAGGGGTTGGGGGTGGGGGGCACTATTTTACAGTGGTTCTCCTCCTACCTCTTGGGTCGCACGCAGTTTGTCTGGGCAGGAGGACAGAGATTCTCCCCGAGGCCCCTCATCTGTGGCGTGCCCCAGGGATTGGTTCTCTCCCCCTTGCTCTTTAACATCTACATGAAGCCGCTGGGTGAGATCATCCGCTGTTTTGGGGTGAAGTATCATCAGTATGCTGATGATACCCAGCTCTACACCTCCACCCCGGACCAACCCACGGAAGCCCTTTCCATAATGTCTAAGTGCTTGGAAGTGGTGCGGGTCTGGATGGGTAGGAACAGGCTCAGATTCAACCCCTCCAAGACGGAGTGGCTGTGGATGCCGGCATCACTACTGATGGGAGGGGAGTGGCTTACTCCCTCTGAAAGGGCTCGCAATCTTGGCGTCCTCCTAGATTCGCGGTTGTCCTTAGTTGACCATCTGACGGCTGTGACCAGGGGGGCTTTTGCACAGGTTCACCTGATGCATCAGTTGCGACCTTTCCTAGACAGGGATGCCCTCCGGGCAATCACTCATGCTCTCGTTATCTCTCGTCTGGACTACTGCAATGCCCTCTACATGGGGCTGCCCTTGGGGTATATCCGGAGGCTCCAGCTGGTCCAGAATGCGGCCGCGTGGGTTGTTACAGGGACATCCCGTTACTTCCGTGTTACATCTCTCCTGCACGAGCTGCACTGGTTGCCGGTGGTCCTTCGGATCCACTTCAAGGTGCTGGTTCTTACCTATAAAGCCCTTCATGGCATGGGCCCGGGGTACTTGCAGGACCACCTCCTACCGGCCTCCCTGCGCCCAGTGCGTTCACATAGGATTGCCCTCCTTTGGGTGCCATCGGCCAGACAATGTCGGCTGGTGGCACCCAGGATGAGGACATTCTCTGTGGCCGCACCGACCCTCTGGAATGAGCTACCCACTGGCCTCCGGGTGGCCCCCGACCTCTGCTCCTTCCATGGTGACCTAAATACATGGCTTTTTCAACAAATCTCCTGATCTGTTGGGAATTCAGTTTTAATTGTTGGGTTTTTAATTGAATTATTTTTCTATTTCATTTTATTGTTGTCGTTTTATTGTTGTGAGCCACCCCGAGTCCTTCAGGAGAGGGGTAGCATATAAATGTGAATAAAATAAATAAATACATAAATTAGCAAAAGGGCTCTACTCAGAATAAATAAGCGGAATGAAGTTTTGGAAACTACTCATTGAACAAGTTTTGATACACATCTTCTGAGGGTATAAAAACATGTACCAGTATCTTGTTGTTCTTATATATTTTCTTATAGAAGAAATTACGAAGAAAAATAATGTTCTGCTCTTAAGGCTTACAGTGGCCTTTTCCAAATGCTGTGTTAACATACAGAATTCCCAAAAAGCTTGATCTTCTCCTTTCTGACTATGAATTCTGGGAGATGAGCATGTGAAGGTACAAGCTGGAGATGACCAGGCCAAAGAATTATTTTAATTTTAGTTAAATTGAAAGCAAGATTTTCTGCCTGCAAAAATATATTTTCTTTTCTTTTCTTTTTTACAGCACAGTCAGAGTCAGGTGGTTCTAAGACTACAGATCTAATAGCAGCCCAGATAGCTGTAGGATAGTACAGAAACCAAGTCAAACATTTACATCCTTACTGCTATGAAAAGAAGAACTAGACCAGCGGGCAAACAGATTCAATCATTTAAAAACACTGACTCTGTAAAGTTAAGATGTGTTGCAAATGTCATGTAATTTTTGTTAAATATTTTTCCCCCCAATTGTTTTCCTCCAGATGTGCGAATATGAAAGATATAATAAAACTGCTTCACAATAATGGGGTGGGGGTATGGAATAACATATTTACAGTATTGTAATATTTTCCCCAAGTGATGCTTTAATTGTGAGCATAAATGAACGAAAGTAGCAATCCATATTCAGGAGATAATAATCTGAAGATAATAATCTGAAGTTGTCCTCCAATTTACTGATTAAAGAGGACTCTGCAGAATTTCCCTCCTCCCAAATTCTGTGTTAAAATCCCAGCAGAGGACTCACTTTTTTGTTAATGTAATATGGGTCCAGGTCCTCCAATGGCTCAGACACCATACCCGGAGGTATGTCTCCATATATAAAGGGCAGGGATTTGCCAGCTTCCAAATCGCTATTTGGTTTTGGTCCATTTTCATCATCATCGACGTCTTTGCGCTCTTGCTTGGACTTCTTCGCCTTTTCCTCGGCAATGCGTTGTTCAATAGCTGCCAGTGATTCTTTCGTAAAATAGTGGAAGCTGTCAGGTCCTGGTGGTACCAGCACTGACTGTGCCATCTTTTCATCCTGCAGCTCTTAATTACAGTTGTGCCCCATGCATAAAAAAATGCTAGGATACAGAAAAACATATACAAAAATTAGTGTCATGCTCTCTGAATCAACACAGAAATGCTTGCTTATTATTTTCTTCAGGGATGGCTAGAGTAAAAATGGGAGAATAGGGCTTTCTTGTCAATTTATTTATTGATTTTCTTAGCAATAAGTTTTCGTCCTCTTTCTTATATCTTTTAAACAAATCAAATTCATTCTCAGGAAAATCAGCTTTCTTATTAATAGCAATGCATTGGCAATGATGTAAGGAATGTTCTGCGCCGAACACATTATTTTCCTATTTTTTAAAATAATAGTATACAGCAGCTTTGTTTGCAATCCGCAGCACAAGTGAGCAACCATATTTTAGTTTACGATGTTATATAAATACAGCCAGAGTATTTTATTAGGACACTTCTAAATGCCAGCATTTCTGTCTATATGAATTCAATATAATATACTGATTTATTTGGTGATTAGAACATGACAAGCACAGGCATATTTATATATCTGTAACTGCCAGAGTACAGCCAGCCAATAACCGATCACAATAATTCCAGGATATTAAATGAGTACCTCACTTTACGCCTTCTAGCCTAAGTCAAAACATATTTTCTGTACCCTTATAATAAATTGCTGGTATTCCTTGGTTTATACAGCCCACTTCCCATGGAAAATCTCTGTCGTCTTCAACATTTCTACTGCTGACATACCAGCAATTCTGCATATTCCTTTGCTAACCACCATGCTACTATGACCAGATCTTAGAAGGTGGGAAATGGGGTGGATAAATATCTCTCCAATTAGAACTCAGATAATTGTTATAGAAGTAAAGCAGTAATACCATGGAATTTTTCAATAGATGTAATTTTTCCATGGTTAGAACACCACTATCACTGGAGTTGCTCAACAATTTTGGTACCAAATCATAAGATCAATCTTGCATGGGAATTGACATTGTGCCCTTATCTAGATCTCAGCTAATGACAGGGCACTACCCTGGAAAACTTACTGCCTAATTTCAGTCAGTGAAAGTTAAGAGTAAAAGGCAATATGTGGTGGAAAAGTGAAGCATAATAAAATATATGATTAATTTGATATATCGGGATACCATAAATAGAAAACATTTAAGTTGGATCTAGTAGATCCACTGATTCCAATTGATCTGCTCTGCAAATGTTTAAGTTAGATTCAATATTCTGTTTATTCCATTTTCTCCTTTGTATAACATATCACTCTATATACATATCTTGTTATGATAAAAATATGATTTATTCAGGTTTAACTAACTGAGTTACAAACTGCTAAAATTCAAATACAGAACTCTACATTCACTCAGTGTGCTTAACTGGTTACTAAATGGATTCATATATTGGTCTGAATAGTACACTGAACAATAACCCAACCAAATTAGCTAGATTTGCATAACATAAGCAATGAAAAGACTAAATATATTTATCATGGCAAGTGAATGTAGCTGTTAGCTCTTCTCTAACCTAGTTGTGTGTGTTCTGATATCACAACTACAGTCAGTAATCTTTCTGAATTACTGGGCAGTTGGTGAAAGGAGAATATTTTTTGTGCATAAGCAGATAAACCAATATTCAACTTTTATCCCTCTCACTTTAAAACAAAGTCTCAAAATTTTAAGGCAGTAATATTACACCCCAAATATATCAGTTAATATGTCCACAGATCACACTAAATTAAACTTTTCTGTTTGTAGCACGAGCACTGATCTTAGTTGTTACTTAGGGTATCTGGCCAGGTTTTAACTAGTATTAAAAACTTCCTGACATAAATTGGCACATGCTGAATGCTTAGTGTCAGATCATGAAAAAGTATAACTGACACAGGAAGAATACATCCCAAGAAATTGGGAATACATAGCTAACATCTTACCAAGCAAATTGGTGTAGTGGACTAGAGGGTGGAGATCATGACTGCTTGAGGCACAAAACCAGCTGGCCGACCTTGGATCAGTCACTCTCTCTTAGTCCTGAGAAGAAGGCAAGAGCAAACTACTTCTGAAATCTGCTAAGAAAACTGCAGGGACTAGACCAGACAGTCTCCAGGAGTCAAAACTGACTTGAAGGCACAAATACACATATCTATTTCACCAGTTAGCTGAATCAATCAATTAATTGTTTTAAAAGAAACATTTACATTTTGGAGTCCAAAACTAAGGGAATTCACCTCAGCACTGCAACCACTGTCACCGAAGGCATCTGAAAAGTCTCATTAATTTAGTGAGCTGGAGGCTGTTGCTGTCACCAACAAACTCAGTTGTGTGCTCTTCCCCAAGGAGCTGCAATAATGTATAGTAACTGGAAATCTGGCCTGGATCCTTGAGATTCCCTGCTTTAATACACGATATCATTTTTAAAAAATAATCCTTTATGAAATCAGGAGGTTATCTGGAGGGAGGATAACCAAATCCTTTCTTATGACTAATGCTTTTTACATTAGTAAAAAGACTAATGCTTACAAATGTATACATTTTATTTTTACAGATTGAAGGGACTAAAAGTTAAGATTGATAAAAGTGAAAAGAAGAATATAAAGTTAGTTTATTTGACCAAGATTAAAATAGATATACTTTTTACTTTATACTTTATTTGGATTTATATACCGCCCTTCTCCTTACGGACTCAGGGCGGTGCACAGTCAATTAAAAAACAAACATACAAAAGTTAAAATTTCATAAAATAACAATACAAATGGCCATAGAATTAAAACTAACTTCATATTAAAATAAAACTCTAAAATGATAAAATACTATAGGAATCAGGCTAAACCTGATATGTTGCTGTCTCTAGATTTTTGCTGATCAGGACTGAAAAATGAGGCTTTAAGGATTTGTTTTTAGATAAGAGATGGGATATGGAAAGAAAAGATCATTTGTTATAGTTTAAGAGAAACTTGATAAATTACTAAAATTGTTTATACTTGTTATGAGGAAAAAGAAAGACATTTCTTTATAAATTTATTTCTTTTTATTTACTATATTTTATCTTTTCTTCCTTTTCTATTTTTCTTTCTTCTTTTTCTTTTCTGGACTTTCTATTTTTTCTTTTATTAGTATATATTAGTTTTTATCCTTTAATTGTAATATTTAATAAAATTAACATAAAAAATAATCTTATCTGAGCATGGTGTGTGGTCACCAGCTCTTGCTAACCCACCACCACTGTGATGTGATGTGAAGTATACTGAGGGGGGGAAAGCCACCCTCATGAACCAGCCCCTTCTGTTCTGAGGTAACCACATTTATGGATGATCAATGAATGGAAGATGAGATCTCCTTGATGCCATTCCCACCCCCCACCATTACAAATTGATTTCGCCCATCACACCAGCATTCTGGGGGAACCCAGATAGGATGGAAGGGAAATCTTCACCCCACACAAGTTTGGCTAATTACAGAAAGGAAACCAAATAAAAAAGTCAGGTCATTAGTTCAGCCCAGCTGAACTAATAGACGGGGCAACTGGCCAATTGAAACAAAAATCAACTTTATGAAATGCACCAAAAGAAACTTCTTCAGCTGAAGAAGCTTCTTTGATGAGAAGCGAAGCATCTTCAAAGAAAAACCATATAGTCCAGTTGCCTCTTGAAAAAGCACCCTTGGGACAACCATGACCTGGATGACTGAGAATCTCCATAGACACCAAAATAAAGTAATAGCAATAGTTTAAATACAAAACAACAACAACTCCTAACATGCTTCTAATTAAGCTAACTTTCCACCTGGTCGGAGATCACCTCTCTCTCACTACATACAAAACTCTTCCTGCACCAAACTTGACAGAACCCCCTTCTTTTCTTCTAGTAGCTCTCTGGGCATACCAGGTTGGCTTGGTCTTCAAAGGGCCAGCCGTAGCCCACCATAGGAAGGAAGAAACTGCTGTGCAGCATCTCTTTAGCATGTCCCTGCAACTGTATCTCTGAGGGCTTGATAGTGCAGAGCAATCAGAGAATGTGGGGCAAAACCAATCCTGAAAACTTTCCTTAGCAAAGTCTTCTTGCTACATCAGCCAGGATTGTTGTGGGTCTAAATAACACCAACATACATTAATTGTGTAGGAACAGGAGCAGAGGTGGGTTTCAGCAGGTTCTGACCAGTTCTGGAGAACCGGTAGCAAAAATTTTGAGTAGTTTGGAGAACCAGTAGTAAAATTTCTGACTGGCCCCATCTATTCTCTGCCTCCTAAGTCCCAGCTGATTGGGAGGAAATGGGGATTTTGCAGTAACCTTCCCCTGGATTGGGGAGGGAATGGTGATTTTACAGTATTCTTCCCCTGCCACTCCCACCAAGCCACACCCACAGAACCAGTAATAAAAAATTTTGAAACCCACCACTGAACAGGAGCCAAGATTTTCACACACTCACAGCTACTGAAATAAGCTCCCAGATTTCAACAGGCTTTATCACTTCTGGCTTAATCTGATGTCCCCCAAATGGCACCCGGAGACAAGAAAGGAACATGGACCAGCCCTAGCAATGTTAGTGGGAACCATAAGTCTAACACAACAGAAAAGCAGATGAGGATTGACTCTTATCTCCTCATTGCTTTTAGAATATTTAGGACATAAAAGAATCAGCAAAGAAAGCAAAAAGGTGGGTATTAAAATAATAAGTATTTTTATTATTCATCTAACAATGGTTCACTAGTAAATATGGAAGTACGAAAAGCTTCCTGCTTGTTTCATAATATTAAAACCTAGGGTTGTCCAATAAAGTTCAAGCAATCAAATGATCAAAATTGCATTCCAAGCTTATCACGATAGTGAACAATTTTGATAGCTTTGTAACTCAAATAAATAGGAGATAAAACTTAACTAGCTCAACTCAGAGTGATCCCTGTTACCTCCATGCCATGGTGCACTTACAAACAGACTTTCAATCCAAGATCCAGCCCAAAACCTCTCTAAGTGATCACTTGAAGCTAGTTGGTGATGGAGTGCATAGGCCCAATTTTAGCACTTATTAACATTGATAAATTATTTTAAAAAGAACCAAAAGCTAGCTGGCCAGCTGGGAGCATGATGATAGGAGCTCTATTTATTATTTCAGATCAGAAATATATTAACTTTTCTGCAATAAAATTGTTGTTCTAGGATCATGTTACAATGCAAGCAACTCAGTTTTACTTCTTACAGCCGTACAGATACTAGGAACACAGAAGTGTGCAAACTTACAACCTTTTTTCTCATTGGAGTTGGAAAACATTATTTTTTTAAATTTTGCTGTAAGATCAAGATTGTAGACTCAATTGTAAAGCATTAGGGGGAAGAGATAAATTTTAGTGCTTCCTAATGAAAGCACTTTGCATGGCCCTCTAAAATATATCTCCTGAAGATCATTAAAACTATAACATGAATAGTTAGGCATACTATTTTTTCTAAGATCACAGATGATATGGCTCCAAATACCAGAGGATGAGAAACCTGAGCATACTCTGGGGGTTTTCTAGAGGAATGAGAATGATGCCTTGGAATAATCCAGCCACGCTGTTATATTCCTTTGTTCATTTCCTGCTGTATATATGCTATTTTCTTGATACTGGTGGTTTTTTTTTTCACATCTACATGGGAATTAAGTAGGATTTTGGACCAGTAAGTTATTATGAAGCAGTTCATAATATGGTATGTCTCCAAACTGGAGAAATGTATGTTACCAAACTGGATGGAGCCTGTTTTGTACTTACAGCAATTGGTAAATAGCTTTTTAAATAAGTAAACAGCAAATTCAGAAGGATTTACAGACCTTGGGAGAGGAAGACTTAAATACTTTGCATCCTGCTAGGTTTCTGATCAAGATTGAAGGCACTACATCCTGCTATTGCAATTGAGGGCAGAGAGCATGTGTATTCTCAGAGGCATGTCTTCTTTTCTGAATAAAAATAATGGGTCTAGCCAAAAAGACTGATCTGTAATAGATCACAACAAGGGATAAATATCACCATGTCAAGTTGGCAGACTAGATTGGTTCCCTTTGCTTGTAATTTATACATTAAAGAAACATTCACACATTTAGTATTGATATAAATGGCATATGTCCTAGTTCAAGGGTTCCAGAATTTTTAAAAAGGGCAGAAACAAAACGTTGATAGCTGAACAAGTAGTTTTGTAGAATATTCCCCATTCAATCCTTAGCATCTTCACTTGGATCTAGGAAAAATCTACTTGAGACCTAGAGAAAGAATGCTAGATAGATCACCTTAAATTAAATAGATCAGGGACTAGGCTCAGTTATAAGGCAAAAATCACTTTCCTACAGAAGTGCAATACCTGCAAGATTTAAAATCAGCATGGATCCTGAAGTTCATTTTGAAGTCATCACTGTTAGATCCAGGAAGTAGATGTGATGCCACAACATGCCTTTGGAGTATATCAGTGAACAAAACAGCTTATTGATTTTTATCTGCACTTCCTTCAGCTTCTGGTTGGTTAGGGAACAAACTAGCATGCTTGTGTGCCTCTGTATAGCTCTGTTTCCTGTTGCTTTGACAACAAAGCACGGCAAGGGCAGAAGAAGGATAAGGATAAAGTGAGGCGACAAATGATGGCTTCCATAGCAGATCAGAAATGGAATTTTATAGATCACAGTCAAAGGGGACAGGACACCACACCACCCTTGAAAAGAGGCTTCAATATTCTGCCTAAGCCCTTCTCGGAGCTATCCAATTAGCATTCCAGGCTACGGAGCTGTTTTTCTCCATGGTAATCAATTTTCAAGAATTACATAGGAACGGCCAAGTAATTATTAATGTATGGACTGGTATTTCTATGGGAGTTGTGGTTGAGTCTTTTCATATGTGCTTATTTCTACATGAATAATTTTAAAAGTGTCGGACAACAATGTATTTGCACATCGGCATACTCCCTCCTAGCAAGAGAGAAAAATTGCCTGGATTTTTGTATGAGCAAACACATGTCCTGCTTTTTGATCAATGGTCAAAGAAAGTAGAAGCCCAGCAGTAGTAAGGATACTTTGGAAAATGAGAAACAATGAGGACTGGAGATGTTGCTGAACTACAACTTGCAGGCGGTCTATGTATGGCCACAAATGAGGGTGCTTTCTAATTATCCAGCAATAGGTGGAAAGTCACCAGTTCCCCAATCTGGATAAAGGATGCTAATTTAAATTTATGCTGGTTCCATCATTTGGCTGCAAGTTTTCATGGATCATATTCTAGAACAATAAAATACAGGTTATGGCCTTCAGGATAGTATTATTTCAGTTACTTGAAAAATGCTATTATCCTCCCCATCTTCACATAGTCATTTTTAACATTTTATAAATATCTAGCTCCCTTAATCTTTTATTGCAGGACACTGCTTCCAGTTCCCAGGTCATTTTTCTTGCCCCTCTCTGGACCTATGCGAGTCTGAATATTTTTCAACTGTGATACTCAGAATAAACAACAATATTCAAAGTAAGTCTGATCAATGCAAAAAAGAATGAAACTATTCCTATACATCATGGGTGTCAAACTCGCAGCGTCACGTTGTCGTCACATGATGTTTCACGACATTTTTCCCATTCGCGGGCCTCGGGTGGCCTGTGCATGACACATGCAACCCGTAGGCCGCTAGTTTGACACCCCTGCTATACATGATTCAGAAATTGGTCAAGTCCAGATATTGTGTTTGTTTGTTTGCTATCGATGTGAATACCTACTTGTTATGGCAAAAGTTTTTCAACCACAGCAGTTGACAATTAGGGATAAGCAAGAAATGCAGACCTATTATTTGTTAAGAGCACCCAAAGACTCAATGTAGGACAAACCTGCAAGAATATTTACTGCTATGTTGATATTAAAGGATATTTTTATCCTGCCTGATCAGTATCATCAAAAACCTAAAAACCATGGTCGTGTTTGTAGACCTACTGTAGGTGCAGCATACAACACAGTTTGGAAAAACAGTTGTTACACAGACTGTATATATTACCCCCTGAAAAAAGCTCTGTTGACTAATTAATAACATGCTGAGTGATAGGTCCTGTCAGATAATAATGGGGGACAACATAAGTAAGGTAAGAAGATTAAACAACAGCTTCCTACAAGGCTCTGTAACAGCACCTACACCACAGGTGTTAAACTTGCTGTGTCACATTGCCGTCACGTGATGTTTTGTGAAATTTTTCCTTTTCACGGAGCTGGGGTGGCTGTGGCATGTACATGACGCATCCAACCTGCGGTCCGCCAGTTTGACACCTGTGACCTATACTATTCAATTTATACGTATCAGCTATGCTGGCAACAAGGAAATGCAAATTTGGATACGCTGATGACTTGGCCACAGCAGCACAAGAAAAACACATGGAGGTGGCAGACAATCTCCTGTCCAAAGATCTTAAATCTTGGGGAAATTCTTCACTGACTGGAGGCTTACTCCTAGCACCAGCAAAAAAATATCTGTGTGTTTCCACCTTAACAACAAACTAGCATTTGAAATCCCAAAGGTCTACTTAAGCAACTTATTCCCCTATAACTTCCATCCAAAGTACCTTTGAATAACAGTGGACCAAACTCTCTCCTATAAGATATATCCAGAGAATACGGTGGCAAAAATCAATACTAGGAACAACATACTCCAGAAATTATGCGGAACTAAATGGGGAGCCTCAGCTGCCACCCTCAGGACATCAGCACTAGAGCTGCTCTACTTTGCAACAAAATGAGCTGCCATACTAGTAAGTTAGATGCCAGACTTAACAATACCACTCCAACTTGCTGGCTTCCTGTTCTGCATCATATAGCACCACCAGCTTTACGAAGACGAGGCAGCTGTTACAGAATACAGAAAAATCACTCCTATCAATGCCCACCAACCTTTCTCATTTATCAGTCAGAAGACTCAAATCCCATTGGCACTTTCACAACATCTGCCAGCAACTTTAACATCGACTCCTTATGGAAAGCCAAATGGGTAATTGAACACCCAGATAGGGAGACATATAAATGACCCCACAAAAAAGGTGCCAAGTTTAGAGCTATCACACAAGCAATGGATAATCCTGAATGGGAATTGCACCTCACATGGTTTCTGTCAGGACTCACTATATAAATGGGGCATAGTTTCCTCCCCTCAGGGTGACTACAGGGTCCCACATCAAACTGTAGATCAAATCATGTAAACTGAGGGCATCTACTGGTCCAGTATCTGATTTTTTTTATATAAACAATGCTGCGCTTCAGTGGCCTAGACATTGGTATTCGAACACAGATCTTTTTAACATTTATATTTCATTGCGTTTTATTAATCTACGGGAAATATTAATATATATTGTTAGTCCATGTATGATATGCCATATGCTAAATCAATAAATATTGCCAAAATATATTTTTACTATTTACTTTTTTTATTACAAAGTATTTCTTAAGACAACCAGGCTCAACTCTTCAAACTCCATTTTAAAACAGAAATTTATCTAAGCTTCCTTGACTATTTTCTAATCTATTTCAGATATGGGGGCAGGACTGACTGAACCAAAAATGGCTTAGCAGAGGAATGGAGCTGAAAATCCTACCTCTCTTCTTCCTGTCTTATTTACTGCCTTGAAATGGCATTTTCCTACCCAAGGAAACGAGATTTCTTAGAAGTGCTTATAGTGTTCAGCTTGCATAACTCATCATCATGACTGATCCTGCATGACAACTCAAAACGTAAATTTGTCATGTATTCTTACCAATGAGAACTTACTTTATTCTCAACAGGTAATTTCTCGATTTACAATAGTTCATTTAGTGACCGTTCAAAGTTACAATGGCACTGAAAAAAAGTGAGTTATAACCATTTTTCAGACTTACAACTGTTGCAGCATCCTCACAGTCATGTGAGCAAAATTTGGATGCTTGGGCAACTGGTTCATATTTATGATGGTTGCACTGCCCCAGGGTCACGTGATCACCTTTTGTGACATTCTGGCAAGCCAAGTCAATGGACCCTGAGTAGCGTAGGGGGCTAATGCCTCCTACTAAAGGCAGCAATTAACATCCAGCTGCTTGTAATTCTGTGAGTTCAATCCTAGCCAGGCTCAAGGTCGACTCAGCCTTCCATCCTTTCTAAGGTGGGTAAATTGAGGACCCAGTTTGTGGGGGCAATAAGCTGACTTCGTATAAATATATACAAAAGTATGAAGGCTATTGCTTAATGCACTGTGAGCCGCCCCGAGTCTCCGGAAAAGGGCGGCATATAAATCAAATTTTTTTAAAAAAACGGACGTTGTCCTTACCTGAACGTCCCTTCTCTGCGCGCTGATGGAGAATCCAAAAGGATGGGTAGTTCCTCAGCTTGCTTGCTAGACTGGGTGAATGTTTCTTTAAGAAACTTCCTTGGCCACTCCTCCCTCGCCCGACTGAGCTCCAGTTCATTCACGAAGTTAGCTAGAAGACTGTGCTGACCTAAAACGACAAAATCAACAAAAAAATTCCGGGAAAAAAGAAAGCAGCCGAAGGGATGGGTTGGATTCTCCATCAGCGCGCAGAGAAGGGACGTTCAGGTAAGGACAACGTCCGTTCTCCAGCGCGCTGCCTGGGGAATCCAAAAGGATGGGATATGCCCAAGCTAGTCATTTGAAGGGCGGGAGGCTGCGTCGTCCCGGGCAGGAAATTCCAAAACAGACTGCAGCACACGTCTACCAAAGGAGGCTTCAGCCGAAGCGAAGGAGTCAATTTTGTAATGTCTCACAAAGGGTGTAAGTGAAGTCCAGGTAGCAGCTCTGCATATGTCCAGTATAGAGGCCTGGGTGGCCCAAGCCGCAGAAGTTGCTGCACTCGAAGTAGAATGTGGTAAAATTCTACGAGGTGGAACCTTCTTCTGTGAGTGATAAGCCGTGGCGATACAGGCCTTAATCCATCGCCCGATGGTGGCTGATGAGACCTTGTTGCCTAACGTCGCAGGATGGAAAGAAATAAATAATGCCTCCGATTTTCGGAAATAAGAGGTCCGTTTTATGTACCATCGAAGAGCTCTTCGAACGTCCAAGGTATGCCATTGTTGCTCGTGACGATGACTAGGAGCCGGACAAAAATCAGGTAGGACCAACTCCTGAGCCCTATGAAAGGTGGAGTTCACTTTGGGCAAGAAGGATGGATCGGTGCGCAGCACGACTTTATTTGGATGGAAAATACAAAGATCGGCTCGCACCGACAATGCAGCCAATTCGGAAACTCGTCTCGCCGAGGTAATTGCAATCAGAAATGCAACCTTGAGAGTGAGATATCGAAGTGAGATTGAAGCCAGAGGTTCAAATGGAGAAGACATCAGAGCATAGAGGACCAATGACAAATCCCATGTGGGATACCTGTGAATCGTAGCAGGTCGTAGATTAGACGCCCCTCGTAGGAAAGTCAGGATATCTGGATGAACAGTCAGGGACCTGCAGCCAGCCTCAGATAAAACGGTGCTAAGAGCAGCGGCTTGACGCCTCAAGGTGTTGGGAGCCAGACCCTGGTCAAACCCATCTTGTAAGAAAACAAGGACATCCATGGAACTTGCAGCCGTGGGATCCCGATGTGTCTTGGAGCACCAGGAGCAAAAGACACGCCAAGTGGCGTCATATATGCGATTAGTGGATGGTCGCCTGGCTGACTGCATAGTGTGGATGACATTGGCAGGCACGTTGTTCTTCCTCAGACGTATCCTCTCAAGCGCCAGACGGTCAACTGCAACCATTGAGGATCTGGATGCAGTATGACCCCCTGGCTGAGAGATATCTGATCGTTGGGGATGTGCCAAGGATGCTCGACAGACAGGTTTAATAGGTCCGCGTACCAGGCTCGACGAGGCCAATTCGGAGCGACCAGGAGGAGATCTGCCTTCTCCGTCAGCATCTTGCGAATCATCCGGGGAATGAATGGTAGAGGGGGAAAAGCGTACAGAAGGCCCGAAGGCCACTTGCTTCGAAGGGCGTCGCAGGCTTCTGCCCCCGGACAAGGATAACGACTGAAGAACCAGGGCAGTTGCGCATTCCGTGGCTGGGCGAATAGATCAACCTGTGGACGGCCGAACCTCCTCGACAACTCGTGAAATAAGGCTGGGTGGAGACGCCACTCTGCTGGATCTATTTGAGTCCGGCTTAGCCAATCTGCTTGGACATTGTCCACCCCTGATATATGTTCCGCTGTTAGAGATAGTAAATGTCTCTCTGCCCAGTGTAGCATCCTCAGAGTCTCGTCTAGCAGAGCCTTCAACCGGGTCCCTCCTTCTTTGTTCACGTGGGCCTTTGCGGTAGCATTGTCCGTGAGGACCAGAACGTGTTGACCCTCCACGGCCGGTTGGAAATGGTGGAGGGCGAGATGGATAGCCCGAAGCTCCAACCAATTGATGTCGTGCCTCAAATCCCTCGGGGACCATTGGCCTTGAGCCACAGACAATTGCAGATGTGCTCCACAGCCGAACTGGCTCGCGTCTGTTGTGATGGTTATCCGAGACGGATCCTGAAAATAACAGCCCTTTAGAATGGCTGGAGAAATCCACCACTTCAGGGAAAGACGAACTATGGCCGGAAGGACTACTTTGGAAATGGAGCTGGCTCGGTGAGACCTCTGGTAGGGAAGGAGGAACCATTGGAGGGGACGACAATGTAGCCGAGCCCACGGAACAATTGCGATGCACGATATCATTTTCCCCAACAACTGTGACAGAGTGATCAGGGGGACCCGCCTGAGAGACAAGACATGTTTCACCAGAGAACGAATGCTGTGAATTCTGTCGGGAGACAGGAACACATGGCCGCTTACAGAGTCTATGACAGCGCCAAGGTGGAGGATTCGAGTGGTGGGCACTAATTGACTCTTGTCCAAGTTCAGGAGAAAACCATGTTGTTGCAGCAGGAGGATCACCCTGGAGAGGTCGGAAACCGCTTGATCTGGGGTAGCAGACAGAACAATGATGTCGTCCAAATAGCACATCACTCGTATCGGGATCCGTCGCAAGGCAGCCGCAATGGTAGCCAGGAGCTTTGTGAAGGTCCGAGGAGCGGACGAAAGGCCGAAGGGCATCGCTCGATATTGGAAGTGTTGCTTTGAGTATGCGAACCGAAGAAAGCGTCGGTGGCATTGACGGATCGGAACATGCAGATAAGCTTCTTTGATGTCTATCGAAGTCATAAGATCCCCTTTGCGAATCCCCTGCAGAATGGTTTTGAGAGAGTGCATCTTGAAATGATGAAGTCTGACAAATTGGTTTAAGGCCTTGAGATCTAAAATCCCCCTCCAGCCCCCGGAGGACTTCGGTACTAGGAAGAGTTGAGAGTAGAAACCTGAGCCCCTTTCCTCTGCAGGTACAGGCTCGATAGCGCAGATTTCTAGAAGGTGACAAACCTCTGCAGCCATCAAGGATCTCTTCTCCGGATTGCTGGGAACCGGACAGGTAAGGAAGTGCCTGGGAGGAATGGAGAGGAAGTCGATCGTAAGGCCGAACGTCACAGTTTGGATGACCCAAGCATCCGTTGACGAGGAAACCCATTGGGGCAGAAAATGAAGAAGGTGACCTCCAATGGGAAGGGATGCGTGATAGTCACTTGCCCCGACGGAAGGACTTTCCGGGAGCGCCTCGGAACTGTCGCCGTGAGGAAGGCTGTCCCCTGCCTCTATCACGGTAGGAAGGTCTGTCAGATGATCTGTCGCCGCCTTGGGAATACTGCCTGGAGAAGAAGGACCCACTGGGTCCTGCATCCATCCGAAAGGGCTGTCTTGGAGGATAAGAAGAGAACCTCCTGTCTTGACGCCGAAAGGAGGTCGGCATGACCTTACATTTGTTCTTGTCCTCGACAAGAATGGGGTCCAGGGCGTCACCGAAGAGAAGGGTTCCCTTGTATGGAGCGGAAGCTAAGCGCCATTTGGATTTTAGATCAGCTCTCCAATGACGGAGCCAAAGGAGGCGTCGTGTAGTAACATTTGACACCAGGGAACGTGATGCAAATTTGGCCGCATTCAAGGATGCATCAGCCATGTATTCGGTAGCCGCCAAGATTTTATTAACATCATGGTGAAGCCTGCTATCGTCAGGTGGTAATCGCTCCTGCAGTTGGTGGAGCCAAATGAGGTTGGCTCGAGCAAAGAAGGACGTAGATGTAGCAGCCCGAATGGCCCAGGCGGCCGCTTGATGGGTCTTTCGGAGAGACAACTCAGCCTTTTTGTCTTCAGTTCATAGACCATCTAGAACATCGTTGGAGATGACAGATGAAGAAGTCAGCTGAGCCACGGGACCATCAACTGTAGGAAGTTGGATCAGATCCTGCAAGGAGGGATCAGAGCAATAAAGCTTTTTGTCCAACCCGTTCGGAGCTGAAATATATGCAGGTTGAGACCATGGCATCTTAACTATATCAGAGAACAAATCAGGGCAAGGGATAAAGTCCTGTTCCGGCTTGTTCAGTTGGAACAAGTCACTATGAGGTTGAGCCTCTGTTGGTTGAGAAGTAGAAGCACTGGACAAGCCCATGTTTGTCGCGATTTTCGCCTTGTGGAGCAAGGACTTAAATAGAGATGGGCAGAAAAGACCAGTGAAGGAAGGCCTCTCAGGAGGAAGATCTTCGTCCTCCGACAATTCCATTTCATCAGGTTCTTCTTCGTCCCAAACCGAATCTTCGGCTAGAACGGAACCAGACTGATACAGATAGTCACGGTGAGGGTCAACGTACCCTTGGGACACATGAGGATGTGAAGAAGACATACAATGAGCGTAACAGCCCTGAGAGTTGGATGACAAGATTCTGGACATGGTTTGCGAAACCAAGTCTTGGATATCCTTAGATAAAGTTGGTTGCAGACCCTCAGCAGGGCGGAGACCAGCAGCGGTAGGAGTGAACGTGGCCTCAGGGACAGAACGCCCTCTAGAGAGTGAAGCCTGAGCATGGGTCGATGGAACAGCTGACGGGAAAGCAGCATCCCGAAGAAGCCCCATTTCAGAAGACTCGTGAGTAGAGGCTGAATGGTCTTGAGCAGTTAATGATCTCCTGTCAGGAGACAACTGAAGCATGGAAGCTTTGGCCCTCTGCTGGGCAAAGAGATATTGCTTCTCAAAGGCCTTGCGCTTTCTTTCCTCTGCCTTGTCAGTAGCAGAAGTGCGCCGAGAGGCATTAGGGCTGGCCGAACGAGGTCTGAGGGAACTGCTCCTGGTGTTACGAGCAGGAGCCTTGGACCGCTTCTTGGCCTCAGGGGGGCTGCAGTGCTCCAAATCCGAAGACAAATCAGAATCAGCCATTGTTAGAGTTGAAAGGTGTCTTGTACTATAAGATCTTAATTACTATCGTTTTTCCTACTCTTTTCTTTTTTCTTTTTTTTAAATCAATTAATCAAATTAATTAGTTAATAATAGAATGACCTTATCAATTCCTATGAAATGTATATACAAAAAGAATAATATAAAGTTCCTTTTTTTTTTGAAGATAAATAAATTGAAATCAGTAAATGAATTGAAAGTCTTCAACAATTAATTCTATAATACAAGGCTGAATGAAAAAAACAGCGACGAGTGAGGAAACGTCCTCTTGACAGAAGTGAAGCAGTAAGGCCAGAGAAAAAAGGCGAGGGGGTGTCAAAACACCTCGACAAGCCGCTTCGCAAGGAGACAATCAGTAAGCAGGGCGCCAATGCCCAAAATGGCGGCCGCCTGACAATCAACGGGTCCGTGAGGCAATTTAGCAAAATAGACGGCCGTTTGAATAAACAAAATGGCGCGCGGCTCGAAAATGCCGCCAAGCGCCCAACTGACAAAAGGAGGTCTCCGAAGACAGGCGCTGGCTGGGGAAACCGCCAAAAGCGCCGTGAAGCTCTAAACTTCAAAGGAGCTTGCCGATTCAAAGGCAGAGGCCCCTGGCCGCCAAATTAACGGAGGAGCGGTGTGACGGGAGGAGGTGGCAAATACAAAGTCCAGGAGCCAACACAACCGCCGGCGGCAGAAAAATCGCTCAGAGATGCCTGAGAAGGTATCGCTCCGAGGAATTAAAGAAGAGCGAAAGGGAGCCTCCTGGATCTCCAGGGAACTCACCCGCCGCTCAATCCGACGAACAGCTGATCAGACAGTCAATTGCCACACCGCCCGTTCGAAGAAACAGAAAAAATTCAAATAAAAAAACAAAAGGAAGGATAATTACTCAGATTGCTTTCTAAATTGTGCTAGAGCCAAGGAAAAAACCCAGTCTCTCGCTCGACTGAGTGAATGAACTGGAGCTCAGTCGGGCGAGGGAGGAGTGGCCAAGGAAGTTTCTTAAAGAAACATTCACCCAGTCTAGCAAGCAAGCTGAGGAACTACCCATCCTTTTGGATTCTCCAGGCAGCGCGCTGGAGAATGGGAAAACCAGATTCACAACCATTTCATTAACTTAACAACCGCAGTGATTCACATAACTGTGGCAAGAAAGGTGGTAAAATGAGTCAAAATTCACTTAACAAATGTTTTGCTTAGCAACAGAAATTTTGGGCTCAACTGTGGTCGTAAGTCAATGACTACCTATATTCTATTATCATTTGCCAAGAAGCACAAACAATGTAAGTCCAACAATGCAGACTGTGAATACTAGGAACAAGACCAGCCTTGTATCTCAGAAATAGTCCAAAGAAACTATGCAAATTTTCATACTGGGTTTGAATCTGGAACTTTTGTCCAAACCCTCTCTCCTGATGATGTGGGGAAATGAGGGGCAAGATGAAAATAGGTACCTGGCTATTTCATTGGATTTCATTGGATTCTGGTACAGAACAAAATGAAGAATCAGTGGTGTGGCAGGCAAATGTATCTTGAAAACAATATATAAAATACTGTTTGACATGGATACTATACATTAAGTATTATTATTTGAATGTCTCAAATGTTTTTTCCCATTAACCAAAAGTAGTTGAAGTTAAATCTTTGATGGGAAATCAATAAAATCCTGGGTGTGCTTTAAATGTTACACCCAAATCCATTTACAATATTAATAAGACAATAATTCATTGGCATGCCTGCACATTTTAAAATATACAGCTATTCACTAATGTATAAATCTTAAAATGCCTTAAAGTGCCAAAATACATGAAATAAAAAGCACTCAAATGCCATCCCCTATCACGTAATGCAGTTTTTTGCATTACTTCTTGTATCTTAATAAAAGCTGGTGTATGGCACAATTAGCAGTTTTTGCATAGTGATTTACAATATAAACTTTGCATCTTTGCTCAGTATATATGTCCCATTAAGTACCCTGGAGTTTACACTCAGGTGACTCTATAAAAGAGAATAGATAAAAAAAAGGTGGGAAAGACCAGCTGTGCCTAAGGCCTCCAGGTTGCTGTGTTGGCAATCGATTCATATTTATTCACGAGCAGTAATTTCCATATAATTTAGCACCAATTTCTGTGAAAAATAAAAACACATGCAAAAACTTCAAATGAATAGCTCACCACTTAAAAGGCATTGGGCAGCAATTGGAACGTTTTGTCCTTAAAGGAATGTTGGCGAAATTCTAAACAGGCTTACAGAGGAGATGGGAAAGTTTTATGAGGAATATTGAACTGTTTGGGAGTGTCTCTCTCCAAATAAAGCAGGATGGTTGTGCAACAAAAATTGATCTGTAATATCCAGACTAGCCCTTTGTCTTCCATACAGCAAAGAGATGGCCTTTCTCCTGCTTTAGGGGTGGTTAAGATTTGGGCCAAGGCTGACCACTTTTTTTTTAATGGACACAATGACTCTGCACCTCTCCTTATGCAGTTTTCCACAAACACCTCCTCATTTTCTGGGAAATTGACATTCTTCCCCATATTCCTCAGCAGCCTCAGCTAATGGTTCAGCTCCCAGGGAGGATTTATTTCCAGGGAGAAGGTACTTATTACGGATTCTGAAATACCCAACATTAACTTTGTTCATTTATAATAGCTAAATGAACATTAGTACTGGTTCTAAATGACTTTCAGTTGCCTGGCTCAATGCTTTATTCACCTTCAGTTCTCCATCAGGCTCAGCCAAACATACCTTTCCTGCACCTATTATCTGACTAGTAATATTTCATTACAGAAGAAGCTTTTCCAGTATAATAGCCAGACTGTCTGACTGCTAAGAAACAACATCATCAGGAAATGACTGGCAGGTTTTCTTATAGAGTACTCAGGTATCCTCGAATGATTACTGGTCTTTTCTGGAGCTTATCAACAGAGTAAGATGGACTCCATCATGTCACTATTTCCCCCAAATCGATATCAGTGTATATGTAATGCCTTTACCATAGGACCTTGCAACAAAAGATTTCATATTTCTGCTTTGAACTGCAAGAAGACCATAGTGGCTTCCAATGAATTCACTGAAATTCCTGCTAGGGAGTATTGTGTGATGGGGCCCAGCAAGAGACCCATTTCTGTTGTGTCTTCCATTTTATGGGACAACAATCCTCTGGAGATCAAATTGACCCTTACCCTGCTGGCTTTCTGTAAGGCCTTAAAGATGTATTTTACCATCCTGCATGGGAACCCAGAAGTGTGGTACAGCCAGCACAATGGCTGTGTTGAGAGATGTGAGAATACCTTGACTAACAGATTCAATATCTAGCTATATAAATTGAAATAAATAATATCTACAAGGGTACTTAGCAGAATATGAAATGCTGCTTGAGGAACATAATGTATATCCTGTTTTCTTGCATGTGCCTTTTAGGTATAGGTTGAAGAGGAACATGTTGCTAGTGTTCAGAGTAGATAACATAAGGAAATACTTTGTGGTGTGTTTGTGTATTGGGAATGGGGCTAATTTTTTTTAAAAAAAATAATTATTTACATACATGTCTTCCCCATCCATGGACTTATATCTATGGTTTCCCCCTCATTTTGTCCCCAGTGCATATGCATGCAACTTTTCATAGACAAGGAATTTTGTCAGCTTATCACTACCTCTTATTTAGCTGATACATTGCCGGTTGGAATTCAGCAACTGCATCCTTCTGATGAAGGATGTAGTCATTCAGTATGTGCAACCTTTTCACATTACTGGTTAAGGTGCACTTGCTAAATTTCTGCCTGTAGTTCATTTGATAAAAACACAAGAAGTTAAGTCATGAAGATATGGTAAGTCAAAACAAGAGTGGAAAGAGTGATCTCTTCACAGAATCACTTTCAACGCTTAGTGACTGTATTTTAGCTGTAGGGGAAATATTCCAAGATCTTTTGAATGATAGATACCCTATCATTCTTTTTAGGTTAAAAATCAAAAGCAGTATACAGGTTGTCCTCAACTCACAACAGCTCATTTTAGTGACCATTCAAAGTTACAACATATGTGAAAAAAGTTACTTATGACCATTTTTCATACTTACAACAATTGCAGCATCCCCATGGTCACATGATCTAAATTCAGATGCTTGGCTACTGACTCATATTTATGACGGTTGCAGTGTCCTGGGGTCACATGATCAGCTTTTGCAATCTTCTGACAAGCAAAGTCAATGGGGAAGCCAGATTCACTTAACAACTGTAGGAAGAAGGGTCGTAAAATATGGCAAAACTCACTTAAGTGTCTCATTTAGCAATATAAATTTTGAGCTCAAATGTATTGAGGACTACCTGGAATTCTAATTGTGCATTTCTACTTGCAAGAACTTGAATTTTACAGCACAGAGACATTAACAGTGCTTTAAAAATAGCATGCCTAGTTTGAATACCCAATAGAAAGCAATGGATGACCAAGCAATATTGAATTATTGCTCATTGATGCCATAAACTGTATTCTGGAGGTGTCTTGAGTGATCTGCAATGGTTGCTGAAAAACATTACAATTTCTTAGAGACAAAACGTAGCACTTTCTTCTTAAAAGCAGGATATTTGGAAGAAGTGCAAGCTGCTCTGGAAATATACTTTAAATGTGCAAGTTAACAAAAAATGTCCTGTGTGGAGTCAGAAACCAAATGTGAAACAAAGGAGAAGTTTTTTCTGAGCAGAGTAAACCTTTCTAAATTTTGCTGGTTAGCTCTTGTTCTTTGCCCACCTACTTAGATTCGCATACAGCCATCTAATTTAGGAGCTGCAGTGTGAAGAAAATCATTGCTGAATCCTGTCTGGTGGTCTCTGTGCTGTGCCACCTGAGAATTTTAAACCACAGCTCCAGATGGAATTACTCATCCAGCATTGCTAAAAATGCTGAGGAACAAATGTTTAGTACTAATGGTGCTGGAATTCCAAGTGAGGTATTACAGAGGGCTGGTGAGGCAAGGGAGAGAGCATTGTGTTTTTTCATAGTCTCCAATCCTATCCCTTGTGGCACAATCTAAAGATGCCGCTCAAGATGATGGCTTCCTGTGGTACAACTGAATCCTGGTTAGAATATACCCAGATGTCACATTACCAGAAAACAGATGAGAACCTTTGGCTTCCTAAAATATCTTCATGACTTTAAATGTGTATTTGTGCCTACTCCCCCAGATATATAACCATTTCATGATAGCCAATTTCATCATTACCAAATTTGAAAATTGCCACAACATAAATGAATCTCATACAGGTAGTTCTTGATTCACAACCTCAGTTGAGCCCAAAATTTCTGTAGCTAAGTGAGACATTTGTTAAGTGAATTTTGCCCCATTTTACAACCTTTCTTGCCATGGTTGTTAAGTGTATCACTGCAGTTGTCAAGTTAGTAACACACGAGTCTGGCTTTACTTATCACATGATCCTGGGACACTTCAACCGTCATAAATATGAGTCAGTTGCTGAGCATCTGAATTTTGATCATGTGACCATGGGGATGCTGTGAAGAAAAGTCATAAGTCACTTTTTTCAGTGCCATTGTTACTTCAGTCACTAAATGAACTGTTGTAAATCGAGGACTACCTGTACTATATTTCCAAAATGATTATTCACCTCCACCCATAACTTAAAATATATGTTTTCTTCTAAATGGCAGAGGTTATAAATAAAATGTTAATATTGGTTCCTGCAGATAGAAGTGTCTGTCTGATTTTGTCTGAGCTTGGAAATTGAACAGGCTTGGATCCTGTTAGCACTTGGCCAGGAAACCAGAAGTAAATGCCAGAGCTGGAGGCAACAGACAAAGCAAAAGTACTAAGGTATCTTGGAAAAGATCAACAGCAAACTTCTTAGATGTCTTTGTCAAGTCAGGTCATCACAAATCAAGTTTGACTCAAGTTTATGTTTATCATTACGATTAACAATTATTTGAATGACCTTCTCTCCCAGTTGTTTCTACCTGTCTGATCTGGTCAGGATCCGCATGTTTCCAATCCTATTGGCCAAAGAATGCCTGTTGGTGACACCTAGAAGACATAGCTTTTCTGAAGAAGCACTTGCCTTATAGAACATTCAGCCTCTGGAGGTCAGGATGGCTCCAACACTGATGACTTTATCTGGGAATCTGACTGTCCATATGAACTGGTTTCTCTGTTAATTTAGTAATTATGAAGTGTGATTTATTCTCAGCTGTTGCGTATGTTGTATTATTGTAATTGTTTCTATTTTTTAAAATGTTGCTTGGCACTCAGAATAACTTGGTAAGATGGGCAGCTATACAAATGGAATAAATAATAACATAAAACAATATTGATTAAAGGTAAAGCTACATGAAATAAACTCATGAAACCTCTCTGCTACGTAAAATGGATTAAGTGCCAGTTTGTTTCTGAATTCAATTTGAGGTGTTGGTTATCTCCTTTAAAGCTCTTCATGGCATGGGACTAGACCAATGATGGCAAACCTTTTAGACACCGGGTGCCCAAACTGCAAGCACGTGCATGCCCAAACTGAACGGTGTGCATGCGTGAATGTGTGCATGCACAGACATGCACGCATACGCAGCAGAGACCCAAAGGCCAGCTGGCCGGCGGGAAGCGGGGCATCCCAACATCGGCAGCGAGGCAAGAGATAAGATCTTTTTCTTTCGTGAGCTTCTGTTTCGTCGTTTGCAGGGAAACAGAAGCTCACAAAAGAAACGCCACAGAGATCTGTCCTGAGGTGACGGCTCTGCGTGCCACCTCTGGCACATGTGCCATAGGTTTGCCATCCCGGGACTAGACTATCTGATGAATTGTCTTATCCCAAATGCATTATCCCTTCCTCCCTAGTCAACATACCTAGGGAGGGTATGTTGCACAACTCATTAGTTAAAGAATTACAGTTGGTGTGATCCAGGAAGAGAATCTTCTTCGCTGTTTCTCCTACCCTTTGGAAGTGAAACAGAGCCCCCCACTCATCTGTGGGGTAAAAGAGTATTCAGAACTGGCTCTGTCAATTGGCATGGGCTTCGAAGAGTGACGTTCAGCTCTGTAGGTGGCTGGTAAGGTGACAGTGCACCCTTCACCTTTTTAAAACTTATTTTAACTTTGTTCTTAACTCTCTTTCAATTTTGTTTTATTTATACTTTTACACCACTTTTTATATTTTGATTGTACTTAGGTGAGATGGCTAGCGTAGAAATGTGATCAATCAATGAAGAACAGTACAGTTTTGTCCACCACTTTTTTGACTGTAGCCCAAAAAAAGCCATCTATCCTTGGGTTGGATATGGGAACATGGATACAAGTCAGTGAAAAGCAAGATGCCATGGTTTAATTCCTAGCATTACTAGCTAGGTATATCAGTATGGACATAATGACCAGAATCTTGTCTCAATAGAGATAGTCCTCAATTTACAACTACACTTGGGACTATAACTTCCATAACCAAGCAATGGAGTTAAGTGAACTGCACCCAATTTTAAAACCTTTTTTTTGTTGCTGTTGCTATAGTTGTTAAGTGAATACTGCAGTCATGAAGAGAATCACACAGTTATTAAGTAAATCCAACTTCCCTCATTGACTTTATTTGTTGGAATCCCCCTGGGAAGATTGGAAATGATGATTATGTGATCCCAGGATGTTGCAACCATTGTAAATACATACCAGTTGCCAAGCACTCAAATTTTGATCATGTAACCATGGGGACCATTGAGATGGTCATAAGTGGGAGGCTGGCTGTCACTTTTTTCAGTACCATCATAACTTCGAACGATTATGTAAGATGACGACTACATAAGTACTACTGTATCAGAAATTCTCTTATCATCACATCTTTCCAGCCTGTCTTTTGCACCTAAGACTTAAGTATATTGCCACTAAGTAGAAATTTTGGTTGCTGTGGAATATTGCCACACCGTATGACAGTGCATTCTATAAGTTAAATACAAATATCAACCACAAGAGATAAATTACGTAAAATACTAATAAGACTTAACTTTACAAGCTTTTCTTATTCATAGGCCGCTGTTGCTCCAGGGATTCCTTACCTTGCTTACTATGGTGGTTTAAATAAATCTACTGCTTACAGAGGGATAGCCTCTATTAATCTATTTGCCAAAGAAGCATCAGTGAGTTTTATGGCACTTTAAAGACATAAATGTGTTAAGGCTTATTTTTTGCAGACTTCTGCCTGCTTGATCAGCAGTATGAAGTGTTGCTGTGATTTATGAATATATACATACAAAGGGTGAGTGCGGAAAGGGTAGAAGAATGTGGTCAGAGGAAAATTAACTGCAGAAGATGCATACATTAATAACATTAATAAGAACTGCTATAAATATTATTATTAACCTCTTTTTCATTATGTAACTGCGTGAGTCAAGATCTCTCGGGCTCTGAAAGAGTTTAAATATCTGTTGAGTGCCTTTTCACTGCAGAATTGATTCATAAACAATCCTCACAAAATAGGCTCCTAGCATATTACCATTCTCCAAGCTTGGTTTTGGAGATGCAGATATCTCATTATTCTGCTACATAACACCTTCAGCACAGGAACTTTGGAGAATTGAAGTTCATTGGTTGTCTGGGATTGTACTTTCTGCTTTGCCTGCTTGTTGTGCATACTTGGATAGGATGGCATCTAAGTACCCACCAAACCAATAATGCAGAAGAATCCTGCCAAGAATCCCCCAGAAATGTTCCATTGATGCCATTATCAATGGGAAGGATCCTGAAAATGTGCAATACAAACTTGGAGAATTCCAGTGCTACAACAAACTGACCCTGAGCTACTGGTGTTTGCTATTACATTGCAAGAGCATTAGAATAAATCTCAAGCCAAAACTAAATCCAAACTGCCATTTAGCCATAAATCTCACTAGGATTGTGAGACGGATGCTTCCCTCTCAGCTTCTCCTGCCCTACAAAGTATTTGCCCCTACATAATTGGAAAAAGGGTGGGGTGGGGGGCATCGATCTAAAAATCTGTCTGGAAATGTCTCATTCGGAAAATTAAGCATATATGTAGGTTAAGGAGTACTTTTGTTTTTGCAAACGAAACCAAAATGGATCTTAAAGGAAAAACAATCCTATCAGATATTGCAAGAAGGCAGAACAGATCGTAGAGCAGACACTGCAAATCAATAACCTGAGCAGGAAGAAATGCTTTTCATCACATTTTCTTCCACTGTGCTCGTCTCTCCATCTGGAGAATTAAAAAAAAAAAACTCGTGATAAACGGAGGCAACAGATGAGCAAATTAAAGAAAGGCTGTCTGGAATGAAAGGGGCTGGAGAGATAAGACTAAGGTAGCCTACTCCTTCATATAAGTAGGGAACCATGTTTTTTTGCCTGCTCTCCGTAAAGGGGCCCAGTAGCAGTCATGCTGCACAGCAAAGGGAGTGGGGAAGGTTGCCTAGCAACTGGTCCTGGAAGCTGCAGCAGGGAATTGTGACCTGGCAGCTAGATGAACACTGGGGGAAAAGGAGGAATGCAAGGAGGGAGGGGGGCTTCCTCCCTCACCAGTAGCTGCTACAGCATATTAAGCAAATTAGCAGTTTTTAAGAAAGTCTTTATCATGCAAAACATTGTTATTTACCCCTACCTCAAGTATCTGTGTGCTGTAAATGAAGCTCCCAGCAGTTAAGGGATGGAAAAAGTAGCTGCACCACCGCAGCGAGGGAGGGGTGGGGGAGAGAAATTCAGTGTGCAGGCAAGAAAAGGGAGGAGGGATACCCCTGTCGTGTTGTGGGTAGGAAGATTCCCTTTGCTGGTGAAAGAGAAGTAATGCTATTTATATATACGGAGGGATGCAAAACAACGAGGTGTGATCAAATGGAGAGGCAGAAAGAATTTGCATCATCTGTGCCAAACAGGGAAGCGCCAGTGATGGGAACGGGAGCATTTTGAGAAGGGGGATTGCCTCCCTTGCTGGCCTGATTGGCCCTGGCAGCTAGACTCTGAGCGATTCTGCAGAATAACTATTATAGGTGGTCGAAAGGAACCTGAAAGGGTTGGCTTGATTCTCCAGGGCACCATCTGCCAGGTTTTGACAAGAGTTTCTGTTGGAAGCAAGATACAGCTAGACACCTGTGATGACCAAACAGGGAGGAGAGAAAAAAAGAGAATACTGATAACTATCAGAGGAAAAAATCTATTTTAGGTTTCCTCCTTTGACACTGTGTATGGAAGATGGATCCTGTGAAACAATGCATTTTGAATTAAAGGTGGTCCTTGAGAATTGCCTTGCTGGATGAGACCAACATGTACTAAAAGTATTTGCTTTCCAAAAGTAATCCGTCAGGTGCCTCTAGGAAGCAGGAAATCAAGGAAAAAGAAAATAGAGATATCAGCATTTCTCGACTTCAGCAACTTGAAGATGTGTAGATTCCAACTCCCATGAAGGTTGGGGAATTCTGGAAGTTAAAGCCCACACATCTTGAGTTCCTAAGGTTGAGAAACACTGAAAATTCTATATTCAGGTTGAGAAACACTGAAAATTCTATATTCAGGTGTTCTGAATGGAAAAACTTGCAAAGCTTAATGCTATTGTTCCAATGGTCTTCTCTTTCACTTATGAATCTGATATTTGCCACCCCAGATGATTCTGAAGTTATTCATACTGTGTTCAATATGGCTAACATCTTAGCAAGATGATTTTGGATTGTATCTTGAAAATTGTGACCGTTATTCTTTAAAGGCTATGTAAAAAAGCATTTCCTTTTTCTGGCCTAAATCTACCTTTACTCATACTTCATTTAACTCGCTTCAGATACTAAATTATCTGAGAGGGCATGGATCAAAATAAACACAGCCTGCCTGTTCTCAGCTTTTAATAGTGTTTGCAGGCTTTGAAAGATGATTTTTTTTTTTGCAGAAAATATGGACAGAGATTTGAGAGGAAAACAGTATCTGTTGGTTTTTATAAAATGCATTTTAGAATCTAGTTATATTGGGACCATAATCCCTAGCCATTGACAATGTTGAATACTAGAGCTTGTAGTTCCAATACATCTGAAGAATAGCAGTGTGTGGAAACATGTTGCATAAAACATAGTATAAGGGCTGCTGAAAAATTAAAATGCAAACCACTGGGGTATTATAAAAGCATGGGATTATCTCTGCTGGACTGGACAACGCTCCACCTAGTCCTTCCCATATATTTATGACAAGCTATAAACAACACAAGGGGTTAACTACACTTTCTACTACCGTAATCCTCAATTTATGATGACAATTGGGACCAGAATTTCCACTACTAAACAAAGCTGTTTTTAAGTGGGTTGCATTCAAGTCTATGACCATTTTTTGCCACAGTTAAGCGAATCATATGGTCATTAAGTGAATTCTGGTCCCCCCATTCACTTTGTTAGTTGTGAGTTGGCTGGAAAGGTGGCAAATGGCGATCACATGTGCCCAGGATGCTGCAACCATTGTATATAAATGCTGGTTGCCAAGCACCCAAATTTTGATCATGTGACTGTAGGGATGCTACAACCGTTGTAAGTGTGAGAACCAGTCATAAGTCACTTTTTTCAGTGCTGTCGTAACTTTGAATGGTCACTAAATGAATGGTTGTAAATCAAGGGCAACCTGTAATTGATTTCCAGCAAGATTTTCAACAATATATTGCCTCTGGGGCTTATTAGGAGACCATTTCTGTACAGCACATCAGTTTACTTTGTACTGTTAAATGTGAGTCAAGTAGCATATCTACATGTGTGTTATTAGCTCTTTTCATCAGCAGATTTCTTATATTAAAACTACACTATAGATTTAGAAAATGTAAACAGACCTAAAATGTAGGATTTATGAAGGATAGGACTGGAGATTGTTTTATATAATATATAATATATAATATATAATATATAATATATAATATATAATATATAATATATAATATATAATATATAATATATAATATATAATATATAATATATAATATATAATAATAGGAGCTCTGGTGGCTCAGCAGACTAAAGCAGTGTTATTAACTGTTATTAACATTCAGCTGCCTGCAATTACTTCAAGTTCAAATCCCACCAGGCTCAAGGTTGACTCAGCCTTCCATCCTTTCTAAGGTAGGTGAAATGAGGACCCAGTTTGTGGGAGCAATAAGCTGACTTTGTATAAAATATACAAAAGTATGAAGGCTATTGCTTAATGCATTATAAGCCGCCCTGAGTCTCCGGAGAAGGGCGGCATATAAATCAAATTATATATACATACATACATACATACATACATACATATATATATATATATAGTTCTAAAGAATCACATCGCACAACTCAAACTCTCTTGCACTTGACATATCAAATAACATAATAAATCTGTTTATGAAATCATTTACTCCATCATTTTTTTCTGTATTTCAGACTTTAAAAGGCCACACAAACACACTTGTCATTTTTATATATTACACCAAATGAACTAATGTACAGTTGGGCAACACCCCCCTCCCCAGAGATGCTTTGCATGAACAGCATATAAATATTTTAAATACATAAATAACAAACGTGCACACACACAAAGAAAAGTGCTACAAAATTAAATCAGACTATATGTGTTATTGTAATTAATGACTGTCCTGATGTTACATGTTTTAGTATAATACACTGTAAGATGTAAAATATAAATACTGCAAGCAGGATTTCAAAATATTTGTGCAGCGCAAGTATAACTGGATTTGCTTCTGCTGTCTGTTAAAAATATTCAGTGGCAAAGCTCGGTTTGTTGCTTTTTAAATATATAAATCAACCCTGATAGCACAGGGGCTGATTTTCTCTGTTTGGCCCTTTTAAGAGTGGTTTGCAGTTAGGTACATATGCATAGGATGTGCATATGTACCAGTAGGAAATTAAGTATCTGCTTTTTTATATCATCCCAGTGAGTTATTTCAATGAAGCATAAGGAGAATAAACATTTTTGAAGAGAGACATATGTCACTTCCAGTAAATTACATGAGAGGAAAGGTCTCAGTGTACTTCTGTATCTATGGAATGACTTACAGAGAAAGATGCCAGATCTGCAATTTGCTGTTTGTTCAAATACTTTGTGAAGGCTAGGATTACATGGGAAAGGAAACAGTGAACAAAAGAGGAATTACTGTATCTTGTGTAGTGTATTTTATTTATGTCTTTGCTGGATTTTAGTTCATTTCTTAATATGAATGAGCATAAAAGATAAGTACATATCTTAGTGGGCTTAAATCTTTAAAAAAAATCATTTATTCAATTCGATGTCACCTAATTCCGAGCAGTTCTGTCTGTGTGGCTCACAATGCACTAAGCAAGATAAAAACAATATCACAATTTTAAAGCCTTAAAATTAGAAAAGAGGAAAGGAATAAGATGGTGAATCCAGCCGATAAAACATCCCAGTAACATCCAACATCCAGTGAGTAGGGCTCAAACACTCCTAGGGCAAGGCCTTAAGAGCAGAAGTGGCGAACTATGGACCTTTTATGACATGTAGACTTCAACTCCCAGAATTCCTGAGCCAGCCATGGTGGCTCAGGAATTCTGGGAGTTGAAGTTTACAATTCATAAAGGGGACATAATTCCCCACCTCTGCCTTACAGAATATGGATTGATAGGAGAGAAAAATAAACAGGCTTTATATGTCACTAGTATATTTTGACTAAAGTTGGAAAGAGGAGAATCTAGGAAGGGTGAAATCTGTACATTTACCAAATAGAAGTGTTTGCTGTAAACATATGGAGAGCATACTATTATTCAGGGGCCACTAATATTTTAATGGTTATTATATGAAAACACGCTCTTGGGAACCAGCTGCCTGTGACAGTTCTTTGCAGCTGTGCAGTCCCAGCTGTTGTTGACTGAATTCTGCCTAGGGCAGAATCAGCTGAACTCCTTCACAGGGAAAAATTGAGACCCAGAAGGCCTGCTTCTTCCCTTTCTTCACCTGCTGTAGACATGCTGTGGATTGATTTCATCCACTTATAACCGAGAGCTTCAGCAGGTTGTACAGTAAATACTCATGGTTCCAAACCAAAACCTGCAACTCATTTTTTTAGGATTAGATTCCTAGACCATCCTATTCAAGTTTTAAGAAATTGCTATGTTGTCATTGCTCCCTTAAATCTAACGTGATTGCTTACAACAATGGTTAACACAGTATTTCTTTTCTGATCTAGGCATTTTAAAAAAATTAAAATACTACCCTTAATAATTATTGGGCAGGACATTTTAGCATCTTTACAATGTTTCAGGGGAAATAAAATTCAGACCATGGCTTGTTTTCCTCAGTGTTATAATCAGTGGTAAGAGCTAATATTTATCTGTTTATTATATTTCTGTATCACAGCAATTAAAAAACAAGACTTCTGGCAGATTACAATATAGCATAAAACCCTTAAAAACAAGTAATAAAATTCCAAAATATAAAGAGCAACAATAAAAACAACAAAAACCTCTCCAACCATCAGTACCATGACAGGTAACTCTAATCTCATTTAACAGAGATCAGTTATATTGATCAACTACTATCCAGTCACAAACCTTCACTTCCTGGGAAAGACTTCTGAGAAGTTGGCGAGTATGTGGAGCTGGCCTGTTGCATATGGTCATCTCCAGTGGGAATTCTCAAGCTTCCTTACATATTTAGAAATGTCTCTTGTAGGACAGCCTGTCCCCAGAGATTTGATTGGCACTTACCCTGATGTTCTTTTTGGAAAACTCTGTGCTGTAAAGAGAACTTTTCCTTAGGTCTTTTGAGGTTTACCTTGTCTCTGTTCTTGAGACTAGGGCTAGGTACTGAAAACTGAGGCGGGCTTTTGTGGTTGTTCATAAGAAAGATTTCTTTTTGGTTGAATATGCATGTTATTTACAGACTGAGAGATGAACTACTGGTAGTTATTACTGTATGACTTTACTTTTGATGTACATTGCCTTTTATTTGGAGAAATTGGCTATAGTGGTTGAAAGGAGTTTATAGAAGATATTAAGTGAGAGGCTGAAGGGATTTGTACAACATTAAATGGGAGATTGTAATTATCTGTTGAAAAGGAGGTCTGAAATCATTCATATATTTCTTAGCTTTAGGCTTTTTTCCCCCCTCTCACTTCCGTTCTTTGCACTTTCCTATTTTTTTTAGAATTGTCTTTTATTCTATTAAAAAAACTTAATAAATCTAAATTAAAAAAGAAGAAAAGCTAATGTTCTAGTAAAACTAGACATCTACTTTGGAGTACTTAGGCTAATTTGGATTCCTGTGTAAGTCATAAAATGGTTTGCGTCACATTTGCTTTAGATTTATGACTAAAGTTATTAAAATATAATTTTGATTTTATACTGTTTAAAAAAAGGGAGCAGGACAGTGAATTTGACCAGCGTCATCAGGCTACTGTGGTTCATGGCTGAATGGAGATTTGAATTGTTGGTGAATAACTTAGTGAATTCTAATCACTATGTCATAATATGTGTATTTCAAAGGGTTGTTGCAGAGTAAAATAAACTATAGATGTTTTTCCAAGTTTTGTTTGTTTGTTTTTGGCAAAACTTAAATCTAAAACAAAACAATAGAATAAATGAAGTAACTTAAGTCTGTATGAGTAAAGTTTTGACCTGGAACTAATAGATTGCAAAATTGGTGAGAGTCAAATATGAACGGCAAAGCTCTTCCACAGATAGAATATCAAGGAGAATGTTTTTTTTTTTCCCTAGAAGCCTCATGATGTATCTTCCCTACAAGGAAGATGCTTTGAGAAGAGCTCCTACAGATTCTCAAGACATGGGGACAGTCACATAAAGAGAAGCAATCCTAATACTTATCTCAAGGAATTAGTATCAACTTTGTGAATTGGGCTCAGGAGTAAATTGGTAGGAAGTACAACTCCTCCAGAATCTGTATGATACTTAGTGTTCCCCAGATGTTTTGACCTACAAGTCACATAATTCCAGGCCATTATCTGTGTTGGCTGAAACTTATGGAGTCAAACTCCAAAATATCTGGAAGATATCACATTGCCTATCTCCAGTGGAATATGATTCCATCAAGCAGCTCCATTTAATGGTAGTAGCCACACACTCTACAAACTGAAATTTCTGGCTCATCCTCAAAGGCAGTCCCATGTATTGAGCTTTACCTCACTTAATTCATTAAGGAGGTTACCAGGTTATCCTGAGCAGGGACATCTGGGTCAAACAGTTTCTACTGAGAAAAATGATACATACAAATCAGCTGAAACCAACACAAAGGTTCTTTATTGGCAAAACTGGATCTTGTAGTATCCCCAAAGTCATTCATTGATGGAGTGCTCCAAAATAGACTGCACACCTATTTTGAGTACATACCAATGTATTCTTTCCAGGATACAAGGTCATTGGTCTTACCAGAATTCAGCTATAATATCTTGTGTCTCATCTCTCTCACTATGGAATGCAGAACTCCCTTGGAATTTGAATTGGGAATCATATTAACACATGTGGGAAATTCATATATTTCAGAGGCATGCAACAATATTGAGAATTTCTAGAACACTTTCTCATAAGAGTTTAATGGACATGGTGCATCTTTTCTAACTTGAACACCTAAAGCTACATTGCAAAAATTATTGTAGAACAGGTTGGAATGAATCTTTAAGATCATCTGGTCTACCCTGCTGCCCAGTACAGAAATAAAGGACTTTCAGATAGTCACACCCTAGTTACCTCATTGCTTGAGTACTACTGAACACTATTGTGTTCTACATATAGGGCTGCCTTGAACATCACTCAGAAACTTCAAAATTCAGAGGCATGGGCAGTGATGTGCCCAATTATCAGATTAAATTGTAATTAGATTACATTATCAAATTATGAGATAGCAGGATTTCTCTGTCCTACAACCAATGACTCTACATTGCAAGTCCCTTTACACTATCTTGTCTCCCACCCTGATGGAGAACATTTTCTTTTCCCAGTCTTGATTTCCATCTAGAAAACTATCCATCACATTAACTCCATTGACCTGTGCAAAATTATGCCCTGATTCTTGAGGTACATTTAGGGTTATTGTTTCAAACAGAAACCAAAGAGCATAGTCGAAGTAAGGTACAAAAGAGAAGTGAAAGAGCAAGAAAGGAACAACTGTGATTGGTACTGGCATCAAGCAACATGCTAGGAAGTAGTTCTGCAGAAATGATTCATTAGTACATCACCTTGAAAATTAGTGACTCCTGCTCATAAGAAATTGCATCTGAATTGCTGTAGCTTAATAAAAATAAGTAGGTATTATGCAGAAGCCACTTTTCCCTTTTTTCCTGCAATGTGGCACGTAAGATACCATATGCAAGCTCATTTAGCATTGTTTCTTTGATGTAACTAAAATGGCTGCTTGCTACCCATGTTTTTCCAGCTTTTTGTAGTCATTCTGGCGCAGCTAGATTAATCAATATTTTAACAACAAAACCACAGCTGTGAAGTTTGTTCTGCAAATATATATTTCCTAAAATGCCATGTTCCAGTAGGTTCAGAATGAGAATTATCAATTCATATAAAGGAGCACCTAACAAAAGTTTCATCTTGTTCAGAAAATGCGACCGCTTCATTTACGGATACTATGTCACATTAACAACAATCACAATTGCCTTTGTGCTGATCTATAAATGGCATGAAGATGAGGATGAAATATATGATGATCCAGGGCAGCCAGAGCATGTGTCTATAGAGTGAAGGATCAGAGACAGTTCATTATACAGTACATCATAGAATCAAACCCAATGTAACCAACTGGTTTCGTATAACAGCCACCTAAAAGTAGGGGTTATGTTGATCCATCAGCAAGCCAGAATAAAAAAAACTCTTATATTTCTTTCAGTTTGATTCTTTATTTATTACATCCCACCTTGTCTTCAGGAGTTTGAAGTGGCATACAATATGTAGGACTAAATCCATCCCCCTCCTCACAACATTCCATCTCCTAGAGATAAATGCTGGAGAACAGTCAGAGCCAAACTGTGAACCAGTTAAATATAGGGTAAGGAGTGGAGGAAAGCACCACTGGAAAACAGCTAACTAAGCTGTGAACCAGCCAAAAATAAACCTAGGAGGAGTGGAGGAGACACTGCTGGGGACCAGTTAAAATCAACTGTGAACCAGTTAAATATAAGGTAAGGAGTGGAGGAAAACACCACTGGAAAACAGCTGAAAAGCCATTACCCAGCTAAAAATAAACCTAGGAGGAGTGAAGGAGAAAATGTTGGAAAGCAGTTAAAACCAAACTTTGATCCAGCCAACAAATAAGGTAAGGAGTGGAGGAACATCTCTGGAAACCAATTAATTAAACTGCAATCCAGCCAAAATAAAACTAGGAGGAGTGAAGGAGATATCTTTGAAGAATAGTTACTGATTCTGAAATGTTTTTAAGAGAGGAATAAAATATCATATGTTGATTATTAGATATGATTTAAAAGAAACTGACTTGATTTGGGTCTTTGAAGTAAGGAGAATACATGAAATACTGATGGTTAAAATGATAAATGAATATTATAAAGAGCTGTTTAGATTTGAAGTTTGAGATTTAGGGTGATTACATAATAAAATGTTAAATGTTAGAATAAGATATTAGATTGAATGACAAAAATTGGACTTAGGCTTGGTTTTTTTCTTCTTCTTTTCTTTTTCCTTTAAGATGTTAATTGATGAAATTTGGAATTTATTCTTATTTTATACCGGACCAAACTTTTGCTCTAAAAAGATGTTGTTTTATGTTTTATGTGAAAAATAAATTTCAAAAATTTCAAAAAAAACCATTCCATCTCCTAGGAAAAAAGGGGAAGGAAGGGATCTTAAGTATGTACATCATACTGAGTTACTTATAAAGGAATAAAGGCAGGATAAAGATCTAATAAATAAAAGGCCCAGACATGTGCTCCTTCAAAAGACAGAAGATATGGGGTACTTATTAGAGATAAACAGGATCCCATACAACAGCAGAACCCGGATTTCCAGGTGACTTTGGATGCCAGCAAAATACTTAACGTCTCTCACCTTTTCCAAACTGAAGGACTTATTTTAGGCTCAGAATAATGTGCTTCCATCAACAATTTTTGGGATTGATATTTCAGAATGTCCTTTCCCAAATGTACTTGTGTTTGTGGTTCAAAAAAAAAATATGGATCCCATGTCCTTATGCTGCTCAATTGCAACGTCTATAGAGACATAAGGAATTGGCTCTGGACAGTGCTGGCTCAATGGCCTTGAAATGGAGATGAGCACCACTCCCTAGAGTCAGCAACAACTAGCAACAGACAGACAGATATCTTCATGTCATTTTGTTCTATTCTATTCTGGAATGCTGCTTGCAATAAAGACTTAGATATTATACGTCATACTTTTATAAACTTCACTAATTTTTTCCTTACTTCTTAGGCATACTCTAAGAGCCATTTAGAAACAGGGAAGGAGTTTTGTGCTTCCACCCAAATGAATACAATTTGGCAACCTTTTGATGATTGGGAGCTACTGAATTAAGCCAAGAAGTTTAAATAGATAGGCTTGAACTCTTTGCTTCTGTGAACTATCTCCCATATGTCAAATACTGGATTCTCTTCCATTCCCATTTTCACCCCATTTTTTTTAAAAAAGCAACAAATGGTTCCTCCAACTGCTAGTCATTCAGCAGTATGACTGAAGCATTGTGTATGTTATAGGCATGTAAAGGGAGTCAGGTGGGCCAGTGATTTGAGGCCCTAGGCACTGAAGGGCAGTTAAATTACATCTGCATATGTCATGATTTTTTGTAGATTCCTACTATGTAATACAGGTTGCTACTCTTTCTTAAGTCCATTTGAAGTTTGACATTCTGTGGAAAGAGAATTTTCTCCAAGAATTCAAAAAGTCTGGCTCTTATTGTCACCCAGGCCCAGATGGGAACAGTACATCTAGGAACTAAAAGAGATAAGGTATCGAAAGCCATCTTAAAAAGGACAGGAGCCTTTTGCTCCCTTACCCTCAAACTTATCTTTGAGATTTACTGTTAAGGATCACTAAAGCTCTTCCTTTATAACCTGCTAAGACTTACCCGGTTATTGTGGGCAAAAAGCAAGCAAACAAGCAAATAATAGCTGGAGGGCTTGTCTATTTTATCCCTTTTCTCGTGGTTGCATCAAACCCAAATTTCTAAAACCTGTGGATGCATCAGAATCTTTTGCTTTTCCTCAGAGACATTTTTTTAACTTCAGTTTTTAAACCCTTTTGTGATATATTTATTATCCTAGCTAATGGAAAGCTCAGGCAGTACAAAACAGCATTAGGAAACATTAAGCTGGTCTTTATTGAGTTTGTCATTTTTTATCTGAAGGAAAATTGACTGGCTAATTGGCTTGCAATTCAATGAAAAATACTGCATTTAAAACATTTGAAACTGTTGGCTAGGCTTTATTTTCTTCATGCCATACCCATTGCTTGGAACTTGAATTTCATGAGACAAATGGATTAATTAGGAATTTATTAGGTGAATTCTTATAAAGTACCCTTTGGGAGGGAGAAAAAAAGAAGAAAAGGCCATTTATTTAATTAAAATGAGCTGGGAAAAAGACCAATTTCTTGTACCAGAATTATCACTTGTAGGATGAAACGCTGCCATGCACCTACTCACTGAAACCTTTTAAAATGGAAACACATGTTTAGAATCTAAGAAGTAGTAAAATAAGCCAAATAAATTTATCTGAGCTATCCTTAGATTTAAATATATATGAGCAAAGTTGTAATATGGGATCTTCAAACTTTGTGGTACTATGATTCTCTAACATAATAAATGAACTTCCTGGAATAAAATTTATTCCCTAGAGTTAGAATACATATACTTTAACACCTACATTAAGTAATTAAACTTTATCACAAGGTCTTTCAAAATGTTGGCATTGCAACTTGAATGCAACTGTCCAACTTGAAATGGGGATAACAGGGATAAATGCTTGAGGTGAATTTGACAGCAGTCATTTTTACCTGTGGAAACCTGATACATGTTAAAACATTTAGTGACTTCTGTAAATTGCTCACAACCCCCTCAAGGAGATCATGTTAGAGAACCCTCTATTAATATATTTTAAAACCTATTCCAAAGCAGATTTTTTTCCCTCAGAAATAAACTCCAGGATAGGGCTTTTCAGCAAGATAATAACTTCCTGTGGGATGTATATACATTGCTAAAGGGTTAAAAGGACTAAATCAGTCCTTGGCTATGCTTTAGCTGTCCCTAAACTGGATTTCTTGGCTCATGAAGACTTAAAGCACAACATATATTCTTACTCATCAACCTGAATTCAGCTCACTCATTCCATTCTGGTTGAGCTGCCTCACATTCAAAAACCTTTCCAGTTGCCTTGGTTTCTATAAAACTAAGCAAAGGAAATAATTAAGATATAAAGCAGGTCTTACATAGCTTACTCGGCCACAGTAAAAAGTAATTTTCTAAAACACCAGTAATTCTGACTAAAAGTTAAATTTGTACTTATTAAATATAATTTTAGTGCTATAAACCAACACAACTGTTTTTCACAATGTGTTATTATCTAGATTCTTTTACTGGGTCTGAAGACAAACACAAGAGTGTGTGATCAACAAAATGAACCAGATTTAAATTTAGCTGCAGCTGTGGTAATTCCAAAAGTGTAAATTGCTGTAGGATGTGACTGTAAATATTTTTCAGCATTCTATTCTGTATCTCAGGATTTAAAAAAAATATATTGATACCTGAAAGACCAGTTATCACGTTTCAGCTTTTAAAAAAGGAGAGGTTCTGGAGAAGGAGTTAAGATATATGTTATACATTATGTATTTACAATGAAATATCCAATGGTTCATAAAATCTATTATGGCTCCAATCCCAGACATTTTAAAGTAATTTTTGATTCTGGACTGATGCAACATGACTAGGCCAAAAATGAAGATATATCTTGAGAAATCTGAATTTATGTAAATCTATTGTTATCACTATGTGCTTACTTGTGTGTTTATTTATTTGGCTTTCCATTAAGACCAACATTACAAACAGACACAAGTTTGAGGTAATTTACTTCATCATTAAACACATGGCAGTTTAGAATGAACTATTGCTAAGGAATTTTGGTATACCAAGTGAAAAGATATTTCTTATCCAATCCCCTTGCCATAAGATTAAAGTTTACAATTCACATATCATTGAGCATATCTGCAAATTTATGGACACTAGAATTGACTGGAAATGTATATTTTGTTGTAACATGATTAACATTATTGGCATGACCTAGACTTGTTTACAGAGCCAAGGCATTTCCACAGATCATCAGGGACCAGCTAATTCACATAAGGGACACACTTGGTAGATATTCCTAGTTACAAAGTTGTGATGTCCTTGGAGTCCTTTTGTATTAAAACTAGAGGATACTCTTGGGGGAGGAAGAGTTCATTAAGAATCGTAAAATCTTTAAAAGCAAAAACAATTGAAACAGTTTTGATTTTCACTGGGATTTAAATTGATAAATGGGATAATAATACTTTGCTTGTTTATTCTTCCTAAAGAGAGATTGGGAGAGAATTTGATACAGTCTAAAATCACTACAGCTACCTAATCTGCGCTCTAAAAATCCGGGTAAGCACCAAATCCCTGATCCACAGCTCGGTACCTGGTTGCGGCCTTTTGGAAACTGGGCTGTGCAAGCAGTGTACACATGCGCGCGAAACCATCCCTTCTCCGTCCCTGCCACCACCGGTCTACAGAGTGAGACAGGTTGGGGACCGCTGCTGTGTAACCCTTTGTAAATTACCCTTTGTAATTGAGAGGATGTGATTCAACCTCCAAATGCAAGATGGCAATGCAAAGCAGTATTGGAAGTGTGTTTAAAACTATTTTTCCTGATTTTTAGAAGCACTTGTGATACTCTGGGAAGAAACAAAGGGAGGGAAGAAGGAAAGAAAAGCCATATGGCACATGGGATCATGACAGAGGACACAGAAGGATATTTGACTGCCGCTGCTAATTTTCCAAATTGTTTCATTATCTGCATTGCTTTTGCCCCTTGAACAAATTTAGGAGGAAGATATATTTATTCCTTTGCTCTCCATCCTTTTATTTATTTTTTTTTAATCTCCATTTTTAGATATGTTAAGATATTGTGGACCTCTGCTGGAAAAATGCAACCTGAATGACTTCTGTGGCCATCTTTGCAAGCATGTACAGACCCCTCATCTGATGTTCTTTGACTGGTAAAGTTTCTTCATGACTAACACTATTTGTTCTTGCTCCTATAATGATGGATTCATCACAACACTGGGGACACTTGCTTGTCCTCTTTGAACATATCTTTATATACCTTATTTGGAAGGAAAGTTATTATTTGCTTTCTCTCTACCGCTTACTACTTTCTTCCTTTGCCAGATTTATGGTATCTATCTATTTAGTCCATCCTCCTTTCTCCTCTCCCAAATGTTGCAGCTGAGCTATTATTCGTGATTCAACACCCTTTTTATCTCTCTCTTTACATACTTCTCCATCTTGGAAAAAATCTTCATAAGTTTACTTTGCAAATGATCTTCTAAGATACTAGATTCAAAAATTCTTCTTTAAAAAAAAAGAATTCTTGTTTCATTTCTGTTAACCTGAATCTCACGGAAACAACAGGCTACCAAGATGAAAAGATAATTTTAAAGGCTAAAGAAATCTTATATTTCTAAAGTTATACTTGCTGTGTTTTTGTCCATACTGGTAAAACCTGTTAGTTTTTGGACAAAGTCTATTGGGCCAATAATAGGTTGTCCTTTGCTGAAGAAAACCGGGAACAGATATGAGGAAATTTGTTCTCTGCTATGGAGCTATTTTTTTAAAAAATTAAATTTATTATAGGTGTCCGACTCCAATGGACTCTGAGCAGCTACAATAAAACTAAATAACAAATTTTTCCCAGTCTTTCATATCAAACATTTTCTGTGGACATTTTGGAGTCGGCTGATATTAGCCTGCTAAATTAAGCTGTAGAAAAAAGATATTTTACTTAAGCAGCTTCTTGAATTGTTTGCAGAGCTTTTCAGTAGTGCTAAGCCTCACCTTCAATTGTAGGGTCTTAAATCCTTTTACAGTAGTGGCCAAAATTGTGGAAACCTTTTGGGAAAAGTGTATTTTCTAAAACTAGCTAATAATACCACTTTTTTTTTTTTGGAGTAGTATTATAAAATTATATATCAATGGAAAGATAATTTAATCAAAAATGTAATGCAATAACTATTAGAATAACAGTTACAGTATAAAGAAGAAACGTGAAACAGGAAAAAAAAACTAGATATACAAAAATTATCACCGTAGAAAAAATGAGATATACAAAAATTATCACCATGTCAGTTAATGCTTAGTTGGGTTTAGCATGAATTACGGCCTTACAATGTCTTCCATGGAGTGAACAAAGTCTTTTAGTTCTGCAGCTGTTATAATGTGAAACCAAGATTGAAGGATTGCTTCTATTAACTGGGTTTTATTGCTGGGTCATTTCTGATTAACAAGTTTCTTTAGTCGGCTCCATAGATTTTCAATTGGGTTAAGGTCTGGGCTATTTCCAGGCCATTCCAGCAGTGGAATATGAATATCTTGAAATTCAAAAAAAAGAAAAGAAAAGAAAAGAAAAGAAAAGAAAAGAAAAGAAAAAAGGCGTTATTAGCCATCAAACCTAAAAAATACACTTTCCCAAAAGGTTTCCACAATTTTGGCCACAACTGTATATAGTCTTTTTTTTTTAATTGAAAAAGTTTTACAATACAATTTTTATACCCCTTTCCCCCCCCCAATCCCCCCACCCAACTACCACCCCCTCCCTTTCCCCCTCTATCCCTCTCCCCTTCCCCCCTGACTTCCGCTATTAGCCAATCATATATATCAATCAACATCAAACAAAAGAAAAAAAAAATTAAGTGAGATCCAGCTAAACATATAACAACTTTAATTTTAAGTAATAAAAAATTAATCTAGACTTCTAGCATCTTTTAACCCCCTAATCAAATATATAATAACCATAAATCATTTGTAAAAACTCATGGCAATCTAACAAATATGACAAATATATATAAAAAAAACTAATTTTGAGCATCATAAATTTTAGAAAAGAATTTCATATAAATGTTTAACATTAAATATAATTCTCAATATTCAATCTTAGTAATGTTATTTAAAAAAGTATATAAAATTCAAACAATACATCATAAATTTCTTTTTTTTAAATTAGATAAAATAAAGCTAATCTATCAAGTATATAAACTTATTTTTAACATTATAATGTATCTAAATATTAATATAAGTACATAATAAAAATATAAATTCAAATATATAATAAAATACTTAATAATATAATTATGAAACAAATGCTAATTGAAACTTCTTACTTTGATATTTATTCTGCATATACTCTACCCATTTCTTCCACTCCTTAGCAAAAACTGCATGGGTCCTGTCTTTTAGGTATGCAGAAATCTTAGCCATTTCTGCAAAATTAGACATCTTCAATATCCATTCCTCTATGGTAGGTACACTATCTTTTTTCCAGTATTGACCAATCAGTAGTCTAGCTGCAGTGGTCATATATAAGATCAATCTCGTTTCAACCAGTGAACAATCCTTAACTATCCCCAGCAAAAAAAACTGAGGAGAAAATTCAAG
Source organism: Masticophis lateralis (assembly GCA_030761175.1). NCBI lineage: Eukaryota > Metazoa > Chordata > Lepidosauria > Squamata > Colubridae > Masticophis > Masticophis lateralis. The sequence continues at coordinate 207,054,160 of JAUDYJ010000001.1, forward strand.
CTTCTTCTTCAAAATGTTCTGCATAACTCACTAAAGTTTAATCCAAAATGTTTTCAATTTTCTGCAAGTCCACCAAATATGAAAATATGTTGCATCCAAACAATCACACCTCCAACATTTAGGTTGAACATTTGGATACATACATGATAATTTTTTTGGATCTAAATGCCATCTGTAAAACATCTTATAAAAGTTTTCCCTCACATTCTGTGCTTGTGTAAACTTAACATTCTGGACCCAGATCTTTTCCCATGTTTCCAACATTACTGGTTCTGCAAAATTTTGTGCCCATTTTATCATACAATCTTTAACTAATTCACCCTCTGAATCTCTTTCTAACAATAAATTATACACTCGCTTAATATGCATCGGCCCTTTTCATTTTATCTGAGTCACCAAATCTTCATGCGACATTAGTCCAATTTTCTGATCTTCTCTCCATCTCGCTTGAAGTTGAAGGTACTGCAACCAAGTTAAATTCGTCCCTTCTTCCAACAGCATATTCAAAGGTTTCAAAATCCATCTGCTCCCATCATTAAAAAGCATCTCTTTATATAAAATCCCCCCGAGTGACTTTATATTTGGCAAAATCTGCCCAAGATCCAACCACAAAAGTATTTTGTAATCCAATTGAAGCTGGTGCTTCTTCCAAACTTTCATCAAAGCATGTCTCAAAATGTGACTGTCCAACTTATCTTCATAAAATAAATATGCATGCCAACCAAATTCCAGATCATGGCCTTCTATATTCAAAATTTCTGTTTTCGTTGTTCCAAACCAGTCACCCACTTATGTCAACACTGCTGCCTCATAGTATAAACGTAGGTTTGGAACTTTAAGGCCACCTCTTTCACGAACATCTTGCATGATTTTAAGTTTGACTCTTGGTTTTTTCCCATTCCAAATAAATTTATTTAGACCTGCTTGCCATTCCATCAAGGTTTTATCACTTTTAAGCACCGGAATCATTTGAAATAAAAACAGAAATCTAGGTAGAACGTTCATCTTAATAGCTGCTATTCTACCAAGTAGAGATAGTTGCAGTTTCTTCCAAATTTCAAGATCCTTTTGAATCTTATGCCACAATTCCTCATAATTATTTTGAAAAAGTTTTATGTTAGAAGCTGCAACCTGAACTCCTAGATATTTCACCTTTGTAGCTATTTCAAAACCTGCCAACCTTTCCAGTTCACTCCTTTGTGGTTCCAACATATTTTTAACTATCATCTTAGTCTTTTTCTGGTTCAGACTAAAACCTGAAACCAGACCATATTCCTCTATGATGTTTTTCATCTGTATGATTGATTCCAAAGGTCGTGTTAGGGTAACAACCAGATCATCTGCGAATGCTTTTGTTCTGTAATCTTTTTGCCTTACAACTATTCCATTCAAATTGTCAGAGTCCCGTAGAGCATTCAACAACACTTCTAAAGTTAAGATGAACAACAATGGGATAGAGGACAACCTTGTCTAGTTCCTTTCTGTATATTAAAATTGGTAGTTAAACTCCCATTAATAATAATTTGTGCAGTCTGTTCTTGATAAATTGCTGAAATCGCTTGTATAAACTGGTCCCCAAAATCCATTTTATGCAAAGTCTTTTTTAGAAAGTCCCAGTTGACTCGATCAAAGGCCTTTTCCGCATCCAAAAACACCAGCACCGCAGAGATCTGTTTATTTTTTTCAAGATATTCCAATAAGTCTATGAGTTGCCTGACGTTGTCCTTCATGTATCTACCTTCTATAAAACCTGCTTGATCCTCATGAATCACATCTTGAATAACTGGCATCAGTCTGTTGGCTAATACTTTTGCATAAATTTTATAATCCGTGTTCAGGAGAGATATTGGTCTAAACTGTATATAGTCTTAATGCAAGACAACATTGTGCATTTCCCCCTCCTTTTCTTCACTTACTATAAATCACTGAAGTCTTAGTACTTTCAATGGTCTGCTTGGATGTGGTCATCTCTTTAGCTTGATATTTACCTTTTAATTGCAAAAACGTACCCCCTCCTTTTTTTCCCCTCTAAACTACTATTTAATCAATGAATTTTACAATTTCTTGGAAACTATCAGTATTTTTCCCTATATTTATAGTATACAGGATAAGTGCCTGTATTACAGTAGATAATGTACAAGCATAACTCAAGTTAATATATATCCTTTCATCTCTGGCATGTTTGCAGATATCGTTACTGAGATAACATGATGAGTTAGCACAATTTCCTTCAATACTTTAGAAACATTGGGATTGCATGAAAGATAAATGTGTTGCTGCTGCCTGAGCATTGCACAGTCAGCATAGCTCCTTTTTTTAATTTAAATTTGCCTTGTGCAGATTTCTGCTGTAAAATATTCCTTGAAAGATAGGGGTCACAGAAGAATGTCCTTCCCCTGAATGCCAAATTCCGTCCTAGAATGCACTATATCCATGATGGTGAACCTATGGCATGTGTACCCAAGGGGCACACAGAGCCATCTTTCCGGGCACGAAAGCTGTCGTCCAACTCACCTTCAGTTGCACATCCGCATGCATCCCAGCTGATGTTTGGGCCTCTGCTGCGTATGCGTGCAATTCAGGGGACCCAGCTAGTTTTCAGAGCTCTCCGGTGCATGCACATGCATTTGTGCAAGTGTGTGAGAGTATTTGCACGCAGCGCACGCATACATAGATGGCATTCACATGCATGCATTGCACACGTGAAAACTGTGCACAGGCGCAGAGGGTGCGATTGTGAATGCAGCACACGGGGGGAACTGCACGAAAGGTGCACACATGCACAGGTGGTGTGATTGCACGCACAGTGCACGGGGGAGTGTGCAAAAGCCGCACGCATGTGCAGATGGTATGGTTGCCCACACAGCACACGGGGGAGGAGCTGCATGTTAGTGTGGATAGCATGCACACACACGAAGCATGTACCTGTTTGGCATTCGGTGAGTAAAAGGTTCACCACCACTGCACTATATGCAGCTATTTATTTATCTCCACTGAAAGAAAGCCATACTGTGCTTGCTGGAATACTTCTATATCATCTAATCACAACCTAGAAAAAAAAACCCCTCTTCACTATGAACAGGGAAGAGCAACTTTGAAAACAGAAGTTTTCAAAGTCCTCGACTTACAACCGTTCATTTAGTGACCGTTCAAAGTTACAACAGCACTAAAAAGGGGGGATTTATGACTGTTTTCACACTTACAACCATTGCAGCATCCCCATTGTCACGTGATCAAAATCCAAATGCTAGGCAACGCTTTCATATTTACAACGGTTGAAGTGTTCCGGGGGTCATGTGATCCCCTTTTGTGACCTTCCGACAAGCAAAGTCAATGGGGAACCCTGATTCACTTAACAACTGTGTTACTAAATTGACAACTGGAGTGATTCACTTAACAACTGTGGCAAGAAAGGTTGTAAAATGGGGCAAAACTCACTGAACAAATGTCTCACTTAGCAACAGAAATTTTGGGCTCAATTGTGGTCATAAACTGAGGACAATCTGTTATTAGATTTATCTATTAGGCTCATAGTTCTCTGTTCCAATGGCAGGTTGGTATTGTAAAAGTCAGCTCACTGCACCTTTCTGGCTTAGTGTCAGAGGAGAATAATCCTTATGCCTTTGGATTCCTTTTGTTACACTAACTTAATTCTTTCCTTCCATCCCAGCACAGCGGATGAGATCAGCAGATGAACCTTTGGAAAAGGAAAACAATACCTTTCAGCAAAAGCCCTCTGTTTAGGTTATCCATTTCTTTTTGTATGAATGACTAAGCAGGGAAGCATCATGCTAATCAGCAGTTCAGCAGCAAGGAAAGTTCAATCCGGCCAGCCATCCAGATATAAACTTTGCTCTATTCCAGCAGTGTTAAATTTATCTCCCTCATCTCCCTTTCCCTTCTGCTTCCTTTCCCTCCAGAGCATGCCTGTTAGTTTGTAAGCCTGAATTGATTCTGCTTCTTGTTGGGGTTCAGTTTTTTTTTTTAAATTTAAACATAGCATTTACCAATGGTATAGCGAATTATGATAACTGAGCATTCCTGTGGGAAGCCATTTTTACCTTAAAAGCATGATAAAATCATGCTTAAAATAAATAAAAGAGTGTTTAGGGGGAAGAGAGATTTAGCATGATCACCTACAATTTCTGTGGATGGAAACCTTCACTGGCTCACAGGAGTATTTGCATATTTTGAAGAGACATTAAAGAATCTTTCATTATAATAAATGCTGAATAAGCTACTTGATTGATCATTATCTATTAAATGGCCTGTCCTTATTAGGACAAAGTCCAACCAGATTTGTGTGTGTGTGTGTGTGTGTGTGTGTGTGTGTGTGTGTGAATGCCCACAAATATGCTCTGGAATGTTAACAGATCTACAAATACAAGAAAAAAACACACCCTTAATTAGGATGTCCAGGCCTTCTCATCTTTTCCATTCCTTTCCTATAGGCCCAGATGTAAAGATGCACAGCTGCAGCTCTACATTGCAGAGTCCCCAAACTCTTAAGTGTTAAGAAAAAAATAGCAAGTTTGCATTGGAACATAGTGAGAGGGGGAGACAGCTTGAGTAATAACACAGGAAGAGGAGAATGATATGGGGAGAGCTGTAGAATAATCTAAACCTTAATATACATAAGTTGTTATTTATATAAAAACTGTATAGAATGTAATAGTTAATTTTACAGCAAAGCATATATATATATATATATATATATATATATATATATATATATATATATATATATATATATATATATATATATATATATATATATATATGCGTCACTTCTGAGACTGGGTAAATAGGGATGAATTGGCTGATTTCCAAGTGAATACAAATATTGTACCTATATGATGTTTAGTGCCAGCCTTAATTTTGTATAGATGCAACAGCTAGAAGATTCAGGGCAGCATCCCCAATCACAATTGTGCAGAGGCTAATTGTGGTAATAGCCCAAAGTGGGTTATGTGCTTTGTGCATAATTAACCCTGTTTGGCTAGTTATTAGACACCATGGCTGAAGTCCCAGTATTCAGAACAGTTTCTTGGGCTTAGCCTTGCCCAGAGCTGTTCCAAATAAATATTTAATTTATTTTGGAATTAAAAGTTGTATTTTGAACACATATTTTTAAAATTACTAGGACGTACTTCCAAGCTATCAAATTTAAGACAATTATTGCTGCAGGGAAATATTTGGGGGACTAAGCTTTTGAAAAAAGTAGGTTTAATATCTAGGGTAAAGCATGCATAATGTGTGACGGAACAGTTTGGGAGATAGTCTAAAGTAATAATTAATATTATTGATATTTTAATTCTGTCAAACAGCACTGTCAAAGTATACATGAAGCAATCATTCAGAAAGCCAGTAATAAAGTGTTATGAGTGAGGAAAACAGAACTTGGACGCAGTAAGTGTCATCCATTTGCCACAATGCTGTCAAATGCTTCCGTTTGTTACATGTTTTTTTAGAAAACAACACAGTATGAAGCTGGCCTGGGAACAGCATCATGTTGGGCTAATCTAAAGCTGAGTTTGGATGTATGAAAACAACCTTTGTCTTTAGTAAGCACATCACAATCAAGCTCAGAATTAACTTATTTTACCAATTGGCGTGTTTCCCAATATGAAAGTAGCCAAGAAGCAGCAAAAAATTGTTTTTTTTAAAAAAGCAAGCGCAACCATAACTGAATCAAGCAAGACTTTTCATGGGTGAGGTTAGGGGGATTATCAAATTTGATTTCGTTCCTGCCTTGCATGAACCATATGGGTAGCTAGCCCTATCAGATTAGACAGCTGTATTACTGTAGTCTGAGTAAGTACAAGAAATGAAAGATATCCTCACTGTGTCGCCCATACACTCATAGCCCATACGTCCATACACTCCTAGCATTTAAACAAACATTTAAAGCTTTTAAATGTTTAAAAGCATTTAAACATTTAAAGCATTTAAATGTTTAAAAGCATTTAAAGCATTTAAAGAAACATTTAAAGCATTTAAACAAAAAGCTGCTTGGATGAGAGGCGAAATGTCTTCAAAAAAACCCAGAAAGTCCAGTTGCCTCTTGAAAAAGTACCTTTGGGACAACCATGACCAGGATGACTGAGAATCTCCATAGACTGCCTTAACTGCTATACAACTCTAGCTCTATTTATGTACATAGCTGGTAACCATAATCAGATGCACTTAAACTTCTTGCAATCTACCACGTTAGTCCTATTATTTGTTACTGCTTATGCTTCCATTCACTTTTGAGATTTAACCTCCCTTATTTACAAACACGGTTAATCATCACATAATAATCACATTAGTTAATTCGTGACTTCCTTTATTACCACTTTTAAATATAAATGAATAAACTGATTTTATACTCCTTCACCTGCTTACTTAGGAGGAGACCCTACTGAAAAACACAGAACAAACTTCAGAAAAGACATACTATACATTTGTACTGTTGTACTGTACATTTATAGGGTAGTGCTTTAAAGTTTAAAATTATGCTGGATCAAGATATAGGAAAAAAAAGAAGAAGAGCTGAGTGGAGGTTCAGAAAGAGAACCATTTCTAAAATGGTCATGGCCTGACATTATTGAACACCTTGCTTTAAAGACAAACTATAAAAACTAATGTTTTTTTTAAAAGAATGGAAACATTACAAAGTCTATACCTATTGAAGAAATTATAGAAAGGAGTCTACAAAGAAGCTATTTTAAAGGATCTGGAGGACCACTGGGGGATTACAGATGTCACCACTGGGACTGTTCTTTCTTTGGCTGCTCCCTACCTATTTGATATGGACCTTAGAAATAGATCCAGGTGTTTGGGAGCAGATTGACAAAGTAGAAGAATTGGATTCTATGATTGTTATTGATGATTAAAATTGTTGGTAAAGTTTTCAGAGGATGAGAAACAGGATTGAGAGTATATCATTGGACTGTATATCATTGGACTGTGTGTGGGGACTTTCAGATTGCTTTCCTGCTTTGCATGTTTGATTGTTAAGGAAATCTATGAGAGACCTCTCAAGAGTTGATAGCTGGGAAAAGAACTTTGTGAGAAATCTGACTGGTTTCAGATGTGAGGTAGGTACTAGAGAAAAAGGTACCAAAGCCTCATGATTTCTGTTTTACCACAATCCCGCATGAAATCCAAAGTAAAATATTTGTTTCTCCCTCTCCTCCTATCTTTAATGAAAGGCTAGGAAGGAAATAGTCCATCTATGGTATTGTTGTACTGTGAGGAATGAAGAAAAAAAAAAGTTCAAGATCAAGGACCCAACAGGTGGTAGCATCTAGCTAACCTTGGCTGACATCAAAAGACTTACAAGGGTCAAATCCAGCAAATACAGGTAGTCCTCAATTTACAACAATTTGTTTAGTGACCATTCAAAGTTACAATGGCACTGAAAAATGTGACATGACCATTTTTCACAGTTACGACCTTTGCAACATCACCATGATCATGTGATTAAAATTCAGATGCTGGGCAACTGGTTCATATTTATGACGGTTGCAGTGTCCCAGAGTCACGTCTGAGTCCCTTCAGGGAGAAGGGCGGTATATAAATTCAATAAAACTAAAAACTAAATGTGATCCCTTTTTGCAACCTTCTGACAAGCAAAGTCAAAGAGGAAACCAGATTCACTTAACAATCGGGTTACAAACTTACCAACTGCAGTGATTCACTTAACAACTGTGGCAAGAAAGGTCATAAATTGGGGCAAAACTCACTTAACAAATATCTCACAGAAAGTTAGGGCTCAATTGTGGTCATAAGTTAAGGACTACCTGTATTTGGATGGAAGATCACCAGGAAATTGGGCTACATTGGGCAGCCCAAACAAATTTCCAGATAAGGGTCCAGAAGAAAACAGTGAACAGCTTCCTTATTATTTCTAGGAAAACTACATAAAGCCTTTGCTAAACTGTAAGTGATGTGAACTGTCCGAACTCTATAGCCTTTTGCTTATGCAAGTAGTCTTTGGCTTATGACCACTGTTGTAACTGGAAATTCAGTCACTAACTGATCATTAAACAAATCATCACACAACCACGCTTGGTTTTACAGCCATTTTTACTATGGTTGTAAAGTGAAACACCACAGGCATTGAGTCACATGAATGTTAAGCAAATCTGGCTTCCCCAACTGACTGTACTTGTTGGAAGCCAGCTGGGAAGACCGCAAATCACAAACATGTGACTCAAGACACTACATCCATCATCAATGTGAACTGACTGCCAGGTGGCCAAATTGCAATCACGCACTGAGATAGTAATATGAGGATCATAACTTTTAAAAAGAGCCTGGATAGCTCAGCAGACTAAAAGCATTGTGATTAACTCCAGCTATCTGCAATTATTGTAAGCTTGAATCTCACCAGGCTCAAGGTTGACTCAGCCTTCCATCCTTTCTAAGGTAGGTAAATTGAGGACCCAGTTTGTGGGGGCAATAAGCTGACTGTGTATAAATATACAAAAGTATGAAGGCTATTGCTTAACGCATTGTAAGCCACCCTGAATCTCTGGAGAAGGGCGGCATATAAATCAAATTAATAATAATAACAACAACAACAACAACTTTGAGAATGGATTGTAAGTCACATTTTCCAAGGCCATTGTAACTTCAAATTGTTAAACAAGTGGTCATAAATCATGGATTACCTGTAATTCAAGTGTGGTATGGATACTTGCTAAATGCAGTGATACAGATTCTCAAAGCTGAAGCCTCACGGGGATAAAGTATTAAATATTTCTCAGAAAAGACCAACAGGCCTGAAATGTATGCATGGTACACAAAAGTTAGATTCATTTGACGGAATAACTCAATTAGCCATTCTCTTCATTAATGGACCATCTCTACATGCAGATAGCTTATGACCAACGATGACCTAGTGAAGAGGGGAGCAGCCATTTCCTCATCTGCTGGAAGGATATTACTCCCCGTTTTTTCCACCATTGGAACTTTTTTTTACTGAAGGGTTGGGGGACAAAGTTCCCCCCGTTTTCATGGTGATTTTTCTAGGGCCTGTTCAGAAAGGGGAAGAGGCAGAAAGCTCTAGGTTTAAATCCTTCCTGCACTGTTTCTCCTAGTTCTGAGTGCATGACACTTTCCTCAACCCAGTTAGTGAAGTTATGAGAATGAGAACAGAAAGCTTAGAAATATTGTCATTGCAAAAAAAAAAAAAAAAAAAAAACCCCAAACAAACCATACAGGTAGCTGTCCATTCCAAACAACCACAGAAATCAAGTCACAGGTGTTTGTCCTACAACTAGAAGTGAGCATTGCTCCACAAAATTCATTCAGATGCTCCAATTCATCTGTTTATCTCTAAGGGAGCATGCAACCTTCAATTGCAACAGACCATAAGATGGCTACCTGTCACTTAGCTAATCATGTCTATTTCTCTAAAATGATCGTCAGAGGTTCTTCTCCCATCAAAATATTGCTCCTCAAATATGCCTTCTTGGGTTTTCTTCCTTTGCCCTCTTAAATCATAGAAAGTACACCTTCAGTGCTTATTTAATTTCAAAATCTCCATTCCGAGTGCTCTCGAGAAGCTGATTTTAGTAAGACAAATGGCTGTGTGGACTAGAAATGGAAGCCTTTGTGCGAGAGATGCATATTTCTCCTTAATAATGAATGCCTTGTAGAAAGCACAAAAGGCCAAGGCTGGGGAGAGGGAGAGGAAATGCATCATCCACATCTTCATATTCAACCCTTCTCACATGCAAAGCTCATCCATGGCCCAGTAGCCAGGAACAGCAAAGGTGTCTCCTCCCTACTTCCTGCCTAAAAAAAAGGGCGGCTCCTTTCCCATGAACGTTCCCCCCCACCTCTTCTAGGCATGACACGTTGTCCACTGATTCAGAGCTCAGTTGTGGAGAGAATCCAAGCACCTCAACCAGCAAAGCCAGCTTCTCAGAAGCCAACAGGAGCCTGCTCCGTGCCAGAGGAACTGGGAAGCAGAGGCCAAACCTTTTGCTGCAATCAACCTGACAATCTACGTTGCCTTGACAGCCGCAATATTGATCTTCTTGCTTATCCTCAAGGAGACCAGAGAAGATTTCTCACCCAGAGAGAGAGACAATGCTTGTGAATCATTGATTTAGGAAATCAGCTCTCCCAATAATCGCAATTCCATTTATTTTTTTTCAAGAGGGGAAAATTGGGTGGGGAGGGGGGAGTTAGAGTGGAGTTGTGATCAGGAGCTGCACTGGTTTGCTGCCTGCTGGGAAACCCTGTTGTTTCTCATAGTCTGAATCATATGAACGAGACACATCATGCGGGGGGGGGGGGGGCGCATGTGGGAGTTGAAAGCAAAGGCAAGGAATATGTAGGAATATCTGATCGAACATGCAATGGTATCTTTTTCAGAAAAGAAAAAAAAGGAAGTTAATCTTGCTGTGCTTTTTGCCACCTTCTAGTGGGTGAATTGACTTAATCCGTGATTTCCATACTGTCTCCTCCACTGAAAAGGCTGTTCTACTGGGAGGATGTGCTATGCTGCAATACTGTAAATGAACTATACCTTGATAAACAACAGGGTGAATAACATTACAGAAGACTCTATTGTCACCTAAAAATGCTAAAGATACAGTATATTTCTGTGGCGTGTGATTTGAAGGATCCTCTTCAACCCACCACCCCCGTTTTCTCAGTCTGCTTCATTATTTCCTCGACCATTTTTATTAACGCACAAAATAAGGCAACCTGGAAAAATGTATCACTTGTGGCTGAGCATCAGCTCAAGCAACAATACATATTTTGATTTGAGCAATGGAAGGGCAGCGAATCTCTGCCATACCTTCTAGAAAATGTAACACCAAATTAACAACCTGTAAGAGATTAAACTCTTCCTCCTATAATGGAGGAACCTATGGAGCAAAGCTCAGTACACCCCAGCCCAAATGCACCTCTCTGTAATCGCCTTTCTCCTTGTTGCATCCAAAATAAATGGTCCAGCATATGCATCAGCAGGAGATAGGGACAATTAGTAACGGGGCCTGATAGGGACTACATAAATCCGGCAATGAAATATTCCCTTAACCCCTTTATCTTACCTGAGAAGAAGAGAGATAAATTACAGCATCAGCCGAAGAACCATTATCCATAGATCTGCATATGCCGTTTTCTCCTTACTGCAGCTGTCCAGGTTCCTCAAGATAGGAGCTTCCAAAGTCTCCCATTTTTACACCGTCTCAGGGACAAAAAATGATCCACCCCCCAAAAATTGAAAAGAAACCTTTACAGGAACCTTCTGCCCTGGCGTCTTTCTCTAAGGATCATACTGTGTTCCCCAACATCCGTAAAGGAGGGGGTGCTTGTGGGGGAATTAAAAAAAAAAGCAGGGAAGGACGAAAAGAGACTGCTCTGTATTTAAATAATGAAATGAAAACCAAGTCTGCAAATTAAGGGATAGCGCCATCTACCGGCAAAAGGAATGGATGTTTTCCCCCCTTTCTCTTGTTTTTGCACCCCTGTGACAGAAGCTGCATGGTTAGTCACATATTCTCATTTTAAGAACTAAAAATACACCAACTTTAAACAAGGAAACGACAGACGTTTTATCTGATTGCACCATTCAAAGGGGGAGGGGGAGAAGAGGGTGACAATAATGTAACCCCATTTTAGAAAACCTTTCCTCATGCATCCAGCCTCCTATGCCATTACTTATCTTGAGGCTCCCCCTACCCTTCTGTAGATCAATCACATTGAAATGATAGGAATGAAAGGGTTTTCTCAGCTCATCTGCCAAAAAAGCACTTGCAATATCTGTCATGGGTGGCTTTGCAAGGTGCAACTTTAAATTAGAAGCTTTTGCACAACTTTGGGATGGCAATCATCACCACCAACAAAGCAGGGAAGACCAATATTGCTAAGTATGTCTCTTTTATAGAAAAGGAAAGGAAAGGAAGGGAAAAGTAGTGGTATGGCTGTTAATTGAATCTAAGAAGATAAATTCAAAATTGTGCACTGCAGATCACCGAAGACAATTCTTCAGTGCAATCCTATATATATTTACATGACAGTAAATCTATGGGCTCGCTGCTATTTATCAGTACTATTTATCAAATGGCCCAGATATGTAAGGCCCTCTCATCACTTCCTCAAAAGCCTTTTGACATTTGTACTATCCATGACTCTGATTTTGGATCAATATTTTCACAGTTCACACTTTTCACAATTTGCCCTAAAACCTTTTTTTAAAAAACTTTGAACCAAAGGATAAATTGCTGAAATATTTTATGCCACTTTAGAAAGGTATTCAGTATTTGAAGGACTAGCATATAGAAAAGGGAAATTAAGTTACATTATGTATTATTATGCATACTGTATTACTTAAATTAAGGAGATGAATTACTGGTTTGTTTCTTTGTTTATATCCCACCTTCATTATTTTTACAAAAAACTCAAGGCAACAAACACATCTGGCTCCTTCTATTTTCCTCAGAACAACAACCCTCTGATGTGTGTTGGGTTGAGAGAGAGAGTTACTAGCCCTAAGTCACCAAAGTTGATTTTTCAAGGCTAAAGCAGGATTTGAACTATTAGTCTCCTGTTTTCTAGTCTGGTGCTTTGACTACTAGACAATGGGTGTCAAACTCGATCATGTCACATGATATATTGTGATGTATCACGATGTTTTTTACCTTTGCGGAGCTGGGGCGGCCGTGGCCTGTGTGTGACGCATCCGGTACATACGTTGCCAGTTTGACAGGCCTGTACTAGACCAAACTGGGGGTTATTGATTGATTGATTTGATTTGATTTGATTTGTACAGCCGCACATCTCAACAAGTGATTCTCCAAGTAGTTCTTCTTCATTATGTTTCATTCATTACTTCAGGCCTACTTTTTAAAATTAATTTTTAAATTAAAATCCTCCTCTTTAATATTCATACTTATAGTAATGATAAATGTTGATATAGTTGAAATATTTACTATATTTAATATTTACTATATTTTTATAGATTGGGATATAAACCTGTATTCATGAGATAGTCCCAGAAGATGATGATAGTTCTGATTCATTAATGTGGGGAAAAGAACATAGTATTATGTCTTAGCTATTTTTGACATTGTAATTCTAAGCAATGGTATCTCTTTGAAGTTTATTTTAAGCTTTAGCACTCTCTAAACCAGGGGTGTCAAACTCGCATCGTTATGGTGTAGTCACATGATGCATCAGGACTTTTTTCCCCTTCGCTAAACTGGACGTAGGCATGGCCAGTGCATGACCCATCTGGCCTGCGGGCAGGGAGTTTGACAGTCCTGCTCTAAACAGTATGATTCAAGGGAATTTCACTTAGCTTGGAATTACCCTTAAAAGAAAAAAATATATATCTGAGTTCTACTTAATTGGGAATGGAGAAGGCATTCATAGACATTTATTCTGGAAAACTCTTAGTAGCAAGACTATTTAGGGATCATTTATAATTGTAAGAAATATAATATCATTAAGGAGTAATAATCAATTATATTTGCTACTACTAAATTGTACAGGTAGTCCTCAATTTATAGCAGTTCATTTAGTGGCTGTTCAGAGTTACAACAGCAGTAAAAAACCCCTGACTTATGACCATTTCCCCACACGTACGACCATTGCAGCATCCCCATGGTCACATGATCAGAATTGAGACACTTGGCCACTGGCTCATACTTATGATGGTTGCAGTGTCCCAGGATCATGTGCTTACCTTTTGTGACCTTCTGACAAGCAAAGTCAATGGGGAAGCCAGATTCACTTAATAACTGCACCACGGTGGTGCAGTGGTTAGAGTGCAGTACTGCAGACTACTTCTGGTGACTGCCAGCTGCCTGCAATTTGGCAGTTCGAATCTCACCAGACTCAAGGTTGATTCAGCCTTCCATCCTTCCAAACTGAGTAAAATGAGGACCCAGATTGTTGGGGGCAATATGCTGACTCTGTAAACTGCTTAGAGAGGGCTGTAAAACACTGTGAAGTGGTATATAAATCTTTGTGCTATTGCTATTGCTACTAATTCAACAACTGCAATGATTCACTTAACAACTGTGGCAAGAAAGGTCATAAAATGGGGCAAAACTCTCTTAACAATAGCTATATTTCCTTAAGTCTGGAAATCAGCTCAAAGGACAGCAGTGCAGCTTGGATCTTTTGCATGTATAGTTTGCAACCCACAAATTTTTAATGTGCTTTTCCAATCTTACACGATCTGCATCGTTTTGACAAACTGCAGTTGATCCATGTAACCCATTTTGCAACAATGTTTTTGTGTTACAAAAATAGCCTTAGGTGTGAAAATTAATACATTTTCATTAAGACTGGAAATAGAATGCTTGGCAAAATTTAGCAACATCATTTATGGAGCAACTAACTGGTTTATAATGTATATCATTCCTATATAATACCATGTGAAATTTATAAGTATGCCTGGCATATGAAAGTTCCGTGTTTAGAATAAAAATGACTTCAAAATTGTCCAGTGTTTTTACACAAAGGCAAGCAGTATATTACTCTCCATGGTTAGCCACAGAACAATGAAGTGCTTGTGCAGTATATCTATAAAATATAAAGCCATTTTACTAATCAGTGAATCCTCAATATAGGTGGTCCTTAACTTACAATTATTTGTTTAGTGATTGTTCAAAGCTACAACATTACTGAAAAAAGCGAGTTGTGACTGTTTCTTGCGCTTACGATAGTTGCAACATTGCCATGATGACATGGTCAAAATTGGGACGCTTGGCAACTGGCATGTATTTATAATGGTTGCAGTGTTCCAGGGTCATGGGATCATCTTTTGTGATGTCTGACAAGCAATATCAATGGGAAAGCCAGATTCATTTAACAATCATGTTACTAAGTTAACAACTGTAGTGATTCACTTAATGACTGTGGCAAGAAAGGTCATAAAATGGGGCAAAACTCCCTTAAAGACTGTCTTGCTTAGCAACAGAAATTTTGGGCTTAATTGTGGTTGAAAATCGAGGACTACCTGTAATCTCTTCAGGGACTTTATAGAGTAGCGTATAACATCTGGCTACATTTTGTAAGCCATGTGAGTCTGCTTATAAAAGAAATGACGAGAAGCATTACATGAATTGGTTTACTGGGTTGAGCCAATGAAAGAAGTGAAATTAATTTGCTATTATCCATTTATTAAATGTGCCAAAAACAAGCGTTGTCCTAACTGTTTCAGAACCACAAAAGCAAAAGCATGTTGCTAAATGCTTGTTCCATTTAGATGTCATCTTTCCTTCAGGAGCATTAATTTAAGGGGCATAAACATTTTGCTTCACAAAAGCGGAGAGGTAAAGTGTGAAATGAAGTGAAATGAAGTGAGATAGAACAAGGTGAAGTGAGATGGGCTGAACGAGGATAATTCTGCCAAAGTCATCCACTGAACTTTGGTGGCTGACACAAAACAGATGGAACTGCATTAAAACATGCCCTATAAAACAACTTTCTGATATTTGGATACCCATTCAGGTAATATGACTATAGGCTGTTTTCTAGCTGTAATTCAGATTTCCAGATTTAAAATGTGGTGGTCCTTTGACTGTTCTATATTCAACAGAAAGAATATCAAATGAAAGGAAAGAAAATAGAAGCAGCTTAGAACAAAGTGGAAATAATTTCATTACAGAATGTCACTGAAGTGTTTACCTACTCTAATATTGTTAAGAAGAATTGTGAAGACCTGGTTCTTCACCCAGACCTTCAGTGAGGAAAAGAGCGACCCCTTCCTTCATCATACTTGCCATTATTTATTATTCATGTTTTACTGATTTTATTGTACTGGTTTTGTTTCATTGTTGTGAGACTCCCAGGGTCATTGAGAGTTCAGCAGCATGCAAATTTAATACACTCAGCCAGATATTTAGACTGAATATGGCATTTTTGTCCACTTTCAAATTCTTCACAAGGATCTGGTATAGGCAGATGTTATCGGTTTAATAATATTAAAAGTATCATCACAGGATGTAACTCTTTGCCATTGACTGATAGACAGCACTGTGAATGCTGATGATGTTCAAATGGTGTTGCAGATGTTTTGGAATTGCATCCCAAACTCCTGTTACTATTGGTACTACCTTTGGGTTTTTTGCCATAGTTGTTCTACTTTTATTTACAGTTTATTTTATTTTACTTTATATTTTTATTGCTACTATTATTATCATTATTAGTCTAGAAATGATACTTGGTGGCTCCCTAAAATGGCTCCTGAATGGTGAAGGGTCTTTTTCTCTCTTACTGACAATCTCCTGATTTTGCTGCCAAAGCTGATTCTTTGGTACTGCTGCTCCCTGAATTTGAATGTGAGCACTTAGGAATCAGCCAAGATGGCATTCAGACAGCTGTGGACCCTCATGGGAAGGGGAGTTTGAAGATTCCACTTCCCTTTAGAAAGTCATGATCATTGATCTTTCCTCTTGGCATTTCGTTTTCTTAAGCATCCCTGGGTTTCAACTTCACTTTTTCAAGCTTTTGTTCCATTTTGCTTTTTATGTCTAAAGGTTGAGTGACATTGCATGCTGATTTATCTTAACCCCCCACTGGACTCTATCTGTTCTTTTTTAAATCTTTTTTTCCTTTGATTTATGTTGTTCTGAACAACTTTTGCTTTTTCGTAAGGAAAACATAGCATGTTCTGGGATATCTGGGACTTGCAGAAGGAGCCATCATCCTGGAGTGGATAGACAATGGCTAAAATGATGATGCGGATGATGAGGATGAGACTCACTACAGAATTTTTGTATTTACTAATTTGCAAAAAGTTACATAGAACAATAATGTATCAGACAAGCAAATGTGGCTGACATCTGAAAAAGACTATTTGGTAATATGCAGTTCCTATGTGAAAGTTTTTTTTTAAAAAGTTTGTTGAAATGGTAATGAGTGTGAAAAATATTCAGATGCATTTAATTGCAGATAAATTGGATTCACAGAAGAATGTAATCTGAAAGTCATAGATTTGCTGGAAAGAAATATGAACTCTATAGACTTAGAATTTAAAATTACAACTAAGTTGATTCCGTATCTCTCCCTGAAGTTCAAACCTGCGTTCTTCTACAAGAGCAGAAATCTGATTGAATGGAAAAATGACAAAATGGTTCTTCCTAAGAAGATAGAAGGAAATTGAAGAATCAATTTACTACATCTAACTGCAAAACAATTTCATATGGACTTTTTTGGGAAGATAGATCGACTTTGGAGATTAGACATATCATATTTAACCAGAAAATAATTGATAAGAGATGTTATTAAGAAATAAACATGGATATTTGATCCAGGTCAAATCACTGCTGTTTTTTGGGACAATTTTGGATAGATAAGATGTTACAGTAAATTTTCAATGAGTTGATTACAATAACGGTGTGCCAGCAGAAGTTTTTGAAACTTTAATCTTGCATTTTTTATTATTATTTTTCTTCTTGTTAACTGTTTGGTCGTTCATATAGTGATAGGTGAATAACCTGAAAATAAATTTAGCAGTTTAAAAATTTGGGGGCTTTTGGGGCAAGGAGTGAGAAAATAATATTGTTGTAATATATGTAATATATGTTGTAATTATTCAACCTGGGGAGGAATAATATGTGTATATGTATTAATTTTTAATGTACTTTTTAAATGTCTTGTTTGCTTTGGGTTTTTTATTTGGGTTTTTTAATAAAGTTTTTTTTATTGTTTGTTAAAGATTGAAAAACCTTCAGAAACATAAGTGCCGTATTTACTGGGTGAGTTCATCTTCAATCCATTCAGAAAGAAATAAAGTTATGTGTTTAAAATTTGTAAGGTTTTTTTTTTCCTTTGCAATATGTAGCAAAAGATCATTATAATATTGATTTCAGGAAGTTTTAAACTGGATTAAGGATTCAGATTAATTTGAATTAAAGAAAGACTTAATTAAAAGGATACTCTCTCATGGGGAAATATTTTTTTATGTTTATACTTTGAACTGATAAGTAGACTTTGAAGTTTGGAAGCATCAGATGGTTAATTTAAAGGAAATGTTTGATGTTCAGGTCTAAGATGCTTTTGAGCTAGTTCGATAATGGAATTAAAAGATGTTATTAAAGAGAAATAATCCCGAGCTCCATTTTCGCTGGCAGAGGCACCGTGGCACCGTGGACCTTTGTAGCTTCCAGGACGGCCCTGTGGACCAGATCTAAGGGCTGATACCCCTGCTCTAACTAAAGACATTCAGGTAAGACAGCCCACTTCACATCCTACTTCACTCAGGGGAGAAATAGCTTTTCTACCTGCGCATCATCACACAGAAAGTTGGTAACAGTCAGAAGAATGGCTGATTCAATCCATATGGTGATTGTTGATAACATGCTATTTTACTTTTCAAAAGCTTGTTGAAGCAGACTTTGTTGAAGCCTTGATGGAACTTCAGAGGGTTTCTCTCAGGCTTCACAGAACCCTACAAAGCCATCTGTACCAAATTTATGGGTAGCATCTGATGAAATACTGGCTAAGCTGAACAAAATAAATGGATATCGTTTGTCTGTATTTTTACTCTTTTACTTGATGCTTTTTTAAAAACTCAAATGTTGCCCACTCAGTTCCAGTTTCAAAATTTAGAGAATGACTCCCATCTTCCAACAATTTCTAATCTTTAATTGTAGAAGCATCGTCTGACTATATGCAGTCATGGCAATGAAGCAAAAGAAATTTCAGAGTTCTTAATAAACCCTCACGGTAGTATAAAGAATTAATTTGCAATCCATATAATAAGATGAAGCTCAGTTTACGATAACAATAAACATTTTAGATAGTGTATATGGGGACCAGAGTTGCATAGTGGTTGTAAGGCTAGAAACCAGGAAACGGTAAAGTTTTAGTAATGCTTCAGGCATGAAAGATAGCTGAGTGACTTTGGGCCAGTCATTTTCTCTCAGTCCAGAAATCAGACTCAGGCGACAAGTTGGTCAGTATATTTCTGTCACACCCAATGGATTATCATTCAGTTGATGTAAAAGAAGTGGATCCTGCTAGGAAGGAATAAAAAATCTAGTTAGCTTATATAAAACTCTGCAGGTGTTCACTTGTTCAGGTATTCTATCCATCTTCGTGCTATTTTATCATCCATGTATTTATTTTACTTTTGTTTTATTTTAAATCATTCTCTTAAGTGGCATTAACTATTTTCCTTGATATTTCTTATTTGTTAAAATATAAAAGTAATAGCTCTTTCAATGACAAGTGTTACAGTACTATAGATCTATAATAAAATATATATGTGCAAGTACAAAGGTACATATAAAATTATATTAAAAGCTGTACCTTTTAATTTTAGCAACATTGGTCATGACTGTCACAAGAAAAATATTTTTAAAAATTATATAAAATTATACTCTATACACTGCTATGTTTCTTTAAAGAAAGTTGTGATTACAGCATTACATAGCTGTTGTGTTTTTAGTGAAATTATATTTTCACTAAGATAATGCTGAATAAATCCATTTATTTATAGTTTTAAGGATTATATGGCTGAATTAGTTTGTTGGGAAAGAACATTTCACAAGGACCTTCCATTTATTAAAAACTGAAATGACTAACAAATTATTTGCTGTTTTATAACAGATTAAATTTGCTGGCTTGCGGTAGGGCGGGTTGCAAATAATTATAGCTGTGTAGCTAAAAGCTTTTGAAACAGGGTAATTCCCAGGAGACCTAAATAAAAAGATTTCTTAAACACACTTCCATTTCATTATTGCCTAAAAGTTAGGCCGTCTAATTGTAAGACTAACTTATTAAGCTTTTCTGGGAGCTTTTTAAAAAAGGCATTATTATATGGACAAAAATTATTCCAGACCCTTAAGAACTTGCTTACAGTAATTAAAATATTTTTTTTACAACTCAGACCAGGTAAAAGTAAATATATGAACAACACCTTTTACCATCACATTTTAAAAGCATGCTAAACTAGGTTAATATTATGAGTGAGCAGGTACATTTAATAATCTCAGATTTCATACAAGGGGAGAAAAAATGCATCACTTTTGGCCAGGATAATTTATCATTGTACATGGAAATAGTGGCAGGATGCTGTCTTCTGCTAGATTGGAAATAACTTGTCCAATTTATAAATATATCTATGAAGGCCAGATAAAGCAACAGCCTGCTTGTGGAAAGGTAACTTCAATGGCACTGACTCCAATATACTGGGCTTTACATAATTAGGGATTTACTCTGTGATCCCTCTTTATCTGTCATCTACCTGCTCTTTATTTTATGGGAATGTGCATCCTAGATAATTTCTTTCTGTCTTTTTTTCCATGCATACACACCAGAGGTGGGTTTCAGCAGGTTCTGACCAGTTCTAGAACCTTCTAGGTAGCGGAAATTTTGAGTAGTTTGGAGAACCGGTAATAAAAATTCTGACTAGCCCCACCCCCATCTATTCTCTGCCTCCCAAGTCCCAGTTGATTGGGAGGGAATGGAAATTTTACAGTATCCTTCCCCTGCCATGCCCTCTAAGCCATGCTCACCAAGCCATGCCACACCCACCAAGCCACACCTATAGAACCGGTAGTAAAAATATTTGAAACCTGCCATTAATACATACCCATGGAACATTGCCACCCCTTCATGGCAAGCCAGGTCAGAAAGTACACATCACAACAAATAAAGGAAATCTACTTTACTGAAATAGATTATAATAACATATCTTGAAAGCCCAAGAGTTTTCCTTTCTCTCTCCCTTATACAAAACAGAATCAAGACAGGGTGAACTTGACTTTCTTTCTTATGCTTTCCTTTTTTTCCTGGGCTGTTTGTGTTTTCCCACATATTTTCTTCAAGACCATCTCTATTCTCCTTTACAAATATTTCTCTTCTGCTTTTCTTCTTGGTGGTATGTGGTCAGCTAGGAGCTTTTCGTGCATTTTCAGAAATAAATACCCTTTCTGTTACAGTTATAAAATCTGCTTTATTACTTCATGCGTCCCACTTTCAGGATGGCATGTGAGCATATGTATACATACATATACATATATACATATATGCAAATGCTTTTCCTACAACAAAGCTGAGGTCAATTTTCAATTTCAGGGAACAGAAAAACACAGCTGAACTTTTTGAATAAAAGAAACTAGAAACAGGCATGTAGATTTAACTGCATTTTATATTTTTGAATTATCTGAGCCACACACGCCTCTGCTATCTCATCACAAAATAGGTTTGTAACAAATCAGCAGTGCTATTAGCAGGTTTGCATATTCTGAGATATTTAATATTTAAGCTACGTAAGGTTTCCTTCAAAAATCAAGGGAAAAATAAAATTTAGCAAACAAATTTTAAAAATTTTCATGGAGAATCTTATAAGGAGTAGAAAAATGAATATTTCAATTACTGAAATATATTTGGAAGTTTAAATGACAGGGACTCAAGCTGGGCTCAAGAAGGGTAAGGAAACTAGAGAGAAACTAATGAATTATTGGCTTCTCTCTGAAGGACTTCCCAGTGCATATCCCCATAGGAAATGGAGGAACACAGCTGTGCTCTCAAAAAATGAACATGTACAGTGGTACTCGATTTACAAAAAAATGAACTTCTTTAGATTAGAAATTTGTTATCAAGAAAGCATTCTCTAGGGCACTCAGCCAGCAGATTAATGGAGAAAGAGTTACTGTACTTTTTGGAATATAAGACACACTCCCCCCCACTCAAAAAAGAGGGTAGAAATGTTGGTACCAAATACAGCCATTTTTGGCTTCCCAAAACCCCACCCTGCACATCCCGTTTTTGCCAAAAACAGGTGAAGAGGGTTTGGGAGGCCTGCAGAGTGCTCCTGGGGGCCTGGGAGGGCAAAAACCGGATGCACGGAGGCAAAAAACTATTTTTTTTCTTGTTTTCCTCTTGAAAATTTTGGTACATCTTATACTCCAGTGCATTTCATAGTCTGAAAAATACGCTAATCTCTTTAACATTGCCTTCAATTAACACACCTCCCAATATCAGCCTGAAGATGAATCAACCCAATCTGAAAATAAGAATCTAGGCAGGCAAACAGGCAGGTACAAATTGTACAGTACTTTATTTTGTTCTAGGCTCCATTCCAATTTAGGCCCTAGCATATAACTCCAGCCAGAGATGTCACTTATTTGCTGCTTGGCATAGATGAAAGTGGTAGTTCCAGAGATAGGTAGGAAGGTGAGAAAAAGGTAACAAGCCTGTTTCAATTCTACTTGCTTCATCTTATTGAAGATGTCACTGTATGAAACACCTTGTGCAATCTGCACTTTTTAGGATACTGTACGGTAGTCCTTGACTTACAATAACAATTGGAACCAGAATTTCTGTGGCTAGATAAAGATGGTTATTAAGTGAGTCATGCTCAATTTTACAACTTTTTTTTTCTTTTTGCCCTGGATGCTGAGGAAATCACTCCAGTTGTTATGTAAATCATGTGGTTATTAAATAAGTCTGTCTTTCCTCATTGACTTCGTTTGTCAGAAGCCAGCTGGAAAAGTAGCAAATGGCAATCACATGATCCCAGGCTGCTTCAATTTGCCATAAATACATGTCAGTTGCCAAGAGCTTAAATTTTGATCACATGACTGTGGAGATACTGTGGAGTGTGAGGACTAGTTGTAAGCACTTTTTTCAGTGCTGTTCTAACTTTCCAGTCAACCAAAAGATTCTGAGTTCAAATAGGAAAAAAAAATGTCGCATGGCAATTTTCTTCAGCTGCTAGTTCTTCTTTTCCTTCTGACCTCTCAGTTTTTCTCCTTCTATGGAGAACCTCTCTTCTTCCAACTAGTTTGTGATTGTGTTAGCAGTTTGGGAATTTGAGACAGACCACAAATTTGAGACAGACTGCAAGATACTGCAACTGTCATAAATATGAGTCAATTGCCAAGTGTCTGAATTTTCATCATGTGACCACGGGGATGCTGAAAAATGATCATAAGTCACTTTTTTTCAGTGCTGTTGTAACTTCAAATGGCCAATAAATGAACTATTGTAAGTCTAGGACTACCTGTAACTGAATATTGAAAGTCTGACAGAGTTTGTCTTTCCTTTCCTCTTATACCAAAAAAGATCAGGAAACCTTTCTTCCTCATGATTTCCTGTTTTGCTAACAGCTACTAGTTATTTCAGTGATGGCAAGCCTTTTGGGCTCAGTGTGTCAAAAATTCGGAAAATGGATAACTTGACCCTGTGGTTTATTGAACACATACTTCTCAACAAAAGAGAAACAATTCTCTATCTCCCTCCCAACCCACATCTAGGCCATCCTAAACAGCAGCATTTGGTGGCAGCACCAAGGCTAGGCCTGAAATAGAGACCCAGGCTTCTAGTTCAACCCTGGTGCCATGCTACCACTCCAAATGGCCACCTAACATCATGCTGCCATGTGCTGCTGTTCTGGGCAACCTAGATGAAAGAAAGATAGAGAATTGTTTTTCTTTTGTTTATTAATTTATGGTGTTTGACACGCCAGTAGAGTTTCATTCGAGAGCAGGTGTGTCCAACCCATGGCTTGTGGGCTGCATACGGCCCTGGATAACTAGTAATATGGCACTACAAGGTCATAAAAAAAAAAAAAATTAAAGGAAATTTCTTATTTATTTACATTAACTATGTTATATATTTTATATGTGGCCCAAGATGATTTCTCTTTACTCAGTGCAGCCGAGACAAGCCAAGAGTTGGGCACTCATGGCCTAGAGTTTTTTACTGCAATGTTGCCTCATGAATATTCAGAATTTTTTCAGAAGTGATATTTTGTAGCCCATAGACCAGTGATGGCTAACCTTTTTGTTGTTGTGTGCCAAAAGCGGGGAGAGTGTGTGTGGGGGGGGTGCGTGCGCATGCATGCGTGCGCGTGTGTGCCCACACCCATAATTTAATGCCCCCCCTGCGCTCCCCCTGCTTTTGACACGCAATGGCAAAAAGGTTACTCGTAGGCCCGTTTTTTGCCCTCCCCAGACTCCAGAGGCTTTCTTGGAGTCTGGAGAGGGCAAAAACGGCCCTCCCCACACTCCCAGGGGCCCTTCGGAGGCCAGAAATGGGCTGTTTCCCAACTTCTGATGGGAAAAATCAGCTGATGGGCTCGCACATGTGTGCTGGAGCTGAGCTAGGGCAACACTCGTATGCCTACAGATATGGCTCCGCGTGCCACCTGTGGCATGCGTGCCATAGGTTCGCCATCATGGCCATAGACTATATCTGAAAACGATCTGTCCTCACATTTAGAGTTAGATTTCCAATTTCCTGGTGAGTTTGTCTCAAAGGTGCTTTTTTTCTTTTTTTAAAAAAAGGCAACTGGACTATTTTTTTTCCTCGAGGAAAAAAATCTTTTGCTTCCCCTCCAAAAAGCTTCATTGGTTCTGACTGGATGGTGGGAGGGATGGAAGGATTAGTTCTGACAGAGTAGTAAGGAGGAGATGGAAGGGTGATATTTCTTTGCAGTCATCTGGTCATTAGCGCTCTCTCTGAGCTATTGAGGCCACTTGGGGGTTTATCTGTGCCCTCATGTCAGAGTGCAAACAGGTGCAGAACCTTCTTGGAACTGCTGAAAAGACTGTGTTGTAGACTGGAGATGGTATCGTATTCCTTCCCCTCGTTGAGAGATGAGGCTGTTCAATCTTAATATAGATGGCCTCTTTGATCCATCTTTCAAAACAGCAGTCTTCTCTATCCAGAATGTGGACTTTGCTATCTATAAAAGAATGACCTTTGTCTTTCCCCTCTGTTGAGAGAGGGCTGTTCAATTTTAACATACACGGCTTCTTTTATTTATTTATTTATTTGTTTGTTTGTTTAGATTTGTATACCGCCCTTCTCCTTGCGGACTCAGGGCGGTGAACAGCCAAATAAAAATAGTACACAAAAGTTAAACAATTTCTTTTAAAAAAAGCATATAACTTTGGCTAAAAATTAAAACCATTAACCATTAAATATTTAAAATACCCAACCCTATAATACAGATCTTAAAAATTCAGCGGGGTCAGGCTAGACCAGCAAGCTGAAAGAGATGAGTTTTCAGGGCCCGACGAAAAGTCCGGAGGTGAGCAATTTTCTCAAAAGTTCTCAGTTTTGGAGGAAGATCGTTCCAGAGGGTAGGGGCTGCCACAGAGAAGGCCCTCCCCCTGGGGGTCGCCAGCCGGCATTGTCTGGCTGACGGCACCATGAGGAGACCCTCTCTGTGGGAACGCACCGGCCGGTGGGGGGCTATTGGCGGCAGAAGGCGGTCCCGTAAGTACCCTGGTCCTAAGCCATGGAGCGCTTTAAAGGTGGTCACCAACACCTTGAAACGCACCCGGAAGTCCACCGGTAGCCAATGCAGCTCGCGCAGGAGAGGTGTCACATGGGAGCGTCCCATCGCTCCCATAATCCCCCACGCGGCCGCATTCTGCACTAGTTGGAGCCTCCGGGTGCACCCCAAGGGGAGCCCCATGTAGAGAGCATTGCAGTAGTCCAGGCGAGAGGTGACGAGTGCCTGAGTGACTGTGCGTAGGGAGTCCCGATCTAGAAAGGGCCGCAACTGGCGTATCAGGCAAACCTGATAGAAAGCTCCCCTGGCCACAGCTGTCGTGTGATCTTCCAAAGACAGCCGTGGGTCCAGGAGGACGCCCAAGTTGTGCACCCTTTCCGTGGGGGCCAATGATTCTCCCCCAATAACCAGTGATGGTGTCAGCTGGCTATATCGGGACGCCGGCAGCCACAGCCACTCGGTCTTGGAGGGGTTGAGTTTTACCCCTCTTTCAAACCAATGATCCTCAACATAGGTACCACCTATCTCCTTTTAGCAGTTCCAAGATTTCATGCCCATTTGAGGGTGCAGCTAAACCCTCTTCTTCTTCTTGTACCATATCTGTCATTGGATATTGGCAATCATGTTGGCAATCCTATTTTTATCAGCAGCTGCACGAAAAAGTGCTGCTGAATTTTGTCCAAACCTGTCCCTTAGATTTTGAAGCCATGATGTTCTTCTTCTGCTTGGACCTCGTTTGCCTTCAATCTTTCCTTGGAGATCAGGTATGCCGTATTTTTCCTGGTGTCGTATCGTATGTCCAAAATATTCTAACTTTCACTTTTTAATGGTTTTGATTATTTCCCTTGGCTTTCCCAGGCGGCTTATCATTCTCATTTCTAATTTTGTCAGCCCAGCTTATATGCATCAGCCAACTGTAACTCCACATTTCAAATGCTTCTAGTCTCTTCAAGTGGCTTTCTATTAGAGACCAACTCTCTACTCCGTAGAGCAGGATAGAAAAGATGTAATATCTGACAAGCCTCATTTTCAGTCTTAGGCTTATGTCGTGACTGCAGAAGATCTTTTTCATTTTGAAGAATGCTGTTCAAGCTTTCTCTATCCTTGTCTTTATTTCAGTGGTCATGCCCCAGCTTTCATGTAAATTAGAACCAAGGTATGTGATCTGTACCGAGATAAACCCCCAAGTACCCTCAATGGCTCACAGAGAGAGAACCAACAACCAGAAGACTGCAAAGAAATACAATCCTTCCATCCCCCCACTATCCAATTCCAACTGTTGATACCTATCCTTCCATTCCCATACCATCATAACTGATGAAACTTCTTGGATGAGAAGAGAAATGTCTTGTTCTTCAAGGAAAAAGCGTAGTTCAGTTGCCTTTTGGAAAAAAGAAAAGCATATTTGAGACTACCATGACCTGGATGATTGAAAATCTTCATAGACACCTGGTGAGTTAACTTCTTCTCAGAGACACTGGAATAAAGAGATAAAATTGCAATTGATGTACCACATCTGCCAAAGCCTATGAGAGGATTCTTCTTCTTTGGATCCTCTTACTTCCATTCTTGACATTAATTGAACTAAGGGCAACTCAGCAGATTAGCTCTTGCATGTCTGTGCACTCAAGGTATTATGCAATACATATCTTTTTATTTAATTAGTAATTAATCAGAAAACTAATTAATCAGAAAAAATAATTTTAAGCATGCTTTACTTAATTGGCAAATACAAATACAACTTTTGACCCTTCAAGATAAAAATCCATCACTCCCTAATGATTGTGGAATGCTTTAACATTTTGCAGAATTTATAGAATGTCTTATATTATTTATCTAATTCTATATGAAGTATTATTTTACTTATCCCAAATTTACAGTATAATTTAGAGCAGGAGTGGTGAAGTATGCCCCCATTATGATTTGGTACTTCAACTCCCAGAATTCCGGGGCCAGTCATGTTGGCTCTGGAATTCTGGGAGCTGAAGTCCACAAGTCATTAAGGGGCGATACCCGTGGTGAAATCCAATTTTTTTTACTACTGGTTCTGTTGGCGTGGCTTGGTGGGCGTGGTGTGGCTTGGTGGGTGTGGCTTAGTGAGTGTGGCAGGGGAAGGATATTGCAAAATCTCCATTCCCATCCCACTCTAGGGGAAGGATACTGCAAAATCTCCATTCCCTCCTCACTCTAGGGGAAGGATACTGCAGAATCTCCTTTCCCACCCCACTCTGGGGCCAGCCAGTGGTGGTATTTGCTGGTTCTCCGAACTACTCAAAATTTCTGCTACCGGTTCTCCAAACTGCTTAAAATTTCTGCTACCAGTTGTCTAGAACCTGTCAGAACCTGCTGGATTTCACTCCTGGGTGATACTTCCCCACCTCTGATTTAGAGCAATAATTTACTGTTATAACCTCGAACAGAAAAAGCAAATGTGAAATATTAGCTGATATGTGTCTTCATTACTTCTCCTTTGTGACAACCAAGAGAAATAAATCAAGAGTTCCATTTTGTATTAGCAGATTGCCATAGAGTTGCCATTCTCCCTAATCTCAACCAATCTCATCTCAGAGTCTGAGTCACACTTAATTTTGCTTCAGAAATGACTCTTTGCTGATTCTCAGAGATCCACATGGAAGGGGGAAGGTGATAAAATGGGCATCATGTTTATTTATTTATTTATTTATTATTTATTAATCGAATTTCTATACCGCCCTTCTCCTTCCGGACTCAGGGCGGTGAACAGCCAATTTAAAACCAATAACAATACGGTGAGTTAAAATGTACTAAAAGTCCATATAAATTTAGGCTGAAAATATATCGAATAAAACACTAAAACTCTAAAAATTTAAATAATTTAAAATAATTTAAAATTTAAAATATTTAAAAATATTTTATCCTGATGCAAATCCCAGAATTTATGTCCTTGCATCAAATGTCAGGATATAACAGTATATATACTAAATTGTATACAAATGCATAAGGGTGGTGTGCACAGTATGTTTGTGTGTGTGTTAAAAAATCATTTTGCATGTTTCATCATTATGATCGGAGAGCTAGTGGTTAAGGCACCAGGTTAGAAACAGGAGACTGTGAGTTCTAGTCCCATCTCAGGTATGAAAGTCGGCTGGGTCACCTTGAGTCAGTCACTTTCTCTTAACCCAACCCACTTCACAAAGGTTGTTGTGTGGAAAATAGGAGGAGCAAGGAGTATGTTTACCACCTTGAGTTATTTATAAAAAAATAATACAGGCAGGGTAAAAATAAATAAATAAGTATTTAGCTGCTGTTAACTACTTTCTGACTTTCATCCAGTGTCACTTCATCAATGTTGCTCTCCTGCTCCCACCCAGTCTTAGCTAGGTTGTAGCCTGGCCTTGGAGGGAATCTTTTTTCATCAGCAATGTGCAATATTCTCCCAAGGCTTTCTTTCTAATTCATTTCTAACCTTTTAGGCTGTGCTTCAGCAGACATTTATCATTCTGCTGCCCAGAGTCAATTGGATTAAGATAGACAGCTATAGAAATGGAATAAATACATAAATAAATAATTTTTCCTAGATTTAGCTTAATGCTATTCCATCGTGCCTTCTGATATTATGTAACTGATTTTGTTAACAATTGGAAATTTTTAAACTGCATTTTTTTTAACACTCTATACTACAACTTCCTATCGCAAGCCATTTTCAGTTCATCTTGTGGATTCCTTTATTCAAGCAGTAGACAGGTATTAATATTAGTATTTACCCCGGATGTTGTATTTTGAACTCACAGCCTATTTAGAAGTGTTGCTAACTCTGGTAATTGATATGATTACATGCCCTCTGAAGCTCATGGATTCCCCGCAGATAATACTGATCCTTTGGGTACCAGGCTGAATCTTTCTTTCCACCAGCAGAATTGTTCTTTTAAGAAAAACAAACAAACAAAAAAGAAGTGGCAGCAGAAGATGGGACAGTTATCAGTTATCACGTGGACCAAAACGAATTTCCTATACAAAACCCTGTTTGAAAAGAAGTCACATGGCACAGGGAAAAAACTACACACAACTAATGGAACAAATTCAGGGAGAGGCCCTAGAGGATATGATAGTGTTATCACACCTGTGAGGCAGCTTGGAAAGAAGTGGCCATCTTCTGAGTCAAGCACAACAGCAGCCTAGTCTGGGGGATGGAGGGGAGAGGAACCATTGTGCTGAGAGTTTCGGCAGCCACAGAATGTTGCCCGAAGGACAGAAATATTCTGCAGACATTGTGCAGTGTCACTTGCCACTTTGCCCATGCAGTCAGTTTGGCGCTGGGTGTGTGCGTGCGTGTGAGATGTCTGTGCACCTCTCCTTTCCTTGCCTGGAGGAACACAGCTATCAAGCTGTTGATTCAAGAAGAGCCTGTAAAAGACTGGGCTTCTCATTTATGCCTTCCCTTGACCAGTAGATGGAGCTGCCATGTAAGGTGCTGCGTTCCCCCCCCCCCCATCTTTTTTCTCTCTCCTCTCCCCCTTTCCCCCGTCTCCCCCTCCTAATGAGCTGTTTTCTGATATATGTTGGGTACCATAGAGTGAGCCTGAGAACAGGAAGCGGAGGCAGGAGCCACAAGGATTCTGGAAAGGTCTCTGTGTTTTTCTTTTCCTCCAAGAAGGCAGAAATTAAGTGAATATATAGACACCCAGCTAGAAAGAGAGAGAGAACCTTGTGGCCGCAGACCTGGATCATTATAATAGGAAGCAAGCGTGTTATATGTTTCTGCTTAGATGGATGTTAGGGCTGTGCTTCGTCCTTCCCTTTTCATCAGGTAAGTTGGCAAGCCATTTCCTCGGGCTAAGGGAGGGGGGGGATGTTAGCAACCTGAGATCTTTATGGAAAAAAGAGAAGCATCCAGTTTTAGTCTCTGGCTGGGATGTACAGATGCACCCAAAGAGGATCAGGGAAAATTTAAAGCCATGTTGGATTATCCAGCTGAAGTGATGCTGTACTGGTGGGTGGTTTTGTGCTGCTTTTTAAAAATTATGATTTCTATCTTTCGGTCCCCTTGCCTCCACCCCTCCTACCTGTTTTAGACTATAATCTTTTACACACTGACCTGAGCCCAACTGAAAGCTTTGGGACTTACCTCTGAGTAAATATGCACAAGATTATGCTGCAATAATGGCTTAATACTGTAAATTCTGCATTTTTTTCTCTTCCTCCCCCTATGGATTGGATCAATTGGTAAAATATGACTTTATCTAAAGCGAGACCAGGAGTGTTTTATATTTCCAAAGGAGGTCATGTTGCTTTTGAAAGGAAAGAAAGAAAATGTGCTTGACATTTTTTTTAAAAAAGGCTTTAGTATAGTTACAAAGCCCTCAAATCAAAGTGCCCTAGGGAAGAAATGCATATAATAGTCTATCTTATTTTCACAAGACTGCTTTCAGAAGAAGACACCCTTTTCCTTGGATTTTTGATCCTTGCAGTAGTATGCACTAAATCTATAAATATTATTTTTTCAACATGAAGTAGATTTTGTGAGGGGAGGAATGTGATCGCTGGAGTAGTGAAGATGAAAGGAACCCTACTTTCAACCTTTAATAAGAAGTTTCTGATGCAAGAGTGAGGCCTGTTAGGAACAGAAGCCATCATAAGGAATTAATTATGCTATATGTTAATTCCCACTAATGTATTTCCTTTGACAATAGTGGTTCCTGCTTGTATCTGTGCCCCTGTGCATGCTAATTAAGCAGCACAGCTTTTATTCTAGAATTATTGTACTGATCTGTATATCTTATAATTTAGATTAAATTAACCTATGGATATATTTACATTTGTGGCTTGTCCTAACTTAGATCATGTTCAGATCTCTCAATAAGATTGTAGTACAGAAATAATGGTTTTTCTTTGGAATGAATTCTATATTGTTACTGCTTTCCTGTGTCGGCAACAGAAGTTTTTGGAATAATAACTCAGTTTGTAGGTACTACCAAAACAGATAGGCCATGAAGAATGAATATATGTTAGGACTAGGTTAGATTTCAAGGATAAATGTTTTTTTAATTGTGTTCAATCATGAAAAAAATATGATTCTTAATTACTGTTATGACATATGAAAATATAAAGTATATATCTTTCTTTGGCTAATATTTCAGTACATTTTGTTTGGTAGAGATATCAATGGATCATGAGAAACAGCAGCCTGAATTTTCTCTTAATTAATTTTTTTCTAGTTCGTTGATTAAAGCAACTAGATTTGCCTGAAAATCTGGATGAGCAGTAGATAAAACCAAAGAGATATAAGAAACTCTAGCTCTTTGCTGCCTTCCAGTCATCTTATAAATATTTGCAGCTCAGATCAAGTTATACTTCCAAATGGTCAATGGTACTTCACCTTTCTCTTTTGAAAGAAATGCTTAAGTCTTCCTAAAATTAAATGTCTATTGGACTAAAAGCAAAAACTGAAATCACCACTAGATGGTAGCAAAGAGATAGAGACAATCTCAACACTTTTCTGCCATTGAGTCATTTTAAGTTTTGTGTCCCATGTCTGGTTGTCCTAGGATTAAATGTTATTGGAATCAAAGGTACATTGGAACATACTTTCAGATTATTTCTCCTATTACTGATATTAGTATTTTTTGAAGTCGACCAAACTTAACTTCCAAAAAAAGCTGTAAAAGAAAACAAGATTTTTATTACTTCAACAATGGCTGGGTAATGCTACAGAGATGTTATTAGTCATTGGCAGGGAAGTAAGCCCTGGAAATGAATATCTGATTTCTTCTTACTTCAAACTGAAGTCAATTTTGATGCCTCTATTCTGAAGTACAGGGTTGAAGATTGTTGTCTATGTATATTTATAATGTCTGTGCTTGCAAAAAATCTCTTCTATTCCTTTTTTTAGCTGAAGGCAAGAGTAAGACAATGCCAAAAGTAATATGGATCAGCAATGGGAATTAATTAAGCTGTGTCTGCTGTCTATCCTATTTTAAATCTGAGTGAGGATTCTTATTCTCAGATAATTAATGAAGTTATTTACATTAGTAGAAGTTATATATAGTAGATATCCAAATGCTCAATTCAAGGCATGGCCCTAGCATTTTCCTCTAAGCCATAGTTCAAATACAGCATTGTGTGACATTCAGTCCACATGGAATTTCTCAATTTTAACTCCTTTTATCCTGGCTAACCACAAAACCCTAATGCAATCTGCCTGCTATATACTTGGTAGCTGATATAGGGCAAAGGGAAATTGTGCACTATACTGGAATGGACGTCCACTGGTTTGGGCCACTATTGTGTTATCTGACAAGCAACAGGAATTTTGTAATAAGATGAATTTTATAGAATAAAAGGAGAGGGAATTTTGTGGAACTACAACATTTCCCTGTTTTACACAATGTTAGCTTTTAAACATAAGTTTAGTATTCTTCTGAAAGGGTCCAGCAGGTTCTGACAGGTTCTGGAGAACTGGTAGCAGAAATTTTGAGTAGTTTGGAGAACTGACAAGTACCACCTCTGGCTGGCCGCAGAGTTGAGTGGGAATGGAGATTTTGCAATATCCTTCCCCCAGGAGTGGACAGGGAATGGGGATTTTGCAGTATCCTTCCCCTGCCACACCCACCAAGCCATGCCCACAGAACCGGTAGTAAAAAAAAAATTGGATTTCACCACTGCGTGAAGCCCATGTTTCAAAATATCTTCCCTAACAGAAGATAAATTGGTGGGACTGAGCTATGAGTTTTGCTTCTAATGTCCTGCCTAGCCTTGTCTGTCTTAGTCAGCCTATCTCTCTTTCAATGCCAGGCCCCCAAACTAGATTTGCTCACAAATATCTGGTGAGTATGGAAGGAGTGTCCATTTGAAAGAGCCAGACTCTCTCACTGCCCAAGACAGAATGATCCAGGAGGACATTGTCCAGGGATCTGAATGTACCAAGATGAGAAAGAAAACACTTCCTTAACGTGGGAACAACTAACAATGATATAACACTGCTTCATAATGCAGTTAACATACCAGAGGTGGGTTTCAGCAGGTTCTGACCAGATCGGGAGAACCAGTAGCAGAAATTTTGAGTAGTTCGGAGAACTGGTAGTAAAACTTCTGACTGGCCCCGCCCCCATCTATTCTCTGCCTCCCGAGGCCCAGCTGATTGGGAGGAAATGGGGATTTTGCAGTAACCTTCCCCTGGAGTGGGGTGGGAATGAAGATTTTACGGTATCCTTCCCCTGCCACGCTCACCAAGCCACGCTTACCAAGCTGTGCCACAACCACCAAGCCACACCCACAAAACTGGTAGTAAAAAATTTTGAAACCCACCACTGTAACATACACTGCCTCACATGGGCTGGGGATCACGTAAAGTCAACATAAAAAAGACATAGCATAAAGAAGGTTGTTTGGCATGTTGTACTGTTGTTAACTAATGCTTTTGTGGTTGCATCTCAGGGTTGCTTGCCCTGAAGTATTGTATGCTGTAAGCTCTGGACAACAAGAGGGAGATTGATTAGGCCAGGAATATTCCTTTAGACATGAAAACCATGGGACCAAGGCAAAGAGAAAAGCATATTACCAATAGCAAGTTATCTTTATATTGTGACCATGCAAATATGAATATTATAATGTTCAGTTAAATGCCTAACATAATTTTATCATATATCTTCATCCATTCTGAGATCCAAGAAAAAGAAATAGAATTTATTTAATAGTAGGTTCAACAGCTTCAGACTACATTTCAGTTGAATATGCTATTTGCTTTGGAGAAAAATAGGAAACATTTATTTTTACTTCCTACATTTACCATTCAGGCCATGTAATCCTTTCGAAAGTCTAGCAATACATTAATTAAAAAATATTGAAAATATTAAAATTGTATTTCCAAATAAAACACCAATCAGCAAAGTTTAATTAGGGAAGAAGCAAAATTGGAAGCAGACTTTGGCAAGAGGATTAAAGATGATGTATGCCTTGTGTTGAATTGACATAAGTAGTGACACTTTCCAAGAAATGAGGAAATGGCTTGACTCATTTCCAAGCTATCCCTTCTTATCCATAAATGACAGATTCAAAAGCAATAGGTCTCATCCACCCACCTACCACAGAGATAGTGGATTGCAATATCCCACCGCCCAAAGGATCACTTGTTTCAAAGTTGGGGGAAATCAATATTTTCTCTTACATATGCATTCTGGTGTATATGTCCATCTGTCAATGGAGAAGCAAACTTTCAGCTATACCAAATATTATAAAATGATAAGAATCCCTTCTTGTGTTTTACCTAGTGAAGGTTTCCTACTTCTCTTCTAGGAATAACTTTTTGAGTTTAATGGAACTTATTCCATTGCCCCCAGATTGTTGGGGGCAATATGCTGACACTAAACCGCTTAAAGAGGGCTGTAAGAGCACTATGAAGCAGTATATAAATCTAAGTGCTATTGCTATTGCTATTCCCAAGTATGGTAGATGCCTAGTAGGGTTGGGTACTCTTGGAAAATGATTCAGAAAATGGGATGGACAGTGAAACACAGCAGAACTCTCTTATCATGTGTGGAAATATTTCCTTTAATTGAGTTTTGAACCATGAATCTTGCCTAGGATTGTACCCCTTTATAAGGCCTTTGTAAGATCACACTTGGAATATTGCTTCCAGTTTTGGTCACCATGATATAAAAAAGATGTTGAGACTCTGAAAAGAGTGCACAGAAGAGCAACAAAGATGAGTACGAGGTTAGAGGCTGAAACATATGAAGAACAGTTGTAGGAATTGGGTATGTCTAGTTTAGTAAAAAGAATGACTAGGAGTGATACGATAGCAGTGTTTCCCAAATTTCTGAGGGGCTACCACAAAGAAGAGGGGATCAATTTATTTTCCAAAGCACCAGAAGGCAAGACAAGAACCAATGGATGGAAACTAATCAAGGAGAGAAGGAACCTAGAACTAAGGAGAAATTTCCTGATAGTGAGAAGAATCAACCAGTGGAACAGCTTGCCTTCAGAAGTTGTGGGTGCTTCATCACTGGAAGTCTTTAGGAAAAGACTAGATAGCTACTTTTCTGAAATATTATAGGGCTTCCTGCTCGAGCAGGGGGTTGGACTAAAAGACCCCCAAGGTCCCTTCCAACTCTGATGATGTTCTGTGTGCTATGATTGAAGTTGCCTTTATTTTGGCTGCTATGTCACCCTGCCCTGTTTCCTTAGCTGTCAATCTAGTCTTCAATCATTGCAGCTATTATATAAACATACAATTTGTCATTTATTTCAGCATTAGCCACTAGAAATGGCAGAATATGAAGTTTGGAGCCCTATGGAAAGTTATATCTGAATAAACCCCATGTGAAAATAAGCCCCACTTAGGTTCCAGTAAGCCGATACAAGAATGAAGTAATCAACTCTGACATATAGAGCAAGTGTAATTGTTAATGCCTGAGCTTCAGTAATCTACTCAAATTATTTTCTTTCTAACCAAATGTTGATTGATCATAATGAGGGCAGAAAATGGATCCAATATTTCAGAATATTCTAAAGTCTTATGTGTTTGCTGAAGTTCCTAACTTGGAATTAGGAAGAGGAAAGCTGAGAGACAGGTAATTTGTTATTTGGAATATATCTCAACTTTTCTTTGCATATGAAAAGAGATTTCAGCAACAATCTGAGGTGCTTGAAACTGCATAGATGAGAGGCCTTTATCTATTTATATTTAATATTCCCCAATTTCTTCCTTTAATGGAAGCTCACTGACATCTCTTTTTCTTAACCTGGGAGGTTAAAATGTTAATATACTAATATTTTGGAACTCTTAATTTAGTTCTTAGAACCTAAGTAAATGTATTTTATCAATATGCTATTGCTGTCACTTTATTCCTTCTTAATATTATTTCATTCTGTTTTTAATATCCTAAGAATCACATATAAGTTATTTTTACATGCTTTTAAATTAAAATTTATGTTATTTATATAATTTTATATCATTTGGATCAATTTACACTGTGTGCTGTTATGTAACTGGTTAACTGTAATACTTTGCAGTAAAATCATAATTGAATGTGTTCTGTAGACTCTCAATTGAATAATTTGAGTTAAATGTCTGTTAAATGTGGGTCTGAATGAAAACGTTGTTATATCTGAAGTTTATGATCCAAAGTCTAATAAACTAAGGGTTTACAGTACATGAGTATTTAACTGTTTCTTGAGTTAATCACATATCTGCACTTGATCGTAGCAAAGGGTCCAAAAATCCTTGGAATTGCAGAGGTTCAAATCATTAAGATTTCTCCTTAACCTTTCAGATTGCCTATATTTAGGTTTTCCTGGTACATTATATAGAGAGTAAGGAAGATGATCTGGAAAAGATATGCAGGATCTGTTATCTAGGCAAACCGTACTGAAACATTTTTTTCTGAAGTCCAGAAAAAAACATTCGGAAGTGGCTTAGGCAGACACTTCCCCAATTCACTAAATTATAAGAAGGAAGAGGAGGTATTGAACAATCAGATTTCCAAGATAACTGCTCTTATAGCCATATGAATAAAATGAATAAAAGTTCTGGCTTTCCTGTGGAGTTGATTTCCTGGTCAGGTTTACTCAGTGGGCTGACTAATAGATACAAAAGTGAGCAATTGTAATAGGATTGGATTTTTTTAATGACTTTATGACCCCGGCATTGTGTGAATGGGTCCCCTCTTGTGTTGACTGGCATTTCCTACAGTTGACAATAGGGAAGCCCTGCAGTTGAGAGCTTGCCAATACAATGGCCTTTGCCCCCTGCCTTATCCTTGCTTTCCCATTTAATAAAAGCCAGTTTGCCCATGAAAAGCTTTGATACCCGGTGCAAGGATGCCATGATGCTCCAGAAACACTGCTTTTCTAGGCCCAAGATGGAGATTGGCATAGAACCAGCCTGCCCAAAGCACTGTTGAACTTTAGCATCTCAAACTGCCAAATGGAAGTTTTCTGTAGATTGCTGCAACAGGAGAATGGCATGGGAACTCTGGGGCAAGGTGGGAATAATACCAACCTCCATATATGGAAGAGTTCTTGATGTGACTGAAATTGGCCGGTGCTACCAATGAAACTTTTGAATATATTTGTCAATGGACAAATGGACAAATTTCACAACATGAAATGAACTGGATAAATAAATTGGGACCAGAACTTCCATTGCTAAGTGATGCAGTCATTAAATGAGATATTTAATGACTAATTTTCTATCTTTTTTTTTTTTTTGGCTACATAATCTGTCTTTTCTCACTTTGTTTGCCTTCAGAAGTTGTGGGAGCTCCATCACTGGAGGTATTTTTTTTAAATAAATAAATGCTTTGTGAACAATATATCATTTCCCCCTATTTTCTTGGTGGTTAATATGCTACCGAGTAACAATGATTAGGTTGCTTTAATCGGTGTGAACCAAAACTTTATATATCTATATCTATATCTATATCTATATCTATATCTATATCTATATCTATATCTAAAATAATAATAAGCCCAATTGGGCTTTTGAGCGCATGCGCTAAAATAAGCCTCCCCCCGAAAATATTTAAATGCAGAGCCGGAAATCAGGGAAGATGGCAAAAGGAGCCCCATCTTGCTCCACGTGTCCCAAAATAATAAGACTTCCCTGAAAATAAGGCCAAGCGCTTATTTTGGGGTTCAAAAAAATATAAGACAGGGTCTTATTTTTGGGGAAACACGGTATATATATATATATATATATATATATATATATATATATATATATATATATATATATATATATACACCCACACATACATATACATATATACATACAGTATATACATACATATATACATACAGTACACTCACACACACACACACACACACATGTTTTCGTAGATTTTCACGGGTAGAGATATGCAAGTTTTGGTATATTCAGGTCTTTTCCCATGTAAGATTGAGAGTATTTTGGCAATGTTTCAATGAGGTCCCACTTGTCATCTTCAGGCTGGTGTCTTCGGCTTCGTGCTTGTGCGAGGAAATCTTGATCGGAGCTGCCATCTCTCTATAAATACTGGTGGGGAGGTGTGGTGTGCTGGCTTTGTTGCTATGAGCAGGTTGGTTGCCTGTGTTGTTACATCTTGATTGGTAGATGGAGTTGATGTTTGCAGATTAGTCAGCTGTTTTGTAACATCCTATGTGGGTGAGGTCCTTGATGTGTGCCCATTAGTCTTTTGTGTTTTAACGACCTGGGTAATGGGCTGTGTGTTAACATCCTGAGTTCTAGTGTTGTGATAACCTGAGTTTTTTGATGTAATGTCCTGAGCAGATGGCTGTGATGCCACATCCTGGGCTTTGGTTTGGCTCCGACTTTGAGGTCTTGACATGTGTTCATGGCATGTGTCAGTTTGCTTTGTGTGGGGATCGGAGGGGGGTGCAGCAACTGGTGATACCACCGTGGTCTGGTTTCTGGATGGTGGTTGTATTTCATCTAAGGGATGGGTTTGGGTTTGAATCTGGTGAGAATGATTGGTGGTGGTGTCATGTGTTATCTTGGGTCCGCTGTTAATCTTTGTGGCTGGGACTCTTTTGTTGACTAGGGCTAGTTTCCAGATGTCCATATGCAAGAGGTATCGTCGCGTTTATTCATGTTATGGGGGTGTTTCTCTATTTCAATGGCTTCCATGATTATTCTCTTGTTGAAGTTTTGGAGATTAATTTGGTTCCTTCAAAGTCAATTTTGTGTCCTGTTATTTTAAGGTGCTGGAAAAGGGAGGAAGTTTTTTCTTATTTTCTGATTGCGTTCTTGTGTTCTGCAATGCGTGCATTTATTCTCCTATTGGTTTGTCCAGTGCATGTAGCTGGGCAGATTTTGCATGGTATTTCATAGACTACTTGGTTTTCTAGCTGGATCTTGTCTTTGGGGTTTCTTAAGATGTTGGCTATTTTTTGGTCAGTGCAGAAGGCTGGCTTGATATTGTGTTTGTGGAGAATTTTGCTGATTTTATCTGTGGTGCCTTTGATGTAAGGGAGGAGGGCGATGCCGTTGTCCTGTTCTGTGTCTCAGTTCTTGGGGGGTGTCTCCCTTTGGATTAGGTTGGTAATTGTGTTTCTTTGGAATCCATTAGAGATTAATATGTTTGTGAGAGTGTGTAATTTAGTTTTCAGGTAGTCTTTCTCCGCTACGCGTTTGGCAGGTTACAGGCAAGCTTCTTACTCAATCGAGGGTGAAGCCATTTTGTGAAGGGACTATAAGCTTTTCTGGAACCTTTTGGCCAAAGAGCAAGGTAAAAAAAAACACATCAACAAGATAAATAAGAAATTCTTACCCAAAAACAACTAAAATTGGTAAAAGAAACTTTTTACATCCCAGACCCTTCAGTCTCCGTTGGCAAAGATGAATTCAGGCATATTCTCAAACTACTTGAGAATACAGAGAGATGGGAGCAAACCATAGAAGGTAATTTTTGCCAGAATACCATTCTGTTTACTGAGGGCCAAGTAAAAATATTGAAAAATATATTAGAACATTAAAAGCATAATAAAAATATTAATATACTTATTCAGTTAAACAAAAAACCTTGTCTAATAAAAAAATAATAAAAAAGCAGTTGGATTTTGCAGTTATATTCCTGTATAATCTATTAGTTGCTTGATAAAAACAATATAAATCTCTGGTAGTTGCAATTGTTTAAACTCGAGCACAATCCTAGTACAAGGTCAATCCACAACTGCAAATCAAATGTGATTGTGGCTTGAAATAGCCCTTTCAGGCACTGTGGTCTGGTTAACATTGCTAGATTTTGCACATTTATTGCTTTCTTTTTCCCCTGTTTGCAGCTATATTGGTATTGATTTTATTACAGTCACTAACACATTGAGTTCCCCTCTTTTCTCCAAAACCATGATATCTATGTTTATATTTTATTTTTCTAATTCATATTGTGTGTGTGTTTACTAGGCTTAAGTGCTGCTTCAATTATATCTCACTAGGTAGCTGACAGATCTACTAAACAGTAATAAGTTTAAAAAGTAAACATTAACAACATGAAGATAAAAGCATAATAAATAACATCCCCAAAGCTAAGGAACAGCCATTATACAATAAGTCCAGGGATGGGTTCTACTTACCTTTACTACCAGTTCGCAAAGGGATCGCGCATGCGCAGATCACTGACGACGACATCTGGGGCGGTGGGTGGGGCCTCCCTCCAGTTTACTACTGATTCTTGTGAACTGGTCCGAACTGAATAAGTGGTTATTCACCACTGAATAAGTCTACAGGAATGGTATTCAGGGGACCCATCCCATGTACAACAAAGGTGCTTTTGTATCAACAAAACAAACTTTCAGTATTGAGACTGTTAACACATCGAAGGCATTATTATTAGTTAGGCTTCCTTTCAATTAACAGTGATCCTGAGTTGCTGTTATGTGGCTTTTCTTTAGAAGATCTAATAATTAACAGATTTCCATTTTATTCTTATTTTATTCTTATTATTGGCAGCATCTGATTTGTATGAATTAGATACAAATTTATTTGTATGAATTAGGTGCTGAAACAATTGTTCAAATATATAGGGGTCCTGCTTACTAATTTATTTCATTATTATAATGCTATAATTTTTACACCCTGCTGAGAGCTTTTATTTGCCTGAAAAGCAAGATAAAAGTCCTTTATATAAATAATCAAAACATTGTATGAGAAACTGACTTACCTGGGTGCAGATTAATATTTCGACTGAATGTTAAAAATACATCCATACTGTTTGCCAATAGATGAAGTGTTAATGTTGATAATAGCAGGATCGTAAGAGGAGAATGTTAAAATGTTTCTCATGTACTTCTCAGATTTATTCAAATTTATTCAATGCCCTCTGGAACGAATTGCCCCCGGAGATACGGAGGATCCCTGACCTGCGCACCTTTCGCCGTGCCCTCAAGGCGCTATTATTCCAACAAACTGGGCTGGCCTAGACATGATTTTTAACTGGGGTTTATTTTTAAGGATTAAGGCCAATTTTTTAATATGTTTTAAAATGTTTTTAAATTTTGTATTTGGATTTGTTTTACTGTTGGCTGTGCACCGCCCTGAGTCCTTCAGGAGAAAGGCGGTATAGAAATTAAATAAATAAATTAATAATAATAATAATAATAATAATAATAATAATAATAATAATATCTTTAAAAGAACAGGGGCTTGAAGAATTATGGGCAACTCAGACTTCAGGCCCATAGATATATGATATTGGTTGATACCTTAGCTGTAGAATGGAGTGCCTTATGAGTCCAATGGAAAATAAAAATACTCAGCTTGGATTTTTTGTAATTTCTTGCTTTATTTATTTAGTCCTTTCAGGTCAGTGATGACTATGGACAAGTCACTGCAGTTCTCTTGACAAGATTTTCACAAATAATTTGCCATTGCCTTCTTCGTATAGTTAAGGAAGAGTTATGCAGATGGGCTCAAGGTCCTTTAAATGGTTTTGGGCCTAAAGTAGGAATAGAATTTACAGACAAAATTCATTGCCTTCCAGCTTCTAGCCTGCTAACTTCACCATTCCACCAAACTGGCTCTCTAATTGATTTTATTGTTATAGATTTTCTCTAGGTCAGGTTAACACTGGTGTTCCTGATTCTTTTCTTCATACCATTCTCAACATGACTTTAAATATAAATAAAGTGATTTCATCTTCTGCAGTGCAGATTTGGATCATAGGCACAAATTATTGTAGGTTCTTTTCAGTTCAGGCAGGAAAAAAGAATTTGCACGTTGCTTATCTAAGGTGATTGAAAGAGTTCAAATGGATGTCATTCTTGCCATTCTGTTAATTGGCAATATTGCTTTTTGAGTAAGTGCACATAGCTTGCATTAGAAGTCAAGCTAGTATATGAAGAAATATGGGCTTCAAAATCTTAACTTAGTGCACCCTAACAGGAAAAAAAATCCTGTGGTTCTGTTTTCCCAATCCCAAACAACATTAATATATAATTTAAGATCGAACTACAGAGATTTGTACAAACATCAAGCTATTTTTCCACCTGCTTTTTTGAAAAAAGGGGGAAAAAAGAAAGCTTTTATTAAAGCTTTTGCTATCTGTGATATTTCTTCACCCAAGAATGATGAAAGCCATTTCATTTTTCAGTGTAAACAATGGCAAATTCAAATGGAGATTCAGCTGCATTTTAAGTCAGTCTGTGGAATGATCCTCAACCACGCTCACTGGAAGGAAGGCAGCATAAGTTAATACCATTAATATAGCTTTTCTAAATTTAGTACCTTCAAGTTGTGTTCAGCATCAGCTTTTGTAACTCCAAGACAGTAGTGCTGTAGAATACTTTCAGAAGAAATTATTTCAAGGGAATTTTTTCCTGAACAACTTTAAGGAATTTGAGAGAAAGACACATGCAGAAAGCAAAGTAGCCAACTTTTATTTTGGCCCTGGATTCCTTTGTATCATAAAATGTTAGAGAGTTCTAGCTCCACCTTAGCTATTATTATGAAAGCCCCTTGGGTGACCTCGGTCAGTCATTCTCAACCTAATCCACCTCACAGGGCTGTTGAAAATGGGGAAAATAGGAGGTGTGTTGGATATGTTTGCTGTCTTGAATTATTTCTAAAACAACAAAGGCAGGACATAAATACATAAATTCAAGTTGCTAGAACTTGAATTACAGGGATTATTTCCCCCCAGCCCCTTTCCAGAGAGCTTTGTCTTATTATAATAGAAGCCTATAATTCCGATAGATTACTAATCATGCTTTTCATGTACAAATAAAATTCTCTTCTCCCAAAGTAAAACAGTCTAAATTTCACTTTTCATTCAAGAACAGGACAAATAATAAAAACAAGGCTGAAAAGAAGTGAAATCACATCTATAGCTAGATTAAATACTGGAGTTTTCGATACAAAGATGAGTACTGTTATTTAAATGGAGTACTGGGGCTGTAGTATTGTTAAATGTGATTTTTCTTTATCTGAAAGTTTTCTCCGTCTTAAATATAATGCATCTCTGAATATTGATTATGAGAATAGATGTTCTTTAAGGTATTGTACCTGCCTGTTCTAATATGCTATAAAATTACCACACTATTTATAGCAAGAGGCACTTCACAGAATTGTGACGGTAAATCTGAAAATCTCGGAAGGAGGTAAAATCTTTTAGCTGACTTTTTTTTTTTCTAATGCTGGGAGAAAATTATTTGAATTGCCCAGCACTTAGGGAAGAACAAGCAGACAGGAAATTCTATAAAGTAAGGCAGGAATAAAAGAAAACCAGACTATGAAAGCTGTAAAAAATGTTAGAACATGGAGCGACAATGAAAGGAGGTGAATATTAACAGGAACAATAAAAGTTTGGAACGTTCAAAGTTTACATGCTGATTTCAGATAATTATTTGACCGCAAATCATTATTTATGTCAGATTTTTCAAAACTGCTGTTTGAGGTTTCTTATCAAAATATTCAAATAGCTGGTATTTGCTGAGGATTTCTTTCTTCCCCATCTTTCCATGTATAGTAGCAATCCCTTCCCTTCCCTACACCAGCTTTCAATAAATTACTGCATTACATTGTTCAATTTCTAAATCTTCAACCAAAAAAGATAAGTGAAACATAACTGATGGTAGCTCTTTAAAAGATTAGAAAAATGAATAATTGTTAATTTTCCTCTGAATCAAATGCTGCTCAAAATAACAGCCCCATAACTAAGGGTCAAAGAGCAAGCTAAAAGGAAAACAACCCACACTTATACCTTTTTATGTGTTATTTTTTTTGCCTCTTCTCTTTGACAGTGTATGTACCTCCATCATTATTATGTGTTTTGCTCTTTTTTTGTTATTAATTGAAAAGCGGTTTTTTAAAAAAAGAATCCACTGACTGGGAAAGTGTTCTGTTTCAGCCGCTGTTAAGGATGGGACTCCCTGAATTCATTTTGCCTCTGGAAGAAAGAAAGATTTTGTAGTTCAGGGCTGCTGCATATTCCACCCTAAGAATTTACATGAAATTCTGTGGCACGGTTTCAGAAATCAAAAAGGTAAAACATATTTTTTTCCTCTAAATGTTTCATTTTTGTCTTGGCAATTGTTCCAAACTTCCCTATTCTCATATCCACATAAGCCTTTTAGCACTTGTTCGATTTCTTGCTCTCCTTCCTTACTAGAACGGTTGATAAATCTCAAATTGCCTTTCAGCTAATTGGTTCTTCCCACTGTTACGGTTCCAAGCCCTTTCCCCCCCACATCCTCAACATAGATTCAGGATATTTGATTTCTTCTGGCCATGCTCTTTCTAAAATACTCCATCAGGGTGGCCGGAAGAAGAAAGAGCAAGGGCTAATACCTAGTCATAATGTCTATACTGCCCTGTCATCTGTCAATAAGACTCAAGCCATCAGCACTTAGACTGGGGA
The DNA here is from genome assembly GCA_030761175.1 of Masticophis lateralis. NCBI lineage: Eukaryota > Metazoa > Chordata > Lepidosauria > Squamata > Colubridae > Masticophis > Masticophis lateralis. The sequence continues at coordinate 207,098,704 of JAUDYJ010000001.1, forward strand.
AATATTCAGGGCTGGAGGATTGTTTCATGAAGTCATGATTTCTTATGCTTTGCAATCTTTTCAGAAAGTTAAATAGCAGTTAGCATGATATACACTCAGAGATTTCAGACTCTGCTTGGCTTTTGACAATCCTGTGGGACTTGTTCTTTGATACGAGTAACTCTGGAGTATTCTAGAAGTCTCTAGAGTGGAATTTGATCTTGTCCCAAAACATGAATGGTGGGATTAGGAATGGATTTCCAGAGGAAAAAAATTGCAGACTACAGGAACCAGGAGCACTCCTCAGGTGACCCTGAGGACACAAATAAACCTCCAACGACCATCTAAAAGGATGCCAATGACCAGCTGTCTGCAAGGATTATAAACCCTTCCATTCCCCACTATCCTGTCAGAGCTAAAGAAGCTTCTTGGATGAGAAGCAAAATGTCTTCAAAAGAAAAAACAGAAAAGTCCACTTGCCTCCTGAAAAAGCACCTTAGGGACAACCATGACCTGGATGGCTGAGAATCTCTACAGACTCTTAGGCAACGTCTTCCCTTCCAACATTATTTTAGGGATAATAACTGCCTTAAGTCATAAAGCTCATTCCATAGGGTGAAGACACACATGCAACTGTCATCCATCCATCCATGTACCTCAGCAGTTAACAGCATATGGCTGATCTGGTCTTGGCTCAGAATCTAAGCAGAGGGCGGTTTGATTAATAGTGAGATAAGAAATGCAAAAGGGATTGTGTGTATATGTGTGCAGGTATCTGTGTTTGATTATTTCTATATATTACCTATGTGTGTTATATTGACACTGTCTAATCATTTTTTATTTCACCTTGTTTTTTTGCAGGTCATTCTTATGCAATAGGCTAAAAGTAATTTCAATGTGCAGGATGAAAAAATGGCACAGACACTGCTGGTACCACCAGGACCTGACAGTTTCCGCTTTTTTACTAGAGAATCTCTTGCAGCTATTGAAAAACGGTGCGCAGAAGAGAAAGCGAAAAGGCCCAAACAAGAACATACGGATAACGATGACGAGAGTGGGCCAAAACCAAATAGTGACTTGGAAGCAGGAAAAACACTTCCCTTTATATATGGCGATATTCCTCCTGGAATGGTGTCCGAACCATTGGAGGACCTGGACCCTTACTATAGCAATAAAAAAGTGAGTTTTAATTAAGATTGGCTGGATTTTTAATAACGTTTGCTGGATTTTGCAAAGGTTTTGTGAACGCTTGATGTTCTCAGTGTGTATTCGTTTAAGCTTGTCTTTCTCAGTTCGCATTCAGAAAAAAATGTGAAAAACATTTTGCAGCATGGCTTTATGGGTACAGTTCATGGACTTCCTGTTTTATATTTATGCAAAACTGGCCCAAGGGCTGGAAAAAAGAAAAGAGAGATCTTGATTAAAAATCAGTACAAAAATGAGTTAAATAAATATAAACAACAACTATAAAAATTTAAAGCAAAGTACAATTATCTGAGTAGAAGTTAATGGTTGGGGGGGGGGGGGATGAAAGCAAGTAGTACACTATAGAACACTTTATATTCAGGTAGTCCTCGACTTACATCAGTTCACTTAGTGACAGTTTGAAGTTACAACAGCACTGAAAAAACTGACTTATGACCATTTTTCATATTTATAACCATTGCAGCATCCCCATGGTCATGTGATTTACATTTGGATGCTTATCAACTGACTCACATTTATGAGAATTGCAATGTCCCAGAGTCCCGTGATTCCCTTTTGCGACCTTCTGATAAGCAAAGTCAATGAGGAAACCAGATTCACTTACAACCAGATTCATGTTACTAATTTAATAACTGCAGTGATTCACTTAACAAATTTGGCAAGAAAAGCTGTAAGATGGGGCAAAACTCACTTAACAAATTTCTCACTTAGCAACATAAATTTTGGGTTCAATTCAGTGGTGGGATCCTCCCAGTTCGGACCGGTTCTTCCGAGCCAGTAGTGGTGATGATATGACGTCACCGAATCGGTTCTGCCCCCTGCCCCCCCCACGTTATTCTTACCTTTTATTTCGCCCCACCCCCAATCTATTGCTGCCTCCTGAGTCCCAGCTGATGGCTAGAGGGAAAAAAACTGTTTAAACTCTTGCCGCGGGGCTTCAAAGGGCTGCCCTACAGCTGATCAGTGTTAAAAGAAAACAAATGAGTAGACCGGTGCCTGCAAAAATACATGGGTAGACCATGCAAAAATACATGAGTAGATCAGTGCCTGCAAAAATAAATGGGTAGATCGGTACAGTTCTGCAAGCAGTTAAAAGCCTGGTAGACCAGTACCTCTGCTAAATCCTAAATAATTGTCACATGACCATCAAGCCACGCCCACAGAGCTGGTAGTAAAAAATTTTAGAACCTACCCCTGGTTCATTTGTGGTCGTAACTTGAGGACTACCTGTAATACATATATATTTAATTACACTATATCATCTTGCTTATCTGTTCTTGATCTCCTACTTTTGCACAGTACCTTTTGCAATAATAAAATATTTTCTTTTTTAAAAACAAAAGGAGATGGCAATAATTATAGCGTCAGCTAAGAATACAGACTCTCAGTATAATAAAACTCATCAATTTTATTATACTGAGTGGGTTTGCTCTCTGTTTAAATACTAGCAGCTTGCCCTAAACTAGATCTATTTTGTTTGTAATAGCTAAACTCATTTCTATATCTTAACTGATGGTAGTGTGGGAGTTGTGGAAGAATGTGACAAGAAGGTTCTATGATAAAGTTGCTGCAACAGCAAGTCAGGGAGAAAGCAAGTTATTTTGAAGGACGGAATTAGTCAGAATAAGTGTAGTCTCAATAAATTCCTGCAGCAGGTGAAGGTTGCCCATCACAAGTTCACAAGTTCATCAGAATTGCTGTTCCTCCAGCTAGGGGAGGAACAGTCCATGGTAGGCATGAAATGCTCCATAATACAGTAGACATTTAGCTGTTTGGTCCAAGATGGAGTGCCCTTTAAAGTTAATACTAAGAAATATTATTACCCATGGTTCCTGGCAGATATTCCTTAGCTGAGAGAGTGCATTAATTCTCAGCTGTAGAGTCTACTGTGCAGAGTTCCCAGTGACTCAGTCTCCACCCACAACGATAGCCATTCTGAGTCAGCCTCTGGAAGTTGGTGGGATATGACATTTGAATGGACATTATTATATCACCATAGCCTATTTTTCTTACAGAGATAACAATTATGTGTCACTTTGTAAGTTTGTAGTTGCGAGTTACAAACCACACAGTTTTCCTTGTACGTTGCACCATGTTTCGGGTCAAACCTGTCCAATCTGGTGCTCTCCAGATCTGCAACGACCAGAATTTCTAGTTCTGATCTAGTACAGCATCTGTATAATGATGCATTGGGCAAGTCTGTTCCAGTTCATAGATTCTCTTGCTCGTACACAGTAATAAAAAAGAGATTGTTTACTGAATACGAGAATATTTACCTATGCTTCTGAATTCATTAAAGTGTGGTATTATTGTGCTGATGAAAAAAATATGGACTTGATTTGATTCTGATCATTTTTATTTATGTGTTAAAAATGTGTATGTTGTCCTATAAACAATTAATTTGTTTTTCAATGTAACAAAATGTGACATTCAAATGGACAATAAAGTTAGCAGTGATGGTAATCATAGGTATTGTGATAACAAGAACATAAAAACCCCAACACCTTTAATTTACCTTATTTGAATCCGGATGATGAATATAATGTGCTGCATTTTCTTCAAAGGTCTATGGTATATGTATTCTTCATAAGAATATTCTAATCGAGCTATTCCTTGTGTGGTTTTTTTTCCCACAGACCTTCATTGTGTTGAATAGAGGGAAGGCAATTTTCCGATTCAGTGCCACATCTGCCTTGTACATTTTAACCCCTTTCAATCCTCTCAGAAAAATTGCTATTAAAATTTTGGTACATTCATATCCTTTTCCAGCTGAATGTCACAAATGAAAGTTGAATTGTTTTTCCAATATTATTTTCAAAAATAATTACTATCTTTACCCCTATGGTCAGAAAGAAATGTCTTTTGATGATAAAGGCATGTTTTGAACAGTAGTTTAGAATAAACAGGGTTAAAGCTCCTGGTAAAATATTTTCTCTCTGATGATATTTAGATTACAAATCTAAATGTTTGGCATTACTTAAATGCTTAATAGTACCATAGTATTCCCCCCCCCCCATTAATTGTACTAATGCATTCTATGTCTGTTCATGTCATTAAAAAGAAAGGATACTGTTGGAATAATTATGTATCTCTGGAGACATGAAATGTATCATCTCAACCAGGTGGCATAAGGAGCATAACATGGTCACAAAAGGGAAGTTGGGGTGGGGTGAGGAGATGAAGAAGGATAAATGTTTTAAGGGAAATGAGGAAAAAAAAATCAGTATTTGGATTCTTCTTATTAATGGGTATCTATTATTTTGGCTGTGTAAAGAATAATTAGTTATGGGAATATCCTTTATTCAAAAAGTTAAATAAAGTGATGAAGTTGTAATTAGAAAAAAATATAACTCAGTGACATTGTGGCCTCAGCAATTTGATGCTAAATTGATATCGTTTAGAATGTAGTAGAGTCATTAATGCTTGGTGAATAAAATATTGAGGTATCAGTGCCACAAATATATGGCTGGTTCATATAATCCAGTTCTCCAGTACAAGGAAAATACTCAGTTATGGGCAGCAGATTGTGCTGCCATATAGAGACTACTTGCTATTATTGGATGTTATGTAGCCTCATGATCTGTGGCAACCTGCTTATGATAGTTCTCTTAATACAAAGCATGATCACTTTAAATGTGCCATGTTTTCATCTATTTTTGCTGTAGCGGTGTCTTTGTGGGATTCACTTTGTTTCAGGGAAAATAAGGTTGGCTCTGTCATTAAATTTGTTCTGTCATTAAGTATGACAAATAATAAAAGGCTCAATATTCCTTAACTTGGGTTTTACGTTATTCAGCATGCTTATTATGTGCACTATTTTGACCAACTGTGTATTTATGACCATGAGTAATCCTCCAGATTGGACAAAGAATGTAGAGTAAGTCAAACTCTTTTAAAACTATATAAGCTATCTTTGTTTTTATGTATTTTCAATTGCAGATTTTAATGAGTAGCCTCAGCTGATGAACTGTGTTTCCTTTTGCTCCTTTACTCTAAATTGGTTTGTAAATGAAGTTATAGCAATAGCACTTGGACTTTTTAAGGCTAATTTTATATTTAAATTTCAATATAATTATATTTAATTATGATTAGCTTATAAATAAAGTGATAAATGTGTGACTGTGGAGTTATATCCTTCTCTGAAACTCCAAATTGCAAACTTGGGTTTCTTCAAAAAACGTCCATCTAGGTCAGGGGTGTCAAATTCACGTTGTCACGTGGCATCATGTGACATATTGGAACTTTTTTCCCCTTCGCTAAACTGGGCGTGGGCATGGCCAGTGCATGACACATTCGGACTGCGGACTGGGAGTTTGACAGCCCTGATCTAGGTACTGAGTAGATTGAGCGTAAACACTCATAGATAGGATGACCTTCAGACAATTAGAAGGATCTACAAAGCAGAACAAGAATCAGGGAATGGATGCCTAATACAACTTCAACACTTTAATTCCAACTACAATTGCAGTGCATCCCCATATACCCATTTACTCTTACTTCGGAGTAAAAAAATAATACAGCAAATAGAAGTACTGTTCCAGGTGCCTATCCAACAGCTTTTTAAAAAAGCTATTTCCATAGGGCTTGGAATTGCTAATTATTTTTAAGAGACCATATAGTGGCTTGCTAATTCCATGAATGGCATCAATTCTAGTTAGATCTTCAGAGTGGCATTAGTTTCCACAAACCCGCACCTTTTATTATTGAAGTCACTGATGTCATGACAGTGAGAACCTCCTTCCCTTATAGCTTGACCGCTTCTGCATTTCTTTTTTGTTGATCTTCCTTTCCTTTGGACATCCTCCCCTTTGTAGTAGTTAACCATTCATTTTCGTTTGGCCCACCTCATTTATACTACTACTTCCGGCCATTCAAATGATGCCTTGATGCTCATCGTGGCCCATCTTTTTTAAAAGCTGAGTAATCATGCTTCTCTTTTTGTGTTTACAATCCCTGCCTATTCAGCAGAATGTATGCATTGCTGCGCATATTCAAAAACAGCTTAAGGAGAGAAGAGGAAAGGAGGTTGTAGAGTCAGAGTAGAAAAAAGAAAAAAAAAACCCAAATTAATAACAATGGATCTTGTAGCAAAGGTCCACAAAATGACCCATACTTTCTTCAGAACTTCGACCAACTTGCTACAGTATACCTTTTTTTTAAAGGTCTTTTATTTCAGCCCCTTTTATGTAGTCTCCTGAAAGTACCACAATCAAACATTCACTATTTTAAAGTTCATTATTTCTTTCCACTCTGAAACAGAAGCAAAAGCAAAACTATATCAAATCCCATGCTTCTGGAAAGTTCCAGGGCTGAAGCAATTGCTTTTCTGAGCATGCGAAAGTTAGGCTAGCTCTCTCTGGGTTGATTTTCTTCCCTCTGGGTTTGTAAAGAGAGCTTTTTTTCAGAGAACCTTCCCCTAATTTTATTCTTGTTGGATCTTGTATCCTGTTTCTATTTTTGCAGTATTGTATTTTTAATTTTTATGTAGGATTGTTTTATATTGTGCTTTTTATGTGAGTCGCTGAGAGTTGTTCTAGACTGGGGTGAACATATGTTTCAAAAATAAATTATTTATGCAAACCTGAGGTTCCCCCACTCCCCAGGCACCAGCTCTCGGATGTGGGTGTTCATCATAAAAATGGACATTGGGAGAATGAGCTATTTATATAGGAGTAACAAGATTTTATGATGCATGAAACATGTTTGCTTTTTTGCTTTTTTTTTGCTAGAAACAAGAAACTTTTAATATATTTGCATATTCAATTTTCTACTAGAATATATACTGAGAGGCTGATTTATGTATTTGTCAACACAACTTTAGTTGTGATTTCAATGGATCATGGACACAGTCATCCAATGTGTCTTAAATTAGTGTTGCTAGGTCAAAATAAAATATATTAATATATTATTAATATTATTAATATATATTAATATATATTAATATTATTAAAATATATATTAATAGTGTATGTTACCTTCATCCGATCTCACTAGGGAGTTATACTACTGAACATTTGGGGAAAATTATTATTTCTAAAGTTTTATTTGTTGTTAAGTATGAAATCTGTGGGCAAATGAAGGAGTGTATGGAATTCAACGTTCTTCAACTTCCACCTGCATACTTCCAGGTACACATTCACTGGAATTTATACCTTTGAATCACTTACAAAAATCCTTGCAAGGGGCTTTTGTTTAGAAGGATTTACTTTTCTTCGAGATCCCTGGAACTGGCTTGACTTCAGTGTCATTTTGATGGCGTAAGTACTGTACTATACTTATTTTAAAAACTTTATAATGGACTTGAAATTGGCGCAAGAGTGTATCTCATTAGAAGGCATAGATTCCCTGGAATAAACAACATTCTGCCAATAGTGAAGTTTGCATTTCAGTAAAAATGCAAATGCTTACATAATATTGTAATCGTTTCTTTATATTTTAGAAATCCTAATCCCAACTCCTATTTAAATATTTAATAGGATGAGTTAGGACTTCAACACCCATAGCTTCCAACCAGGATGGCTAAAGGCTAAAGGGTATTAAGTAGGGGAATTTTACTGATGGGCATAGTACTGCAAAAGGACAAATTATCTAAATGGCCTTCATGAAAAAACACCCAGTAATTAGCCTAAGCTCTGCCTCAACTCTGAATAACTGTGGTTTAATTCTACAGGTATGTAACAGAATTTGTAAACCTAGGCAATGTTTCAGCTCTTCGAACTTTCAGAGTATTGAGAGCTTTGAAAACTATTTCTGTAATTCCAGGTAAGGAGTGGCTTGACAAAGGGCCAGGCCCCTGGTATTTCCAACTGTTTTTTGTGTGTTGTTATTGTGTTTGTATGTGAACTCCCCTATTACAGATATGTGACAGAGTTTGTGGACCTGGGCAATGTCTCAGCGTTGAGAACATTCAGAGTTCTCCGGGCATTGAAAACAATATCAGTCATTCCAGGTGAGAGCTAGGTTAAAACCAGAGGCTGACTTCTTAGTTTCATGGAAGTCACCCACTTTTTTTGTAGATAAGTCTTGCTGATCGCTGCTAATGTTACTAAAAGGCAGAAATCGGAAGATCTTTGCCTTTTCAAATGTAACATTTATTTTGATTTGCAAAGTCAGCCTTTGAGTTTTAAAAACAATTGCATGTGACACCTACAAAATGCACAGCTTACATGTTTTATTTTGGTTCTGGGTTTGCTTTATGTTGATGCTGCTGCATTTATAGATGATTTTTTTTTCTTGCACAATGGAAAGCTTTAATTAATACTATGGCTCTTGTATTGCCATATTTTTTAAAATATATTGTTTCAATGTGTCATCTTAAACACATTTAGAAGACTGCCCAAAAAACATGGTGAGATTTATTCCTGGACAGGATCCTACTTCATGTTCAGATTTGAATTAAGATGTTACAGAAGTTTTTCAAAATTAACGGTTAAAATAAGATTTTGACATGTATCGGGTATTCAGTTCCCAGAATTTTTAGCCAGCATGCTGGCCCAGAAATTCCAGGAATTTCTATCCCAATATGTCAAGACATATGAATGAACTGAAGAAACTTCAAAAAAAGTGTGAGATAATTTTTAAAATAAAAATAAATGATAAATAGAGATGTATACTTGTTGAATATATTATACCTGATTTTAGCCAAAAGGCCAAGAAGAGACTATTAATTAAAAGTCAAAATAGTCATCGCCTAGGATCTCACCACTCTGCTTTCACTTTTTTGGAGAATAATTTAAAAAATGGATTGCCTTACATGAATATGCCATTTTTAAACAAAAAAGGGAAGCAGTACATCTCATTTTGTATACCTTATAGAACAGGGGTGTCCAACCTTGGCAACTTTAAGACTTGTGGACTTCAACTCCCAGAGTTCCTCAACCAACAAAGCTGGCTGAGGAAATCTGGGAGTTGAAGTCCACAAGTCTTAAAGTTGCCAAGGTTGGAGTCCCCTGATATAGAAGATTTTTCTTCATACATTTTCATAAGTGCTAATGCTGCTCATAAAGCTTCACTGTTTCACAAATGGGACATGGCTGTGGCTGCATGGCATCTTAAATAGAATGGAAGAACTTTTGACATACTCTGATCAGCATTTTTGGTCCCTTTTGCCTGCAGGCCTGAAGACAATTGTAGGGGCCCTCATTCAATCTGTGAAGAAGCTCTCAGATGTCATGATCCTGACTGTGTTTTGTCTGAGTGTATTTGCACTAATAGGGCTCCAACTTTTCATGGGAAACCTGAGGCATAAATGCTTGCTGTGGCCATTGGACAATTCTACTTTCGAAGGAAACATCACTTCCCACTTCAATAGCACAGAGGGAGACAATGATACCTTTGTAAATATGACAGTGACCACTTTTAACTGGGAGGAGTACATTGAGGATGAAAGTAAGGATGCTTTAACATAATTGGATATACAGAGGGAAAAAATACAACCATATATATTATTGGTTGTGTCCAGCAGGGATCCTTCTACTAATTGATTTTTAACTAATTGCTAAAAATCATCTCCTTTCTTTTCCATTGACCTTAGCGTACTGACATCATTTGATGCAAATAAAACTTGTATTTTAAAAATTCTTAATGTTCTGTTGTGAATAAAAATCACAATGAAGTGATAATGGTGAAATTGTGTCATGGTGTCGTGAGCCATATTATTTGCTCCCTCCTTGACTCTGTAGACACCTAGAGGTTTAACATGGATTTAAAAAATAAATGTTTAACTTTTATGGATTTAATAAAATAATAAATTAGGGATATAATGGTAATTGGTACAGACCTCTACTTATCCAGGTGTGTATCTCACTGAATTCCCTCCCATTAATAAGGCTAAATGTTTACTTTAATACACACAATTAAAGGGCATCAACTGTCATTGGAAGAAGCATTCACCGTTCTTGTCTATGGAGATTCTTGTCTATGGAGATTCAGGTCATGATTATCCCAGAAGTGCTTTTTCCAAAAGGCAACTGGACTGTCTTGGACTGTCTTGGGTTTTTTTTTTCTATGAAAACATTTCACTTTTCATACAAGAAGCTTCTGCAGTTCTAACTGTCTGGAGTGGAATGGAAGGATTTACATTTTTTGCAATCATCTGATCATTAGCACTCTGACGGTCATTTGTCAGCTCTCTGAAAGCTGACAAATGACCCTCAGAACCCACTTGGTTGAAAATTCTCCTCAAAAAGATCCAACAGGATCTCCTTCATAACAAAGAAGAAAACAACAAATGGAGCAACATTGTCATTTCATACATTGCAGGAATATCTGAAAACTCAGGAAGATTTTCAACCAATACAACATATGTGCCCACTTTAAACCCAGCTATACATTAAGGCAGAAGCTTGTCCATCCCAAGGACAAAATACAAACTGAGCAATGTAGTATATGCAGTGCAATGCAGCGTGACATCTACAGACCTGTACATTGAGGAAACAAAACAACCACTTCACAAATGCACGACACAACATAGGAGGAAAAGCCCATCAGGACAAGATTCAACAGTCCATTGTATTTGAAAGACAAAGGTCACTCTTTTATAGACAGCGAAGTCCCCATTCTGGATAGAGAGAACCACTGGTTTGAAAGACGGACTAAAGAGGCCATATGCATTAAGATTGAACAGCCCACTCTCAACAGAGGAGGAGGAATACAACACCACTTCTCTTCACTTTACATAGCAGTCCTTTCAGCAGTCCTAAGAAAGCTCCACTGCCATTTGCACTCTGATTTATCCCCAAATGATAAATGATAAACCCCCAAATGACCACAGTGACTCTCAGAGAACTAACAACCAGATGAGCTGCAAAGAGTATAAATCCTTTCATTTTCCTCCAGTTATTTAAAACTGAAGAAGCTTTTTAGATGAGAAGTAAAATGTTTTCAAAGCAAAAAAACAAGTTCAGTTGCCTTTTGGAAAAAAGCACCTTTGGTATTCACCCTTATCTTATTCTCAGGATGCCAAGATCTCTACTGAATTCAGTAGGGCTAACTCCTAAAAATTGGGCATGGGACTGTAATTTAAGTTTTCTTTATACATACGATGATACAAATTTATATATTTGAATTAGTTAGTAGAGTGTTTCTAACAATGACCATCTAAATGTATGAAAGAGAAACCCTTGTTTACTTTTAAAATAAAATAAAGTTTTGCACTGTTATATTTTATTTGTTCTAATTTATTTGCTGTTTAATTCAAACAAAGCTCCAAGAGGCTTACAAAATAATTCAGAAAAACAATAATAAAAATGATAGGAAAAAAATAGTAGCATTTCAAGCCATAGTCCATAACTTCCATAAAAGAGAGTTTTCTTCATCACACATTTATAATTAACTGTAGCATTTTGATTTCATACTTCTGATGTTTATGGATCTATATTTAATATCAGCAAACAAAAATAGTACTGTAATTGTTTTTTCTTTTCTCAATCAGGTCATTTTTATGTTTTGGAAGGACAGCGAGATGCACTTCTTTGTGGTAATAGCTCAGATGCTGGGTAAGAATATTTAATATCCCACTATATTCCATACTATTGTAGTGTAGTTAGAAAACGTTTGATCTCACATGATCCAGGATATGCAGGAGCTACTCTATGAGAAGTAGGAAGTCTTATGAGCATAAGAGATGATTGTGCTTATTAGAATGATCATCCTAATGTAATGTAATTACCTAACAAGATAATGCTAGCAGAAATTAGCACACTCCTAGTTATGCACTGGTAATGGATTTATCCAAATATAAGGGCCCGCTCTTATCTATTATTTAACAAAAATGTTTGGCTTAAATAATCCAAATATTTGGTTTAAATAATCCAAAATTATTTAAACCAAAATGTTTGTAAAGCACTTTGATAATCAATGGATTACTTTTTGAAATGTATTTTAAAATTCAAAACAAATTGTGAGCATATCAAAATATCTTTAGAAAGATTGCCAAATTATTTATCAAGCAGTTGGTCTGCCAGAGTTGTTTAAAATAGCAGCAGAAAAACTAAAGGTTCCCCTTTATATCATTCTTGTATTTTAAAAAACAACATAAGGCAAGAGCTTTTTTAAATAAAACAGTAGAAAGACAAGAAATATGTATGTATCTTTCTTTCTTAAATAATTGCCAAGATAATTTGTGCATGCCGAGAATTCAACCAATACTTGGTTAATTCAGTGTGTAGTGGTGATAGGGAATATCATCTCTTGCAACATTATGTTTGGGATAAGAAAATGCATCATTGTCTGGCATTATTCTCTATTATCCTAAATTTCATCAAATTATTCCTGGCAACTTAGTTCATTTTCCCATGTTCTTCTTTTGCCTTTCCAAAACAAATTGCAGGACATTGTACAGAAAACTACATCAAAAGAAGCTAGGCATTTGGGGAAATCGGGGACTTTCTTGAACTGTAATATTCATTTACATCTGGTTTCTCTGAATCCAAGATATACGGAGCCTTATTTTTGAAGTTTATGTATTTGAATTCTGATTTTGTACTTTTGTTAATTAGCTGAAACTTTTGATTTTGGCTGGGAAACTTCTGCCTATTCAAAAATGTTTTCACAAGTTTTTGCCCTTGCCAAATACAATTTTTAAAAAACCCTGTTTGTAAATGTCATTTTAGAGATATACGTGATGCGTAATAAATTTAGAATGACAAAAGTAATTTATATGGGGTGATATTAATAATAAGCAAGCAAAGCATCAAAAGCAATCGCTTATTGAATTTATTTCCACCTATTATTTTATATTGTGCAATACCCTTGCTATACAATAACATGTTTTGTCAAGAATTAGTGTAAAAATACAGTAGTGTGATAAAGTGCTAAAGTAGGCAGAGGTTGCCAACAAGTATGATCATTATATGAATATTCAGCTTTGCTACTTTTCGTGAATATCTCATGGTTTACTCTAAAGAGCGGTGGTGGCACAGTGGTTAGAATGCAGTACTGCAGGATACTTCTGCTGACTGCCAGCTGACTGCAATTTGGTAGTTCGAATCTCACCAGGCTTATGATTGATTCAGCCCTCCATCCTTCCGAGGTCGGTAAAATGAAGACTCAGATTGTTGGGGGCAACATGCTGACTCTGTAAACTTAGAGAGGGCTGTAAAGCAGTATGAAGTGGTGTATATAAGTCTAAGTGCTATTCCTATTGCTAAATATATAGCTACTTCTGAAGAAGAAAAAATGACCAGGAATTCTAGTTCTGTAAAGGCTAACAATACTTATTATTTTTTCGGCTATAATCTTTTTATCACCAGGTAAAGACTAATTTCAGATAGCTTTGAGATTAAGAACTAATGTATTTTTCAGATCAAGCAAATGTCCTGGTCCAATATTAAAGACATTGGCCACTAGTTCAGGTGCCATTGTATGCTTTACAAAACATGTATAATGCATGTATAATCTTTTTGTAATACATACATTAAGACAGCTGTCTTTGAAATTAATGAGCTGTTGATCCTCCATCAAAAGTTAACTAGCTAAAAACTCTGGAAGTTGAAATTCAAGCAGTCACTTAAAAGATCTAATAAGGAAGAGGAGAGAAGGGAAATTAAAGCAATTCATATCAAGGGTAGGGTCTGTCGAATGAAGGCAAATATACGTGTTCCAGGATAATGTTGCAGGATCCAATCTGGATCTGTCCCTGGGACCAGAGGTTTAGTCTTCCGAATTTTCGGACTCATGCTGGAGCCCATCCTTAGGAGTCTGTGGGATCTGTGCACCATGACAACTTCTGGCAAACAACTCTCTTGGTATCTCAGCATGAATGGAGTATTAGTTATATAGGACTAAAATGTTCATTGATCTCAGTGAGATGTAAAGCGCAGCCAAACCCAGTTTTTTACACTCAGTCACAATCCGGAACATAATGGAAAATAAATGGTTCAGGTTAGAATTTAAAATGCCATTTTGAAAATATTTTTAAAGTGCAAATAACAATAATGCTCAATGCAATTCCTTTTCATAGCCAATGCCCAGAAGGATATGTGTGTATAAAAGCTGGTAGAAACCCCAACTACGGCTACACAAGCTTTGACACCTTCAGCTGGGCCTTCTTATCACTCTTTCGGCTGATGACTCAGGACTTCTGGGAAAATCTTTACCAACTGGTGAGGCAAGATTAATATGTATGACATTGGAACAAAAGCACCAGTCTTGCTGCTGATTTATTTTAATGTAACTAGCTTTTGCATTAGCAACAAAGAATTGCTACTTATTATATCTATTCGGTATGTCATTCTAGTTTTATGATTGCAGTCGTAAAATACCAGTGATTTCTAATAACTAAACTGATTTTTTTAAAAATCATGTAGATGAGTTCTTGTTTTGTTTGTTTGTCTTTCTTTCTTCAACTCACTTTCCCAGACTCTACGTGCTGCAGGCAAAACATACATGATCTTTTTTGTCCTGGTGATTTTCTTGGGTTCTTTCTACCTGATCAACTTGATCCTGGCTGTTGTTGCCATGGCTTATGAAGAGCAGAATCAAGCCACCATGGAGGAAGCTGAGCAGAAAGAGGCAGAGTTCCAGCAGATGCTGGAACAGCTGAAAAAACAGCAAGAAGAGGCTCAGGTAGCTTGCTTTTAGAAGATGTTGTTTTGGAATTGCTGAAATGCGGGATATATTAAATGCATCTTCCCGGATTTTTATTCAAGTGTGTTCCAATAGATAATGCATAAAATATAGGATGCATATCATGTTGCTAGTTACCACAGCCTGGAAGAGACAGAGCCACACTGATTTCATATGCTCCCTCTTCCTTTGTCATATGAGTTGTTTATACTGGACCTTTTCTTTCCAGAGCTTCTGAGCAGCTTAAATCAAAATATCCTATAATTAGCAATAAGAAGTCTTGTTACCATCCATATAGGAGTGTAGGTCCATCGCAGTGACATAATACCTCATCTCTGCATTCTAATGCCTTTGCCATTGTGTGTTATCAGGAACATACTTGCCTGAAGCTGGAGAAAAATGGGACCCGGTATCAACCCAGAGCGGGATGGATCCCATTAAATGGCTTGTGTGATGTGTTGTCGCCAACGTGGGGGGGGGCATTATATTATTCGATTATTCGATTATTTTCTTCTATTAGTTTTATTTTTTATATGTGATGTTTTTATATTCCTGTAAGCTGCCTTGAGTCGCCATGTGAGAATAGGTGGCAATAGAAATTTTCTAAATAAATAAAATAAAGAACAAAATAAATTGATAATGACAGTGTGGGAATGCAAGGGAAGGGTCATCTTGGTCCATTGTTGAATCTATACCTCCATCCATCTGGAAGCCCTCTTTATGGCTTCCCAATTGAGACTGAAACAGTGCCTCCTATTCTTGCTGAATTGATTTTATAAGATTATCCAAGTAACGCCCAAGGCAGTCTATTCTAACAATTAAATTGTTTGGTTAGAGCACAAGCAGTTTTTTTTTTAAAGTCCTATTTTTGTGGCCAATCAGTAGTTCTATTTAGGCATTTGCATGATAATTTTGAACAATGTAAAAAGTGGGAATACTTCTTTGGACTTCTCCCATGTTTTCATGTTCTACTTACTCCATCCTTGATTTTTCTAGCTTCACAACCAAGATCATGAAAGGAATACTCAATTCATAAATGCTTGATTATGAGTTCAGATCTCTGTGTAATCTGCCACCAGACTTCCAAGTCATAAGTGGAAATCTACTTGAATTCATGCAGAAGGAAGTACTTTTCTTCTCACCTCCCAACTGAATGTGTGGAGGTTGGAGAGAGCTTGTCCTGGACTGGGCAGGAGGTTAATACAACAAATACACACAGTTTCACCTTCTACCTTGTCTGAAGTTCTTAATAATCCAGTTGAACATGGCTCTTGTAGGGAATAGAGGCAGAATTGTATTCTATGTACTCTAGCTAAGGGAAGGTAACAGTGGGCTTTTTACCGATCTATTTGCATATGTGATTGAGATCCCCGACACGACTGAAGTTCATATTCATTTATACACTGGATGTTCTCACCTCCTGCTGTAAGAGATGTGGAAAACAGTTGATATAAGCGCAGTGTTGGCATTCAAGAAAATGTAAAAATAATGCAGTAGGTGAAAATAGTTCACCTTGGCATCAGTGAAGCTTTCAAAACACAGTAGAAGGAGTACAGTTACAAACTTTGACATCAACTGATTCTTAAACAGCTGGTTGGATTATCTGCTGTGTTAAAAAAAAACCCTATGCAGATGTTTCTAGAGGTGATTGTGGGTTAGCAGCCTCTCTGAACAAGCTAATTTATGCAGAGAGAGCTATTAGTCCATCTAGCTCAGCATTATTGACAGCAGGCTCTCCAGGGTTTCGAGCACAGAGACTTTTCTGCCTCTTTAGAAAGGCAAACGGTCGAACTCTGGGTCACACAAAGCAGATGCTCTGCCAGTCAAGTTTTGGCTTCTTAGAAATAGAAATAAAATAACAGAGTTGGAAGGGACCTTGGAGGTCTTCTAGTCTAACCCTCTGCTTAGGCAGGAAACCCTACACCACTTCAGACAAATGATTATCCAATCTGTCCTTAAAAACTTCCAGTGTTGGATCATTCACAACCTCGGAAGGCAAGTTGTTCCACTGGTTAATTGTTCTAACTGTCAGGAAATTTCTTCTTAGTTCTAGGTTGCTTGTTTCCTTGATTAGTTTCCATCCATTGCTTCTTGTCCCGCCCTCAAGTCCTCTGGAGAATAGCTAGACTCCCTCTTCTTTGTGGCAGCTCCTGAGATATCAGAACACTGCTATCATGTCACCACTAGTCCTTCTTTTCCAAATTCTTAATCAAAATGTAGATCCTGGAATAAAGAGGTCCTAATTTTTTTAAAAAAAACCTACTTCCTTAATAGCACCCTTATTAAAAACATTGGGGATTGCTATACTCCCATCTTTGCAGAAAACTATATTACCTTTGCAGGATCCAATCTGGGTTGGTCACCAGGAACAGAGGTTAAGTCTTCCGAGCTTTCAGACTTGTGCTGGAGCCCATTCTCAGGGAACTTCTCTCATAGAAAGAATGTGTACTGTCTATGTATACATTCTGGTAGAGAGAAGTTCTATGAAGATGGACTCCAGCATGACTCGGAAGACAAAACCTCTGGTTCCAGTGACTGACTCAGATTGAATCCTGCAATATTATCCTGGGATACGTATATTTGCCTTCATTTGTGTATTCCCTTTCTATTTCATTCCGAAGAAAACAATCCATAATTGATATTAGTATTTAATTTAATTGCTTTGTGATTGTGTATCCTTGGAATAATAATGGAATTCTCTACAAGGATGATGAATGTTGTAATCCAAGTAATACCAATTACCTGATCCTGTAACACAACAGACAACAGCAGCTGTGGCAGCAGCATCAGTTGCATCAAGAGATTTCAGCGGCGTGGGTGGATTGGGGGAGCTCTTGGAAAGTTCTTCAGAGGCATCTAAATTAAGCTCAAAGAGTGCTAAAGACAGAAGGAACAAAAGGAAAAAAAGGAAGCAGAAGGAGCTCTCGGAAGCAGAAGATAAGGAAGAAGTGGAGAGGTTTCCTAAATCTGAATCGGAAGACAGCATCAGGAGGGGAGGTCGCTTATCCTATGAAAAGAGGACCTCAACTCACCAGGTATGCTACGGTGTTCATCTAAACTATGAAGTAGATTCTAATATATAGTTCAGCTCCGAAAATCAGAACATGGTACATCAGTCCCACAATTATGGAATTTCCTTTTACAAGAATTTGGTATTTTTTTAGGAAAAAAATTATTATTATTTATTACTATTATTAAAGTTAAGGTTAAGGTTAAGGTTAAGGCTTATTGGATTTATATACCGCCCTTCTCCCGAAGGACTCAGGGCGGTGCACAGCTATAATAAAACACAAGTCATACAAAAATTAAAATCAATTAAAAGAATTAAACAAATTGGCATCCATTTTTAAAACCTCCCAATTTAAAACCCATCCAAATTCTTATTCAGACAGACCAGCCTGTTTGAATAGCAGGGTTTTTAGGGCCCTGCAGAAGGTATGGAGGCCGGGAATCGTACGTATTAAAGATCGGGGACCAGGGCAGGCTATCCATATAAATTCTGGAATTCTTTGCTATGGTTTCCATTGACTTTTATAGGGTAAGATAACAAGTCTGCTGATTTTGGATCAAAATGGGTATCATCTTTTTAAAATTCATAGCCCTGAGTGTGTTTTTTAATGTTTTTCCATATGTGTGAACCTTGCCAATTTGCTTACCATATTATGGAGTCACAAATTATTCTGTTAGTGACAAGTGTCTATTACAGGAAGTGCTTCTTTTCTTTCCAGATTCCGAGGCAACTATAGGGTTATGAATAGGGGATAATATGCAACCAATAGCTATCATGAACAACAGAAGCAACTTCAGTTACAACTTAAACCATTTGTGTTTGCGGGTAAATTATAAAAGCACAAGGGTTTTCTTTACTTGTTCTTTATTAATATATTTTTTATCCCACTATAAGGAGGGAGGCTTGTATTGAAAATGTATTTGTTCAGTAAAGAAACAGAGAAAGAGGTGATAGAGACAAAGAGGAAGAGATATGATAGAGATGGAGATGATATTGAGATAGAGACAGAGATATTGATGCACCTTTTTCTTTCGCTGCATTTGATACCATCTGGGTTTTTTTTCTTTCTCATTCTTTGGCTCAGAAAGAGGGGCGGGATGGTTCAACAGTTAAAGACAGTGAACTTGTCAGCTGAGAGCCCGGGTTCGAGACCTGAGCTCCATGCAATGGGGTGAGCTCCCATTACTTGCCCCACTTCTGCCCACTGAGCAGTTTGAAAGCATGTAATTGTGAGTAGATAGTTTGAAAGCATGCAAATGTGAGTAGATAACAGCATGGGAAAGTAACAGCATTCCGTGTGCTTTTGGCGTATAGTCATTCTGACCACATGATCTCAGAAATTGTCTTTAGATTACGCTGGCTCCCTTAGTTAAGAATCGGCCCTGTCAGACACAACTGACAGGGAAATCTTTATCTTTTTCTCTTTCGCTCAGAAGGACCCCAAAACTACTTACAATCAATAAAAACAATAAAATCAAAATGGACAGTATACTGCTTATTGACTTTATTTAGCATATGATAAAATCCTGAGGCCTTCTCATAGTGATGTGTTTTAAGACAGGAGATCACAGGATTGTCTGGTTTCTTTTGTGGAAAAATTAGTCAACTCTGTGTCGCTGTCTAGGGAATGCCTGAGTTTAGGGATTCCTACACTCAAGGGAGGCTTCTTCCTTGTCCTCCACAGTATACTGTAAAAAGAAGAAACAGTTAAAATTAACACTATTTACAACAAGGGTACAGAACTGACTCCAGACTAAAAGCCCCACAAAAATCTCCCTTGAATCAAATAACTGCATGAACCCTTCTATGCTATTATCTTAGCAACAATATACAAGTCGTTTGCTTATAGCAATAGCAATAGCAGTTAGATTTATATACCGCTTCATAGTGCTTTACAACACTCTCTGAACAGTTTACAAATGTCAGCATATTGCCCCAACAATCTGGGTCTTCATTTTACTGTCCTCGGAAACCTGAGTCAACCTTGAGCTGATCAGAATTGAACTGCTGGCAGTGAGTTAGCCTGCAATACTGCATTCTAACCACTGTGCCACCACAGCCCCACTTTATAGTTTAAAAAAAAAAAAGGGGGGGGAGAAACAATGCCAGTAAAAATTCAGTAGGCAAATCTTGGTTAGAAAATTACTTTATTTCAGCCTTGGATTGAAATCTATCTTGGATTAGCAGAAGAAAATTAATTATAAACATAAGAACAAAATGCATTATGAATATGAAAAAAAAATATTTATTTAATGCCTTCAAGTCAGTTTTTGATTCCTGGTGACTTCCTTGGACTAGTTCCTGCAATTTTCTTGCAAGGTTTTTCAGAAGTGGTTTACCCTTGCCTGCTTTCTAGGGCTGAGAGGATGTGACTAATCCAAGATCAACCGATTTGTGTCTAAGGAGAGACTAGAACTCATGGTGTCCCAGTTTCTAGCTTGATGCCTTAACCACAATACCAAGCTGGCCCTAAAATCTAAAGTACAGCGACAGGATTGGATTTAAACTAAAATTAAACTTATAGCTCAACCTTTATATCACCTATTATGTTTACTAATAACTCGGTTCCAAGAAACAGATTTTTCTTCCTTATAAGTGAGGGCTAGATTTGAATCAGATAAAAGAGTGCATTACAATGTGCCAGATCTACTACATAGTTTGCTGAAAGAAGTGTTATTATTAATCCTTATAAAAGGAACAAAATGATCAAGCATGTGCCACTGACTCAACCAGACCAGGACAGATAAGTGGATATTCATTCAAAATGTGGGGCACTTGTATAAAAATACATGGCATCCTCTTCAGGAGAGCTCTTAGAAAGGAAAGGAAAGAAGCCAGACCAAAGATAATAATAAAGTTATAAAGAAAATAAATAAACAAAATAATAATGCTTCGGTTGTTCTGCTAAAATAATTTTATTTATCAGTATTCAAAGTGCTTCCTTGGCCTTTAGATATTCCATAGATACATGCATAGTTTTGTTTCAAGAGAGAGTTTATCAACCTGGAATCATGTTGATTATATAAAGTTGGGATTGGATAACTTTCTGACCAGTATTATAGCTTTAGCCAAATATATGAGTTTATCTTGCCAAACAGGGCTTCTAGGGAAATAAGATTGGCTTTATTTTGGAATCCAAAAATTTGCCCTCAGAAAGTTAGGTTGTATTTTCCCCAAATATAGAAATCTTTATAGGCAAGGGCCTGCAAATAGAAGATTTGCAATATTTACTCCTTGAAACTTCCCAGAAGCCATGGGTATAAACCTGCCTCCCATTTGAATTTCAAAAATATTTTTTTAAAGAGTATCAGATCATGGCCTTTGTGGGATTTGGGCTTCTCATGACCTTGTGTGCCATGAAATACCTGTAGTTTCTAATTTGCTCTACAGTGTGGACTCCAAGTTGCCATTTGTGTTTGATCCTTTTTAAAAAAAGAATTTTAAAAAACCTTAACTTTAGTTTTTGTGCAATTTATGTTAAATCTTTTCCTTAAAAGAGCACTTAGAGTTTAATATGAGTACTCATATTGATGAGGAGGAATGTCTAAATAAAATCGTTAGTTTGTTATCTTAAATTCACATTTTAAAAAATTGAACCAAGAGTTTTGTAAATGTTTGTATACTGCAAATGCAATGATCATTGTGAATCTAAACTACTGAAAAGAAATCAAAATATAGGAACAATAATATATGAATTGTTTGTGTGTATGTGGTTTCTTCTGACATTGGTGATGACTTTATTAATTCATAAATGCTACTAATGAAATATGCAGGGAAGGAGCAAAAGTTTCCAGTAAGGATTTCTTGTAGTGCAATTAAATAAAAGGATAAGCAGCCAAAATTGATTTTTTTTCCTGCTCTCAATGTCAAAATCACCACTTCGGTCTCCTGTGGCTGCTGAAAGCATCAACTGATGAAGCAGCATGATTAATAAATGGTGGATTAATTGCAGTAGTTTAGTTAAATAGATCTAGCCATTGAGTTGCCCCCATAACTGTATGCCACAGCTGGCTGGTTGATGTGTCTTTTTTGTCGTTGGAAAACATTTCCTTATATTTGAAGTGTTCCACTCAAGGAAGACAAAGGATGAATGAAATAATATATGACCCATTGTTCTTCTCATGTTGTCTTTAGAACAGATCAGAACTAGATATCTTAATTTGTAAGAATGCATATTAAAGATGCGGTTGTAGAATAATGTCATTTATTTCTTTAATTGATAACAGGGGTTCCCAACCTTTTCTATACCCTGCACCCCTAGAAAGCTTCTGATATATTCTTGCATCTCTTTAAAAAATAAATAATTATGTGCATATAATTACACAAACACACTATAATTTTGAAAGTTTTCGCACTCCCTGGAATATTGTCTCGCACCCCCAGGGGGTGCCAGCATCCCCAATTGGGAACCCCTGATTTATAACCTCTTTGCTTTCCTGAAAGATAACTGTCAGGGAAGCTGCTTCTCTACAAATAATTCCCAATAATAACCGGTTTGGTTTGTGTTCTGTTTTGCCTCCCTTACAGTCTTTGCTGAGCTTTCGCGGCTCCCTGTTCTCCCCACGGCGCAACAGCAGAACAAGTATTTTCAGCTTCCGAGGGAGAGCGAAAGATATTGGGTCAGAGAATGACTTTGCTGATGATGAACATAGTACTCTTGAAGACAATGAGAGCAGGAGAGATTCTCTCTTTGTTCCAAACAGACAAACAAGTGAGCGTCGCAACAGTACTACCAGTCAAATGAGCCTGTCATCAAAGATGGTGCCGGTGCTTCCTGCAAATGGGAAGATGCACAGCACAGTGGATTGCAATGGTGTTGTTTCCTTAATGGGAGGACCTCCTGCACTCCCTTCACCTACTGGACAATTTTTACCAGAGGTGATTAAACTACATTTGTTGTATTTGATCTTCTCTGAAATACTTATTTGCTATATATCTGGACTGTCCATCCTTTCATCTTAAGATACTTGGCTCTACATTGCCTGAGGGTGTGTCTGATTGATAGGGGTCAATCAAACCTCTAATCGATAAAAATCCTCTTTGAGAGTTGGGAAATTTCAAAGAAAAAGGGACGGAGGGATGGAGAAGTAATAATAAATTAATCTTGGGTGAGCAGGAGCTCTGTTTGTGCAGTCACTTCATCTGATTTTTCTCTTTCCTATCCTTGCACACCTTGACAGGTGTGATGATATATATTTGATATATCATCACACCTATAGTAACTTTTGTATGCTCTTTCACTAAAACCTGCAACATGCTATCATAAAAGTTTAATTCTTTTGTGATTTATTTTCAGATTATAGAGAAGAGATTTACTTTAAAGCAGTGTTGGTGAATCTTTTCGGCATTGAGTGCCGAAATGGGAGCACATGTACACGTGGGACTGCCAGAAACCGGAAGACCAGTACCGGTTTCTGGTGCACATCGGTTTCTGGTGTGCATGTGCACATGAAGACCAGCTGGCTGGTGCGCATATGTGTGCAAGAAACCGCACACTCAGCTTCCTGATGTGCACATGCGCCCAAGGGAGCAGCTCTTCCAGTTTCTGGTGCTCCCACATGCACGAAGACCAGTCGTAACCCGGAAGACCAATGGGCAACAGCGGGGGTGCCCAGAGAGATGGCTCTGCATGTCACTTCTGGCACGTATGCCATAGGTTCGCCATCACGGCCCTAAAGCTTTAAACTGAAAGATTAGTCTGAAACCATTTTGTACAACATAGAAAAAAAATTATTAAAATCAACTGTGAGGAAACATCTTACTTCCATCATCACATAATAAATGATAGGTATAATAGCAGTAACTGGCACACACAGATAAGATCTGCAAAGTCCCCCCCCCCCCCAAGGTTACATAAGTACCAAGAACAGACCAACACTCAATCTGTCTCTCACTCATAATTTTATTTTCAGGGTACAACAACTGAAACAGAAATAAGAAAAAGAAGATTAAGTTCTTATCAAATCTCTATGGAACTGATGGAAGAATCTGCAGCAAGGCAGAGAGCCATGAGTATAGCCAGTATCCTTACAAATACTATGGAAGGTACGATAGGATGTGAAGTCATTGTTTTAATGTAAAGTGTATCACTCTGATTTCATTCTCTCAAATGGAAGCAGTTTTACTGCTGAAGTCTTAGGCATATATTTTAATAGTTCCAGGATTCCAGTACTTTTTTCTTTTTGTGTCCCATCCATGAAGTGGGAAGGAACAGGTGGAATGTAGGCATGTAGGGATAAAAGTTGTTGGCTTCCAACATTCTGTGCCACAGCATGGTGGGGAAACTTCATTCAGTAGTGAATGAAGACCAGGTCAAAATATTAATGCTTCAGATTATCAGAGAAAGACACTTAAAAACCTTTAGCTAGAATTCATTTAAAGGCCAGCCTGTATACTTAAAGGTCAACTACTATACATAGAATCAAGTGATTATTTTAAAAATTGCATATTAATGCAACAATTTAAGGTGCTCTAGGACTCTGAACTCAAAAGAGCCGAGGTGGCGCAGTGGTTAGAGTGCTGTACTGCAGCTACTTCAGCTGACTGCTAGTTCAGCAAATCAGTAGATCAAATCTCACTGGCTCAAGGTTGACTCAGCCTTCCATCCTTCCGAGGTGGGTAAAATGAGGACCCAGATTCAGTGGTGGGATTCAGCCAGTTCGCACCTATTCGGGAGAACCAGTTGTTAACTTTCTAAGTAGTTCGAAGAACCAGTTGTTGGAAGAAATCTTATTTTGTTTTTTTTCCCTACTTTACAGGGCTAATCCTGTAAGGAACTGAAACATTCTGGTGTTGTTTCTAGCCTAATCTTTATTGCCCTGCTTACAGAAACTGCCTCTCTGGTTAACCCTTATTACATTGTAACACCTAAGGCATTACAACGTGAGTGACATTGAGTTGGCCACGCCCACACAGTCACATGACCACCAAGCCACATCTACCCAACTGGTTATTAGGGCAGAGAACCGGTTGTTAAATTATTTGAATCCCACCACTGCCCAGATTGTTGGGGGCAATATGTTATTTAGTATGCTGTCGATTGTTGTAAGCCTCCCAGAGTCCTCTGAGAGTGGGTGGCATAGAAATATGATTAATAAAAAAATAAAAAATAATAATAAGTAACATATTTGCAACTCTTTGGTTGCAATAATTTTATTGCTGCATTTTGTTACTGTCCTTAGCCACACAGAATTGTCAGTAACAAGATATGAGTAAATTTAAACAATTAACTCAAATGAGTAGGTAAGATAAAGCAGTGAAGGGCAGTCCATGATCTAAGTGTGCTGATTTTTCTACTTTCCACTGAAAAATTAAAGTCTTCCTTACATTCACCTCTAATATTTATTGGTTTAATTGCAGCAAATTCTTACGGTGAATAAGACTTAATTGCAGCTAAGACAATAGGTAGGAGTAATTGGTAGTAAGAGTTTTACCTGTTTCAGTTAAAATGTCCTGTGTCAGAATTAATTCTGAAGACTGGTATGAAAGCATGTTTAGTTATAAGAGTACATGTTTCCGTAGATCCTTGTTGTTGTCTGAGCTTGGTTGCAGGCATTTCATTACCTTACTGCACAGGTGTCAAACTCGATCACGCCATGTGATGTATCGCGATGTATCACAGCATTTTTTGCCTTTGCGGAGCTGTGGTGGGCGTGGCCTGCGCATGACACATCTGGCCTGCGGGCCAGTTTGACACCCCTGCTTTACTGTGTAGCATGAAATGTCTTCAAGCAAACAACCAAGTTCAGACAGCACCAAAGACTCCACAGTTCAGCCCTTAGCTACGTAACAAGCTCTTATTTTGCTAGATGCTTCTATCAGCTATGTAAATAAATTAGTAAGCAATAGAAATAAACATATATTTACTGTGCATTCTTAATTTTACAAGTAGTTCAGCAGAACACTGCAGAACACAGAATACGCTAAATTGAAAAAGCTAATACATAACTTTTATCAATCTCCAGAACTTGAAGAATCTCGGCAGAAGTGCCCACCGTGCTGGTATAGATTTGCAAATGTTTTCTTGATCTGGGATTGCTGGAGCCCTTGGTTAAAAGTAAAGCACATTGTGAATTTGATAGTGATGGATCCATTTGTCGATCTTGCCATTACTATTTGCATAGTTTTGAATACACTGTTTATGGCCATGGAACATTATCCAATGACTTCTGACTTCTACCAAGTACTTTCAGTGGGAAATCTGGTATGTATTTGACAAGCGGGATTTAAAATATCTGTATCTCATATGTGTGTCCAACATTTTTATGTAGGAATTGTTAAGGCAGTGTGCAGGACAATTTGCAAGGATTTTAAATTATTAAGCTTAAGAACTGAAGCCAATGCAAAAAAAAAATCAGTAAAACATTGAGGTATCCACTTAATTGTAAACAAAACTTAAAGAGCCAGGAAAATTTCATGGCATCCAACTGTTTTGGTCCTGTTTCAGAACTGCTGGTTTCATTTGTGAAAAGGAATTTTTTTCTTGCTATATTCATGAAATTCATGGGGAAAAGAAGCTATTGTACGAGGAAAAAAATATAGTGGCTGTCTCTTACGTTGGATCTGAAAAGCATACTCTTCATTTTTTTTATTGATTTAATTGAGTATGTGCCATTACGTCAGTGTCGACTCTTAGCAACTACATAGATAGATTTTTCTCCATGACGACCTGTCCCTAGCATGGTCTTTCAGGTCTCCCTACAATGTACTCATTTCCACTATAATTGAATCCATCTGTCTTGCTGCTGCTTCTCTTCTTTTCTTTTCTTCCACATTTCCCAGCATTAGACCTTTCTCTAGCTTTCATAGCAATATCGTTAGCATTTAGGCTTATATACTGACCCAAAGCACTTTACAGCACCCTTTGGGCAGTTTGCAATGTAAACATTATTTGCATATTTGTCCTCAACAATCCGAGCCTTCATTTTACCAACCTCGGAAGGGTGGAAGGCTGAGTCGATTTGAGCTTTGTCAGGATCCAACTCCAGGTTGTGGGCAGAGTTTGGCTGCACTACTGCACTTTAACCACTGCGCCATCAAGGCTCCTCATATAATGTATGCAAAATAAGCTAATTTCAGCCTGATCATTTATACCGTGAGGGAGAACTATTGAGTTGATTTGTTTGATCCATCTATTTATTTGCTCTTCTCAGGAGTCCTCTCCAACACTAAAGTTCCAAAGCAGCAATATGCTCCCTATCCTCCTTCAAACTCCAACTTTCAGGTCCATAGAACGTCACAGAGAATACCTGTGTATTACCTGTGTAATAAAAGAGTCACTTCTAGAGAAATGGGCAGTTATATAAATGTGGTCACTAAATAAAAAATAATAATATGTGGGAAAGACCTTGGGAGATGAGGCAAAGAAACGCTGCTGCCTAGGGAATGGTCAAATAAGGGACAGTGTAGCCCACAACTGCATAGTAGGTGGAGGAAGAGGCTCAGAAGTTCTTGATGTGTAAAGATGGAAGCAGGAGAATTCTACTTTCGGACTTGCAAGATTCTATTAGCTCTACAATTAAGTATAATTAGTTTATCTGGTCATATTTTCTGTCAGGTCTGCCTGGTAAGGCTGACAGTCTAATGTTCTGATCTTTGTTAGGTATAGACCAACAAAGATTTGTTAGCCAAATATGGTTTCCCAAGCCTCGTCATGCATACTTTCTAATGAAACAAACCAGACAGGAAGATCATTTTATTACAATTTATTTAGAATGTTCTGACTAAAAAGGATTCCTCTCATTCAAAGAGGGAACCTTGAGACCTAGCTTTCAGTCCCTTTTATAATTAATACATCATAGGAAATGACAAGAGAAAAGTTGATTGGACAGGACAAAAGTAACCCCTCCTTTGCATAGAAAACCAGTTATACGGAGTTAAAATATATTACGTGGGACAACGCACATGCCCATTTAAATGAGATTTGACAAAAGCAGAGGTGTAAAATTTAAGAGGTTAATGAGGAAAAAAAGTCATAAAGTTGTTTGGAGTTCACAGAGAGATAAACCAAGTATCAATTAGTGCTAATACTTTTTCTCTTCTCAGAAGACAAACTCCAGACCCCGTCCTAGCCTGACCTGAGGAACAAAGAAAGTTTTTATCTTGAAGTTTAGGAATGTTAGAAGTTATCAATCAAACCACTAACATCATCTAAAAAGAGAGAAATAAGAGAATTAAAAATAAGTCAAATTAAAATACAAAACAATTATGTTAATTAGCAAGTAGAACAATACTACAAAGTCCATGTTGTTGGTATTACAAAGTGCATCCTGTGTGGCCCACAAGACCCATCATGAAATCTGAATATTTTTCTCAGAAGCCTTCATGACTGCTTTCCATATGCTGGTCTGTAGCATATTTCTTGATTGCTTGTTCCTTTGGGTGGTTGATCTTAAAAATCAGAAGCTATCAACCTTTGAATTGATGTCTTCATTGTCAGGTCTAAGGCTGATTATTTCCATTCTGTCATTAGTTTGGTTTGGGGTTTTTTTTGTCCATTTTTTTAACTGTGCTCCTTGACTTTTATATCTGCAATTTATAAATCTTATATATTTTCAGCTAACCAAATAGTGCTGTCAGCATATTATTAATATTTATTTCTCCAATTTTGAAACCATGGTCATCTTTTTACAATGTTCTTCATTATATTTTGAAAACATTATTTCAAGTTTAAATTATACTTCATAAAAATGCAGGATGTTATCCAATGATTGTGAGGAAGAGGGTATGCGAGCAGAATTTTGCATATCCTAGGTCAGGGGTGTCAAACTCAATTTCATTGAGGGCTGCATCAGGGTTGTGCTTGACCTTGGGGGGTCACCCACTGGATTGGGTGTGGCCAGGGTGGGCATGGCCAGCTCGATGTCACTCATGTTGGGGGTGCTTCTGGAGGCCCAAGCACTCTGCCAGCAAAAATGGACTCCCGAGCTCCCTTTTCACTGGCAGAGGAACTGTAGGCCGGTCCTTCACTGTTTCCAGGGCAGCCTCATGGGCCAGATCTCAGCACTCCATGGGCCTTGAGTTTGACACCCCTGTCCTAGGTTGTTCCAGTTGATTGCAAAGGATATGCATTACAGATAGACTTGAATTTACAATCCATCACTTAGCAATCGTTCAAAATTACAACCTATCTGAAAAAGAGGATTTACAACCCAGTTCCAAAGTTCTGACAGTTTCTGCCACCCCCCAGATCATGTGACCAGACTTTGGGTGATTGACCAACACAGCTGCATTCAAGGCCATCTGCCAGGTCCCATAGTCACATGACCGCATTTTACAATGGCTTTGCTGAAAACTGCATGATAGTGAATCATTGCAAAATGATAGCCACAAAAAATCATAAAATTGTGTTTTATTGACAGTACAGCTCACAGTCATAATGGGCAGCTTCCATTATGGTTTTAATTTGAGGGATCTCTGTAATGTATTAGTAGCAGTATGCCAGAGGGTGCTAAAGAAACAGTGCAGAACAGTCTTAACCTAAAGAGTGTCCTACTCATCAAGGGGCAAGATTATTCCTTGAAATTGTCCTGAGGTTATCAGTGCAATGAAATTCCATTGGCAGTTTTCCTTTCTAAGGAAGACCTGTGGGAAATGACTACACAAAGCTCTTAAGTAGATGATTCCCTTTACATGAAGTCCACTATTACATTCAGTGTGATTAGTAATGTTGTTTGACAACATTATGCAATCTTAAATATAGTTAAGCTTCTTAATAGAGATCATTTTAAGAAATATTAAGGTTTATCCTATACACAATTCTATAAGCTGATTTAGTGGTCCCATCTTTGTTCATGTGTAAAATTCTAATGCTAGAAACTTTCTGAACCATATTGTAATCTCAGACCCACTTAACTTCTTAAACTTATTTGAGAGACTCATATTTCTGAAAGTACTATTAAAAATTGTTCAACGTAATATTGTTCCTTTAATATTGGAGAGAAAACAGTAGTCAAAAATAATAATTGCGCTATTGTTCATATGTTTAATTTGTTTTATTCACTCTTGAAACTCACAGTATGTTTTTTATTAGCAAATGTCACTCTTTTAATTTTATTTCATTTAAGCCAGAGATTTGAATACGTCCACCAAGGTATTAACTTCCATAGGGGGAAATAATATATTCATGCCAAAACTACATGGCAATAAGATGAAGCCAGGTAGAAGACATAGAGCTTAATGCCATTTATAGATTCATATTTGTGATCTATAAAGGCTGCAAATGTATAGTTACAGTTAATGAAAGGCATAGTTTTTTCCCACAGTCATCTTGATGATCTGGAGAACATGGTGTTGCTCTTTCCTGGATTATGCTCTAGAGCACAGAGGGTTATTCTAAACCCTATTCTTTCAAACTGTGCCCTTGAAATTCAGCAGCCAAATAGGATTTCCTGCTGAACAATTCTTGTTCTTGATTATTTTCACTGCCGAAAAGAAAATAGAAAGTAAGAAAAACCTGCGTAGGCTTATCATATCAGGAAAAAAAAAAATAAAGCAATAAGAATCCTGAATTACAAAGAAAAAACTTGTCTCTAAGTCCTGCCTCTCTCATTTGTAAAGACATCCCTAAGTCACTGCTCTGCCCCCAAGTCCTTATCCATACCTCAGACTTTTGTCCATTGAAAAATGTCTATTCTTTTTTCTCAACAGATCTGTCTTTTAGATATCAAAAGTACAGTATTCTTAAGTCCCCAGAATTTGATACGGTAATTGGGCATACATTTTGGTGAGGGCTTCAGTCAGATCATTTTAGGAAAGCAGAATACAGTAAAGTATGTCATTAGAAATATATTTATGGGACCGCCTACTACCACCAATAGCCTCCCACCGGCCTGTACGCTCCCATAGAGAGGGGCTCCTCCAGGTACCGTCGGCCAAACAATGTCGACTGGCGGCCCGCAGGGGGAGAGCCTTCTCTGTGGGAGCACCAACCATCTGGAATGAGCTCTCCCCGGATATATGGAGGATCCCGTACCTGCGGACCTTCCGTCGCGTGCTCAAGACCTACTTATTCCAACAAGCCGGCCTGACCTAAGTTATTTTCCCTTTTTAATTGTGAATTTTAATTTGTTTTAAATTATTGGGGTTTTAATTGTCAGCCAAATTATTTAATTCGTTTTATTCTATTTTAAATTTTTGAACTTATATGTTTTATTTATGGATGTACACCTCCCTGAGTCCCCCCAGGAGTAGGGCGGTTTATAAATCTAATAAAATAAATAAATAAATAAAATTTAAAGGGAATTTTCTTCTAGTTTAGTATTTTTCCAACTTGGCAGTTTTAACACATGTGCTGTATGCTGTTGAGAAATTCTGGGGTTGGAGTCCACACATCTTAAAGTTGCCAAATTTGAAACCCCATGTGAGGTTGTCACATGAACCCTATTGGGGTTCATGTGACAACCTCACCAGTGTGCAGAGATGACAAAAGCATGTTCAATATAAAAAAAGTGATTCTCATGTGTAGGAAATATTTGCACTAAGTATTTGTTTTAATTTCAAAACATCACAAATCATGCTTAAACTAATGTTTGCATATAGGTTTTCACTGGGATCTTCACTGCAGAGATGATCCTCAAAATAATTGCCATGGATCCTTATTATTATTTCCAAGAAGGCTGGAATATTTTTGATGGCATCATAGTCAGCCTGAGTTTGATGGAGTTGGGTCTTGCAAATGTGGAAGGGTTGTCAGTTCTAAGATCCTTCAGACTGGTAAATATATCAAGAAATATTCACAAACAATCTCAGTATAGTCATGATGAACTATAAAACTCTTGAATGTTTTTCTTTATACTATTGTTTTTAAAAATTATTTGTAAAGCTTACAATGATTTCAGTTAACTGAATTTAAGGATGCTAAATGAGTTTTTAATCTGGGCTGGGTACAGTATGCTTCTAGAAACCATGTACTGTAATCATATTCCAGGGATTGAAAAAAACTTATAATGTCCCTTAAAACATCAAAAAAGTGTCCTTACAACCATTAATAATAAAAAGGGAAATCTGAAACAGCCATTATTCAAGCAAAGGGAGTTTTTATAGTTCACAATTATTAATATTACAGTTTTTGAACTTATATAATGTTCAGAGTAGCTCAAAACAATGCTAGAAGAACGCAAATGTTTTTGAAAAGTAAATTTTAATTTCTGTATCTGGAAAAAATAAGAAACTGAACAAAATTCTTAATTTATGAACTTTAGAAACAATGGCTGAGATTAATTGATCAATATCTCCATAAACTTGTTTAAATACAGTTTATATTACTGTGCAAATGCCCTGCACAAAGTCTTAAAAACAAGACATAATGTGAGAACTATGTTCACTATTTAAGTGTAAATTAAAATATGTTTCTAAATATTGCTCTCAGATTTCAAGAAAGGTCTTACTGACCTTTAGCTTATATTTCATCAAATGTATTTAACTAGGAAATGGGCATTTCTAGTAGTAAGAGCAGTAGAGCATGCCTATGTTTGGCCTATGGATTGATTACCACTAGTAATGTGAATATCTCCCATTGAGTACTGTACTGTACTGTACTGTACTGTACTGTAGAGAAGGAAGATTTTGCTGGAGATTTTTGTTGTTTTGAATTTTCCCTGGGAACAGTAGCATGGCTGTTTGGGAATAAAGAAGGAATTTAAGCCAATTCCAGGATTATGGAGCATCATTTCCTAAGATGCAAGAAGGAATTGAATGTATGGGGATTTCTAAGTGACAAAATAGAGAGTGCACTTTTATTTTAAATGAGTACAAAGCCTTGCTCAATTCCTTATCTAAGTCCTTTTCCTGATCTTCAATGTCCATTTAAGAATTACTCCAGTGATTGTTTCTTGGTTCATACTTGTACTTTAATCCTATTCCTTTTTCTCTAAATGTTTGTCTGTGTTTTCTTTATTGTGTGTTTTAATAAACTGTTAATAAACTAAATACTGTTTTGAATCTTGAGTGACATTTCAAAAATATTGGGCTTAAATAGTCTTCTCACTTTGGGAGTGAGGACATTACAAAGCAGCATGGTTCTTTCTTCCTCTAATATTTCTTTTTCTAAATTGTGATGTAAAAACAGGGGTGCCCAACCCCCAGTCCAGGGACTAGCACTGGTCCATGGCATGCCAGCAACTGAGCCACGCAAACAAGTGAAACTCCATCCGTGGGATGCAGGCAGCATTCAAAACCATGCCCCCTCTGGTCTGCCGAAAAACCTCTCTTCACGGAACCGGTCCCTGGTGCCCAAAAGGTTGGGGGCTGCTGGTGTAAAAGATACCCCTAAATAGTTTTGAATATTAATAATTGTATTTCTTTACCACTGCTTTTCAGCTTCGTGTTTTCAAATTAGCAAAATCCTGGCCAACGTTAAATATGCTGATCAAAATTATTGGCAACTCTGTTGGTGCTTTGGGAAATCTGACTTTGGTCCTGGCCATCATTGTCTTCATTTTTGCTGTGGTTGGTATGCAGCTCTTTGGTAAAAGCTACAAAGAATGTGTGTGCAAGATCGCAGAAGACTGTGAACTCCCTCGCTGGCACATGAATGATTTTTTCCACTCTTTCTTGATCGTGTTTCGAGTTCTTTGTGGAGAATGGATAGAAACCATGTGGGACTGTATGGAGGTTGCGGGCCAAACCATGTGCCTTATTGTTTTCATGTTGGTCATGGTGATTGGAAATTTAGTGGTGAGTGCTCTGCCTTTTTATGTCCAATACAATAACTGTGTGATACCAATAGAAAAGTCACTAGGCTAAAAATTGGTTTAATTTCTTCTTAGACTACACAAAACCTCTCGATGTGAATGCATTTAGCATAATTGATTATTGAAAGCATAAATTAGCCCCTGGGGAGAAAGTGGACTATTCTCTGTGGTATGCAAAAACATGGAAGGAAGAGAATCAGAATTGGGTGATCACACTTCGGTGCTCTCTTCAAGTTGTTCTTCCAAAATTAAAAAAAGTATTGACCCGATGCAGTCTGACTTTACTAAATACACCATAGTCCTGCATCAGAACAAAACATGCAGGCAGCAGTTTGGAAGAAATATTTTGTGATGCTAAACTTTTAATTGTGTCAGCACACACACACACACACACACACACCAGCAAGAGTTAAACAATTAAGTAAGGAAGGGCATGCACCAACCCAAATTTCTGAAATCCACAATATATTCATACACTACAGTACTTATTGAGATTACTTCTGCTATTACCTACAATATAATGCAATATACATTACTTATGAAAGCTTCCTAAGCAGTAGCCTAGGTGAAGAGTCTATTAATTTGTTAACTATTTTAAAATTAAGGATGAACAGAAGTCAGGAACATA
Source organism: Masticophis lateralis (assembly GCA_030761175.1). Taxonomy (NCBI): domain Eukaryota; kingdom Metazoa; phylum Chordata; class Lepidosauria; order Squamata; family Colubridae; genus Masticophis; species Masticophis lateralis. The sequence goes on from JAUDYJ010000001.1 coordinate 207,132,785, forward strand.
GACATGCTTTCATCCTCCATTTAATCAGTTGACTTTAATTACGTACATATTTAACTTTCTGAGGCCTTCATATAAGTACGTACAAACCACAATTGAACCCAAAATTTCTATTGCTAAGTGAGACATTTGTTAAGTGAGTTTTGCCCCATTTTACGACCTTTCTTGCCACGGTTGTTAAGTGAATCACTGCATTTATTAACAAGGTTGTTAAGTGAATTGAGCTTCCCCATTGACAGAAGTTTGCAAAGGGTGATCACATAATATCAGGATACTGCAACCATCATAAATATGAGTCAGTTGCCAAGCATCTGAATTTTGATCATGTGACCATGGAGATGCTGCAACGGTCGTAAGTTCTTTCAGCACTGTTATAACTTTGAACAGTCACTAAATGAACTGTTGTAAATCGAGGACTACTTGTAGCTAACACTTTTTTCACAATTGCTTAATTTAACTTTCAAATATGCCGGCTGACTGACTACGGGAGTTTTGTTTGAATGATCTCCTAAAAAGCAATTCGACAGCAAAAGAAGCAAGCCATCACACAGTATGAAAATAACTTGTCTCATTAAGAGCCAGAATCAGCTAAAAGATCTAAAGGGAACTCTTGACTATATGACAGCAGTTCCTTTTTTCTGGTTGCTTTAAAAATTTGTTTAAAAAAAATGACTGCCCTATATAAGATTTTATCTAGTGAGAGAAATTGGGAAAATAAAACATAGATAAGAATGAAACTGCTTTGTTTGATTAGATCAAACTTTGTTGCACAAGGACCAACTGGATATCTTATAGTATGGTGTTAATAGTACTATTAAAAGAATAGACAAATCAATGCAGAATAGGAACGTCAATACATATGTGGGGTGTATTGATTTTGAATGCCTAGTCTGGTGTACTGCAGACTGAGGTAGTGAGAGGTCCTCAGAAGGGAATGTTCTGATTAAGAGGTGTCATATTTTCTATGTTTTCCAGGTTAAAACTAACACAAGAAAACCCTGTTCTATGTATAAACCACCCAAAGTCACTGGGAATTGGACACCATATAAATTTAATGATTTTAATTAAAAATAATATAGCACAAAGCAAGGAGACCAGAACTTTTGCTTTTGGTGGTCTATTTTTTAACACACTGAAAAGCTGTGTGTATGTTTCATTTATTTATTTTATGAGGTTTTGCAGTGTTGCTAAGAATTAAGATAAATGACACAGTTCACTCCATCTCTGATTTCTGCTAACAATAATAATAATAACAATAACAACAACAGCAGCAGCAGCAGCATCAACAACAACAATAATAATAATTTTATTTCTATGAAGAACCATGAAGGTGAGACTGGCCCTTTGGGATGGTTCTGGTGAATACATTTAAACAGAGCAGATGATGGAGATCTAGAACTGAAGTAGCTCATGGTATTCTGTATCTCACCTCTGTTTTTCCTGATATAATGTACTGATGAACTAACACCTCTCAGACAACTGTTCATTCTTGCTGATGAATACAGTATAGTAGGAAAGAATATTTGAACCCCTTTCATAAGCGAGGTTCGTTTTCCATGGTTGTCATTTTTTCTTGCTATAAATCTTACTTTTATATACCTGTATATACAAAAACTCATCTGCATCTGATGCTTTCTTTCTTTGTCTTTTAGGTATTAAACCTGTTTCTAGCCTTGCTCCTGAGCTCCTTCAGTTCAGACAATCTTGCTGCTACTGATGATGATAATGAGACGAACAATCTCCAGATTGCTGTGGCGAGGATTCAGAAGGGAATAGATTACATTAAGAAAAAATTGGGAGAAATTGTCCAAAAAAGCACAGTTAGAAAGCAGAAAGCTGTAGATGATATCAAAGTCCTTGAAGAACTAAACCATAAGAAAGATGTCTACATTTCTAACCATACCATGATTGAAATAACTAAGGATGTTAATTATCTGAGAGATGGAAATGGAACAACCAGTGGTTTAGGAACAGGCAGCAGTGTGGAAAAATATATTATTGATGAAAATGATTACATGTCATTTATCAACAATCCAGGCCTTACTGTAACTGTACCAATTGCAATTGGAGAGTCAGATTTTGAAAATATAAACACAGAAGAATTTAGCAGTGAATCTGACCTGGAAGGAAGCAAAGAGGTAGGCCTTCTTATATTTAATATATATATATATATATAATATTAAGCAGAAAAATAGTGACACAAAAATATTTTAATTGTGTTATGTTGAATTATTCTTATTTATGACATAGTTTAAAAGGTTAACCTAGTTGTCTTTTTAAATAAAAACTAATCATTTTTAAAAAATAGTGATGAATTCATTTGTTGTTTTAAATATTTATTTAATTTATATACAATATATAAATAATATATTTAATTTATAATGCTGGTGTTTGTTATGTTCTCTGTAATATGGAACCAGATTGGTATAGTGGTTATAGGCCAGGAACTGGGAGACGGTGCATTCTAGTCTTATCATGAGTACAAGTTATTTGAGCGATTCTGAGCCAGTCATTCTCTCTCAGACCTAGGAAGAGAGCAAGGACAAACCATTTCTGAAAATGTTGGCATGAAACTGCATGGACTTATCTAGGCAGTTTTAAGGAATCAAAACTGATTTGAAGGCACAAAAACTAACAATTAGATGAATAAGAAGAGATTAGAGTGTATGTAGGCCATTAAGCCACCCCTGTAACTTGGATTAAAGCAGGGATGTCAATCTCGCGTCATCATGTTGTTGTCATGTATCGCAACTTTTCCCCCTTCGCTAAAACAGGGGTGGGCATGGCCAGCACATGACGCATCTGGCTCATGGGCTGCGAATTTGAACCCTTGTATTAAAGCAACTATAATAGGTTGCTGGCTACTCTGATTGAGCAGAGTTATGGAAAGAAAAGTATTGTGAGAGATATTCTTGACCACAGGTTTGGAATTTTCTTTGCTGATTTTTTTCCAGCAAAAATAGCCTATTGCATTTTTTACAAAAGAAACACAACAAGGTCTCCCTTATTTTACTTAGCAGTAGAGATACCCTACGAATATGGCCTAAGAGATTAACTGGGTTCTTTTTCAACTAGCGTTCATTTTATCTTTGCGTTCATTAATAGGCCATCTCTCTATAGTGCATGCCATTTGGCTGCTATGATTTTTAGGTGTTTAGCGATGAAGACTGAGCTGCTCTTTCCTTTCTTCGATGAGCCAGGATTTGTATATCCATTTAAAAGACTGCATTCCCCTTCATCTTAGGCTTTCCAATACACTTCTGCTTGTCTCCTTATATAGGGATTACATTATAATAAGTATAATGTTCCTTCCTAGGGTGTTATTCTGGAGAACCCTCAGCCATGCTAGAAAAGAAGATATGTATTATTTTGGGGGGTGGGCATGTGGGAGAGTAAAAGCACATTAGTCATTTTCATTCATTCGTAATATTTTTAGTTTTAGTTAAAGCTGTATTGTCAAAGATTCAAGAAATCAAGAATTCAGATTCTTTAGCATTTGTTCAATGTACTGTCCATTTTCTTGTGTATGGAATATTTTACCCACCTGCAAAAATGGTTGAGAAAAAAAAATCAAGCACGTAAATGTTAGCTATTTGGGATTTGAGGAGACTGTAAAGTTTCCATAGGATGTACCGGGCCTATGCATATTTCAAAAATTGTTTGGAAGAAATGCTTCAGATCTAAATACCTCAAGCTTTCAGGTTTCACTTCCCAGCCAATGCAATGCAGAGAGAACAGTATATATGTTTGGATCAGACTTGTATTTGAATATTTCTGGAATGGGGGGGGGGGGCGTGGCGGAGGGTAATTTTCTACATTTTTCTAACTTCAGTAAGAATTATTGTAATTTTTTCTAAATCATATGAACTATTTTAGAGAGTAAAATAGAAGCCAGAAGAACAAGGCAGAACTGAGTTAATATCTCTGCAGAACAATCAGTAGCATGAGTGTGAAGAATACATAAGAAATAAGGAGTACACAGTAGAAATAAAATGACAATAAAGTATAAACATTTGGGTACTAACAATCCTTCTTTGAAAGTAAGCCAAATTCCAAGCATGTTTTCTTAGAAATTAGTACAGATAGTCTTCGATTTACAACAGTTCATTTAGTGACTGTTCAAAATTAGGGACTGAAAAAGGTGACTTATGACCGTTTTTCATAGTTATGACCTTTCCAATATCCCCATGATCATGTGACCAAAATTCAGACATTTGGCAACTGGTTCATATTTATAACTTTTGCTGTATCCCAAGGTCACATGATCCCGTTTTGCAAGCTTCTGACGAGCAAAATGGGGAAACCAGAATCACTTAACAACTGGGTTGCTAACTTATCAACTGCAGCGATTCACTTAACAACCATGGCAAGAAAGGTCATACAATGGGGCAAAACTCACTTAACAAATGTCTCACTTAACAACAGAAATTTTGGACTCAATTGTGTTCGTAAATTGGGGACTACCTATAATGCAGTATTTGTTCAGTCTTACTTCTAGATAAATATACTAGAATTGTAGCCTTATTTTAGCACATACAGTAAATAACACTGTGCGAGGCCAGCTTTTTCACTGAACTGGATGAAAGAAAGAATTTATGGATTTACAAGGAAAGAGAAAAGTGTTGAATCCTTTTTTAATTTGCTTATAGTTAAAGAAATACTTTCATCTTGAAGATAGTCATTTTCTTACATTTCTGTTAAAGTTCCAAACTGGGAATGACAGAGTTTTAAGGGATTTTATGTTTCCCTTCTAAAAGGTCCTATACTTCTTCCTCAAAGAAAATAATTTTTTGTTATATTTTTCTTTGGTGTATCTATTAATATAGTAGTTCTGCTAACTATGAAGAGTAGTAAAACAAAGACTAGGGGAAGCTTTCTTATAGAAACCAAAGTCAGGGAATGAACTTAATTTTTGAACAATTTCTTATAAAATTTAAATTAATTTCGGTGGTAGCCCATTACAATATTTCCTTGTAAGAGAAATGTGAAGGAAGGAAAGAAAATACATTTCTGAAAATGTGTGTGTTTTTTGTGATAATGGAATAATTCAGTTCTAGAGATAGATATAGTTCAGTTTTGTTCTGAATAATCACTTGCTGTTTAGGTTCTACTTGGAAGAATTATTTAGATTATATTTCAGTAATTTCCCTGTTACATAACCTTTTCTTGGCACCACCATTGTTGATACCATACCAAAATTATAGAACATAGAAGGAGCAAAGGAAACTCTTTGGTCCTCCAGATTCAATCAGGAGAAGACAGTCTGGTTTGTTGACTGTGGCCACAATGGGTCCCACCCGATGAATGGTCTCCAGCAGCTCCTGGTTCTGGTGATGAGCCAAATACTGTTTCTTCAGAGTGGATGAGGTCAAGCCAAAGACCACTGTTCTACTTTAGAGTGGAGGAGGGAGGGAGCATAGAGAAAACTTTCCTCATTGTTGAAGGATTACTAATGAATTGGGAGCATCTCATCATTAGCAACAAACAAACAAATAAATAAAAACAGTTATGTGACATAACCCCAGTGATAAAGTATCACCGGTTCATCATGCTTTATTTTATTCCGATAATATTGATGCCTTCGCCAACCCAGTTGTCTACAGAACTGTTGGGCTACAGCAAAACCTGGCAACTCTTTTGGAGTTGATGGAACTTGTAATCTAAAAAGTCTGTAAGCCACCAGTTTGGAGAAAGCTGATTTAAAATGTAATTAGGGCTATGAGCATTCGATCTCTCTTTTTCTTAGCTTTGTGATTACATCTTTAGGTTCTCCTCCTCCTTTTTTTGTTTAACTTTTCTGAAAATGCTTCGAAGCCAGAGCAAGAGTTGTGAGGTACTGTGTCATGAACTTCATTGCCTGCCCTTCTTACTTCTCACAGGGGTAAAATCAAGCTGGAGCAATCAAGAATGCAGCTCTGTTGCTTTTTAACCAGGTAGATTCAACCAATCACACCTCCTAACAGGTTATCTAAGCAAGCTATACATAATCAGTTTCTGGATATTGACTGGCCTGCATGCTATATTGAGCTGTGTTTCCTTCCCTATTCATTGCAAGATACCTAGTTCAGACATACAGCTACTCTCTGCTGAGTCTCATGACTCACCCATCACAGCATGGTCAGGCAAGATTGGCAACCTTTACATACATTTCGATCCTGCTAACGATTTCTCTAGATTACGTTTTATTATCAACTCTTTTGAACAGCTATTGCATGATTTAGAGGTGTTGCAAAGTAGATTAAATTAATGAGAATGTTAAGTCCTTCAAAGGTCAAGGGGGAAAAAAAAACAGAGCATGCATCGCTTTTAAAACAATGAAAACAACCCCTTTTTGATTCAGCCCTTATAAATGTGTTGTGTAATTATTTATACAATTAAGACAGGTGGACTTTGGAGAAACAATTTCAAATTACTATTTTTATTGTATTCTGTTTGCTTACTCGCTTTTCTAATTTCAAGGTATTTTCATGCAGCAAGCCTTCCTACTTCTAATATCTTTTTTTTTTTTTTGCAGTATTTGTCTGAGTCTTTTGGAATTTCATGTATGATATCAACCGATGCACATTCTACACAGAAAATTTTTAAAAATGTTTTACTGTTTTATGAAACCGTTGCTTAGAACAAAGATATGAATTCATGAATTAACCCTAGCATTGATATGCATTTCAATGTTGGTAGACTGCAATAAGTAGCAAGTAGTAATTTAAATTCATACAAAATGTATTTTATAATTTAAAAATTCCAATTATATTTCTTTTCTTCTGCTAAAGAAGCAATACAGGTAGTGGCTGAGTGACATTTACTGTTTCGCCTAAGATATTTTTTATTGCTAAAAAAAGGTTACAGTATATTGTTCAGTTCAGTTTGGCAGTGGCCATTGCTAGGGAAACAGATGTTTCTATTCTAGTTGTTTTTCTGAATACCATGTTTTTAACATTAAAGAAATAAAAGTTATTTTAAGAAAGCAGTAGTTACGAGCTACTGCATAAGTACAAACAGTCACAACTATTGACAAATAACTTACTGGTCTAAAAAGAGAACTTAAATTATTCAGAATTTACTTCTATCTGATGTAGAAGCTTTAAAACATACTTACGTGATTCATTAATAACCAGCTCATACTATCAAAATACCCCTGAACATAAAAAGCTTCTACCAGTCTGAGACTATTGTGTACATTCTGCTCTTCACATTTTGAGCCAGACCAATTTCATCTGCTACAAGATTGTGCGTGGTGCTTTTTCATTCTCTGGCTATATTTCCCAGTTTACAACTGGTCCTTCCTTTGAAAGTTTCCCTCTGTGTACCATTAAGAGAGATAAAACACATAATGGTTGTATAGTGAGTTCGAAGAGATGCTTTAGAACAGAGCAAGAAAATTGCTTTTGTAATGTCTAGATTTGAACAGAACAGGCAAACTCAAATAAATTATTAACTCTTGTTTTCACTGAAAGTGCTAGTCTCAATTTTCAACAGATTCAGTGGCTAGGGTTGCTTTTTGCGTAGACTTGTTATATACATGTTATATGCAGGCTACTAATTAAGTGCTTGATTTGCTTCAGAGACAAGAAATAATATTTAATAAAAAGTGAGAAACTTTTCATCTTGCTCAGAAATCAATTCAAAACCTTAAAAATAGTCAGAGACGTGGCTGAAGTACAAAGAACAAGGGTAACTGTTTCCTGCAGGTCTGTCAAGTCATGAAGCAATTTAGAATACTCAAACAGTACGAGATGACTTATTCCTCATAATTTATAATGGCTGAATCCCTTTGTTTATATGAATGTCATTTGACTCATGAAGTGGTTTGTAAAGCTTTAACATTTGTAAAATAACCTGCTCCTGCTCCCATTGAAGTAACATAAAGTAAAAATAAAATGAGAGCAAGACTGGGTCCGAAGTGAATGCTTTAATAATAGAAATGGGCTCTTTTAACATGCTGTGGGGCAAAGCTTGTGTGAATTGGCCTTACAGGGGCAAACAGTTATGGGCAAAAAAGAGTTTCTCTAAAATCCAAAAAGAGATCTTTAAAATGGATGTCCCATTGCTATCTATGCCGATTTAGACTGCACCCGTGTTATGTAATGTTCGTAAAGCATCTTCTTTAAAAAAAAAGTGAAGTTGGATTTCTCTCTATCTTGGCACAGTTTCACTAATATTGCACAGGCTTCTGCTCTAATCCAGCATGTTGTTTTGCTGATCCAGGTCTTGGGAATGCTGCCTATTAAACCAATGCCTTCCAGTGTACTCTTGTAGATAATTAAGATGTTTCTTCCTTATACATGTAGAGTTGTCTGTTATAAAGAATAGTTGGATAACTTTTCTTAAACTTTTAATATTTTATGCAGAAGGATTTGAGTACCTCCAATTCTGTTAAATATTCCCTTCCTTCCTTCCTTCCTCCCTCCCTCCCTTCCAATTACTCTATGTATGTATAATGTGGGCCATTGGATTCAGGTATTTCCTGTGAGTTAGAAGCTATAATTTTTCCCCCTTTTTGTTTTATAAAGATATTGTTCTATTTTCAGGATCTTAACTTCTAAGGCATACTAGGAATTGCATTGTAGGTGAGAATAATGAGGTATATTATAATAGGTCTGATATTGCTGATGTTATAACCCACTGGAGAAAATGAAAAAGTCTAGTTCAAAAGCATTATGAATTATTGCCCCCCATGTCATAAATAGGTTGCTGCAACTCAAGAGCCCCTTCAGCTATCTTCCTTGATTTCCTAAACTTTAAAAGGTAACTAGAAGCAAGAATGTTGAGCCAAGATCAGTTCCTTGTGCCATCCTAGTTCCTAGCCCCCAAAAATCAAAAACAATACATGGAGTTACTTCTGAGTTGTTCCTTTATCATTGTTTGCCTACAAACAGAATCTTGTCAGACTAAAGCAATTGTCTGCAATAACTATGGATCTACTCTCTGAATTACTAGGGAGAATCCAACCTTGCTCTCTTCCTGCCTGTTGGACATTCCAAGTTCTCTGGTCTTTTTTCTCCCTGGGAAAAGGGCTGCTCTTTCCTGTGACTCCTGAATACATTCTACAACACTAATTTAGGGAAACATGATTTATTTTGTCTCAGGTTGCAGAATCGGGTACAATTAGAAAGCATACTTCGATCTTGTATTGTCTTCACTAACCCCAAGTTTAAAAAGCAATTTTTTTATCAATATGGATGTCAGTGGAAATGGTGGTTTGTTTAAAAACAAAAACAGATATCCTGATTGCCAAAGTAGAAGGTGAAGAGAGTAAAGTGCAAAAGTATGAGTCTAACTGCAATTTATTTAAATGATTAAATGTACTTCTCTTCTGGTACATCTCAACTGGAAAACTGAATTGAGGTGTTTGTAGATTATAACTATCAGGCGTAGAGTATGTGCATTTATTATTTGGAGGCATATCCAGCTCTAGGACATACATACTACCAGTATCTTCTTCATGGTCTTTTGAAAAAGACTTCAAAACTATCAGCTTAAAAATTTATTGATAGAAAGGAATTAACATTTAAAAAGTGGATCACTAAAGAAATATAGGATATTAAGAAATGAACAGGATATATTTTATTTTTCAGAAAATACAACAATACTGGATTGCTATTAAAATGTTGAGTACAATACAGTTGGGGAAAGAGCATGAAAAAAATGTTGAGTACCTCTTCCACATAGCTGTGGCAGCGTGGCTGCACATGCTGGTGGATCAAATGCTCCAGTAACATAAAAAATTAATAATCCTAAAGTTTCCCAGAAATTATGGCAGAAAAATATATCCATTTCTACAAAACATAAAATATAAACATGAAAAAGATTCTTGCTGATCTGGGTGTTGACTTTAGCCATAAATAGACACATGGAAATAAAGCATATTTACACACCATTCAAAAGAAACAATCAAAAAGCTAAAGAAACAAAGACCACATCCTCTTTAGCAGCCAACGTCAAGATAAACATGGATTAATACCAGGCAAACAATAAAGCAGGAAACAATGCCCATATCAAGGAACTCCCAGGGAGCAAACTACAACCCTTCCAAAACTGGCAGGGCAAGCTACTGTATATAAATGGAAAGCAAATTCCAAACTCATTCACCTTGATGATGGTACCCAGTTGGATAATGAAACATCTCCAAGCAAACAACCAAGCTCAAAGAGCAGCAAGGATTCTTTAAAACACTTTAGCCAGAAAGTCTGCGAGCATGCTTGGCACCACCTTACCATAGTTAGAAGGAAAACAGATTTGCTAGAATATAATGGTGCAATATTACATTAAAAATCTGGTTAATCAGAGGTGAATAAACTGAGTTTCCAAGGCTTTTCTCTGGTCCACAGATGCAGTCTGAAAGTTGTGACCAAATGACAATCTTAATGCAACAAGAACAATTCTTAAATACATGTCTGGAAAATATAAGTAATATATTTAATTAATTTTTATCCTGACCCCGTGCATTACTCTTTGGAATGTATCTCCATGGCATATCACCCAAAAACCAAAAATAGTCCTTAGCTCGCAAAAGTTTTGCCTCCTTCATGTAACATGTCTGCATTAATCCTTTCACTAAAACTCCCCAAACCCAAGAATGCGGTGTGACTTTAGTTTGGAAACATTCATATAGCCCCATTTTATTTGCACAACTCGGTCTCCCAGTTCTGGGGTGAATATAAGAACAAAGTACGAATTGTTCCCAAACAGTGTCTGAGAACTCAAGTCCACAGGTTTTCCAATTTGCCAAAAGGGGAGGAGGGGTGAGGAAAAAAAATGATTAAGTCATAGGGATATATATAAATAAGAACTAGCCTTTGTTCAGTAAAAGGAGGATTGAAGTAACAAATATTAACTTCTGAATAAAACATGAGGGAATTGAGTTCTATTATTCCTGGTTCTTAAATAGTATACAGATCCAGGCATAAAATTGTAGATTTCAATTTTTAATTGCTGCCTTCCTGCTCAGAATTTGTTTTGTTCTTCCAATCAGTATCTTCAGAATTTCTCTTATTATTGCTCCAGTCTTTTCCTGAACTCTGGGTAATTCAGCATTTCCATAAATTGAAAAAGATTTGTGGCCTAGATATTTCAAAAAGTGCTGTTCCACAGGGCACTTCACACCTGCAGTTGCACAAACAAAGTCCATGTGCTAAAAATGACGCACAAAGATATGCTGTTGTTAGATTCCCCACCCCATCCAGCTGAACTCTTCTATCTTGGCAACAAGGTTTAAGGATTATATTTATGCTAGATTTTCAGACTGTGGCTCAGCAGTCTATAATTTGATAATATGTGGGTATTAATATATTAATGATATCAGGAACTTAATTTGCTAATTTGCTGGGGGGGGTTCTGTGAAATTAGCAAGGAACAATTGGACAACATGCCATTTTCTATCATTCTGTCATTTTCTTCTGTAGCATTCAGCAGTCGTGAAGGTAGCTATGAAGTGTCTGCTTTCATTAGGAGGGAAATAATTGACATTGTTGCATATATATATATATATATTTAAAATATGGTGATGTTATTTATGAAATATGAATGGCCAGTTAGAGATGTTTGTCAGCACTGTTTCTGGTGAGTAAACATAAATGCAGGAGCAGATTTAACATTAAATTCATTTTTAAACTATTTACTGATTTGGACAATCAGTGTAAAATTGAGTAGAGACCTCCATCAGTATGGTCTTTGAGCAATGATAAACTTACAGGGGGAGGAAAAAATGCAAACTTTTCTGTGGGGTTTTTATTTCCAGAAGATAAATGCCACCAGCTCATCTGAAGGCAGTACTGTGGATGTTGCCCTGCCAGGAGAGGGGGAGCAGGCAGAGATTGAACCTGAAGAGGCTCTTGAGCCTGAAGCCTGTTTCACGGAAGGTAACAGGGTATTTCTGAGCCTGGCTTCCCAGGAACTGCCATTTTGTGAATGGGCTGGCTTCTAAGCATTAGCAGTCAGGTTTCATTCTCACCATTATGTGGCATTGGTCCTTTGTCAATAACTTACAGATTACGTTGTTTGGTTGGTTTTCTAAAAAAGGATAGGCCAACAAAAGGCATGTATATATGCCACATATATATGGTCATGTGATCAAAATTAGGCAAAAGCTGACTTTTTCGGTGCTTGGTAACAGTTTCTAAAGCCATTTTAGGATAAAGCCATTCCTAAAATGGCTTTAGAAACTGTTACCAAGCACCGAAAAAGTCAGCTTTTGCCTAATTCTATTCATGCCCATTTGCTCATCTCTTTAAATCCATTCAGATGTTTCTTCCTACACAGGGAAAAAAGGAACTATTTTCCATGAATCGGAAAGTAACTTAGAAGAGAAACGTAGGAGAGAAATTGTATGAAAAAAAAGTGAAGTACCTCCCCAAACAGCTTTCCCTCCCCCCACCCTTCCACCAAATCCTCTTTTCAGGAGAATAAACATTTTCTTGAAAGAAGAAAACAAAAATAAATTAGTGGGTCATATACCGGCACCCCAAAATCTGGGCATATGCAGTATTTTTTAAAAAAATGTCTGGGTGTATTTTCTCAAATACAATCTCTCCCTGGAATGTCATCTTCTGCTTCCAAAAACATTTTTGGAACCATTTTGTGAAAAATTGAAATCCAGAAGCCAAAGCCTGTCTAAGATACTTTGCTAACTGAGAGAAAGAAAAAAATGATGCCCTATCCATCTTCCATAGTAAAAAACCGACTGGATGGACAGAATAGTTTTATTTCAATATTGCCAATCATCATCACCATATTTGAGGCCATTAAGGGATGCATAACGCACATAGTTTTCCTTCTAACAAAAATAAATCACTGGGGAATCAGAAGCAGCAGCTATGTTCCTCTTTGTTTCCTCTTTGTTTCCAGAACCTCAGAGATCCAGGGTGGAATATTAACTTGAGCATCTTCCCTTCCCCAAATGCTTTTCTCATTGTGTCCTGAGTAATTGATCTCTCCTCTTTTTAAACTTTTCAATCCGGTGGTTCATTGGACAGGAGCGTGTGAGTACTAGATACTACAGGTAGTCCTTGACTTACAACAATTCCTTCAGTGACCATTCAAAGTTACACTGAAAAAAGTGACGTATGATCATTTTTCAGACTTAACTGTGGTAGCATCCCCATGGTCATGTGATCAAAATTCGGACGTTTGGCAACCGACTCATATTTATGACAGTGGCAGTGTACCCGGGACACGTGCAACCTTCTGACAAGCAAAGCTGACGGGGAAGCCAGGTTCACTTAACAACCGTGTTGCCAACGTCACAACTTTAGTAATTCACTTAACAACTGTGGCAAGAAAAGTTGTCAAATGGGGCCAAACTCACTTAATAAATGTTTCACTTAGCAATATAAATTTTGGGCTCAATTGTGTTTATAAGTTGAGGACTACCTGTATACCAAAATGTTAAAATAAGTCTTAAATAATATTTTAACAGATGAGATTTTGATTTTAAAAGTCTGGAATGAAAAAGTCTTCCAGTCTTCTGAAAGGACGTGGTTTCTTTAAATCCTGGATAACATACAACCACAAGAATAACTGCAGGATTGGAAAATGTATACATTCTGCTAGATGCATTTTATCCATAGGACAAAAGCCTAGGTATTTTCCTTAGCTAAACAGAACTATGCTAAGTCTGGCTTTTCTTCCCTCTGAGGAAGAATGAATTCCATCATTTACTTAATACTTCCGGAAATGTTTATACACGTATTCAGGTTATGCTAACTTCAGAGGGATATTACAAGATTAAATACCGTGTATATAAATTATACCCTTTGGAGAAAAGACAGGGTTTTTTTAAAAAAAATAAGAAAGTATCTGTCAGTAACATTTTTACTATTGTTATAACAGGCTGCATCCAAAAGTTCCCATGTTGTCAAGTGAGTATAGAAGGTGGCAAAGGAAAAATCTGGTGGAATTTTAGAAAAACCTGCTACAGCATTGTTGAACATAACTGGTTTGAAACATTCATTGTATTTATGATTCTCCTCAGCAGTGGTGCTCTGGTGAGAAAAAAGAAAAAGAAAATTAAATATTCTTCTCAAAATGTTAATGGTATCAATGTTTTTAGAAAGAACCTGACAAAATTTTTTAGTGAGGTTGCATAGACTGTATTTTCAGATCTGAAAGCTTTAGTTAATTTTTTAAAAAATTTGATTTATATGCCGCCCTTCTCCGAAGACTCAGGGCGGCTTACAATGTGTTAAGCAATAGCCTTCATACTTTTGTATATTTGTATATTTGTAATTAATAAAACCATGGAAAGACAATTGAGATTTTTATGTTAAAAAAGAAAGTGAAAGAGAAGATTAGAAAAATAAACATTTTGTAGCTTGCTATTTTTTTAAGTGTTATTGGAAGATGATTTTTTTTTTTTTTGCCTTTTTCCTCCATTTTAAAATATGATTGGTGAATGATGAAAGCCACACATCTCTTTTCAGGCCTTTGAAGACATATATATTGAACAGCGTAAGACTATCAAGACAATGCTGGAATATTCAGACAAGGTCTTCACGTACATTTTCATTCTGGAAATGCTTTTGAAATGGGTGGCCTATGGCTTCCAAATTTATTTCACAAATGCCTGGTGTTGGCTGGATTTTTTAATTGTTGATGTAAGTATTGAAAAATCATAGTTTGCTTTGTAGCTATATTATCTAGCATCTTTCTGCTAAGAATTTACCCTGATAAGATAAAAGGAACTGAAATAGAACACTGGTGTTCCATTACTAAAATGCTATTCTGGAAATACTATTAACATTCTGATTAGCATAAAGCAAATTTTTGGAGCAACAAGTTGATCATAATTTTCTCTTTTAATTCATATATACACATCTATATCGGTGCGTTTTAAAATATTATAGCATTCTAACTTGTCTAGATATCCAATATGATGCCCCTCTAAATAATATTCAACTTCAGCAGTTGAAAGGCACCACGCTGAAGAAGAATGATCTGGACAGTAAATATCTATCTGGATCTACATGAATACTACTGTATTGTGGTTGTTTAATTTTTGTTTTGATTTATAGTCATATTTCTGGCTTGGTATTAAGTGTGAATGAGACCACTGTAGCATATTTAAGAAACTATGACTAAAAGTTCAGTATGTGAATCCAAACACTCCATTAGAGAACAATTACATCCCTCAGCTTTTGTACTGCGTCTCTTTCTGTTTTTCTTTTTGATATTGACAAGTCAAGTACTTTAAATGTGAAGCATTAGACAGCCCTCTATTCTTTGTCGCTTATCATATAATTTCATATGGCAGATCTGTGCAACTTGTGACATGCCAATTCCTTCTCTCAGTCCTCCTAAGACACAATAAAATCTTGCAAAAATACATAATTGTAAAAACTGAACATAATTATATAAATTTTACTGTGTACAGGTAGTTCTTGACTTACAACAGTTCATTTAAGTTACAACTACACTGAAAAAAGTGACTTATGATCAGTTTTCACACTTACGAACCAATGGTAATGTTAAAAAAATTTGACACTTGGCAACTGACTCATATTTCTGTGTCCTGGGGTCACGTGATCCCGTTTTGCAACCTTCCGACAAGCAAAGTCAGTGGAGAAGCCAAATGCACTTAACAACAGTACAACTAATTTAACAATTTCAGTGATTCACTTAACAACTATGGTGGGACCGGAACTTGGCAAACAGGCCATTTCCGGCCTTCAGAGGACCTCCAGGGGGGAGGGGCAGGGGTGAAATGCTCCCAGTTTGGACCGGCTCGGGCAACTAGGTAGCAATGGCGGCGGGCAGTTCTGAGAACCGGTAGCAAAAATCCCTGTCCCCGACCCCCATGCTCAGCTGAGCCGCACGATCATCAGAGCCTTTTTTTCTTTTAAATGGCTCTGACGATCCAAGCTCTGGCAATCCAAGCTCTGACCATCTCAGCTGAATTGCCTGCTAATCAGGCAACTCAGCTTGGATCGCCAGAACCATTTAAAAGAAAAATTTAAAAGAAAAAAACTTTCTTTTTTTCTTTTAAATGGCTCTGATGACCCAAGCTCTGACGATCTCAGCTGAGTTTCCTGCCGATCAGGCAACTCAGCTGGGATCGTCAGAGCCTTTTGAAGGCATTTTTTACATGGTTTTACATGTAAAAAACCACGCCCACAGAACCGGTAGTAACAAATTTTAGATTTCACCTCTGGGGTGGGGGTGGGGGGTGGGGAAGGCCGTTTCCACCCTCCCCAGAAAGGCTCTGGAGGCTAGGGAGAGCAAAAAACGGGCCTTCTGGTCCCACCAGGAGTTGGGAAATAGGCCATTTCCAGCCTCTGGAGGGCCTCCGGGGATGTGGGGAAGGCCGTTTTCGCCATCCTCAGACTCCTAGAAAGTCTCTGGAACCTGGGGAGAGAGAAAAATGGGTCTTCCCCACCTCCCACCCCCCAAGTCCCTCCGGAAGCAGGAAATCAGCTGCCTGGCTGGCGCGTGCATGCACGCTGGAGCTGAGCTCACATGCCCACTGATATAGCTATGTGTGCCACCTGTGGCACATGTCCCGTAGGTTTGCCATCATGGTCAGGGGTGGTTCTACTTACCTTTATTACTGGTTTGCAGCAGGACCGCACGCAAACGCTCTTTTGCGCAAGTGCAGAAGCTTCTGCGCATGCGCAGTAGTGTTTGATGACTTTGGGATCAGTGGGCGGAGCCTCCCACCGATTTTACTACTGGTTCTATAGAACCGGTGCGAACTGGGGGCAACCCACCACTGATCACGGTCCTAGAATATATCTATCAGGTCTTCCTGTGCTTTCAGAATGCCATAAGGCTAATGCGTGTGAAATAATAGATGTGCTTGATTCTGCCTTACCACGATGAAAGTGA
Source organism: Masticophis lateralis (assembly GCA_030761175.1). Lineage (NCBI taxonomy): Eukaryota > Metazoa > Chordata > Lepidosauria > Squamata > Colubridae > Masticophis > Masticophis lateralis. The sequence continues at coordinate 207,149,600 of JAUDYJ010000001.1, forward strand.
TATGTTGTTTGGGATAATATTCTCTTATGTCTTGTTTACACATGCTGTCAAGATGGGATGTTGATACATAGCCGAATTAATTGACAGGCAATGCTAATTATATTAACTCTTTCAAAGACATGGAGAGACCCAAACTGTTTCCAACCAGTGACAGCTATAGAAAAATTTAAAACCCAGGAACTTCAAATAGACTCACAAAAAAAGGCAGTAAATAAATAAAAAAGTAATGAATCAGAATTTTAAAAAAGCAGGTGTCTCAGTTTGTGGAATCCCTTTTAGCTTGTAAGGTTGACTGAAGAAATAATTAACTGGGTCTGTTGAATTAAGCCATAATGCTAAGCCTTTGTCATTCTGAGAAGTATCACCCTGAGAGTTCTGCTAGTATCCCAATTTTTCTTTCTCAACTTACCCGAAGTATGTGCTTGATTTGAAAAACAGTCATGACTTCAAAGAAGAATCTAAATCTCTAATTTTAAAAGATAAGCTTAGTTGTCACACTGAGATAGTCTTAGTCGTTTGGAAGATCAATACCATCTAATTTCCTCCCTACTTCTCATTTTGCATGAGAATGTTCTTCTCCTCATGTTGGTTAACTAACATTAAATGAGTAATAACAATATTTAAATTTAATATTTGCTCTCAGTTTTATATCTTTCCATTCCCCCCAATGCTACTTTCTTGTTTTCTATCTCATTCTGTGGCAAAAGTAAAGTGAACTCAAGGCAATAAATAATGTTTATATTATCCAAGAAGAAATCCATAGTTTTGAAGGAAACATCAGGATATCTGACATTCCTGCCTCTCTGTTTAAAAGTTCTTTATGCCTCCTTCTGGAATTTATTTTGCAAATGAATTGACTAGATTAAAAATTGGTGAAAGGTGTGTGTATATCCTTGCAAAGAAACACACATACATATATACGCATAAAATGTGCACGTGCACCATATATACAGAATAACTAATTTCCTTTTATTATATTTTTATATTTGATCTTGAAAGTGAAATATGGTCTACCTAGTTTGAAAGGGCTAATGTGACCTAAAATAAATGAAGAAGATTATCAAAGAGAGATTCAACCTAGAATTAAGGAGAAACTTCCTGGAGAACAATTAATAAATGGAACAACTTGTCTGCAAGGTCCCTTACAACTGTGTTATTCTGTATTAGTTTCCTTCCTAACTCCTGTTGATATAGGAAGTAGAGAAATTTACTTCATGCATGAAATTGGATGGGTGAAGGGAGATAATGCCAGGACCTCCGAATATCTCTTTGTAAATATTTCCACATTCTATTACAAGGAGTTCTTCTGCTAGTGTTTTTGGTCAAAAAACACTGTGCAACTATTTCATCTTTCCTCCTTACTAGAAAAAGAGTATCATTAAGAATTAAAAATGGAGGAAATTTTTTTAACCTCTCCAAAAATTATATTTCTGAGTAAGGGCAATAATAGAATCCTAGTCTTGAAGTATGTGGGGGAAAAGTGAAAAAAGTGGGTGGCTGGGGGGTTGGGGTGGATGTGAAGGAGCAAAAAAAAAAAAACTAAGGCAAAAGAAGGGTACCAATAGCACATGTATTAGTGCTATTTTGTTCAAGTAGGCATAACTAGATGTGTCAACCCTTTGAGGTAGTCCAGAGCAGGACACCAAAATGATGAATACTACTTTTATTATAAGGTTACAAAAACAGAATTTTGTAGGAGCTTTCCCTTTCCTTGCCTTCATGCTCCAGAGAACTTGGAAGGGTCAAGCATTCTCAAAATACATTTCTGGTTTGGGCTCAGATTTCTCTTATCTGAAGAATGCCTAGGCTACAGCTCTTCCTCTTCCTCAAGGTTATTCTCCATATCGATTACACCAGTTATGAGATGATGGGATGTGTGTGTGTGTATGTGTGTGTATGTGTGTGACAAGTTTAGGAAGGCTGGGTTAGGCTTTCTACCTCTAATGTTAGAGACCCTCCTTTAAGCAGTGTGGAAAAGAAATCAAAAGGAACAATATAAACATAATTATAATGTATGCAGTTGCAATAACATGTAGAAAATTATTTGGCGGTAAGCAATAGTTCATTGGCCACTCTTTATTTGAGCCAATTTCAATTAATAAAAAATGGCAGATGTAGGAGAAAAGTGGTCCTCATCAAGACTAAAAGGAAAGAACAAAAGATTAAACCCTTCCTGATTTTATGCCAGAAACATGTTCCAAATGTTTACTTTTGAAAAAAAAAGAAAAAAACAGATGTGTATGTAAAGCAATAAATATGTTAATCACTTTATTTTTTCTCACAGAAGTCCTTCAGTCTCATCCTCAGATTTTTAAAACAGTTTTCCAGGAAACAATTGCTACTGAACATGACCTGAACAGAACGTTCAACAATGGTTGCACTGATTCTTATAACTTTACTGCAGATAAAGGAATCAGTTTTTCAGCAATAGAAGTATCAGGAAATAATATTAATATACCTCTGATTGTCTGTACCAATTAGAACTATAAATGGAACTATCTTTTTCAGTAGAGGAAGGGAAGGGAAAGGAAGGTTCAAGAGAAAAACATGTCTTTACATGCAAAAAAAAAAAGGCATGTTATTTTTATTTGGCTTCAGTATTGAAGAAAAATTCATGTGAACCAAATCTGATTGCTCTCAAATCTCTATGGTCAGAGTTGATGCTAAGAACTTGGCTTGGAGGTACACTTTACGTACACTTTTAAGTCAGATCTGTTCTGAAGGCAAGCATTTAAGTGTAAGAAAGGGGGTATTATCAGGCACGTATACAGCAATAAGAAACAGTTAAGAGTCTGGCTTGATGGAACATAGTCTATGGCAATTTCATTTCAGTTTTGTGTCCTTGGCCCATTCATTCCAGGCAACATAAAAGCCCAGTTGGGGCCTGTAGAATCTCACTCAAAATATGTTCTATGAATATCTGAACTTTCTTTCTTCTCTTTTTTTTTCTTTTGTTCCAGGTTTCATTGGTCAGTTTAATAGCCAATGCACTAGGCTATTCTGAATTAGGGGCCATTAAATCACTTCGAACACTAAGAGCATTGAGGCCTTTAAGAGCTCTGTCACGTTTTGAAGGAATGAGGGTGAGATGTTAAGAAACGAACCTGAAATTAATATTTTCATGAAATAAATCTGTTTCTGCAATATAAGCAGTGATGCTTCAGAGCAGAAATGTTGAGCTTTTTTCACTACTGTTTCATGCCATGGTCATAAGTACTTCCAAAATATTTTTAAAAAACCAACAACTTTCTACCACCTTTGAGATATCCCCCATAAATTGTTTAAGCCATTTTAGTGCTTCCATGATTATGGAACACTATAAACACATTATGTTGTGTTTCAAGTATTAGGACATTCTTCAAGTGTTAGTGATAGATATACATGTATGTGAACATCAGTATAGATAGCTACAATTCCTGTATTTTGAATCATAAACATGTATTTTTTAAAACTCTCAAGATATTTATGCTGTATACACAGATAATTAAAGTTTTGAAGTTTTGATTACCCAAGCTAAGAAATATTGAAATCTAAAAGAAATATCTGTTGAGAGATTCCATCCTAGCCTAAGGTTCTAGTAGATCAACCAAATCTCAAGTCCCTCTGGAACTCCAATGGGTGGAAGCTACCCAGATCTCAGGAAACCTGATTCCAGAGAGCAGGTACTGCAACAGAGAAAGTACACTTCCTGGTCTCCATAGATACCGTATTTTCCAGCGTATAAGACGACTTTCTAACACACGAAAATCATCTCAAAAGTCGGGGGTCATCTTATACGCCGGGTGTCGTTCTCCTGTAACCAGGCAGACCAGCCCGAAAGGCTCTGACAAGCCTTAAATGGCTCTGAGGAGCCAAGCTGAATTGCCTGCTGAGTTGCCGCTAATCAGCTGAGTTACACGCCAGAGCCATGTAAAAGGAAAAGTTTTTTCCTTTTACATGGTGCTGGCGATCCCAGCTGAGTTGCCTGATTAGCAACTCATCTGGGATCGCCAGAGCTTGGATGGCCAGCGCCATGTAAAAGGAAAAAACTTACCTTTTACACGGCGCTGGCGATCCCAGCTGAGTTGCCTGATTGGCAGGCAACTCAGCTGGGATCGCCAGAGCTTGGATGGCCAGCGCCGTGTAAAAGGAAAGTTTTTTCCTTTTACACGGCGCTGGCGATCCCAGCTGAGTTGCCTGATTGGCAGGCAACTCAGCTGGGATCGCCAGAGCTTGGATGGCCAGCGCCGTGTAAAAGGAAAAAACTTTCCTTTTACACGGCGCTGGCCATCCAAGCTCTGGCGATCCCAGCTGAGTTAGCTGGGATCGCCAGAGGTTGGATAACCAGTGCCATGTAAAAGGAAAAAAACTTTCTTTTACATGGCTCTGGTGACGTAAAAATATCACCATGTAAAAATATGTATAAAATATTTGTGCAGCTTTCTGAGATTTAGTGTGTTTCTGTAGTGTTTCACTCTACACAATCGCACAAAATCTCACAAAGCTATATGTGGAATTTTGTGTGTGTAAAGTGTGAAAGTTGGGTTTTTGGGCTTTTTGTGGCTGTGTGAAGTTCCTGTTTGTTGCAGGGGCCATTTTGGGTCTAGCACAGCTGCTTTTACATTGTGGGTGAGCCAGTTGATGTTTTTTAATTTTTATTTGGTGTGCATTGGAAGAGGGGTCGTCTTATACAGCAAGTATAGCCCAAACCCTATATTTTTACAGGAAAAGTTGGGGGTCGTCTTATAAGCCCAGTCGTCTTATACGCTGGAAAATACGGTAACACCATTTGATCAAGTAACCCAGATCATGGGTTGGATTGGTCAGCCCAAGTCGGCTGATATCAGCCAAGTAGACACATAAGAGACAGGTGGCCCCTCTAATAACCAGACCCTCTGCCATATATGTCTTTGTAAGTCAATTACATCCAGCAATAGAAGCTTCCAAGTGGTTTTTAAGAGACGAAAGCACATTGTACTAGTCCAGCTATCAGGTGACTGTTTCGAGGGCCCTCTGATCCTGGAAAGGATGCGATTGTGCACCAGATGGACCTGTGCAAAGACCTTCCTGATCACAGTTAATGTCTGCTTTTGAACAGAAGCTATGAGTCTATGAAGACCCCAAGATGGGCTGCATTTAAACAAATGGTCATTCATCTCTCCCTAAATTGTTAGTTTGAGCTATATTGATTGTTATCTTTTCTTGCCTTTTTATTGATTTCTTGAAATCTGTGGCTTCATATATTTTGCATATTTATGTTCTTGTTCCAGCCATTACTTATCAGACATATACGTACTTTTTACCTGTTATGTTCTTGGTATGTAACCTTTTTCTTTCTTTTTTTTTTCTCCTCAGTGCACGCAAATGTTATGATTCCATCTTACCAGGTTTTCATTTTTGTTTTTACTTTCTGTAGCATTTAGCTTCTGTTTTGCCTTTTGGGTGGGAGGGTAAACTTTAGCTTTCCTACTTTGACGTATTATTTTCCATACAGTCTCTGTATATAAACAGCTTCACTTGCAAAAAAAATAATAATAATCTAGGCCTTCTTCCTCTCCTCCTTCCCTTTTTTCCCCTCTTCAATATGTACCTTAGGTGGTTGTTAATGCCCTTGTTGGAGCAATTCCCTCCATTATGAATGTGCTTCTGGTTTGTCTCATATTTTGGCTGATCTTTAGTATTATGGGTGTGAATCTCTTTGCTGGCAAGTTCTACCATTGCGTTAACACCACAACGGGTGAAATGTTCAACATCAGTGATGTCAACAATAAAACTGAATGCGAAGAGCTAATACACAACAATCAGCAAGCCCGATGGAAAAACGTGAAAGTTAACTTTGATAACGTGGGGGCTGGTTATCTTGCTCTGCTTCAAGTTGTAAGTAATTTTCTTTCTACCCAACTGCCTATAAGAATAACCATGGAAATAATCTAAGTTCATTACTTTCACTCTAAAGCTCCACATAAATTCCACTGATACTTGCTTGAATCAAGCTCCAAGATCAAAAGAATTGCCTTTGGTGAGATGGGTGACTATATAGTAAATTTAATAAATAGAAATAAATAAAAGTAGTAGTGAAGCCATTGCACTACTACTTTGTTGTTCCATGTTCACATTATAAGTAAAAAAAAATAAATCTGATTTAAGCATGATCACACTTTTTGATGATGATGTTCTCTAGATGCCACTCCATTGGATATAAGGCTTATTATAAGAAAGGAGAAATATTATAGGTGTTGTCAATCTAGTGAAATTCCCTTCCTGGGAGGTTTGCTTGTAGAAGTTAAAGGCCAGGTTACAATCTAAAGGAGTAGAGTGATATATGGTAAGCCATTTTTTTGAAATGATACGGTTCTGTGTCAATATTGCAAGTATCTTTAGTGACTCCCAGAGGAAATGCAACAATGACAAAATCCCAGTGGATCATGATGGTGGGATCCATATAGCTTTTCAACCATTATTAGCAAACTCCACTGATAAGGTGGTCCTGGGCTGCTGTGTAGCAACAATATTCTCTTTCTACAGGGAAAGACTTAAGGAAAAATGAAGTTAATACAATAGGATTGGAAATGTCCAATCATTATTCTAGCTTGCACAAGATTAATTTACTACTAAAAAGAGATTGAGATCAAATACACAGCATAAAGATTCATTGATATTACCATTTATTTGGTGATCCATCCACACTTCTCATCTCCAAAATTTATTCTGTTATGCAGAATATTACTACAGCTCCCTTGATAGCTCTTCCTGTGGTAGTGAAGAGTGTTCTTAATTTTATTCTCACAACTACAATACCTTTTTAGATAGGTTGGGGCTGGGCAAAGAGAATATTTGACTCAAAGTTATCCACTAAGAGCTCTGTGGCTGAGAGAGACTTGATTTCCCCTGTCCTGATCCAGTAATTCAATCACTACATAAAATATACATATTCAGTAAAAAATAATAAACCCATCAGTAGAGTGCACTAGTACAGGTGCACCTATTCTTATTGTTAGCCAAACTCAGGAAGTAAATGCACCTTTGAGGGCATTTTTAATTTTTCTTTGCATTAGTTCCAGTCCAGTATTATTGTATCAGCTCACATCTTCTGTAACATATCAAGATGCAAAACTAGGCTGTAAAGTACTGACTCAGCCTCTCTATTAAATAAGTATAAATCCTTTCATTCCCCACCATCCAGTCAGAGCTGAAGAAGCTTTTTGGATGAGAAGCGAAACATCTTCAAAGAAAAACCAGAAAGTCTATTGCTTCTTGAAAAAACCCCTTGGGGACAACCAGGACCTAGATGATTGAGAATCTCCTTAGACACTCCTCTATTAAATGTTTACATCAATATTTCCTGCATTTATGTGGCAAAAATAAAGTCACTACTTTTAATGCTTTGGATTATTGGGTTTAGACTTCAGAATTCCAGGTGGGCTGCAAAAATAAATAGGACCACAAGATAGCAGCATAGAAATCCAGAAACCCCTAACTGTTTGCTGCCCCTCAAGTCCAATGTGGATTGTTGCAGCTTACATTCGACAACCTTGCACACTGCGAGGTGTGCACAGAAGTAGGAAAAATGTTTTATTTCTGGAACAAACCATCCTGATGAATCTGTTGAATATTTCCAGATGAATTGTGGTTCCAAAAAAACTGAATGTTTTGGTTGTTCCAGGCTTCATGATGAAATCTGGGGTTGATGAAGAGGACAAAGGCTTCACCATCAGCAGTTCCCTATGCAACATATTCTTGGCCCTTCTATCATCTTCCAAGCAGTTTCCTTCACTCTGTCCTGTCAGCTGCCTCCAATGTGCCCAGTGTAATATACCCCATCAGCTTGTTCGTCCCTGATCTTCCTAGCATCTTCTTACTTTCCCTTCAATCACTGCCAATGTCTCAGCATATATTCCACAGGATGTACATATATTCCACAGAAGTGCCCACAAGCAGCTGCCTATTCATCAACTTTGCAGTGCTTTTCTTCTCCTTATAGCTGCCTTGTAGCTGTATCTTGGCTTTATCCTAGTTCCCCACACCTTTGTACTTCTGCCCTGACTAAAACAGCAGAAACATTCACATTTTGAATCATGCACATTCCTAATATTTCCTCATGACTAACTTACATTCCACTGAATTCAACAGGACTTTTTAAAGTAGGATTTTCAATCTGTTGCACGTTTGTATCTCTTTCACTCTTTCACTGAACTTTCACTCATTCTGATTCTGTTTAGGCTACTTTTAAAGGGTGGATGGATATTATGTATGCAGCTGTTGATTCACGGGATGTAAGTAGCATTTCATATTCTATTGAACACAGAGACATGTTTTTGCTTCATTACTGTGTATGTTGTAGTTTATAATCCATAGTTTTTCCTTTGCTAAAAATGATATTTGTTAATAAAAATAAAGCATTTCTGAGTTCCTGTAATTGATTTTAAAAAAGTGCCACAGGAATGATGAACTGAAAGACATTTACATTTAGTAGCTTGGATCCAGATTTGTCTTCCTACAGATGAAAAAGTTTCTCCCATCTGTGGTAATTTTCGATCGAACATTTCTACAATGGAATGAAATGGGAAATGATCTCTGCTGGTTTTCCTTCTTCCTAATTTGGTCCCATCACCTTTGGAAATTTGGGAACAATTAGGAGGGCCTCCAGAACTGCCAAGGATAGGATGCTATAGACTGTAGCGGGAAGAGTAGGAAATACTCTTTTCTACTCTTCACTATATGAAAATATGGCAGGTCCCTTGTATCCTGAGTACATTGAGTATGGGAGAATTTCTGCTTGATCAAAGTCTACCTTCACAGCATGGATAGAAACAGGAATAGATTCCTAATTTACACTGAGTTGTTGTGTTACAAAAGAATTTGATTACTGCCTGCCTTAAGTGATTGTACTAAGATACTGTATTGTTTTATGCCTTGTAGGTAGAAGAACAACCCTATTATGAGGATAATCTATATATGTATCTTTATTTTGTTATCTTCATCATCTTTGGATCATTTTTTACCTTAAACCTCTTCATTGGTGTCATTATAGATAATTTCAATCAGCAAAAAAAGAAGATAAGTATTTAAAGTGTTTGCTCTATGTTCTGGAAGTAAAATCTACAATTAAAATAACCATAAGAAATCTCTTAAAATGTTAGATAAAATGTTAAGTGTACACACACACACACACACACACACACAATCTTGTCATCCTGAGTTTCCAGTAGATTTTTGCCAGCTACAGTCACCATTATTAGTTCATTTCTTTTTTGCCTATAATCTTCCTCCCTAAACACATTTTCACTTTCAGTGTAGGAACCAATATGAAGGTAAAGAAATTAATTTTTATGTGCTGGTTGACAAAACAGGAAAAAAAAATAAGGAACTAAGAATAGATAAAACTAATTTCTCCTAAATATTGTTACTACATTACATTTTTTCACGGAGTGTGTGTGTATCCTGAACATGATTCCAACACAATAATTTAAGTTGAGAAAATGTAGTTCGTTCAAAGTTGTAGCTTTATGGTGGTGGTCAGGACATTCATTGCAGCATGTGATCTAGTCTTGATGACCTTTACAACAATTGCCTGTTTATATTTGGAATATTAATTTCATAGGGGGAGAGTAGATGTAGTTATTTTATAAGCCTTATTCAAAAGGATGATCAGGATGGGTAACAGCATAAAATGAAAAGTATAAAGGGATCAACAAATCAAAGCATAGTAAACTAGACATCTGAATGGTTGAATCACAGAAATCACAGAAATTGAATCACTAAAAGGAAGTGAATTCTAACTCCCTTTCTAAAGGCAGATGGAGACGAGGAGCTGAAGACAACTCCTAAGAGTAGGCATTTGATAACTAGGAAGTGATGCATGGGAAGACCCTATTCCAACCACACAACCAGGGGGAGGAGAGAGTTTTAAATAAGGGTATCCATAAAAGGCATCTCCTGCAGATCTTAACATCCAAACAAGTTCATAACAAGAAAGGTACCTAACAGATCATTAGGACCTGACCATCCAGAGTATTAAAAATTAAACTCTTATGTGTTGAATTCTGCCCATAGGCTAGCCAAAACTAATGCAGTTCTTTTAGCATAAACATAATATGTTCCTGGAATTTTGCACAGTTTAACAATAAAGTAGCTGTATTTAACATTAATTGCTTTGGGACACTGTTCAAAGATTGTTTCACACACCGCATATTGCAGTATTCTAAACACAACCAAGACATAAATATTTGTGCCTGTATTTAAGCTTTACTGAAAGGTTGCTGCTTGGTACAGCAGGCATAACTCTGCAAATGTGCTTCTTGGCACATTGGGATAAAAAGACAGATGTGGAAAAAGATTTTCCCAGATTATAAACCTGGTCTTTCAGGAAGAGTTTAGCCAATCCTGCTTTAACTTCTTAAATTCATTCTATAATATTCTATATTTATAAATATTCCAGCTAAGTATGGACAGCTAAAGAAACTACACTTCAGAAACTATAAAAACATTGCACCCGTTCTATTAAAATGCAGCAAAACTAGAGAAAAGAGAAATTGTTCTTCCTCTTTCTACTAAGAGCTGTGGTGGCACAGTGGTTAGAATGCAGTACTGCAGGCTACTTCTGCTGATTGCTGACTGCCAGCAGTTCAGCAGTTCGATTCTCACTGGTTTAAGGTTGGAAGCCTTCCATCCTTCCGAGGTTGGTAAAATGAGGACCCAGATAGTTGGGGGCAATATGCTTGCTTAGAGAGGGCTGTAAAGCATTGTGAAACAGTATATAAATCTAAGTGCTATTGCTACAACCAAATATAGACCAGCAAGAATGGTTATACATTCTTTGATCTCATAGCCAAAAAAGAAATCTTATCTTGTGAACCTACCGTCCATATTTTGAAGAGCAAGGTCACATAAAAAATAGTTATTCAGTGTACATGGTATTATACAGAAACAAATTCTTAAGACTCTTCCAGGCCTTAAACTTCAAACCCAGTTCTTTTTATTTGGCTTAGAAATAGACTCAGGCCAGTGGATGTGATATGATAATGTGAAATTGTTATAATATAGTATTATTATCACTGGATTAAAATGTGTTTCTCCATCATTACATAAATCAGCCTGCAAACATGTTGTGTAACTAGATTTGGTTTATTTCTTTACTTTGGAGGACAAGACATTTTTATGACAGAGGAACAGAAAAAATATTACAATGCAATGAAAAAGCTGGGTTCCAAAAAACCACAAAAGCCGATACCAAGACCAGGGGTAAGGATTTCTATTTTATATATTTTCTACTCTCAGATCACACTTTCTAACTCTTAGCATCTTGTTCAAAATAATATAAATTGCACTTCCTGTAATGATATGTGGACAGTAAAATATCTGAAGTTGTAGTTTGTGTTATCAAATTTAGGATTTTGGTTCAGGATTTAATTTTTTCTTTTGATTTCTCCCACTTAGTATAGTTGTCCATTCACAAAAGAAGAGGGCATGAACATTAGTAAAACAAACAATAAAGGAAAAATAATCCAATACTAAATAAAAATATTTTTGCAATATTAATATTAATATTTTTTGTTTTTGTTTTTACAGAATAAATTTCAAGGATTAGTCTTTGACTTTGTAACCAAACAAGCCTTTGACATCAGTATCATGATTCTTATTTGCCTTAATATGGTCACCATGATGGTTGAAACAGATGACCAAAGTAAAGAAATGGAAATTATTTTATCCAGGATTAACTTGGTATTCATAATTCTTTTCACTGGAGAATGTATACTCAAACTGATTTCACTTCGTCATTATTATTTTACCATTGGCTGGAATATTTTTGATTTTGTCGTTGTTATTCTCTCCATTGTAGGTAAGAATCATTTATTTCCATAAATACATAATGGCTAAACTCATTTACTAAATTGCATTAGATTTCTAATTCAGTAATAGGTTTGTAATCTGATTCACTAAACTCGTGTACTAATTTTTTAGATTCCTGATTCAGTAATAGGATTGTTTTATATATAATTCAAATAATAGTTCATAGTAATTGGCAAATATAATTAAATATAATGACCAAAATCATATATTGAAACACATAGAAAAATGCCAGACTTCAAATACAAACTTTTGCTGGATGTAAGTGCAATCATGATAAATTCATCGGTTGCTAGCACATGTATGCTATCACCTGAATCACAGGCAGTTTATCTTAAATTGGCAGCTTCTGGTAAACAATAATGGAAAGTTATTACCTGATGCATCTTAGTGGACATTGTATATCATAGAATATTATATTATATATTGCATAGGTCATCATCCTGATCCAACAAAGCTCTTAATATAGTTTAATTAATATGTATAAAGTTTGAGAATTCTCCTTTCCCTTCTCATATGCTGTAATTCTCAAATTACATTTGGCCTGGGGTCAACCATAATTTGCCAGAACACCTGAAAGGTAGATCTTGCAGTTAAACTGCATGTCTTAAAAGAGCATTAAGTAAATTAGAGGACAAGTAAAAGGAAAATCTGTGATTTGGCATTATATTGAGTCAGCTCATGCTACATGCAATTGCAATTTTATACTAAAGAGTTAAAAGGGATATAAACAGCATGCAAGAGACAAAATAAGGGTTAAAATTTTCATTTATTGTTGTTGGGGTTTTTTGGGTGCCTTTGAGTCAGTTTGGACTCCTGGACAATTCCCTGAAGACTTTTTAAAGAAGATTTTAGAAGTGGTTTGGCCTGGCTGATTTCCTGGGTGGACTGCTGGGGGTTCGCAGGGTTCGGGACAACCTCTAGCTAAGATTCTGTGCAGTTCAGAGAACCCCCAAATCCCATTCCTGGCTGGCCCCGCCATCCCAGCCCACCCATCCCACGAGCCCCCACGTAGCCTGTTTTGGATGCAGGTAAGTGCAGGGTGCACATGGAAGCTCGGGGAAGGCGAAAAATGGGCCTATCAGAAGTTCAGGAAGCCTGTTTCCAGCCTCCAGAGGGCCTCTAGAGCCTGGGGAGGCTGTTTTCACCCTCCTGGAGGCTCAACAAAAGCCTCTGGAGCCCAGGGAGGGTAAAAACTCCCTCCCCGCCATGGTGCAGGAGGCTGACTAGGCCACGCCCACCATGGCCACACCCACCCATCAACCAGGCAGAGAACCCCTTGCTAAAATTTTTGAAGCCCACCCTTGGTCTGAAAGCACATGACTGGCCCAAGGTCACCCAGTTGGTTTTGTGCCTAAAATGGAACTAGAACTAATGGTCTAATCACTACACCAAACTGACTCTCTCTTTATGTGTTAGTGGAGGGTCTGAAATACACAGGTTGCATGAGGCAACCTATTAAGGGTATAGTTGTGAGATAACCAGGAACGGTTATGAAGCAGAGCATAGAGTTTTTGCGCACGGAAACGGTGCTGAGAGTAGTTGTGAATAAACTGCATACAAACTGGGTTTTAAAGTAGTTTACTTATAGAGCAAAGCAAATTCATAGTCTTTTGCCAATCCAAGTCTTAGCCATGCATAATCAATCCAGAGATACAAAACTTCTTACCGGTTTGTAGAACAATACATGAATCATTGAGGAACAATATAAAACAGTTCATAAAAGCAGTAATAAATAAACCATGATCAAATTGACCATGTAAAGAGATAAAGATATCTACAACATAGCAGCAGATAACAATATGGTGTAATGTCCACACTGACTACAATCAAGCTCTCCTTAAATACAGTTGCTACAGAGCTCATCCAATCAGGATGCAGAATGACTCAGCCATACTCTTAAAGCTATATTATACATATTCATACTATAAACATATAATGTTGGCTTATATATTACCTGTCCAACTAATTAGGCAATGACCATTTCCTAACACAACCTATATTATGATTGGTTGCTGGGGGAGTTTCCCTTTTCCCGCTTTTTTCTTCTGTGTGCTTAATGTGCTGTACTGTGATTTACCTAGTGATTTACCTCACGATGTAGTGAGGTGCCTGACTATCTTGTTTACTGTAAATATAAATGTAAAATTATATAAAACTACAAGTTCATGTCAGCGTCTCTGACTCCATTTGGACACTGGCTCTGCAATTCCCTGACAGAGCCAAATAATTTTTACACATTTTCTTATGTTTGCAAATTGATCATTTTAAAATTTGCCTAAAATAATGAAGATTAACAGTCTTAATTTGTCTTAACTATTAAGTTTATTGCTTGCTAATTTTTTTCAACATACCAGCATCTCATCAATATGTTCCTTTTGGACTAATAGAGGAGTTTACATTTAGGAATCATTTAAAACTATTTTAATTTTGTGTGCATAATGCCCAGCTGAGAAATAATGGGCACTGTAAAAGTGACATTTTTAAATATTTTTTTCTTTTGCAGGAATGTTCCTTGCAGAGATTATTGAGAAATATTTTGTGTCACCTACCCTGTTCAGAGTGATCCGACTTGCCCGGATAGGTCGAATCCTGCGTCTAATCAAGGGTGCAAAAGGGATCCGCACTCTGCTTTTTGCCTTGATGATGTCTCTCCCTGCCTTGTTCAACATTGGTCTCCTGCTTTTCCTGGTCATGTTCATCTACGCCATATTTGGAATGTCCAACTTTGCCTACGTGAAGAGAGAAGTTGGCATTGATGACATGTTCAACTTTGAAACTTTTGGCAACAGCATGCTCTGTCTCTTTCAGATCACCACCTCTGCTGGTTGGGATGGCTTGCTAGCACCCATCCTGAACAGCGGGCCTCCAGATTGTGACCCTGAGATAGACCATCCGGGTAGCTCAGTCAAGGGAGACTGTGGCAATCCTTCGGTTGGGATTTTCTTCTTTGTCAGCTACATAATCATCTCATTTTTAGTTGTAGTAAACATGTACATTGCTGTCATTTTGGAGAACTTCAGTGTCGCTACTGAAGAAAGTGCTGAACCTTTGAGTGAGGATGATTTTGAGATGTTCTATGAAGTCTGGGAAAAGTTCGATCCAGATGCATCCCAATTTATAGAATATAGTAAACTTTCTGATTTTGCTGCTTCGTTGGATCCTCCTCTTCTGATTGCCAAACCAAACAATGTTCAGCTAATTTCGATGGACCTGCCCATGGTGAGTGGCGATAGAATTCACTGCCTTGACATCTTGTTTGCCTTTACAAAGCGTGTCTTGGGAGAAAGCGAAGAAATGGATTTACTCAGAGTGCAAATGGAAGACCGCTTCATGGCAGCCAATCCATCCAAAGTTTCATACGAACCAATCACCACCACATTAAAACGCAAGCAAGAGGAAGTGTCCGCTACCATCATCCAGCGGACTTTCAGGCATTTCCTCCTAAAACAGAAAGTTAAAAAAGTAACTTCTATGTATAATAAAGAAAAATGCAAAGATGGTGGCATCCTACCAATCAAAGATGGGACCTCTGATAGGTTTAATGGGAATTCCAGTCCAGAGAAAACCGATGAGAGCTCCTCAACCACTTCTCCCCCTTCCTATGATAGCGTTACTAAGCCAAACAAAGAGAAATATGAAAAGGGCAAAACAGACAGAGACCTTAAAGGGAAAGATATAAAGATTAGCAAAAAGTGAAAACCGATCATTTGTATTATTTGTTCTTCAACTTGTTTACAGCCTTTGAAGGGGATGTATTTGTCAGCAAAGCTCCACTGGAGAGTTATGCTGAATTGTCAACGTTTATAAATATATATTACATGTATATCTATGTATAGATATAGACATACACAGATATGTCTCTATATAGATATTTACGCTCTCTTTCAAGGTTAGTGCCTATAACAAGACAGTGACCCCCTAGTCACCGGACCCCCTTAACTCTGGAAAACGGAGCGGCAGCCTCCTGTTGCTCTTGTTGAAAAAGAGAAAAGGGAAGACATTGCTGCTCAGTATAAAGTGGGCAAATCATAGGTTCAGCAAGTTACAAGACACTTAATTCAGTAAGTGTTCTCACTGTGTGTTCTTCAGCAGCCGCGTTCGCCATATTTTTCGCATGTGCACACACACAAACACTAACACAGAGTAGAGGTGAATTTATCATTTTTTAAAGAAAAAAACCCAATCCGCAGGGTGTTTATACGTGACTATTTTTGTAAATGGGGTTTCTGTTGTGGTGGGAGGGAAGGGATGGGGGAACCAGGACCAGGTGTTCCACTCTCTAATTATCTATAACCTTCAGACAGGGGAAGCAATTTGCTCGAAGAGATGCTGTGCGCTCCTAGATTGTGCGTGGAACCCTTGTGGCATCATCCAGCACAGGTTTACCCTGTGTTTTGCTGTTTTAGCTTGGAACAATTTTATACTTTCTGTTAAGAGGCAACCTCTTATCCCTACTATTTGTACCAATTCCAAGATGCATTATTTTTTATGCTGGTTACCAAATCAGAAAGAGTGCACACACGCATACTTGTGTTTGTGCCTGTGTGTGCAACGTATGCTTGCACACACACACACACACACACACACAAGTAGTATCTTAGTCCTAGGGATTTGTCTCAACCCAGTCCCTGTGCCTAAGAGAGGATTATCTTTGCACTGAACAATCACTTAGGTCACAGGTTAATTCCTAATACATTGCAGCAGATAGGAACAAGGAATACACAAATGTCCTGTGTCAGAGGCGCCTGTTGATTCAAGGTAACAGTCGAAATGTTCAGAGGAGACAAATAATGAACGAAAATGCACTGAAAGAATGGACAAAAAAATAGGATTCTATTTTGTCTTAAAGTACTGCATAATCAGCTGCTCTCAGTATAGTATATGCCTACATTCTTTTTAAAAATAATACTCCTACAGGTATAAGTTGTAAAGACCTGTTTGTACATATTTTGTACATATTTGAGCCTACAGTTGTTCTGGACACAATGTTATTTCTGCAAACATGAGCCCTAGCAGGGGTAGGGTTGATAACTATTGATAAATCCTTGTATTCTGTGCCATTATAGATAATTTGGAAGATGCTGAAGCCTGTGAATATTGCCATTGCTACCAGTGTGCTGTGATCCTTCTACCAGTTACCTTTGTTTTCTATTGGAAGTGCTGAATGAAAACAGTTCTTCCTATCACTGAATTATATAGTTTGCAGTTATTGATCACTTTTCTTTTCTTTTTAGCTTTTTGAAATTTGAAGTGGCTACTCAATGGTGTAGACCAAGGCTATATATGGACTAATGCAAGCTGTTTAACCTGTTGACAGTGCGATTAGCATATATAAATAATGTAAAAATAAAAAGCAGTATTGATGTACATAAACTACATCTGTGCTCTTTTTGTTTCCATGTTTTATTTTATTTTCATTGTATCTTCCAATTGAGCTCTCCACAGTACTAAAAAAATAAATAAAATAATTAATGACCATTTGTTTATTTCTTTGTTTAATGACCCAAAGATTCACTTAACAACCATGTTACTAATTTAACAGTGATTCACTTAACAGCTGTGACAAGAAAATTTGTAAAATGGGACAAAACATAATAACTGTGTCACTGAGCAACAAAAATTTTGGGCTGAATTGTGGTCTTAAGTCAAGGACTGCCTGTCTTGCACCTAGGCGAGGAAGCATTTCCTTTGAAGGAGCAGGACTACATCTTTGGGGTCCTTGTAGATTCATGCTGATAAGTGGAAGCCATGACCGGGAAGGGGGTGGAGTCTTTTCCACAATTCTGATTGATATACCCATTGCAGCTTTACAGGAGCAGAAAGTAAGTGGAAATGACCTTGGGACACAACAGGAAGAGCCACAGACTGAACAACTCTCATGTAAAAGATTTCTCATCCCACAGAAGGGGGATGGCATGGGAAATGTTTCAAAAGGGACCCTCCCTATTTTTTTGGACAGTTAAAAAAAAGGAAGAAATGTTGCAAGAAGCTGTTCATGTAATCTTACCATAAAACTAGAGTTGTACTCATGGTTGTGCTCCTCAAAGATAATCAGGAGGACTCAACCAAGTAATATGTCTATGTAATATGTCTCCTTACCACCCATATGGATTATTGCAATCCATTTTTCAGGAGGTTTCTTTTGAAGACCATTGAAGAAACTGCAATTAGTTTCCAAAGCTGTAATCTGCCTGCTGGTGGGCACCTGTCATGAATACACATCAATCCCTGTGCTACAGGCCCTGCATTGGCTTCTAGATGCAAAGTTCAAGTTCTGATTAATAAAACCCTACGTGGCTTTGAGCCCAGATGTCTCTAGGAGTCTATTTTCCAACTCGAATTGACCCACTGGATTTGTTTGTTCTCGGAGCTGCTGGCGGTAGTTCACTTCCATGAAGTGGGAAAAGCTGAGATACAGAAGCGTTGCTTTTCTGTGATAGCACTTCCTTTTTGGAGTAGGGTCTTGGTTGAGTTTAGTCTGGCCATCCTCGGAGTGTCATTTTGGAAGATGTTGAAAACGAAGCTCTTCCAGTGAAACTTGTGGTGTAAGCAGTGTCCATTTTGGGATTGGGGGTAAGGGGAGATTTGCTAGTTTTAGCTTTGATTTGATTATGTTTATGAAATTGTGTTATGCTTTAATTTATGTGCCTTTATTAACTGCTGGCTCAAGGCCACAAGTGAAGGTCCAATTAAATTAATTTACTGCTAATAGCAATAGCACTTAGACTTATATACCGCGTCACAGTGTTTTACAGTCCTCTCTAAGCAGTTTACAGAATCAGTATATTGCCCCCATTTGGGTCCTCATTTTACCCACCTTGGAAGGAGGGAAGGATGAGTCAACCTTGAGTCTGGTGGGATTTGATCTGCCAAACTGTGGCAGCCG
The DNA here is from genome assembly GCA_030761175.1 of Masticophis lateralis. NCBI lineage: Eukaryota > Metazoa > Chordata > Lepidosauria > Squamata > Colubridae > Masticophis > Masticophis lateralis. Next base: position 207,168,315 of record JAUDYJ010000001.1, read on the forward strand.
GTGATCAGCAGAAGTAGCCTGCAGTACTGCACTCTAACCACTGAACCACCGCAGCTCTAATCATATGTATGCACAAGAATCTTCTCAACTAACGGTTAACCCCTGCTTGGGGTTAGATAAAGATCAACAGAATTCAAGGTAGGTTGAACTTAGTTCCATTGTGACTCATAGAATTCTAGGCTGATTCCTCTTTTAACTCCACCTCCAGAGACTTCCGTTTCTTTTACAACTGCAAGTTGAGTGGATAAATGAATGAATTATGCCACTGCTGCCTCTGGGAGCAATAGCAAATATAATGATGAACGAGATAAATGTCAAATATTATTCTCTTATGCTATGATTTAATTTTAAGCAGCCCAACCAGAAAATTACCAAGATATTTTTCACTGTTCCAAAGTCGAGTTCCCTTTCCTTCTCAATATGCAAAACCACAAAAGGCAAGCATCCACTGACAGAAATTCTACAATTGACTTCCAGTTGAGTTAATTCATTACCGCTCATTTGTTTATTCTGGATCTTACTGAAAATCATTATTTGCTACTTGCTGTTTCATTTCAAATGAGGGTTTGAATGAAGCCTTGCTGATTTATTCTGAAATAATCCTCAGAACCCACAACCAATATTCAATGTATGGTGCTGAGCAACTGATTTATCTTTACTCATATAAAACCAAGCATTTTGACCTTCTTGGTAAAAACATGCTGCAGTCAGCATCATAGAGGGAATAAAGATACTGTGGTGAACTGAAATGCATTACCATCTCCCTGGAGATGGTACATCCATCTCAACCACAGGAAGCAGGTTAAATAAGTAAGTAGGAAGGTGTCATGAATAATTTACAGCTGGGGAATTCTGGGAGTTGAAGTCCACACATCTACTGCCAAGGTTGAAATACACTGATTTAAAACCACACTGACTTAATTTGAATGCCCTCCCTTCAAATCTACGCTTTTTCCTAGGTGGGAAAACATATATATGGATGCAGAACAAAGAAAATTGAGTTATTCCAGATAGCCATAAGACCAAGAAATAACAATCAGAACAACAAAGCTAGCTTGGCCCTGGGAAGCACTGGAAAAACCTCAGTAAAACTCCAGCCTGGTTTATGCAACACTAAACCATAAAGTGGGTTGCTACATGACTCTAGTGTTGGTGACTAGAAAATCATGGTCGGTGGTTTAGCATGGGAATCCAGCTAACTATAATTTATTTAGTAAATCATGCTAAAAGGAGATTATAGTTTAGTATGAACCTGCTCATAATAACTCTCTAGATCACAGCTCAAATTCAAGGGCCGGGGGCCAGATCCGGCTCGCAGAGTGCTTAGATCTGGCCCATGGGGTTGCCTGGAAGCAGAGAAGGACCAGCCTATGGTGACGCTGCCAGGAAAAATGGAGCTTGTGAGGGCCACGGGCGGCCCTCCTGAGCTCCGTTTTCGCTGGCAGAGGGTTGCAGGAAGCAGTGAGGCAAAAAGGGAGCTTGGGACGCCATTTTTGCTGGTAGGCTACTTGAGCGCCCCTAAAATGAGTGAGGTTGAGCTGGCCACATCCTCCGTGGCCACACCCACCCAAGCCCCCCAAGGTCAAACACAACCCTGATGAGGCCCTCAATGAAATCGAGTTTGACATCCCTGCTCTAGATAGTTCTTTCCTAAGGATCAAGAAAACAGAATCTCTTGGTACTAACAATGTAAGTGCTTAGAAGTTGGGAAAAAAATACTTGAAAACAAATTCAAAATGTCATCAGTTGGCTGAGTAATTCATCTTGGAGCAATTATTAGTAGCTCACTAGTTTTGCATTAAATTTTTCTGTAGGCATAGCTACTGTATGTTGTATCTACCTCCACATATGGGATTCTTTTGTTCCAACTTTGGGGATTTTCTTCGTATGTCGTTATTATTTATTAGGGTATGGTGTTTTTTTTTTTTAAATAATTTTATTGAATATACATTTTAAAAACATTAGACTTGGTGCGACTTGCCTGGTACATACTTTTCTAACACTTTTTCTTTCATGTATATTACAATATAACATCATGCATATTCCATATATACTTTTTGTACATTCAATCACACTTCAGTTACATACATATTCCCTTCGTATCTATTCAAATCCAATTTAATCCTATCTAATACTTCTTTTATTATTTTATTTATTTTTCTCCCCTTTTCTTCACTCTGTTTCTAATTCTCGATCCCTACATTCCTCCTTTTCTCCAGCCATTTATAAAATGTATTCCAAGTTACATAGAATAGGGTATGGTGTTTTTATGTTAGTTAGGAGACTACAATACAATTGTACAGTAGTAGTTTGGCTGTCAAGGTATGTGCTCCGCTGTAGGGAATGCTCAGGTGCTTCCCATGGTGCCCTACAAGAGAGCAAGTTGGTTTTGCACCAGAAAGAAAGACAAGTGGTGCTTCCTGCAGTGTCATCCACCCCCTCCCTTCCCGGAGCTGCCTCACAAATGGGCACCAGAACTGGGAAGGTTCAGAGGGCAGGAATCTGACTTTATGCACAGAGCACCACTGAAGTGGTATCTATTTATCTACTCACACAGAACATGCTTTCAAACTGTTGGGTGGAGAGTGACAGGAGCTCACCCTGACATGCTGTACCAGGACTCAAACCGCTGGAGCAGAAACCATCTCCAGTGGCATTAAGCCACTGAGCCATCACACCTGTTAGTATGTGATGACATACTTTTTTGTGACTGTCTTGGAATCACAAAAGCTTCAACTGTCCTTTTTTGGAGTTGAGGCTGAGCCAAACTATCAATAAACTGCTATTTGCTCCTTGCTTTGTTTGCACCTTTTCCTAGTGTCATCCTATAAACTGGACCAGACTAAGAAACCAATGCCAAATTGGTCTAAAACTACTTTTATTGGTATAGTTATAGGGACAGAATCTTGCAAGTCTGAATGTGCTTCTCCTCTCTATCCCTTTATCTATGTGAACTAAGAGGGTTCTGACTGAAACATAAACTCTTTTCTTCTTGCTCCTCTGATTATTGTCTTGGTAAAAATTCTTCCTCCTGCATTTCAAGGCCAGTCCCTATTCCCTCTGCACCTAATCCCTATTCCCTCTGGATTACCATAGAGTACAAATGATCCTTCCCACCCCTAGTTTCAGCAGCTAAGTGTCATTCTCCAAGAGACTTCCCTGTGGAATTTAGGTTGTCATGGTGATGGGGCATCACCACCTGCACGTCCCTGCCATGGAGACAGAGACCTGGAATAGAACACTTTGTTTAGCTGGCATTGGATGCTGACATTCTGCCTCCATCATGTGACCTAATTTGGGGGGGGGGGCAGCATAACTGAGAAAAGGAAAAGCTTCCATTTTTCAAAGTCAAGACAGCAATATAACATTGTACATTTGTGATGATGATGATGATGATGATAATAATGATCGATGATTGATGGTAATGACAATTCACATTCTTCAGCAGGAAAGAAAGCCTTCAGAAAGTCATATTAGGTTTAACAACTTAAAAAAGACAGAACGTGAAAAGAGGCTGGGGAACAGATGTGGGTTTCAGCAGGTTCTGACCAGTTCTGGAGAATCTGTAATGGAAATTTTGAGTAGTTCAGAGAACCGGTAGTAAAAATTCTGACTGGCCCCACCCCCATCTATTCTCTGCCTCCCAAGTCCCAGCTGATCGGGAGGAAATGGGGATTTTGCAGTAACATTCCCCTGGATTGGGGAGGGAATGGAGATTTTATAGTATCCTTCCCTTGTCACGCCCACCAAGCCATGCCCACAGAACCGGTAGTAAAAAAATTTGAAACCCACCACTGCTGGGAAAGAAAAGAAAAGTAAGGCAATGGGCATGCTTCATGGTACTGTCATGGCCAGTGGTAGAGATGGACTGCCCAAGAATATTCAGATAATGTACCTCCCTCAAGAGAGGATTCTGTGCTGTTCTTCAAGGCCCTGTTATTTCTGAAAAGCAGAAAGTCTACTAGTTACAGCAGCAGCCATGGGGTCAAGGGTTCTTGTGGTCTGTATCTGATTCACAGTCCTGATGGCCATTGAGGAACTGGGGCTGCAGCAGTGGTGGGTTGCTCCCGGTTCTGTCCGGTTCTTTAGAACCGGTAGTAAAAGCGGTGGGAGGCTCCGCCCACCAGCCCGGTCATCATAATTGACGATCTGCGCATGCGTGCACACGTTCCCGTTGCGAACTGGTAGTAAAGGTAAGTAGAACCCATCCCTGGGCTGCAGTGGAGAAGAAGGCAGTGGAGAAGTCTTTTTCTGAAAGCATTGAACAAGATGGATGGAGGCCAATCATCAAGGCAAGGCTCAGCCAGGTTTAGAAGTCAGCGGATGATGTTGGCTCCCTATAATGCAGCAGGAACAAAGTTAGAAGTCAGAACTTTAACAGGAAACTGTCAAAGGAAAGATGCAAATGTTCTTGAGGATAAGTGCAGGAAGTTACAGGAAAGAACTATCAAAATAACTAAATCTGTATTGAAATTTCAGAAGAAAACAGGCTTTGTTTTCACCTACAAACATCCTTGATTTTGTAGGGTGGTTTTTACAGTATGTGTAAAATATGCATCTGTAGCTGAATACAACCTGGGTTAATCAACAGTCATGGAAGCATAGAGTTTGGGGCAGTGGTGGGTTGCTACCAGTTCGCCCCAGGTGAGGCAAATTGGTAGCGGCGGCGGCGGGAGGCTCTGCCCACCTGCCCAGACGTCTCTGTGCATGTGCAGAAGCGTTGTGCGCCCACAAGCGAACCAGTAGCAAACAAAACTGAAACCCACTACTGGTTTGTGGGTATGAGGTGTATCATGCAGGATCCTTGTGAACTCTTTCCTTTAGGCAGCACAGTGTCACAAGAAGTATGATAAAGGTCATATGCAACCTTCACATTGCACTGCTTTACAAGTGCTCTCAATTGTAGTAGAAACATTTCAATAGCTTGCCTTCCTCCATGGCTACCTATTAATTTCATCAAAGAAATTAATCTAAAATAGAAAGACAAAAGTTTCATCATATTCTCTTTCTCTATTGCTTTGAATTAGACCTTTGACCGTGGTGATAAGGCTGCTTTGGTTTTCACCAGAGGCTGGTAAAATTGTCCATGTAAACCACATTCACACAACTTAATTGCACTCATGGAATTGACTCATATGTACGATGACAGCCGGAACAGATCTAAATAATGAAAATGATTATGTCCTGTGTTTACAGATGCCCAGAAGAACTGGATTTGTCAAAATTAGCCTTTGTGGTTATATATGCAGCCAAATTCTGCCACCTTGTGGAACACTTCTGCAATAAAATTATCTAAATTTGATTTAATTGCTGCGGAATAAATCCACTCATCCATTCTTCCCTGGCTAAATATCTGCATTTCCAGATATTGCACTGCTTTTATATGCCATCCACATGACAACAATCATATTGGGTCAACTCAAACAACCGAAAATTCAAATGTCTATCATCACTATCGTTTTTATAACTATCTCTATTTTTTTTAAAAAAATTAGATTTATATGCCGCCCTTCTCCGGAGATTCAGGGTGGCTTACAATGCACTAAGTAATAGCCTTCATACTTTTGTATATTTTACAAAGTCAGCTTACTGCCCCCACAAACTGGATCCTCAATTTACCTACCTTAGAAAGAATGGAAGGCTGAGTCAACCTTGAGCCTGGTGAGATTCGAATTTGCAATAATTGCAGACAGCTGAATGTTAATAACAGGCTTTTAGTCTGTTGAGCTATCCAGGCTCCTATCATCCATCCATCCATCCATCCATCCATCCATCCATTCTAATGTGCTGCCCTTCATATATGTTAGAGCCATGTTGAATAGCTCCATGACAATATCAGCCTCGTGACAAAAATCAAATTCTTTGTCTGGTGGGTATAAAAAAATGAAACTGCCTGCAGAATTAATATATGCTTATGATAATACTGGTCATACACTCACTGATCACTGTGCAGCACCGTAGAAATAGTAAAAGTTATGAACACTGCAACTAAATGGTTTAAAGGTCAAGAGGTGCTTGGGCCGCGTGGGGACTCCCAGGAGGGGCGGGGTGGGACGGGGGGGGGCAGCCAGGGGTGGGATTTGGAGGTTCTCCGAACTGCACAGAATCTTAGCTAGAGGTTCTCCTGAACCCCTGCAAACCCCCAGCAGCCCACCCCTGGGTGAAGCGATATATAAGTCTAAATGCTAATGCTAATATACATATACAGCTCTGAGCAGTACATGAAAAAGTTATCAAAGATCCTGTCAGCCCTTTAAGGAGGCAGGTTAGGAAAAAGGGACTACAATAAATACAAGAGCTCTACTGTATTGATGTAAGCTACATAGGCAGTATTCATTTAATGACCATGTTTAGGATTGCCAAAGCGATCGTTATATGAAGCAGTTGCTACGTGAAAATGTCACTTTTCATATTATCTTGCTTCAGCTTTCATTTGCTTTACAAACCCGTGAAAGCCATAAATATGAGGATTGGTCATAAAGGGTTTTTTTTGTCACCCTTTTAACTGTACAGGGTCACTAAATGAGACAGTTGTTAAATGAGGACTCCCTGTAATAATAGAACCTTGATGGCTGGGCAGCATTTTTCCTTTTCTCCCCCTTATATTAAAGTAGGACGTAAAGTGAGATTTGGATATAAGAGTGAAATGATACGGGGTTGGCTTGGATGATCTCTAAAGGTCCCTCGACCTTGTTATTGTAAGAGACAGTTTCTGAGTTCAAAAAGTCAAACTGCAGAGTTAGCTAACTTTCTCCTTCCATGTCAAAATGCAGAACTAAAAACCACATGGGTCAGCATGAATCAGCTTTTCTGCCCAGCAATAAGGGGCTTAGCCAATAGGACTGATTTCACATATTTCTGTGTTTTTGCTGCTTTTGAAGACTATAAGAATGCATGTCTTAAACAGAACATTGTTCAGATGTTAGAAGGTTATCTTTTCTGTCTGAACCTTTTGGCCAAAATAAAGCTTCTCTTGAACTCGAAGTCTATGTCCTTAGATTTTCTGCAACAATATCAAAGAGAATTGAGGCAATTTTAAGTTTCTTTCTTTCTCACACGGTGTTTCTCCACTTATGTTTTCTTACGTCTGCCTGAGTCTTTTTCCATCTTGGCGCTCCTCTACAGATTTCCCCTCAGCATTTTGTAAAAAAAAAAACCCAATAAAAATATGTCAAAATTCTTATACAAGTCTTGACTGGAAGTATTTAATGTCTTTTAAAAATACATTTTAAAATATTCATTATTATATTCTACTTAAGAAGGTTAAGATAGCTACAGAGGGAAGGTGCAAAATAGAGAAACAATATGGGAAAGAGAATAGCACAACGGATCCTATTGAAAGAATATCGGATATATGGTATATATGTACTAGGGGTTCTTTTCATTGCCTTTTTACTTGGATTTTCCCACACAATTTAATATATTACTGTTCCAGAGTAATGCTGTCTTCAGAGTGTGCTAAGTGCCCTAAGACAGGGTCTCCAACCTTGGCAACTTTAAGACTTGTGGACTTCAACTCGCAGAATTGATCAGCCAGCTTTGCATTACTACAATTTTGCTGGCTGGGGAATTCTGGGAGTTGAAGCCTACAAGTCTTAAAGTTGCCAAGGTTGGAGATCCCTGCCCTAAGAGCTCCCACCCCATTTGCTTGAAATCTTGCAAGATTATCCAACTTTAGTGATGATGGGTGCTATCATCTTTCCATTTGGTGACAACACAAAGAAAAATGTCTCTGTTCCCACACAAGATCTCCTCACTTTGGCTTAAGACTTCATTGTTCTAGGGTAAAAGAAATCAGGTGGGACACAAGCTTGTTAAAATGACTTCCAAATTTGACAAAATTGCTCATGATTTCAGGTGAAGTTGTGTTGTTGTTGTTTTTTAAATAGCAGCTTAGTTTGGGATTTATTATGAATAACTTGTCTTCTGTCAACCTGCAACCTGCAATAAACCAGGTAAATGTTTGCTTGCTTCAAAAGAGAAATAGATGAATGAATATTGCAGTTATAAAAACCACACCAAAATGAGCTAGTATTACAAATTAAATCTGACCCTTCATAATGAAATATTAAAAAGCCGCAATAATATCTTGGTTGTGTACCTTATTCAATGATATTTTGCAGACAGCTTTCTATTTAGAGTAGACTTAATACTCTTCTGCATATTTTAGCTGGAATCATTTGGGGTACATAAGCATCCTTTTCTGTATGTACATATTGTGGCTTCACTAACATTATCTGTGCCTAGCAAATGAAAACAATGCAGCAGAAATGATATTCTGGAAACTGTTAGGTATGAGGCAGTTGCTATGGCAAACAGATAAATGTATCTTGTGGGCAAAATGCTTTAAATCTGAAATGTTTCATGCTTGAAACACACCTATGTCCAACTCATAACTGTTGTTCTAAGGCTGAATCAGTTTCTGATTCAGCCTTACTTTACTGGATCCTGCAAGATTGCACCAGTAGTGAAATACAATTTTTTTTAACTACCAGTTAATGTGGGCGTGGCAGGGGAAGGATACTGCAAAATCTCCATTCCCACCCCATTCCAGGAGAAAGATTTGTAAAATCCTCATTCCCTCCCCACTCCTGGGGGAAGAATATTGCAAAATCTCCATTCCCACCCAACTCTGGGGCCAGCCAGAGGTGGTATATGCCGGTTCTCTGAATTACTCAAAATTTCCGCTATTGGTTCTCCAGAACCTGTCAGAACCTGCTGGATTTCACCCCTGGATTGCAACAGGATTGGATTCAAGGGAGTGTGAGTAAATCTTATTTGGGAAGAAGGTAAAGCTATTCCCACTGAGGATAGGGTTTGTGTAAGCATCCTCCTCTCAGTCCATCTTCAAATAGTAATGTGTGCAGACTCAACATTGACTTAACAATTTTGGGAGGCAGAATAAATGAGCTTCTTGGATGAAATAATCTACGAATCCTGTCTTCTCTGTCCCGTCAACTAAACCACACTTAGTAGATAGCTTATAAAACAAAGTGGGATTTAAAGGATGGAGAAAAATTTCTAAGAACTAAAAGACTTCTATTTTATTACAAAAGGGCAACATTTTCCCTACATTGTTCACATAAAGTGGTTAACTGTACTATGAAAAATCATATCCCCTCTTTCAAATACTCTTTTTCCCTTAAAAGGTAAAGGTTCCCCTTGCACACGCGTGCTAGTCGTTCCTGACTCTAGGGGGTGGTGCTCATCTCCGTTTCAAAGCTGAAGAGCCAGCGCTGTCCAAAGACGTCTCCATGATCATGTGGCCGGCATGACTAAATGCCAAAGGCACATGGAACACTGTTATCTTCCCACCAAAGGTGGTCCCTATTTTTCTACTTGCATTTTTTACATGCTTTCGAACTGCTAGGTTGGCAGAAGCTGGGACAAGTAACGGGAGCTCACCCTGTTACGCGGCACTAGGGATTTGAACCGCTGAACTGCTGACCTTTCAATCAACAAGCTCAGTGTCTTGGCCACTGAGCCTCCGCATCCCTTATGTCTCTTTTTCCCTTATGTGACATCAAATCAGCATTGGCTCTTAGCAATCACATAGAATTTCCTCAGGATGAATTATTATCTCCAACCTGGCCCAAACCATAAAATAAGAAGTTGAGCCAAGAACAACAAAACTCTGAAACATAGACAAAGATGATCAGAGTAATTAAAGTAGATCAGGGAAAGTTAAAATAATCAAAAATGGCTGATTAATTACTGCTAGAGAGAGAATTCAAGAACTGTGTGTATGGTGGGTTTGGGATAGGCTTAAGTAGGGAATTTTGGATTGGAGTTCAGTTTGATGCTTTAAACAATATGGAATTGTAAGATCTTTCTTAGATCTTTTAAAGAATTGGGGTGGGGGCAGTGTTAGAATGCAACATTGCTGGTTAATTCTGCTGACTACCAGCAGTTCAATCCTGACCAGCTCAAGGTTGACTCAGCCTTCCATCCATCTGAGATTGGTAAAACGAAGACCAAGATTATTGGGGGTAATATGCTGACACTGTAAACCGCTGTAAAGCACAATGAACTGATATATAAATCTAAGTGCTATTGCTATTGCTAAAATAATACCTGATTTCACTACCATCACCACCAAAACACAGTGCTGTGATTTCATCCAGATTTTTATAAAAAACTAACATGGAAAAAGCTCTTGCTGTACACAGGAATTTCAGAGAAGGGGATCTGGTGATGATCTAAAAAAAAATGCTCCGACCAGATTAAATCAGTTAAACTTCCAAATGCAGAATGGCACTTCGACGTTCTTCAAGGAATGGACTGAGAACTAATAAAAAAACCAGATGCTTTACTTCTTAGATACAAACAATCATTTAGCATGATTATCTCATTAATGTATGACCAATCATATCCCCATCAAAAACAAATGAAAATAAATTGTGTTACAAAGTCTCCATGAAATCAATCCTGGATCTTGGTCTATGAACATTTCTGCACCTGTTAATCCTTACAAAAAAAAACCCTTTTCCTATTTCATTTAATATATTATCACACTGTTTGTTCATCAACAAGATGACCTAGTTTTTAGCATGTGCATTTATTTAAAGCTTTTTTACTAAAAAAAACAATAATTAAAAATTAAATAAGTACCGGAAAGGAGTAATCCTTTTCATATCCTTTGTGTTACTGCTGGAAACAGTATTCAGTAACATGAAATAGAAAGCTGTATGTCATCTGTAAACAGACTTCTGTGTATCACATAACTTATGTCAAATCATTCACTGAGAAATATAAATAGTTAATAAAGACAGTCTATATCTAGAAGTTGAGCTTCTTAGTATTTAATTGCATTTTTACTGATATAATGGAAAGTAAAGGACACATACCAATTAATAAAAATGGAAGCTGAGGTATTTGCCTTCTACAATATTTTAATGGAGAAGTACCAGTGGTGGGTTCCTCCCAGTTCGGCCCAGTTCTCCCAAGCCAGTAGTGGCGACAATATGATGTCACCAAACCGGTTCTGCCCCCCCCCGCCCCCACCCCCCCCACCCCCACCTGTGTTATTCTTACCTTTTATTTTGCCCCACCCCCAATCTATTGCTGCCTCATGAGTCCCAGCTGATGGCTAGAGGGGAAAAAACTGTTTAAACTCTTGACAGGGTTTGAAAGGGCCGCCCTACAGCTGATAAGTGTTAAAAGAAAACAAATGAGTAGACCAATGCCTGCAAAAATAAATGGGTAGACCAGTGCTTGCAAAAATATATGAGTAGATCAGTGCCTGCAAAAATAAATGGATAGACCAATGCCCGCACAAAGTAAATGGGTAGATCGGTACAGCTCTGCAGCAGTTAAAAGCCTGGTAGACCAGTACCTCTGCTAAATCCTAAATAATTGTCACATGACCATTAAGCCACACCCACAAAATAAGCCACATCCACCGAACTGGTAGTAAAAATATTTAGAACCCACTCCTGAGAAGTACATGACGTTGGACTGTACCAAGGGTTACATAGCAATTTGGGTTGGCTGAACATCACAGCTCTGAGAAGTTTGAGAGATTTGAAAATGTTAAGGGCAGGGGTGCTATTCAGCAGGTTCTGATAGGTTCTGGAGAACCAGTAACGGAAATTTTGAGTAGTTCAGAGAACTGGCAAATACCACTTCTGGTTGGCCCCAGAGTTGGGTGGGAATGGAGATTTTGCAATATCCTTCCCCCAGGAGTGGGGAGGGAATGGAGAATTTGCAGTATCCTTCCCCTGCCACGCCCACCAAGCCACGCCCACAGATTCGGTAGTAAAATAAGTTGAATTCTACCACTGGTTAAGGGGTGAAATGAGCATCTTAAATAATTCACATGGCACCCATTTTGCTCCTTAATCTTTCCCAAAGTGAAAAAGAACCAAAATGTTTGGCTTTGTATATTTGGAGGTGAGAAGGATGTGAGGGCTGGGGTACTGCCACGTCACACATAACCCCACTACATACAGTATAACTCATTATCCTTTTAGGCTTTTCAAAAGCACAATACAATTTGCAGAATGGAATTGTATCTAAGTTTTTAAAAATCTTTCTCAATAATGTTGGAGGTATAAATCCAATGGTACTGACTCTTCCGTGCCTTATGATCTCCTGACCTTCAGGGGAAGGAGGGTGTAGATTGAATGAGTTATGAGTTGACTCTGTGACCATTTTTCATCTATCGTTTTGCTTGAACCTTACCTAGGAGATTTCTAGGTTTACCCAGATATTCTTGGTCTCTCCTCCTGTTAGGGATATGGTGAGCTAGATAGCTTTGACTAGTGTTTGCTGTAAATACATTGCCTTTCTGTTATAAGGGGGTGATCTGAACAATTAATCGTTGTTCAGAATGAACAAACTCTTGGGAATGTTTACATAACCATCCAGAAGACTTCAACCCCCAACTTAAAGGAATCACAGAGAAAGACTAATCATGAAATTTGCCTCTTCAGAAGAAAGGAATATAAGGATAGATGCAATATTATGAAAAACGTATGGCGGCAGGATTCAGTCTATTGTGTCAATTATATTTCTTTTTAAATAATCCATACAGTCTCTCAAGCATGTCCCTATATAAACTAGTCACAGAAACCACTCCCTATATTTTTCTTTCTTTCTTTCTTTCTTTCTTTCTTTCTTTCTTTCTTTCTTTCTTTCTTTCTTTCTTTCTTTCTTTCTTTCTTTCTTTCTTTCTTTCTTCTTTCTTTCTTTCTTTCTTGTTATTGTTAATGGACCCACACACCTGCATAAACACATCCCAGCATGTATAAATGTGATGGTTATGGCAGTAGGCACCCAATGTTAAAATCCCTGAGATTAATTGACATATGTATTTCCCCAAGGAGCATTTCATAAACCTGGCATCTGTCCAGAGCTTGGCAAGGCAGATCCAGCACATTGCTATTCTACCAATCTGAATCTTCAAGCTGATTGCATTACTTAAAATGAAATGCCAGCTGAGTGGGGCTGTGGTACAGTGATTAAAATACGACTTTTGCCTAACCATGCTCACAGATACTTTGTGGACCCCTCCATTCGGGATTCCTTAGATTTCTGAAAACATTACCACCATCCCTTTGTATTGTTCTTTATTGGAATAATTACTAAATGGTTGGATTATCCAGTCTTTTCTGAAATATGAGAAGGCTAAGAGAAACATATAACTTGCTGAGGCAAGTGTCATAGATTTTATTAATTGTAGAAAATATAATGGCTATAACTGCAAGTGGCCAGGCACCTGTCTACCAGCTGAGATTTCCATTGTCATGCCAATTGTCTTTCCTTAGACTAATGTATGCATTAGTCTAAGGACTAATGCATTGCCTCCCTTAGCAAATAAGGGAGGCAATTTGATTTGGTCTCTTAGAACAGAGGTGTCAAACTCGATTTCATTGAGGGACGCATCAGGGCTGTGTGTGACCTCAGAGGGCCAGGGTGGGCGTGGCCAGCATGTTACTCGTGTCAGGGGGTGCCTATGGTAGCCTGAGCACTCTGCCAGCAAAAAAAGGCTCCTGAGCTCCGTTTTCAGCTGCGATGGCCTCCTGCAACCCTCTGCCAGTGAAAATGGAGCTCAGGAGGACCACATCCCAAGCTCCATTTTTGATGGCAGAGGCACCACGGGCCGATCCTTCACTGTTCCCAGGGCAGCCCCACAGTCTAGATCTAAGCATATCATAGGCCGGATCTGGGCCCCGGAGCTTGAGTTTGACACCCCTGTCTTAGAACAACTGGATTGAATTGGAGTGGACTAGTTATACTACTCTGGCCATTCCACCCTTGTTGATCCAGGAACAGGATTAATGCTGTCACATTTAACAGAATATTTTCTCTCTGTTTAAGATTTTTGGGGTGAGGAGCAGGGAGAAGAAATGTAGAGATCAGATAAGCAGAAGCACCTTATGACCAAAAGTTAAAACCTGCTCAGTGGAGATGTACAGTACTTCGAAGCGTGCTTAGTACAGCTTTGATCATCTCATCAGTGCCCCAATCGAAATGGAGATGTTCTAAGAAATAGAGACCTGCATTATACGAGTCTGAAGCCCTTTGTAGTCTTTTGAAGTGTGATGATCCTGGAAGCAATGAGAGACAAGCAGAGAGTCTTGTGCTAAGGAAAAAAAAGAGGATCATTCTAGGATAGAAACAAAGATGTGGGTGGGGAACAGTGCAAAGAGAAACTCAGAATTTCCACTGGTGGATGTCACTAAGAAGCAGACATGCATAAAGATTGCTAAAAATGCAAGACGACCTGTGCTAGAGCATTTTATTTTATTTTTTATTAGTTTGTAATATAAAATACAAAAATACGAAAGAAAAAAGTAGGAAAAGAAGGGAGGGAAAAGGAAAGGGAAAAGTGTAGGGAAAAGAGAACAAGGAAAGAAAAGCCACTGACTTCCAATTCCCTTTTTACTTTTACATAATAATATACACTAGCCATTTCTACAACAACAAACCTATTGGTAAAATCCAAAACCAAAGTTTCATTTTTTCCACCTCAAGCATAAAGTCCAGAAGCGGTTTCCAAGTAGAAACAAAAGTAATTGTGGGTTTCCCGCCCCCCCCCCTTTAATCAAAGCAGCCAATTTAGCCATCTCTAACTCCTTCAATTTTTACAGCCATTCCTCCATTGTTGGAATCAAAGTGTTCTTCCATTTTTGTGCATAAAGCAGTGGTGGATTGCTCCCGGTTCTGTCTGGTTCTATAAAACTGGCAGTAAAACTGGCAGGAGGCTCTGCCCACCCGCCACGATGTCATCATGAGTGATCTGCGCATGTGCAGAAGCTTCTGCACATGTGCAGAAGCGTGCACACACACATGTGCACATGCTGCAAACCGGTAGTAAAGGTAAGTGGAACCCACCCTGGCATAAAGTAATCTTGCTGCCATCAACATATATAAACCAAAGTTCCAATTTTTCCCCCCAAGTCTTTTTGAGCATCTTAACAGTTCCTGGGCAGAATCTGTGGCTGCTGATTAGAAAGTTTTAAGCATCATGTCTTCCCTTCCTTACTTGGATGTTGAACCACAACAGCTTTTAGTTCACAGCATGCTCTTTGACTGTCTGCTTCCATCTGACAATGATAGTTCCACATGGAGGAAACTGCAATTCCTTCTTTTTAAAAAAAAAAAAATAATTTATATGCCGCCCTTATTCAGAGACTCAGGGTAGCTTACAATGCGTTAAGCATTGTACGTCTTGATTTTGAATTCTTGATTGTATGTCATGGTTTAGAATTGTTAGTGTAGGCCAGGGGTGTCAAACTCAATTTCACTGAGGGCCACATCCCAGTTGTGTTTGACCTTGGGGGGGGGCAGAGTGGGCATGGCCAGCCTGGCGTAACTAATGTCAGGGGCGCCTGTGGTGGCCCGAGTGCTCTGCCAGCTTAAATAGCTCTGCTGAGCTCTGTTTTCGGCTGTAACGGCTTCCTGCAACCCTCTGCCAGAGAAAATTGAGCTCTCCCAAGCACCCTACAGGCTGGATCTGGCCCCCGGGCCTTGAGTTTGACGTAGGCAATGTTTAGTGTAGACAATGTGCTTGCTGTAATCTGAGATGAAAAAAATTGTGCGTGGGTTACCAGCAAGTCTCAGCAAGTGCTTTAGGAAGCGATCAAAAAAGGAAATCTGTTGAAATGACATCAGCTTTATGGAATCAATCAAGCTAAACTCTTGGCCTCTGGCAAAGGTCTCCATCTGAGCAACTAGACAACTGGCTGACACAGGATTTCAAATTTCTGGGTGCTGCTAGTCAAGTTCATGAATCGTCTGTTGCTTGTGATGCCTGGGAAGAAGACTCATTTGTAGAATTGAAGAGTTCCCTCAAGGCACGGCAGGGAGGGATCTGGGCAAGGTGATTCATTCACCCATCCATCATGGGCTGAAACCACTATTCAGCATGACGTTTTGGTGTCATTTGATAGATATCCATATCAGCATTTAGTTGAAGACATGCCACTGTTTACTTAGGAGTATTAAAGGCAGGCGGGTGGGTGGTGAAAACAAGATTATGACAAGTCTTTGCAGATATTGATACATGCTTGATAAAACTCGAACTTCCTGCTAAGCTGTCTCTTTATCCCTTAGTTTCCTTCTCATCAGACAGCAATTTAAAACTGTGTTCACAATAGAAGTAATAAAGAGGATATTTTTAGCAAAGCTGAAAGGTGGCATGATGAATTTCAGTTAGCAATAATTTATCTGATTGTAATGTCAGGAACATGTGCAATCATAAACCATTTTCTAACATCACTTTGATTAGGAATGGTTGCCTATACATCTTTGAACTCACAATTATCTCATGCTTAGAACATCAGGTTTAACATGAGTGATGGAATTCCTCAGCTGCTGTATACAATGATTGACCTCAGGGGAAGGGAGAGAGAAAAGCATAATGTGTGAATATATCCAGACAGAATATTCATTCAGATACGTTTGTCTATGAAGATGGTACAGGTAGTCCTCAACTTACAACAGTTCATTTAGTGACCATTCCTAGTTACAGCAGCACTGAAAAAAGTGACTTATGACCATTTTTCACACTTACGACCATTGCAGCATCCCCACGGTCATGAGATTTACATTTGGATGTTCGACGGCTGGTTCATATTGATGCATTGTCCCAAAGTCACGTGATCCCCTTTTGTGACCTTTTGGCAAGCAAAATCAATGGGGAAGCCAGATTCACTTAACAACCACATTACAAACTTAACAACTGCAGTGATGCATTGAACAAATGTGGCAAGAAAAGTCGTAAAATGGGGGCAAAACTCACTTAATCAATTTCTCACTTAGCAATTGTTGGGCTCAATTGTGGTCGTAAGTCAAGGACTACCTGTACCGGGTATTCTTGGGAAGAAGATATTTGTTGTGGCTCCGTTGCCTGAGCCTGTGTCATCAGCAGGAGAGGACTCTGAGAATGAGGGAGAGGAGTTGGTAAGGCCTCCTTCTCCAGGACCCTCCTCTCTGGCAATGCCTCCGGAGGACACCGAAGGGCAAGAGATAGGCCCAGAGCCAAGCATGTCCCCGCAGCCACAGGTGGACAGTGATGAGGGTAATGAGTTTTGGCTGGACCCTTGCCAGCGTTGTAGAGACAGGCGCGCGCAACAGAAGAAAAGGCATGCCTGTGATTAGCTGACTCACTGGACCACACCCCACAGGCTATAAAAGGGAGTGAGTTAAGCCTTTAACTCTGTGACGGACAAAACTAATAAATCCCTTGGAGTCTTCAGATTTATTCCTGCATTTCAGCTTCAGCTTTATTTCTGGACAATGGTGGTGTGTATTTTCTGCTAAGTTGATAAAGGACTTGGCAAGCAGCTGCTGGGATTGCTGCCAAGCGTCTTATCAGACTAATTGGTTGCCTGCCAGTTTATTTAACCCCCGACTGTCTGAGTGTGTTTGTGTTTATGTGAAGGGGACAGAACAGTATTTGAAGGATGCTTGATGTTGTAGTCTTCTTTCTTAGTATCATCTCATCGTCAGTGCTTCTCTTAGAGTTGCCATCCTTATAGGTTACGTGAAGATATCTTACAGTATAATATTCTCCTACAACATTTACTTTGCTCTGTATTGGTTTCTAAGCACCAGTAAGAAGCACTTTAGAACTATAACTACCATTTAACAAGTCACAGTTGTTGTGGCTCCATTGCCTGAGCCTGCATCATCAGCAGGGGAGGACTCTGAGAGTGAGGGAGAGGAGTTGGCAAGGCCTCCTTCTCCAGGACTCTCCTCTCTGGCAATGCCTCTGGAGGATACCGAAGGGCAGGAGATAGGCCCAGAGCCAAGCTCGTCCCCGCAGCCACAGGAGGACATTGACGAGGGGAGTGAGTTTTGGTTGGATCCTCGCCAGCGTCGGAGAGACAGGAGAGCCCAGCAGAGGAAAAGGCATGGTCCTGATTAGCTGGTGGACCACGCCTCCCAGACTATATAAGAGAGGGATTGCAGCCGTATCTTTGTGATGAACAAAACAAAGATTCATGGATCCCGGTTTTGAATCGGGCCTGCATCTCAGCTTTGGTGGTGTGTATGTGACTGACCTATTAATAAAGACGTTGGCAAGCAGCTGCGGATTGCTGCCGACCTTTGTTATCAGCTTACTTGGTTGCCTGCCAGTTCATTAGACTCTGATTGTCTGAGGGGAGGTTATTTCTGGGCACGGGGCCAGAACAACAGTTATGTTGGGCTCAGGCAGAACCTAGTCCTAGAACAGCGGCCAGCAACCCGTGGCTCTGGAGCCACATGTGGCTCTTTCATCCCTCTGTTGTGGCTCCCTGTCACTAGTCGGTGCTATAATTTTGAGAGGACCTTCCGGTTGGCGGGAGGAAAGCATGGCACACTAGGAGGAGACTCTATGGCAAGGGGTGGGCTTTCTGGTCAGCTCCACAATTGATAGGGCTTTCGGTTAGGACAGGTAGAGGATAAAGGGCGCCGCGCTATGAGAAGACTCTATGGTGGGGAAATCGGACTTCCGGTCAGCTCCAGAATTGAACAGGGGACTTCTGGTCACAAACATCGGGAGTCTTTGTGACTCCCGAAGTTTTTTTTTCTGTGGGAAATGGGTCCAAATGGCTCTTTGAGTGTTTAAAGTTGCTGACCCCTGTCCTAGAAGAACAGAGTAAGAGCTTGAAGCAAGCGTCCAGAAGACCCAGCACTTGGTCAAAATGGCAAGAACAGCAGTGCATTGTTGTGCTGCAGGCTACACCCCTTTTGCACAGCATGCAAAATCACAACACACGTACAACAAAGGCAGAATGTGTGTCATGTGGTATGACATTGCTTTCATCCACCAGGTTTCTTTTTCTCCCTTTGATATATCCCCACCATTCCCAAATGCTTTTGAGTTAGTTCAGAATAGAAGCTAGAAATATTATTTGCCCAGAAGAAGAAATCTGGCAAATCAAGAATTGGAACAGAATCAAAAGTCTAGTAGTGTTCAAAACTCAGCATGCTTTATTTTATTGAGTGATATAACATTTTCCATGTGAAGAAGGATATCTTGGGGTTTTATAACAGAGCAGAGTTATCCATGCAATGGTAACTTTCAAATTAGAATACTGCTGGGTGTTGCCTCCAGAAATGTAGCACCAAAGGCAATCAAATAGATACTAACTAGTTTCAATTATTAGGAACATGTACAATATTTCTAAACTATTGTTTTTTTTAAAAAAATCCTACAGTTCTGTGGCACAAGTTAATTTTCACTGTAAAGTGGAACAGCAATGCAGTTCCACAACACTGTCAAGAATTGTATTAAAAGCTTTCCTCTGAGAGGCATGAACCTTGGTTGAGACAGAAAATCACCCCATTGGGGAAAAGAAATCAATAGATTTCTTGAAATGTTTTTATTAAGAGGCCCTTTTTGAGGTGTTTTCAACAAGAAGATGCTATTAGAGCCCTTCAAAATACATATTTTTCCATCTTTTCCTCCTCAGGCTCAGCTAATTCTTTTTTTTAATAATAATTTTATTAAAGTTTACAAATACACAAAAAAAGTACAAAAAATATAAAAAGTAAAGAAAAAATAAAAGAACAGAAAGAGAAGAAATATAAAAGATGATTTCCCCTTTCTGCCAGACAGGTATAAACAATCTGGA
Organism: Masticophis lateralis; assembly: GCA_030761175.1. NCBI lineage: Eukaryota > Metazoa > Chordata > Lepidosauria > Squamata > Colubridae > Masticophis > Masticophis lateralis. Next base: position 207,187,883 of record JAUDYJ010000001.1, read on the forward strand.
TAATTTAATACTTTGTCTAGTACTTCAGCTCTCCATGACATCATGGTGGCCACATGACCATGGAAATGTCTTTGGAGAACTCTGGCTCGATGGCCCTTGAAACGGAGATGAGCATCGGCTCCTAGAGTTGGCTACGACTTTAGCGGAGCAAAATCCATAGAGATTCCTTTCTTTTCCTAGTGTTTCAACTAAAAAAAAACCCCTCTTTTTCCCATATCAATAATTCTCATCCCTTATCAATAATTAAATTGCAAAAAACATATCCTTTGATCCTAATTAGCAAACATTTATTAAGAGCTACTAGAGATACGGTATTAATAGATAAAAGTTAATCTTAATAAATAAAACATGCAATGTTATAATCCAAACTTTCTCTAAGAAATAAAGCAGAAGAAATCTCTCCCCACTTATAAACAAATCTTTATGGTCTCATCAAACAATCCTGGTCTAAAAGAAATCTCATTAACAGCTACTGGAAATAGATTACAGTCTTTATCCAACAGATTCATTTTATAAATTGTATTTATTTTATTTTATATAACTTATATAGCTGCCTACTCCCTTACAGCAACTCTAGGCGGCTTACAGATAATAAAAACACGATGCAGAAAAAAAAGTAAAAAAAGTAAAAAAATATAATAATAATAATAATAATAATAATAATAATAATAATAATAATAATATAACCCCACAGCCTCCATTGGCAATAACACACAATCAAATCAACCCTTTTAATGGGATCCACCCCACTCTGACTTACCCAGGCCCGCTGACAAAATCATGTCTTCAGGGCGTTATGAAAGAGATTGGGGGTCAGTCTAATTTCTGGGAGGATAATGTTAATAACAGAATCTTGAAATCTGACAGTTTCACTTTTATTTATTTCATTTATTATTTAGATTTTTTTTAAAATCCCATCTTTACTACTTATAGGTAACTCACTATGTACAACATATCAAATATCCCTTCTTCCTCTAATTTCCCTGCAACGACCCTGTGAGGTAGGTTAGGTTGAGAGAGAGTATGACTGGCCCAGAACACCAGTGCCTTTCATACTTAAGAGAAGACTAGAATTCACTGTCTCCTGGTTTCTGAGCCAGCGCCTTCCTCTCTATACCAAAAGAATGAAGGTTTCTTTCCCGCTCCTGTCTCCTTTTCAGAGCTGATGTTTTTGTAATGGTGTCATCTGTTTTTTTCAAGGCTGTCTCTGTACTCCACTACCCAATTGTGTATTTCCCTTGGCTGCAGAGTAATACACCTTCCACCCAGCTGCTGGTTTCTTCTCCCTGCTCAGTTGTAAGCAGCATATCTGCCCTGCTGTGCATTAGCTGAGAGAGAGCCCTCAGATTCATCTCTATGAGTTGGCCAGCGAACAGTAGGAAAGCAGTAAAGCTAGGTAGGCTGCAGAAATCCAAATTATCACTAGATGGCAGCAAAGAGGCAAGAAAACTGTGGGCCTTTTGTCCCAAAAGTGCTTTTTCAAGAGGCAACTTGACTTTCTGACTTTTCTCTGAAGACATTTCGCTTCTCATCCAAGAAGCTTCTCCAGCTCTGAAGAAGCTTCTTGGGTGAGAAGTGAAACAACTTCAAAGAAAAAACAGAAAATCCAGGTGTCTCTTGAAAAAGCACCTTTGGGACAACCATGACCTGGATGACTGAGAATCTCCATAGACACTGTGGCCCTTTTGTTCCCATTTAATGGTTATGCAACCCATGGATAATATCCTTAGCTAAAAATGGCAGCTAAAACTGAAGCCCAAAAGCTGTGAAGGACACCAGGTTAAGGAAGACTGCCTTTATCTCTGTGTTATTAGAACTATGACTCAGTCGATGGGGTGATGAGATTTAATTCCCATTTTCACTGAGAATATTCTGTTCTTTTTTTCTTTTCGGAGGCTGAAAGCTTTGTGCTAAATTGACCTGAGGCTGAAACTTGTCATATAACAAGTTCTTCAAAGCATTTATTCTGCAGCTTAAAATAATAAAAAAAGAGAGATCGTGTTTATAGATGAAAATCGGAGAGGGGAGAAATTTGTTTTCATGAAGACTTTTGCCAGAAAAGAAAAAAAAAAAGAGATGCGCTAAGAGACCATAGGTGCCTTTTGATGTATTATAAAAAGTTTTGGAAATAAATTCAGTGTTCACTGAAATAAATTCACTGAAACAGCTGCAGCAATTTCCTAGACTGAATGAATGGTAGAATAGTTCAAAGGGATTGTGAAATGTGCTTACTGATGCAAATGCTGAAACCATTATCTATTGCCAGTGGCTCTACCACTGGCTTCTGATCACAAGGCCAGAAAATGTCTGGCTACTGTTGCAGAAAAAAGTCGTATTATAATACTTGCCAGTAGGCCAAAAAAAATAAAGCAAAATAAAATCTCAATTTTAAAAGGATGTCGTATGGCATTTATTTGTTTGTTTGCTTATTTAATGCCAGCTATTCTGTAATGTAAGAATCAGCAGTGATCCAAACAGGAGGCTACCAGGCCAGCTTGTACATAACATTAGCTCAGCTATCTGCCTGTACAAAGAGGTTTATTAACGGAAGCTGAGTAAAAGCATTTCTAAATAATGAGGCAATTGGTGTCCCTCCACACAATGATGGATCAATGATTCTGAGCAGTGGTGAAATCCAATTTTTTTTTACTACCAGTTCTGTGGGCGTGGCTTGGTGGGCGTGGCTTGGTGGGCATGGCAGGAGAAGGATACTGCAAAATCTCCATTCCACCCCACTCTGGGGCCAGCCAGAGGTGGTATTTGCCGATTCTCCGAACTACTCAACATTTCTGCTACTGGTTCTCCAGAATCTGTCAGAATCTGCTGGATTTCACCCCGATTCTGGAAAAAGTGCACTCTTCTAGAATAGTAGAGTACTGTCCAACACTCATATTGTCTGGATTTTTTTTCCTTCTATTCAGTTGTGCTCAATTCTTGGAAAATGCCTGGACATGTCATTTCAGTTTTCTTGGGAAAGTTCAGTGGTTTGCCATTGCCTCCTTCGTAGAGCTGAGAGAAAGTGACTGACTCAAGATCACCAAGGTCAAGGCAGAACTAGAATTCATGGTCTCCCAGTTTCTAGCCTGATGCCTTAACCAGTACACGAGATAGCTTCTCTATTCTCTGGATTAAAGCTCAGTTTATTGGCCCTTACTGAGAACAGAATCACAGAGTTGGAACGGACCTTGGGATCTGGAAACATTTCCTGTCATTGATAAAAAGAGAGACAAAGCTGGTTGGTATTAGTGACCCCATGCCAGTTTGTTTAATGATTGTCTATTTTTAGATAATACTTTTATCCCTATCACTGCATTATATCAACACCTGAAAGAAAGGCAGAATGAAACATTTGGTTTCTTGTTCTGCATATACATACTCAAAAACATTGTCTTAATTGCCTTGCCGTTTGTTTGTCTTTTAATGACTATTGATTGATATTGACTATTTAGCCAAAATCAAACACTTAAGTGGGACTCTTTTTAATAAATGGAGATATACTGGGCAAGAAGATTTTCTCTGTGGGCACAACACATAACTTTTATTGTGGCAATCCACTTGGGAACCATTTCTTTTCTTTTTAATGATTTCCATCATGGGATTGTGCAATAGATTTTTAACAGCAGCTTCAGTTCCATTTTAATCCTGATCTATTTGGAGAAAATCTTGTGTGGGTAATAATTTGAGTAGCTGTTAGAATTTGTGAGTGTGGGGCCTGGATGTCGCAAAGAAAGAAAGCTGCTATGTAGGAAGAGCCTGTAATTTTCAATGTTATCTTTGGTCTTGGAAGAATGCCTAGGGCCCTAGGAGAACTAGGCACTGGGAGAACTTCAGAGTAGTAATGACTCTATATATTTTATTCTGTTTGATAACAACATTAAAACCACTTTTAAATTCTGAGCCTAGTAGAACTTCATTTTGTTCCTAATCCTGGTCATGGTCCTTATCCAAAGAAAGAAAAAACGGGATTATTTGTTCACAGAACAATGATTAATTAGACATTCAATCACGTAAATTTGAGATAAAATAAGTGAAATATTTTATTATGAAAATAAGCTTTGGTCATATATTGATATTTTGAAGATGGAATTGAGCACCAAAGGATGTTAACCGATTGATGTACTGTCTGTAATTGTTTGGAATGATGATGGTTTTATGTTTTATTTTTTGTTTTAAAATAAAACATTGTTTTTTTAAAAAAATCATTCAATTTAATTACAACCGTAACTCCCCAAATCCCAACTAGTCTAGCACAAGAGTCCCAAAGCTCTGAAGGGCATCAGATTAGGGAAGTCCAACTTATCTACTGCTCTCTTACTAGTTTTGCATCTCAGTAAATTGGGTGATGAGACTAGAAAAAACAAGTTTCAGTTCCAAGTTTATAAACCCTGGAGAAATTTTTACAGCATTGTCTTTGAAATCTATCAGCCACACCAGCTTTTCTTATCCATTGGCAACAACTTTCCATGATTGTAAGGGCAGATCTGGCCAGATAAGCAGGGAGTCTAGACAGGTAAAGAAGAGCAAAAAGTCTGTTTGCAGTTGGGATAGAAATCAATCATGTGCAATACAGCATGCTGGGGTTAAGCAGCCAGCTGTTCCTGATTTGCAACTAGCAGCTCTCATCATTGCCATATTATCTGGAGCTACTAGGAGTTACACTTCAGTAGAATTTGGAGCCGCCGATACCAGGCTTAAAGTTTTGTCTCTGAATATTTTTTTTTCAAAACAATTTTATAATAGTTATGACTGGAATATGTTGAAGGCCAGGTAGATTAGATAGGGAATTTGTGTTGGGATCACTTGTCACAAATATTCCAGAACATTCCCTTTGCTCTCTGCTTTTAGTAAATATTTATTCTTTTCATAAGTAAAATAACGGAACCGTAAGATAACAGAACAACAACAGCAGAAGAAGAAATAATGCATTATCTGTGAAGAAGCTTCTTGGATGAGAAAGAGAAACATTTTGAAAGAAAAAAATTTAAAAAGTCCAGTTGCCTTTTGGAAAAAGCATCTTTGGGATAATTTTATTTGTTACAATATTTCTATGTTTCCCTAATCCACAAGACTCAATGGCTTTATGGTGCTGAGACATGGATTCTAAAGCAACTCCCAACAATTTTTTAAATATTATGTTTTGTTTCAAATACTCTGAGTACTTTTTAAGTCTGTCAAGCTCTTAATGGATGGTGGGGGTGAAAAAAAGCCAATATTGCCCTCTGCTGGATATAAAAAATGAAAAGAAAGAAAGGAAAAGGTTCAGCTCTCCTTCAAAATGTTTCTCTAATGACATTCAAGTACTGTGCCATAAACTCTAAGATATAAGTTGCTAGTGATGAGTTGGCCAAAGATTCAAGTTTGCAAAGTTCCAGCCCCCAAGATTAAACACAACCCTGATGCAGCCCTCAATGATATCGAGTTTGACACCTCTGTGCTAACAGGGAATGACTGGATGGCTCATTCTCAGGGATGACTGGATGGAGAAAGACTTGTGTTCTTATGTAGGAAGTTAGCACCCACCCCTCTCCTAGAAGAATGAAATATATTAGGAAATATTAAAAAGGCAGAATATATTTTCCTGGATGAGAAATGGAGAAATACATTTTAAAGACAAAGCAGCTCCCACCTTCCTGCCTCCCCCCACCTTTGTCAATGGGCCATCATGTGCAACACAATAGGATTCATCTAGCAACAGAAACTCCCCACATGGCACCTGGGGAGATTTCATAAACCAGCAAGGCTAGCTATGACCTCTGACAGCAACCAATCAGGATACTCTTTCTGTGCCCTAGGAAGTTCAAAGCCAGAAAAGATATAAAATCTTTTCTGAGGGACTCAGAAAATCTGAGGGACTCTCAGCATCTCTGTCCTTTTCTGCTCAGAAACTCAAACCATGTGATCCTGTCCACCATTAAACCATCTTTCCAAGCAGTCTCCATGTTCCCAGTGTCTTTTTCCCTACTTGGAACTGAACCCAGATAGACATTTCTTCCAACACTCATTAAGCTAAAAAATGCCCCCTAAATACATTAGAGACTGGGTGATGTGCAAGCAAAGCTCAACCAAAATTCTTTTGCTGAATGATCTGTCCAGTTGGAACTGGAAATGGTTTCCATCATACAAGAAGAGGGCTGTTGGGAAAATGGGTTTAAGCACTGTGTCATTTCCTGATGGACTGTAATTTTAAAAAGGGAAGCGTTTAAACACAGCAACAACCTTCACACAGAGGTAGGCTTTCACTGATAACACTTCCATTTAAATAGGTAAGAATTTAACGTAATCATTCTAACATCAAGAACACTGGTCCCTTCTTCAGACTTCCTGTTCTGGGATGACTGGTGCCTTTTCTTTGAAACTCCCAATTCAGCTTAAGCCAATAATATGCAGCTAATTCTTCTGATTCTTCTCTTGGTTTTTTTACATGTATGACTATTGCATTTTCTCTTTATCTCTGCGTGGCATTTGAAATGGAATTTGTCATTGTAATTTCCCCACGTAGGTGGACTGCATAAGTGCACTGTTTTCCTGGAATTCTTCTGAATTTTACATGATCAGGTTTGCGTTTCTAGGCATGGGTAAAGAAAATAGAGAGTGCCTTTCTCTTTCTCCTTTCACAGAAGTAATTGAAAGGAAGAGTCCTTGGGAGAAAGAATGTTTAAAATCTGTTTGATTTCTCCATGCTCAAATAAGATAGAGTAGTAATTGAGTGAGAGCAGAGCCTCAGACTTTGACAATAGGCCTATTTCTGGGTTGTGTACTTTGGCAATGGCATTGGTCTTGAATATTGTTTTTCAGACATAGCAAGAGAAATAACTCTGGGGCATTTCAGCTTAGGTTTGGTGCACTTTGAGTTTACCATATTAATACAATCCTACTATGAGGTGGGCATTTGCTGTTTGAAATATAAATAAGTAGGGTGAAACCAGGAATGCAAAATTAAAAACAAGTTAGAACAAGCAAACCATTTCAGTAAATTCACTCTGAAGAGCTGAAAGTCTAAAATCATGTAGATCAGGTAAAAGAGCCGAAAAGGAGAAGACATCAATGACAAACCAAGCCATGCAATTCTATAAAAATAAAAAGGAAAACAGATCTGTTATTCTCTTTGACCTGTTTTTTTTAAATGAATGAAGAGCAGTAATTAGTCATCATGTAGCATTTGTTAAGTTTCTTTTTTTTTTAAAGTTACCTTGGCTAAAACATCCCTATGATTATTGAAATTGGCTTAGATGAATTCTTAAGTATAGGAAATTAATTTCTGAATGCTTACCAACATGTTTCTATTTTTCTTTTTTTCTACCTTCCAATATTTTTTATTAAATTTCAAAGATTAAAATACAAATTAACATATTTTCTAACTCTTCAGGTCCCACCTGAAGTAATGTTTCATTATAATGTCTACATGTTAACTTGAGACAAAATCCTATTCTAGCATTAATAAGAATTGTCAATGTTTGCTTTTCCCTCCTTAAATGTTGCAGTCCTAATATTGGAGACAGGTATGAATTCTGTTTAGCAGCCAGTTAGCTGGATTCATATTTCATTAAGCCATTATTTTGTTTATTATGGTAATTAAATAAAAATTGGCCTAGCAAACCATAATGTAGGTCCTGAGCAGTGCACCACAAAATTCAAAAGAAACTTGAACATAATATAACAATTCATGACAAGCTGAATGGCCGCCCACAGTCCTATGAAGGGCCAAAGTCTGACTGAAACAAAATTACCTTAGGCCCTTTCAAAAATAAGAGAGAGAGAGAGAGAGAGAGAGAGAGAATCTGAAAAAAAATGATAGCAAGGTATGGGTCTGATATATAGAATAAAATGTTTTTCCCCTCATTTAAAGAGTGAAACATGCCCACCTTTCTTTAAGTATGATGGAAAATTTATTCTTGAATACAAAGAACCCTCCGTAAAAATTACACATTTGCATTCTAAAAAAGTAATCTTCTCAATAAATAATATTGGCTATTTGATACATATGCAGCAACAAAGCAGGTAGATTCTGTTTTCAAACAAGAACTTTAGAGAATAAAATAGACAGTATGACAAATAATCCTCAATTGTGTGTGTGTGTGTGTGTGTGTGTGAGAGAGAGAGAGAGAGAGAGAGAGAAGGAGGGAGGGGGAGGAGAGAGAGAGTATGTGTGTTTTGACTCAAAAGTGAAGCAAAGAGCTTCTTAGGCCACTGTCGTCCTGCATCAGGTAAACTTCTGAGTGAAGTGGAAGTGGGACATTCTCTTGAAGCATCATGTTTCATTCCTCAGCTACAATTTACCACAGAAAGAGAGAATGAACTGAACCATAGTGGTGGCCCATACGTGATAAATGGGAAAGAGATAAGTAGCTAAAGTACAACATCTGCTATTGTTGTACAGGATGTGATGTTTGCAGTAGCCAAATTATTGTATTAATTTCCCAGCATTAAAATAGAGCCAAAGGAAAACAATAGAAATTCGAGGAGGTGGGATGTAGATATAAAAATATCAGTATAGTAGGCTGGAGGCAGAAATGACTAACACAGGAACTGGTAGCTTAGAAACCAAACAGAAATGGCTTTGGGAGTCTGCAGCATTTCACAGAGAGTGGTTGCCTGAATTTCATATCAACAGGTGGAATTTTTCCCTCTTGAAAATCAATACAGGTAGTCCTCAATTTACGACCATAATTGAGCCCAGTGAGACAGGTATTTGGTGAATTTTGCCCCATTTTACGACCTTTCTTGCCACACTTGTTAAGATAATCACTGTGTTTGTTAAATTAGTAACATGGTTGTTAAGTGAAGCAGGCTTCCCCATTAACTTTCCTTGTCAGAAAGTCGCAAAAGGCAATCACATGATCCTGGGGACACTGTCATAAATATGAATCATTTGCCAAGCGTTTGAATTTTGATCATGTGACCATGAGGCTGCTCCAACAGTTGTAAGTATAAAAAATGGTTATAGGTCACATTTTTCAGTGTTCTTATAACTTTGAATGGTCACTAAATGAACTGTTGTAAATTGAGGATTACCTTACTCTCTGTATCTGTTGCAGTTTTGAAAATCAAGGGTTCTTTTTTTAGCAAATATGGAGTGAATATCATTCTCAGTGCAAGTGCCATTGAATTTTTTTTCATCCTTATTGTCCCCAATACATGGACAACGTTCTGTTGGACAGGCAGTCCTCGAGTTACAAATGTAATGGAGCATGCCAATTACATTCGTAACAAGAGGATTCATTGGAGTGAATCATGTAAAATGAATGTGATCACTCCCTGTTTCGCTCATGCATTCGTTAATCAAATGTGCAGGTCGTTAAGTGCACATGAGGTATCTCAGAGTGGGGAAGGCCATGGGGGGGGGGGGTAGTGATGAAACAGACCACCCTGCTACAGACCACCCAAGGCCTCTCCCATCCCACTGAGATACCTCATACAATTGCTTCCCACCCATTTCTGCCGCACTGGGTAACTTACCTTGCGAAGATCTAGCAAGCTGTCTCCTCTCCAGCTTCTCTGCCATGCAAGATCATAGCCCCCAGATGCTTCCAGTTTCCGTACAAAATATTTGCAAGCTGACAGAACACTTTGAGGCAGTGAAATCACAGCAGCTCAAAGCATCCCATCGGCTCGCAAGCGTTTTGCATGGAGACTGGAAGCTTTGGGGGACCATGTGCTCATGGCCTCAAGTCCCGCAAGATCACAATGCCCAGAACCTTCCGATGAAATGCTTTGAGGCAGTGTGATTTTTCAAAGAACCCATGGCAGAGAGTCAACATATCTTCACATGGTAAGTGAGTCCGGTGCAGCAGGATGGGAGGGGGAAAGCAATTGTGGGGAGCAGGGAGAGGGGAATATGCAAAGTGAATGTTGCAGTGCCTCTGCGTCATTCATAAGGGTGAATAACTGCTGTGGTGCTGCAAAATTCATAATTTCGGGACATGTTATATTTGTTGTAAATTCTTTGGGGGGCTATTGTGTAACTTCAAATGGTCACTAAGTGAACTGTCATAACTGGAAATTACCTATACAGTGCAACCTTATAACACTGCATTTAATTATCTGGAGGAGAGAAGTGGGGAAGATTTATGATGTATTTAATTATTTTTATAATGTTTATAGCCCACCCCTCTCAAAAGTCTCTGGGTGAGTTCCATATTAAAACTCTAAAAGCAATTATAAAATTCATGTAAATCAAAATTATAAAAAGAAAACCAAGAGAAGTAATGAATTAATCCTTTCGCAAGGTGAATGCCAATAAAACGTAGCTAAGGTTGAAGACTTGATAAAATAAATTGTCTTTGAAGATTTCTAAAAATCTTGAGGGAGGGAGCTTTACAGATCTTTGGGGGCAAATGTTTCCATAGCAAGATGGGTGTTGGGAAAACCTTCTCCTTCATACTATAATAATCTTTCAAGCTACCTGTAGATTTCCTGGCTTCCCAGATCTTAATTAAAGATACCAGGAGGAAATCCCTTCCATTGACTCATTTCATTATTCTTTAGGTTTGTATCCCATTTATTCTCTAGAAGAGAATGGTTTGCCATGGTTTTATTCCCACAAAAAGAACTCTTATAGATGGCTGATTCAAATCACCTGATGATCTATCATGCCCAAGAGAGATTTCCCAGTCTTCAATTAGCTGCTTAACCACCACACCCAAATGACTCAGTATGGCAACCAGGCAGGTTGTTAAATGATGGAGAGATAGAAAGATGTCTATCAACAATAAAAATGGCATCTTCAGATTTCTTGCAGTGATGAAGTAAATTGAATATGCCATTAAAATAAATTCTATTTCATTTGAATGAAGTTGCAAATAAAAATCTGTCTCTTTTGACTGAGTATCTGTCAGCAGGCAATATTATCTTCAGCCCAAAGACATTAGAACAGTTATGTGGTGTGACTGAAATTCCTACTGACATCTCTTGCAACCAATTAGGACATGATTTAGTCTTTGTCCGGTTCCCTGAAGACAAGATAGGTCTATAGGCCACCCCCATTCCTTTCAAATGTTCTTTAAGTGTCAGAATGAATTGTTCCCCCAAAGAATTCGTATCCCTTCCTTCCTTGAACAGAAATTAAGAAAAAAACTCCAGGCATCTAATTTGTGAAATTCAAAGTTACTGTCACTCCCATAGATACCTGCAAATGGAAGCCTTCATTTGCTTCCATGAGATTCATCACAGATTGCTGAGATAATTCATAAAAGCTTTGGGGATTTGATGCCTTTATCTGTTTACTTGGTTTCCAAGCTACCTTATCTGCATGAATGGATTCACCTTGGCTTCTGCAGTTTCTTCTAAGGCAGTATAATATATGTAATGGTTCCGAGTGATGGGGAAGAACTGATGTGGAATAGCATAAGCTGCCTCGGAGGGAAAGGCTTTCCTGACATTTCAGAGCCCGTCAGCTGACTAGTCACACAAAATAGACTTCTTAGTGTGGAGGTTTCATTGGAGCTGGTAGGGATTTTATTAAAAGCTGGCGGGTGTATGGGACCAGAACACTAGAGGGAGAAGGGGGGGTGGGGCGGAAAATGTGACATAAACTTTGTCCCAGTAGACAATCTTTATATAGGCACCAAGCACTTCCAATGTGATTTTGAAAAAATACCCAAAAGGCCAAGGAATTCTCAGGCTTCTAAGTGACCCTCAACTTAATCCAGATATGATAGCTCTGATTTAGAAGTCAAAACGACATTATTGAACAAAAATTGCAGTCATTTATGAAATGATTAATCATTTATTAAATGATTTAAGGGCTGCCTGGTGTTTGGAGCAAAGGTGTCCTAGGCAACAAAAATATTGGAAATCTGGTGAAAAAATAGGCAACTATTTTTAGCGGTGCTTTGATTGTTAGAATAGTGAGGTACAAAGGGGGAAAAGTCTACATTAGATAATAAGTGTTGAATAACCCAAAAAGAAACTAATGCTAAACATAGAAAAAGTATAAATAAAAACATTATGGGAAAACTTTCCACTAAAACATTCTTTCTTTCCTTTCTGTTTATTTCTTCAACGGCTGACCACAGCCTATGTATGTTTGCTTTATAGTAAATATTAACAATTATTTAATATTGTAAGCAGAGTTGCTCAACAGTGAGATAGGAGGATATAAATTTAATAAATAAATAGTATCTATTTAAATCCTTCCATTATATTTTTAATCAAGCTCTCAACTTTCATCCTAAAAACATGCCAAATTTCTACATTTGACCTGCTGTGTAGTGTGCTTTACATATAGAAGATATTCTTGCTAAATTGGGTTATACTTCTATTATGTTATCCGTATATATATATATATATATATATGTGTGTGTGTGTGTGTGTGTGTGTGTGTGTGTGTGTGTAGGTCTTTGGTTATTCGGGTCTTCTCCCGCGTAGAATTGGAAGTATCTTGGCGACGTTTTGACGAAGTCTCATTCGTCATCTTCAGGCTGGTGTTCTCGGCTTCGTGCTTCCAGGAGCAAATTTATACTTGCCAAGATACTTCCAATTCTACGCGGGAGAAGACCCGAATAACCAAAGACCTACATACAAACACCCAGGAAAATTAGTAAAATTCTTTTTTTCCAATGTTGTGACAGTTTTGTTCTTATAGCTATCAGCAGATATTTTAGTAAATTGTGACATTTTACATTAATGTTTTCTGGAATTATGTCTGTTATAAAAATATATTTGGGTTCAGTTCAGCTTTTATTTTTAGGTTGTTCTGAATATTTTTATGTTCCAGTAATTTAGAGGTTGGTTTTTTTTTTTGCATAACTACCACATATGATAAAATATTCTTTCTAATGGCTTTTCCAATATTTATTGTTATATGATTGAGCTCTCTTAATAATTATTGGCAGAATTATATATCTTTGTAAAATATTAAAAGCAGGTAAATGTTAGCTCATCATTTAAAACAAGTGTAAGAATAAAATATAAGTTCAGAAATATTGGCTAATGAAGAATTGGGATTTACAGATACCAAAACCAATAATCTATAATTCTTTCAGTTTTGCAAAATATTTACATCTGTTCGATGCTATGATAGACGAACAGCAAACAGGCTGTTTCAAGAGATATTGGCGACAATTTTGTTGATGAAAAATAGCAAAGTCCCTAGTCCAGATGGTTTTCTAGCTGGATGGTACAATTGTTGAAAAGATATATTGGCTCCAATATTATTTAAAAAGGTAAAGGTTCCCCTCGCACATATGTGCTAGTTGTTCCCAATTCTAGGGGGCGATGCTCATCATCGTTTCAAAGCCGAAGAGCCAGAGCTGTCCGAAGACGTCTCCGTGATCATGTGGCCAGCATGACTAAATCCCAAAGGCACATGGATATACTTTACTTTTTGAGACATTAATTTTTATATCTTGGGAAATACTTTTATACATATAATCCTAAATATTTAATATATTTGTTATACTGTGGATATAACAAAACCCAACATCTTGCGTTTTATCTATTTATTTATTTATTAGTTAGATTTATATGCCACCCTTCTCCGGAGACTCAGGGCAGCTTACAGTGAGTTAAGCAATAGCCTTCATCCTTTTGTATATACCTGCTTAGTAGGGCTTTCGGCCCCCCAAAAGGGGGCATTGACCAAAGTCCAGCCCCAAACCAGAGTGTACCCTTGCCTTGACACACAAGAAGGCTCCGAGAGCCTTCACACACAAAAACACATTCACACACACACACACACACACACACACACACACACACACACACACACCTTGTTGGGGGGCTGGGCTGAATTCCAATCCCAGATTCTGCTGTGATTGAACTTCTTCGATGCCTGGGCACCCATCTGCCAGCTGTCCTTTACCTTTTCTCCTTTTCTCTGTTGACTGCCACTTTCCTTTTCCCGCTTCTCTGCAGAGTTTTGAAAGACCCAGGCTGTGTTGTGCCGCACTGCCTTTGGCTGTAATGCACACTTCACTCCTGACAGGACCTTGAGCAGAAGGAAAGATCCACTATGATCAAGGTGGCCCAGCCAGGATTGCTCATGCTGGCACTCGGCCTTGCCAGCCAGGGCTCCTCACATATTGAAGGAAGCGAATGCCATTGTTTAGCTGCTGTGATTTGATCCCAGGATCCCGGGGTAGGCAACCATGCAAAGCTCCTTAGAGAAATAAGGCTCAATCCGTAACCTGTGGTTATTAAAATTCTTCTGCCAGAAGAGATTGGACCAGCGGTGAAATCCAGCAGGTACTGGCAGGTTCTGGAGAACCGGTAGCGGAAATTTTGAGTAGTTCAGAGAACTGGGAAATACTACCTCTGGTTGGCCCCAGAGTTGGGTGGGAATGGAGATTTTGCAATACCCTTCCCCCAGGAGTGGGGTGGGAATGGAGATTTTGCAGTATCCTTCCCCTACCACGCCCACCAAGCCACACCACACCACACCACGCCCACCAAGCCACACCCACAGAACTGGTAGTAAAAAAAATGGATTTCACCACTGGATTGGACAACCATTTGTCTGAAATGGGTTTTCTGCCTGGGGTGGGAGGTTGGACTAGACAACCTCCAAGGTCCCTTCCAACTCTGTTATTCTAATTCTAACGTTTTAGCTTGCGTATTGCTGTAGGGTCACCAGGCTTTCTCCAAAGTAGCAAATTATAGGCCCTTGATAAATAAAGCATCCTAGGAGCAAGCTGTGCCAAACACCATGAGACTAGCTTCAGAGTGGACATTTAGAGAGTCCATCTTCTCACAGATCTACGGGTAAGTATGCAGATCTTCCTATGCATGCTCCGTGAAAATAACCAGCTCTACTGTGCGGATTGGCATTTGTTCCCTGGGAAAATCTTCCTCAGTTTACTGTGGTTTAGCTGCCTTTTATGACTATAACTCTCACTTGAGGAAGACTGCTCAGATTAGGACAATAATACGTTTAGAATTTGCAAATCTGAAATTGCACATGTCGTCTTCATTCATTAATAATAGCTAGTAATAATAACATTCATTATTAATAATAATATTGAATAACAATGAAATTAATAATAATTCATTAATAATAATGAAAAATATTGTAATAACAACTGACATGGTTGCAAAACAAGCAAAGAAAGTCAAGAACTGGACTGCACCTAGCCTGGACGAACTGCCTGGATACTGGCTAAAACACCTGACCAGCCTCCATCATCGCAGGGCCACTTAATTTGATCAAATGCTTCAAAATGCAACAAGGAAAGAATGGTTAATAGTGGTCGAACATACTTGATAATGAAAGATCCAGAAAAGGGCACAGAACCAAGCAACTATCGCCCAATTACTTGTTTGCCAACAACATTCAAACTTTTTACAAGAATTCTGGTAAATTCAGTATTCAATCATCTGATGGAAAACAGTTTGTATCTAGTAGAACAAAAAGGAAATTATAAAAAATCAAGAGGAACAAAAGATCAGCTTCTCATTGACAAAATGGTACTAAAAATGCAAAACGAAGAAAAACGAATTTAAATATGGCATGGATTGATTACAAGAAGGCATTTGACTCATTACCCCACAGCTGGATTAACACCTGTCTGGAAAACTTTGAAATCAGCAAAAATATTTGTACATTTTTGAAAGCAAATATGCAAAAATAGAAAACAGTTCTAACAGCAAATGGGGAGAACATTGGTGAAGTCAACATCAGATGAGGAATCTTCCAATCTCACTTTCACCACTACTGTTCAATATAGCATTAATTCTATTGACAATAATCCTACAAAACACAAAACTGGAATACCAAATCTCAAGCCAACATGGCAAGATAAACCATCTACTATATATGGATGATTTTAAAAGGTATGCAAAAAGCCCCACTGAATCAATATGCAACACAGTTCAAATGTTCAGCAGCGACATCAAAATGAACTTTGGACTTGAAAAATGTGCTATATTATCCATGCAGCAAGGAAAAATTGAAAAAATAGAAGGACTAGAACTGGGAAATGGAAACATAGTAAAAACATTAGCAAAGGATGATGGTTACAAATACCTAGGCATATTGGAAGCAGATAACATCTTGAATGGAAAAGTCAAAGAGTCAACACAAAAGGAATACATCAGGAGGGTCCACAAAATATTAAAATCAAAGCTGAATTCTGGAAACACATAATTAGAGGTATTAATACATGGGAAGTTCCAGTGATACGCTACTCAGCTGGAATCATCAACTGGACTTTGGCTGAACTGGAAAACGTGCACTGGAAAATGTGAAAACTTTTAAATATGTACCATGCTTTACATCCACAAAGTGGCATTGACAGGTTGTACCTGCCAAGAAAAATAGGGGGCAGAGGACTATTGCAAATCCATCAATCTGTAGAAGAGGAAAAACAAAGTTTGAATGATTATGTGACCCAAAGTACAGAAAAATTGCTGCACGCTGTGAAAACACAGAACATTATAAAAACAACAGAAACAAAGGCAGAATGTAAGGAAAAACAGCTGGATGACAGATTAAATAGATGGAAAACCAAAGCTTTGCATGGACAGCACTTGAAAAACATTGAAGGAAAATGTGATGACAACTTTACATGGGCATGGCTTATGATGGGAACCATCAAGAAAGAAACGGAAGGTTTAATACTCACTGCTCAAGAACAAGCACTACAAACTAATGCCATGAAAGCAAAGATACAAAAATCCACCAACAATCCAAACTGCAGACTTTGCAACAACAAAGTCAAAACTGTTTCACATTTAATATGTGAATGCAGCAAAATCACACAAACTGATTACAAAGCTAGATACGACCGAGTTGCTAAATTAATCCACTGGTCATTATGTAAAAAATACGACTTACCTGTATCCAAAAAGTCATGAGAACGTAAAGTGGAAAAAGTTATAGAAAATGAGAAGGTGAAGATCTTGTAGGACTTTCAAATACAGACAGATCATCATTTGGAACACAACACGCTAGATATCACAGTTGTCAAAAACCGAAAGGTACAATTTATTGACATCGTGGTATCAGGAGATGCCAGAGTCGAAGAAAAAGAACTGGAAAAAAATCATGAAATTTTGCGACCTGGCCATCAAAACTACACGGCTATGGATGAAACATGTAACAGTGATACCCATTGTCATCGGGGCACTTGGTACCATGTCCAAGAATTTTATAAGATACATCAACAAATTGCAGCTTCCTGCAATAACACCAGCGGAACTACAAAAAACTGCACTGCTTGGAACATCATACATCTTAAGAAGGTACTTGGTTGATACCTAGGACGTTGGCAGCAACTTGTATCAACCATTAGCACCAGTCAATGGTATTGGTGATGCATTTTTGAATGTTCAGTTGACTGAGTTTCATGTTTAATGAATAAAGTAAATAATATTAATAGATAATAGCCACACACTGATCCTTTGGGTTTTATTCTCATCAAATAGTTCTTAATACAACAAGAGTTGCGTTTTCTCCATATACTATTTTTGGATTCTAAAAACCCTCTTCAGTTCAGAGTCCATAGCGCAGGAATAAAGCATCCGTTTTGCATGCAGAAAAACTCTGCTTTATTCCCTGATGTATCCAATGCAATTGGGGAAGAGCTACTGCCAGCTATTTGATCAGGTATAAAAGAGAATCAACCTCCTGAACTTTGAACAGATTATGTTTGTTGTAACAATTTCCCCCCACATATTTTTAAAAAGTATAGTGATCCTCCATGGCCAGAAGACGTTGTAGAGATGGAATGGATGTCAATGGATCAGTGGCTTTGTTTGCTTATATGCAACCTTAGTTGTGTAGGAAGTTAAAGCATTCTGTGTGGGTATGTGAGCATTCCTAATAGCAAAAACCTGAAAAACCAATAGTGAAATATGTTCAATAACTATAACAAAAAATTAAAAGGATAAGCAAAGCCTAGCACTAGACTTGCTAAATTCCTACTAAGAAGAGGCCTCAAGAATATGTACTCCATGCATGTATTCCTGAGGAAAATGAGATAGAGAGGTGAAATGGTATTAACAATCTCTTACAGACAGAATAATGGAGGAAGAAGGACAAAGAATAAATCTGTTTTGTATTTTACCCTTGTGGTCAGTAGGTGATGAGGTACAGAAGAGTCAATGACATTGGATTCACACCTCCAACTCGTAGATTTCTTTATTATTATCTCCATTGTGGTGAGCTGCAATTTCACTTCTCCTTCACTTCAAAGTTAAGAAACATACGAGTGACTTTTGGCCTTCTTTTCAACCAATAAATAAATCTGAGAAGGAGGAGGGCACAATATGATTGCAATTATTTATTTATTAAATTTATTTTCTGCCTGTCTTGCTGTCCTGTTACACGATTTGCTCCAGTCCTTCATTTAATCTTTAAACCCATAAATCACCACTTGATTTTTTTCTTCTTTCTGCGAAAAATCTATAGACATTTTCTAGTCTTTCAGAAAAGCATCCTTTTGAGCACTTAGAAATGGAGTGAAGCTTATATTGCACTGCTGTGACTACCATTTTGTCTTTTTTTAAAAAAAAACCCACATAGACACAACATTCTCAACTTTTCTCAGGTCTCCCTTTGGTGGGATTCTTGCCAATCTATCACCTTACTTCTTTATTCAACTCTGATTCATATGATTTTTGAAGGACTGGAAATGGAAATAATGATAGTCCCTTTGTAAAACTATTGCCTAATAGATTAGAAGTATATTAGCAGTTGAGGTAGTATAAGGGGAACTAATATGTGAAATAATATATTCCACCTTGGGGTAAGGAAGACTCATATGCCATGTCTTTCTTTCGTTGAAGAAGAAATGGAGTGCTAGAACAAAAGAAGGCATGCCATCTTTTCAGGCCACAGTCCTCATTGTCTCCTCCCAATGCAGTCTAAAGGAAAAAGATGGTGGAAGCCAGATTAAAAGATGAAATAGATTAAAATCAAAGTAATTAAATAAGCATGATCAGTTCCTGCATATTTGGAATTATTTTTCCTTTCATAATATTTACAATTGCAGTTTGGCTTTGGCACACCTTAGCCAACTGGAGGCATGAAAAGATTGCAATTCAGTTTAGGACAGCAGTCACCAACTGGTGGTCTGTGGACCACTGGTGGTCTGTGAGAAAATTTTGGTGGTTTGCAGAAAAATTATTTGCATTTTTTATATTGCACTAAATCAGTCCTCAAACTACGGCCCCTGGACCGGATACATGCAATGAATGCTTGTGTTACTGCAGAGAGTCCCCTCCTTTGGGGTCTTTTTGTGCGAGTCAGAGGGGGGCAGAAATTCTGAGTTGGGGTCTGCTTCAGCCTCCAGGTGTGGGGCTTTGGGTGAAGACTGGGGGGAAGCGGTGCTGGTGGTGAAGAGCTGAAGGGCCTTGTTCCAGTGGAACCATATCATGGCCTAGAACTGGCTGACCATCTCAGCCCGCTGAACCTTCAGGCACCAGTACCTGGCCTTGCACTCCCGCAGGTCTTCCCTCTGCTTGGAAAGTCTATGCTCCTACTACTCAATGAGGTGCTTCTACTGAGTCTCCTTCTCGGCCAGATCCAATTTGAACTGAGCTGTTTTGCCAACTCTTTCTCATGGTGGCTGCTTAGCTCAAACAACTGCTTCCTGTTGGGGCCCTAAGAAGCCCAGACGGGCAGGCGAGGAGTGGCTGGGAGGGGAGCGGCGAGTAGAAGCCAGCAAGGTGCCCCTCGATGTGAGTGACTTCAAGTTGGCCACACTCACACAGTCACATAACCACCTAGCCACGCCCACACAGCCAGTCATTAGGCAGATCATATTAGTGGTCCACGGGATTTAAAATTATGAATTTAGTGGTCCCTGAGGTCTGAAAGGTTGGGTTTATTCCAAACTGGTTAGAGTGATTGTTTTGTTTTGTTTTTTGAGAAGGGTGGATAATTCAAATTTATCCAAATGATTGAAATGATAATTCAAATTTATCCAAATTTATTTGAATCCCAGATAAATTTACTCTGAATTTGCCCATGTGGAATAATGCATTTTGGGATGGGTGGGGATAATCTCAGATACAAACTTCCTACGGATGAAAAATCTTTTGATCAAGTCTGACATTTTGCTTCCTGTGTAGCAGAACAGCAATTGTTGCCCTACTTTCAAATTTAGCTGCGTTGCGTTCAAGGATAGTCAAGGAAACAGAAAATCCAACAAATACCTCTTTCTGTCTGTAAAAATGCAGCCATGAAAAATCAATCAAGAGTCACATCAGAGGCGGTTTATGTATTTGGCCAAACAGCAGAGTTGACTGTTAAGGTTGCAAAGCTGCAGAGGCTCTGGGTTTAAGTTGTAAGGTTGCTAGACTCGGGTTTGCACTGTGGCTGTTCTTTGCATTATATGTTTACCCATTGTTAATTTTAACAAGAATTTGCCAAATATTCTGCATTTTGTATGACAATTATCAACTACGTTTTGCATAAGGTTTAGCACAGTATGTCCCGAAAACACCAGTATTAGAAGATGGATACCAAATGGGCTATATCAGAAACCTGTAATGCAGCAAATTTGACATGGATATTTGAAAACCTACATATTACCATGTTTCCCCGAAAATAAGACCCAGACTTATTTTTTTTTAGGCTCCAAAATAAGCATTAGGGCTTATTTTTGGGGAAACATGATTTCAGGTGATCAGCCTGGGTGGTTGCCCCACCCCACGGCGCATGCACAAAAGGCAGTTAGTGCATGAGGTCCGATGTCCGGCAGCAGCTGCAACTGGCCAGGGGTGAATTCTACTTACCTTTACTACCGGTCCACATCATGCCCGCACAGAAGCTTCCGCACATACATAGATCACTTCCGATGACATCCGGGTCAGTGGGTGGAGCCTCCCGCCGGTTTTACTACCAGTTCTTGTGAACCAGTCCGAACCAGGGGCAACCCACCACTGCCGCTGGCCCCTTAGTTGCCACACACTGGTGCTCTGCAGTGTGCACAGCGCAGATGAGTTGATTACTGTCCAAACAGAGGTGCGGGAGGGAGGCATGCAATCTGGACATGCAGCTAGGTTAGGTCTTATTTCAGGCTAAGTCTTATTTTTGGAGAAACACGGGTATGAGAAGTAGTAACTAGTGCTGCTAGAAAGTCCACAGCAATAATGGAGCAGAAATAGAAGAAGGAAAAGAACTAACCACTAGGGGTCAGGAGAGCTAAATTTAATAAAGGCTTCTTAGAACCTTCATGCATTGCTGCTTAAGCAGCTTGCTTTACCGGCTGTTTTACAAATTCCAATTCAGATTGCAGTGAGACGGTAGCAAGTTTGGGCTGGTAGTTAATCTGAATTATGGCTGCTATAGATCTGACTGTTCCTCTGCTTCTTGCTATTCCCATTTGTGCAGGGGAAGGCAGGTGGCTTGAGTGGCTTTCTCCTGCCCAGACCTGTCAGCCTTGTTTGTTCCGTTCTCACTAGTTACTGTGCCTTTCCTTTGCTTTTCCAGATGTCTCTGAACACAGATGCACCAACATTATCTTCTTTGACACTAAATTAGACCCAAAGATGCTTTTTCAAAAGGTAACGGGACTGAACTGAAGTTCTTAACTGAAGAAGCTTCTTGGATGAGAACTTCAAAAATCCAGTTGCCTTTTTTTTTTTTTTAATTTGATTTATATGCCGCCCTTCTCCGGAGACTCAGGGCGGCTTACAATGCATTAAGCATTGTAAGCCTTACTTTTGTATATTTCATACTTTTGTATATTTACATTTATATTTACATTTACATTTACATTTACATTTACATTTACATTTATATTTATATTTATATTTATATTTATATTTATACAAAGTCAGTTTATTGCCCCCAACAAACTGGGTCCTCAATTTACCCACCTTATAAAGGATGGAAGGCTGAGTTGACCTTGAGCCTGGCTGGGATTGAACTCGCAAGTAATTGCAGGCAGCTGGATCTTAAATGCTGCCTTTGTAGGAGGCATTACCCCCCTACGCTACTCAGGCTCCTTTTGAAAAAGAACCTCTGGGATGACCATGACCTGGATGACTGAGAATCTCCAAAGACACTAAATCAGACCCTTTCTTTCTCACCCTTCCCCTTACTATAGTATTGTGGCTGTGGTGCTACACTGGTCAACGTAAAGGAAACAGGTTGTTCCTTCAGTTTTATTATTCGATAATGGAACAAAGGAAAACTGATAGATTAGCTTCATGAAAACAAAATAGCAAGATTCCTTAAATACATTTTTAAAATAAAGGAAGGAGAAAGGAAGCACTACAATACTGTGGGAAAACAGAGGAAGCCTGCTTTGTCAGCTTGAGCAGTTGGAAGAGATACAGGTGCCAACTAGGAGATCCAAGGTTTGAGTCAAAGAAGAAATCTCTGGGTTGAGGATGGTTCATTGATTTAACAGGCCAATGTTGGATGAGTTGCAAGATTTTAAAAAACAAAAAACTGATGACCAACAGGGAACATGTAGCATCCTGGCAGCCCAACATGTAATGGCTGCACAGGACATTGTCTAGTCACTGAAGAGGAGAAAGTGTGCTAGGTGCCACAGCCAATTGGAGCTGGGACTCTACTAGAAAGGCACAAAGCATTGAAGACCATCTGCTCTGAAGGTCTCAAGGCGACTGGAACCCATCAGCTTTGAACTGAAGCTGGAAAACACAAATGTGGTGCATTTCAAATGAGGTGGGAGTGGGAAGAGGATGACATTAAGGAATTATTGGATGACCAATACTGGTTGAGGATGTATGCAGGGTGGTATTCAGCGAGTTCTCTCCAGATTACACGAACCGATAGCGGTAACTACGTGAGGCTCTGCCCACCCGCCCGGATGTAATGCGTGACTACTGTGCATACGCAGAAGGCTGTGGGCATGTGCAGAAGTGCGCGCTTGTTTTTGCAAACCAGTAGGGAAGGTAAATTAATCCCACCTCTAGGATGTAGCATTATCTAGGTTAGGAAAAGCAGGCAGCTGGCCTTCCATCCTGTAGATCCTTTAGACCTGGCCTGTTCTGCTTCAAGGGAATAAAAGCCATGGGCTGAAGTCCTAGGGAGATGAGGCTGGAAGAAGAGAGCATACAGATATCCAGATTTCCTTCTAAAACCAGGAGCCCCAAACCAGATCCCTTACTTGTTGCTGAATTACAAACACTACAATTCATTTATTAGCCACAACTTATCCAGTTTTGTGAAATAATCTATTTCTGCTTTGGACTGATGGCTTCTCTGATAGTTGAGATGGATTCCTTTGAGTAGCCTATAGGAGAATCAACCACCGAGCTGTCTCTATTGAACTTCCCTAACTGGCTCTCTCCAGATGTGTGGCTACTAGAGCTGCTTTATTGGCTGAGAAAAGATTTAGATGGTTGCCGACTAAGGAAAGCTGATTCACATATCCAGTGATCTGTGGTGGGTTTCACATTATGTGGGGGGCTACTGGTTCGCCCCATGCGTGCACAGTTTGCACGTGCTCCGACCTTCTGTGCATGCGCTTTGCTCACACGTGCACCTTCTGTGCATGCGCCTGGCCTCAAAAAGTGCCTTAATAGGACGACATAGACCCGGAACGGCTGGGTGGAATCACTACTGGTTCAGGTGAACCAGTCCAAACCGGCTGAATATCACCTCTGCCAGTGATGTAACTTGCATGAGGATGGACAGCATTTGAAGGTAGTAAGTCATTTTGGAGAACAAAGTTCTGGTGCCAGAGGGCTGCTGTACTTGATTTTATCCATGCTGCCCTATACTATTCGGCTATTTTACTCACAATGAACTTGGAGTGTGAGGTTAATACAAGGTTAAAAAGAGCCTGGTGGCGTTGTTAAAGTAGCACTTAGTTGCCAGCTGCCTGCAATTACTGCAAGTTCAAATCTCACCAGGCTCAAGGTTGACTCAGTCTTCCATCCTTTCAAGGTAGGTAAAATGAGGACCCGGATTGTGAGGACAATAAGCTGACTTTGTATAAAAAAGAACACTGCTTAGGGGTGGCCTGAAATCAAGTATATACAAAATATGAAGGCTATTGCTTAACGCATTGTAAGCCACCCTGAGTCTCCGGAGAAGGGCAGCATATAAATTGAAATAATAAATAAATAAATAAATATTTTTCTCCAGAAGCAAGTCTGTCTGCCTCCAAGTGGGGCTTTCTTTCTAGCAAGTATATTTGATTGAAACCTTATAATATCATATCGGTACCTAGTTATTATATTTTGCCTATTCCTATGATCATGTGGCTCTTATCTGAGGTTGAAGAGTGGTGTGTAAATATTTGAAGCAAATAAAAACAATTATATCTGAATTTGTACAGCACTTAAATCCAGCCTACTTTCAAATTCTAGTTACCACTGCCTTCAGCCATTAAGGCTCCACCATGAAACTCAGACTATCAATCTAGGATTCATCATGGGTTACAATGATTTTGAAAATATCTTAAACTTTACTTTATGTTAACAAGAGGAAAAGGATGAAAGAACAAGGCCGCTTGATGAGTGGAAGAAGGAAGGAATTAGCAACTTTGCATCATCTGTTTTAACCTTATCAGCATTTCCATAGGATTTGGTGGGATAGGTAAATGTATCTGTCACTCTGACTCTCTTTTATTATTTTGTTGACTTGTTATTAGCATTATGACAAACAGAAATTCTAATAGGCCATTTCTTATGATTTGAAATTCATATTAAACTAGATTATGCATAAATTAGACACCATGTGAACATTACAACAGGGCAAGCGTGTTTCCAAATGATTTGAACTACAGTTCCCATAGTATCTTGACTGTTGGTTGTGATTGATGAGATTGCAATTCAAAGTTTGAAAAAGTACAGGTTGCTTACCCATGTTTTCCCGAAAATAAGACTTTGTCTTATATTTTTTTGAACCCTGAAATAAGCGCTTGGCCTTATTGCCATGCGCTCAAAAGTCTGATTGGGTTTATTATCAGGGGATGTCTTATTTTGGGAGAAACAGCTGGCTAATCATTCACACCATTTCTATACAGCCAAACTTGATATTTGATAACTTATGTTAAACATATTATATGTCTAGTCAAGAAATACTTCTACAGAAAACAGATTGGCTACTCCATTACAAATGGGAAGGGTATGTGTGTGGGGGTAGGAGGGGATTAAATATCCCAGAGTTGATAAAAAATAAATGCTGGATGATAGGCCCCAGTTTTAGTTGTCTTTTTTACATTCACGGCCTGGATGACCTACATCTTTGATGGCCATTGCAATCCTTGCTTCTAAGAAGGGATTAAAGCTTAATCCAGTCAATTAATATGCCGTATCCCCTAAATTCAATTAGCAAGATGTGTGCTAGTTCTCTTCATAATGGAATGGACTGAATGTGCAGATAAATAGAGACTCCAAATAAATTATAATAAGATGAAGGTTATAGTTTCATTAAAATGATTATTATGTGAGTTCAGTAGAGCAGGTTATATTATTAAATATTTAGAGGTTATTTTCTCTACCATAGATTTCTGCAATAAACTATTGGAGTACAAACCTGAGATTGACAAGAGGAGTACAACGGCTATTCTTATTTTTTTTAATACATGACTGGAAGCCATTGCTGTTGCTCTTTGTTTAAATTTCTGTCTCATTTAAGGTAAAGGTAAAGGTTCCCCTCACACATATCTGCTAGTTGTTCCTGGTGGTGCTCATCTCCATTTCAAAACTGAAGAGCCAGTGCAGTCCAAAGACGTCTCCGTAGTCATGTGGCCAGCATGACTAAATGCCAAAGGTCACGGAACGCTGTTACCTTCCCACCAAAGGTGATCCCTATTTTTCTACTTGCATTTTTTCATGCTTTCGAACTGCTAGGTTGGCAGTTGACAAGTAATGGGAGCTTATCCCATTATGCGGCACTAGGGATTCAAATCACTGAACTCCTGACCTTTTGATCGACAAGCTCACCATCTTAGCCACTGAGCCACCACATCCCTATTCTGTGTCATTTACTTCTACATATTTATGATAGCTTATAATAAAAATATCCAATGACACTAAGAATATTTAGGCAAATGGCACAGTTCAGTTACTATATGGCTCTTAATTATGTATATACAAAGACTGTAGACCAGGGGTGTCAAACTGGCAGCCCATAGGCCGGATGCGTCAAGCACAAGGCCACGCCCACCGCAGCTCCACAAAGGCAAAAAAAGCCAAGCTATGTCGTAATACGCCACGAGACTGATCGAGTTTGACACCCGTGCTACAGATATTATAGAAGATTATAGATTATCCAAATAGTTAAGAATTATAATATCAGTGCTGTGTTGTGTACCAAATGCTGAACTTCGCTGGGTCCAACCCAGAGCCTACAGGATTCATGCTACCCTAAACATCTAGTAACATGGACTCACAGGATCATTAAAAAAAGAAGTTTCTTATTTATAATCATTAACTGTATATTTTATATGCGGCCCAATATAATTCTTCTCCATTCAATATGGCCCAAGCAAGCCAAAAGTTTTGCTAAATCTTTAGGACACCCATGTCCTAAAGTCTTCTTCTTTTCTACTGAGCCTGGTTTCTTTAATGTTCCAGAAAATTTTTTGACCTATCTGGAAGATAACATTGAAGGAAACACTTTATGTGTATGAGTCTCTTGCTAAAATATATGAAGCAGTAATTATATTAAATATAAATTATGCAGATATGCAAGCTAAGCTGAATAAGGTGCTTAATTGTTATAAGTGTCCTTGAAAGCCAATATGGAAGACTCCTTACTCAGAGACATTTTGGAATTAATTATAAAGAATTATTCCCATGGGAAATAGCTTTGTTTGGACTTTTGCAGGAGAAAATAAAGGTAAGTAATTTTAAAAACTGGATACTAAAGGAAACTAAAGAAAGAATTGAAAGAAGAAAAATACATAAGTCTGATTAACCACTAACTGGACATATAAAATGATGCAGAATACTTTAACACTGAAAATACTAAAGGACACTTTTGAAATAGTATCAATAATTTCAATAGCAATGGTTGCTTCTATGGATAGACTGTATCAAAAACTATTATGGAAGAAAATGGCAGATGAGAAACAAGTATATAAATTTAGTATATATATATGTGTGTGTGTGTGTGTGTGTGTGTGTGTGTGTGTGTGTGTGTTTCTATCGAGACACCTGGTCTGCCCCCGCATGTGGGAGGGAGCATACTGCATCCCTTTTGCCTTTCAGCTCCAATCCAGGAGCCCTCGGGCAGTCACATTCATGAAAATTTATCAGCGAAATAGAAGAATAAGTGCACGCATTGAAGAATACAAGAACTCAGTCAGAAAAGAGGAACCAACTTCTTCCCTTGTCCAACACCTTAAAGCCACAGGACATGAAATTGACTTTAAAAAGACCAGAACTATTGTCAAAACTGAACACTTTAACAACAGAATAATCAGAGAAGCCATCGAGATAGAAAAATACAGCCCACACAGCATGAACAAACGAGACGATTCCTCCCGCCTACCAGCCATTTGGAAACCCGCCCTTATTGACAAACAAGTCCCTAACACGATGAATGACACCAGACCCACACTCACGAGAGCCACACAGGATGTCACCACCACACATCCACGCAGAAAGCAGACTCAAACTCACACTGATAATGAGGCACAACCAAGGACCAGAAGCCAGACCGCAGCTGCATCATTAGCCACTTTAAACCCCTCCAATCCATACATGAAGCAGACTGACACCCACCATGAAGAGCTTGCACGGCCACAAACACAAAGCCAAACAACAGCTCACCAGCTCAAATCCCCCTGCAACTCAGACTAAGCCGAGCACAACCAAGCCCCCACCCAAACAGAACACACCCCCAGCCAATCAGAGCACAACCAACCCCCCATCCAATCAGAGCACAGCCAAGCCCCTAACCAATCAGAACATACCTCCACCCAATTAGAACACAGTCAAGTTCCCACCCAATCAGCTCACACCCCCACTAGCAGTTAAAAGGAAGAGACAGCTGCGATCTCACATTGCTCCTGGAAGCACAAAGCCGAGAACACCAGCCTGAAGATGACAAATGAGACTTCGTCGAAACACTTCCAAGACACTTCCAATTTTACGTTGCCAAGACACTTCCAATATATATATTTACATTCCAGGTTCCTATGGAATATAGATCTTTGCAGCATTGGACTTTCCTTCTACCACCAGATACATCCACAGCTGAGAGTCCTTTCAGCTTTGGCCCAGCCGCTTCATTCTTTCTGGTGTTATTAGTACTAGCCCTCTGCTCTTCCCCAGTAGCATATTGGACACCTTCCGACCTGAGGGGCTCATCTTCCAGTGTCATATCTTTTTGTCTTTTGGTACTATCCATGGGGTTTTCATGGCAAAGTTACTGGACTGGGTTGTCATTTCCTTCTCCAGTGGATCACATTTTGTCAAAGCTTTCTGCTATGACCTGTCCATCTTGGGTGGTGCCGGAGGTGGGTTTCAGTAGGTTCTTACCAGTTCTGGAGAACCGGTAGTGGAAATTTTGAGTAGTTCAGAGAACTCATAATGTAAATTTTGAGTAGTTTGGAGGACCGGTAAATTCCACCTCTGACTGGCCCCATCCTCATCTATACTCTGCCTCCCAAGTCCCAGCTGATCGGGAGGAAATGGGGATTTTGCAGTAACCTTCCCCTGGAGTGCGGAGGAAATGGGGATTTTACAGTAACTTTCCCCTGCAACGCCCACCAAGCCATGCCCACCAAGCCACACCCACAGAACTGGTAGTAAAAAATTTTGAAACCCACCAATGGGTGGCACTGTACAGCATAGCTCATAGCTTCATTGAGCTATGCAAGTCCCTTCACCATGACAAGGTAGTAATCCATGAAGGGGATTACATCGACATCTTAGGAATCAGCAAACTAAAATGGACAGGAATGGATGAATATAATTCAGATGACCATCAGATATACTACTACGGGCAAGAATCAGAAGAAATGGAGTAGCTTCATAGTCAATAAAAGAGTAAGAAAAGCAGTATTGGGATACAATCCCCAAAATGACAGAATGATCTCAGTTCAAATCCAAGGCAAACCATTCAACATCACAGTAGTCCAAGTCTATGCCCCAACCACTGGTGCTGAAAAGGATGAAGTTGACCGGTTCTATGAAGCCCTACAACACCTTTTAGAATTAAAGCCAAAAAATGATGTCCTTATCATCATGGGGGATTGGAATGCTAAAGTAGGAAGGAAGATAACCAGAATGACAGGCAAGTTTGGCCTTGGAGTACAAAATGAAGCAGGGCACAGGCTGGTAGAATTTTGTCAAGAGAATACGATGGTCATAGCAAACACTCTTTGCTATGGACATCACCAGATGGTGAACACAGAAATCAGATTGACTATATGCTCTGCAGCCAAAGATGGAAAAGCTCTACACAGTCAGTAAAAACAAGACCAGGAGCTGACTATGGCTCGGATCATGAGCTTCTCGTCGCAAAATTTAGGCTTAAATTGAGGAAAGTAGGGAAAAGCACTAGGCCACTCAGGTATGAACTAAATCATATCCCTGATGAATATACAGTAGAGGTGACAAATAGATTTAAGGAATTAGATCTAATAGACAGAGTGCCTGAAGAACTATGGAAGTATTGTACAAGCAGTAGCAACAAAAGTCATTCCAAAGAAAAAGAAATGCAGGAAAGCAAAATGGCTGCCGGAGGAAGCTTTACAAATAGCTGAGGAAAGATGGGAAGTGAAAGGCAAGGGAGAAAGAGAAAGATACACTCAGTTGAATGCAGAATTCCAGAGAATAGCTAGAAGAGATAATTCTTCTTAAATGAACAGTGCAAAGAAATAGAAGAAAACAATAGAATAGAGAGGACCAGAGATCTCTTTAAGAAAATTGGAGATATGAAGGGAACGTTTCATGCAAAGATGGGCACGATAAAGGACCAAAATGGCAGGGACCTAACAGAGGCAGAAGAGATTAAGAAGAGGTGTCAAAATTACACAGAACTATACAAGAATGAGCTTAATGTCCCTAATAACCACAATGGGGTGATTACTAACCTTGAGCCAGACTTCCTGGAATGTGAAGTCAAATGGGCCTTAGAAAGTCTGAGCATTCCAATTCCAAAGAAGGGCAATGTCAAAGAATGTTCAAACTACCACACCATTGCACTCATCTCACATGCTAGCAAAGTTATGCTCAAAATCCTACAAGCTAGGCTGCAGCAGTATGTGAACCGAGAACTACCAGAAGTACAGGCAGTATTTCGAAGAGGCAGAGGAACTAGAGATCAAATTGCCAACATACGCTGGATCATGGAGAAAGCTAGGGAGTTCCAGAAAAAGATCTACTTCTGCTCCATTGACTATGCTAAAGTCTTTGACTGTGTGAATCACAACAAATTTTGGCAAGTTCTTAAAAAGATGGGAGTACCAGACCATCTTATTTGTCTCTTGAGAAACCTTAATGTGGGTCAAGAAGCAACAGTGAGACACAGAACCACTGACTGGTTCAAAATTGAGAAAGGAGTTCAGCAAGGCTGTATACTGTTGCCCTGCCTATTTAGCTTATATGCAGAGCACATCATGAGAAAGGCGGGGCTAGATGAATCACGAGTTGGAATTAACTTGCACAGACAAATATCAATAACCTCAAATATGCAGATGATACCACTTTAATGACAGAAAGTGAAGAGGAACTAAAGAGCCTCTTGATGCGGGTGAAGGAGGAGAGTGAAAAAGTTGGCTTGAAACTCAATATTAAGAAAACTAAGATCATTTCATTAGGTGCTCTCAATTCCTGGCAAATAGATGGGGAAGAAATGGAAGTAGTGACAGATTTTATTTTCCTGGGCTCCAAGATCACTACAGATGGCGACTACAGCCAAGAAATTAAAAGATGCTTGCTCCTGGGGAGGAAAGCTATGGCAAATCTACACAACATACTAAAAAGCAGAGACATCACCCTGCCAACAAAAGTATGTATAGTCAAGGCTATGGTTTTCCCAGTTGCAATGTATGGCTGTGAAAGTTGGACCATAAGAAAGGCTGATTGCCAAAGAATTGAGGCCTTTGAACTATGGTGCTGGAGAAGACTCCTGTGAGTCCTTTGGACTGCCAGGCGATCAAACTTGTCAGTCTTACAAGAGATCAACCCTGACTGCTCTTTAGAAGGCCAGATCCTGAAGATGAAACTCAAATACTTTGGCCACTTAATGAGAAGGAAGGACTCCCTGGATAAGAGCCTAATGCTGGGAACGATTGATGGCAAAAGAAGGGGATGGCAGAGAGTGAGGTGGCTGGATGAAGTCACTGAAGCAGTTGGTGTGAGCTTAAATGGACTCTGGGAGATGGTAGATGACAGGAAGGCTATCTATAAAATCTATAAAATTATTGATAATTATAGATAAATCAACTTTGCACAGATATCACCTCAAAAGTGTCTAGTTGCCAATATAAAGATGCAGATATATAGTTTAAAGATCTCCAAACTTCTTCATTTATACTAAAATGCTGAGATGACTTTTTTAAAAAAGACATGGGGGCTTAAACACCAGGCAAAGAAATTTTTTTGTGGATCTGTGTCATAATTAGCAGATACTAAAATTAAATATCATGACCACATTCCATGCTAAATTGGGAAATTGCTGTTGTCTTTTTAATTACTGTGAAGAAAATGTAAAACCATATGGAACATTACAGATTTGTATTTCCCATGTAAGAACTAAGAATGTTAGACTAGGACGTTTTCTAATCTCTAGTTGGCTGTGCAATTTATTTAGTAACCCTGGACTGAATCAGCTTTACCTATTCCATGAAATTCTTGTGACTGCATATTAATAGAACATCAGTTTGTTCTATTCTATTCTATTCTATTCTATTCTATTCTATTCTATTCTATTCTATTCTATTCTATTCTATTCTATTCTATTCTATTCTATAGTGGTTCTCATCACTCCTAGCCAGTGTGTTCCATATGAGTATTATGAGAATTGCCACCCAACAGATCTCAAAGGACATTGAGTTGGGTTGCTGTGAAGGAGCATGGTAGAACCACATGGCTGAAGGCAAATGAGTCTGGGACTCCAGGCATGCTACCCTGAGTTCTGAGTTGGAGGAAAGATTGGATAGAATATATTAAATTTAGCTAATAATTGTGTAAATGCATGCTGGGAATGGATCATTGCATAAGAACCAGGGGAAGGCAATGATTTGCCAATAATAATGCTGGAGGATCAGTAGATTCCAACACAATTCCAACACAAGAATGTTGAGCGCAGAAAAGTGTATCAACAGTCTTTGCTCTGATTCATCAAAACAGCTCATTCTTGAAGATCCAAATACAGCCAGTTGTACACAGTCAGCTCTGGCTGTGTTCCAGTTCAGTCAGCTGCATTGTATATCCCCGCGTAATGAGATTGGTTCTGCTAGTAGCCACCCGTCATTATTTAAAGCATCTGCTAGTCATCAGTGTAGTGTGATTTGGCAAAGGAACAAACCCCTCGAGATTATTTTTTTTTCATTTGGCATTGTGAACAATTCTTTTGTTTTTAGGGCTAGGCTTGCAAGTACAGTAAAACTTATTACGTGCCAAACTCTTTCATTTTTTTTATGAAATTACAAAATCTCCTGCTCCAGGAGCTAAGCATTATATATACTTTCCTGTACAGTGATAAAGATAGATCAATTTTAATTACCTGTTTTAATTGCTGAATAACAAATATAGGGTTTACACCAGTGGTGAAATCTAATTTTTTTTACTACTGGTTCTGTGGGCATGGCTTGGTAGGCGTGTGTGGCTTGGTGGGCATGTCAGGGGAAGGATACTGCAAAATCTCCATTCCCACCCCACTCCAGGGGAAGGATATTGCAAAATCCTCATTCCCTTCCCACTCCTGGGGGAAGGATATTGCAAAATCTCCATTCCCACCCCCCTCTGGGGCCAGCCAAAGGTGGTATTTGCTGGTTCTCTGAACTGCTCAAAATTTCTGCTACCGGTTCTCCAGAACCTGTCAGAACCTGCTGGATTTCACCCCTGGTTTATACTACAAGAACCAATATGTCGTCGTATTGAAAAAGAAGTGAGATGGTCTTTTATTTGCTTGTAGGAAATCCTGCTGGCTATGGGTGCATTTTTCTAGAACAACATTCCCCTAGGGCACAGATGGGGGTAGTCCAGAAGCTATGTACACCTTCTGCTACCAGTGGTGGTATTCAGCCATTTTGGACCAGTTCAGGAGAACCGGTTCGGGCGACCTACGGGTGGGCCTGCCTACCCACCCTGGTGCTATGCCGTCCTATTTAGCCATGTTTTCTAAGCTCTGCGAATGCGTGCAAACCATTGCGTGCAAGCAAAGCACATATGCGGAAGGTATGTGCACTCACATTTTCGATGCACGGTGAACTGGTGGTAAAATTATATGAAACCCACCTCTGTCTTCTATGTTGTTCAACAAGACAGAACTCCATTTCCCCCCCACAGTCCAGATTATGGGCCCATCTCCTGCTTGCTAGGTCGTAATAACCGTTATGTGACCATAAGAACCTCATTTTTTAAAGGAGAAAAGTACAGGGTAAATGAAGTGTCAGGCTATTGGTGCTTGAAAGTGCTGTGGGTGTGAGGAGCCTCAAGCCAGATAGTTGTTTCTGGCAGAGATTAACTGATTGCCTTCAAGTTGGGTTGGCCTGATCCCCCGTTTTTCTTAAAAGACAAGAATGGCTGTATCCGGGCTGAGAAGATGCAGATGGGGCAAGCCTTCAGGGGGGTAAGCCTTCAGGGGGAGGCTGAGATTTTGACGGGGTGGATACAGAAAGGATTAGTGATGGATTAGACCCTTGAGGTAGAGCTTTCTCAGATTGGATGTAGTTCCGCACAAGACAACAATGAAGTTCATGCAGAAATGAATTTATTTGCGAAAAGCGGAGGAGGGAAAGCAAAGAATCACACACACAATTCCAAATAAAATTGATAGTTGAACTGTTGTAATTCAGTTCATATTACCAACTTGAGTACAGTCTTTGGATTTTGTCAGAAGTGAAACTAGAGCTTTCTGGCCTGCAAGGACTTGCCTTCTGACTAGGTGTTGTGAGGACATCAGGTTGTGAAAACAAAATTGATATTTATGGGAAACTGAGATAATTAAAGGAAGTACACTGTCAATTTTACCCATTTCTTCAAGCTATGTCAAAGTGTAAGGATTTGTTGTGTTGGTTAAGTAATTGTGTTGAAATATCATGTATTAAAAGTTGATGGCAGCTGGTGCATCTATTGAAGCAACCTGGTTTACCCAAATATGGGAAGGAGCATACTGCTTCCTTTCGCCTTTCAGCTCCAGTTGCTTTCACGACAAACTATTTTGTGTTAAATTTATATTTACTGCCAAAGTCTCCTTTGTCAGTAAATACAAATTTTCAGCAGTTATATATATATACAAATATATTTTAGTTTTTCTTGCTAAAATTATATCATATTACTTTAATATTCTCATTCTTACTTTGTACCTAAAGGTTTGGAATCACATTTTTTAAAAACCCCAGAATTTAGAATTCCCAGTGGTTGGAAATGGATATTGGAATTACAGTCCAAAGCATCTACAGTCCAAAACATCTACAGGCTAATTGGAGGAAAAGTGCTCTAAATCTGTTACTACCTTATTTAAGTGTGAGACGCAAGTTTTCTGCGAGATAAATAAAGGCTTTTTTACAAATAAAAAAGACTCCTTCCATGTATTACCCTTACATTTTATCTCTTTTTTCCTAATGAATGTTTTAACTTTTAAAAAAGTCATATAATTATATTGATACCTATAAAACTCTCAGCTGTGGGCAATACGTTAACGTGATTTTTCTTTAAAAAAAAAAGAATGAGATTATTATTTAATTCTGAAAGTTTGATTGCCAGCTGGTGAAAAACAGATGTTAAATGTTTTGATTGTTATCCACAGGTATCATTTCTCTCTCTGGTTTTAACAGTCATCATTCTGATTGTTGGGATTATAAGGACAATTACATTTAGAACACATTTGTAAGTCATCTTGTTATCTTTGGACGATGCTTTTGGGGTGGAGATGGACAGTAGCTGTGCCTGAATGTTTGAAGGCAAAATGTGACTTGGCAGCAATGTTACTTGGCACATTCCTGTTCTTCCAGTTCAGCATGTGGTCAGATAGGTCTTGCATATTTTCAGCAACGTAAAAACCTGCCAATCTATTTACCAAATATGAAACTATGGCTCAGGTGCACTTTCCCTTAGAAATTCTATTAAATTGTCAGGGGAAAAAATGATTGGCTTCCCTTAGACTTTCAAATCTGGGTCTTTGATGTTTTTTAACAGTAACAGAGTTGGAAGGCATCTTGGAGGTCATCTAGTCCAACCCCCACCTCACGCAGGAGACCTGTACTAGGGATTCGAACCGCTGAACTTCTGACCTTTCTGATCAATTTTACCTTAACGTTGCTTCTAACTATTAGAAATACTTATTAGTCAGCAGTGAGTATTACAGCTGCCCTATCTAACCTAGAAATATTTCTTTATTCTTTGATATTTATGTTTGAAATGCATTTTATTTCTTTATACAGAGATCTATTTCTAAAAGGCTGAGAAATTTCTAGCTGCATTTTAAGTAAGTAGATGCAATGAGTAATTGATCTCTGAATATCCTGCTCTGGATACTGCTATGACTTAATCCAATTTATATCTTCTGGGTTAATACAAGGATCAAAAATCCATCAGATTTCAAACTCTTCTGAATATTGTAATACAGGTCTTGATTTTTAAAA
This sequence comes from Masticophis lateralis, assembly GCA_030761175.1. NCBI lineage: Eukaryota > Metazoa > Chordata > Lepidosauria > Squamata > Colubridae > Masticophis > Masticophis lateralis. Next base: position 207,223,516 of record JAUDYJ010000001.1, read on the forward strand.
GTGAAGGATATGCAAGATTTTTTTTAAAAAAGTCAATCAAATAGTCTTTTCTACAACCAGAATCCAAATAACCAATTAAAAATGATTTTTATTTCTATACCTCTGTAGACATTTTCCAGACTCACATTTAACTCAATGTGGGCAAGTCCTGTTTTTGGTTTGCTTCCTGTCAAGTTTGAAAGCATGATCACCATTCGACATCTATTAAACAATCACCAGTGCTGGTGGCAACTTTTTGATATGATGATTTCATGCTGAAACTATTGTGCCATTCAGGGTGTCATGTTGTAATGAATTGTTACTTCTTTTCTGATTTCTCCCAACAAATATCAAAAGGAATACCAAAGCTACAGGTGAAGATGATTTAATCTTTAGAAGTGAGATCGTTTTAGAAATATAAATATTGCACAGAATATTTCCAAGGCATAATAATGAAACTATGGTTAAATATCTTATGATTAGAGAGATGTGGTGGTGCAGTGGTTAGAATGCAGTATTGCAGGCTAATTCTGCTGATTGCCAACTGCCAGTTCGCCAATTCGGGTTTTACTGGCTCAAGGTTGACTCAGCCATCCATCCTTCTGAGGTCAGTAAAATGAGGACTCAGATTGTTGGGGGCAATATGCTGACTCTGTAAATCGCTTAGAGAGATTTAAAGCACTGTAAAGTGGTATATAAGTCCGCTGTATAATGTATAGTCCGCTGTACTATAGCTATTAAAATGATATCCTGTTTCCCCCCAAATAAGACATTTCCTGATAACAAGCCCAATCGGGCTTTTGAACGCATGGCAATAAGGCCAAGTGCTTATTTCAGGGTTCAAAAAAATATAAGACAGGGTCTTATTTTCAGGAAAACATGGTAGAACGGAGGGGTGGAAATGGTAGTGTATATCTTGTAGGTTGCCATATAGGAAGAATTATGTAATAGTTTGCTTTCAACCACATCTTTCATAATGTCTTATTTTAAACCAACACCTTCCTTTCTAGCTTCTTGCACAAAAATTCCTATCAGGTTTTTCTACATGTGAAGGGAATGGTTGCTATACTCATAGTATCTTCTCTGTCTAATTAGAATGACATTAGAAACCTACGTTTGGGAGGAGGAGACACATTTGAATAGGTAAACTAACTTTCTTTCTTTCTTTCTTTCTTTCTTTCTTTCTTTCTTTCTTTCTTTCTTTCTTTCTTTCCCTTCCTTCCTTCCTTCCTTCCTTCCTTCCTTCCTTCCTTCCTTCCTTCCTTTCTTTCTCTTACACACAGGCACACTTTGATACAATAGTTCCTTTCCAAAATACCGAATCAGATCCCAAAGCAGACTAAAAGTGAGATATGAAGAACTGAAAGAGGACTTTAGAAACAAAGAGAGTTGGGTCTTTCACAGAATCTGGGAAAAGGCAAATCACACAAATTTGTGGTCTTTTTGAGCACCTGACCCAAAATTATACAACCTCAGGTATTAAAGCTGCAGATGTCTTCCAGAAACTGGGTATGGCCTCCAAAGGGATCACAAAACTATAACATAAAAAAAGACATAACATTAATATAATGTGGTTATTAACATAAATGTAATGATACAATTAATACATGTCTGTATAATGTTAACATGTTTATTCTGAGCCTATCTGTAGGTTTTTTCTTTTTTCTTTTAGTGTTACTAAGTACGGAACCAGCCCTGAAATAGTTGAATTTTAGTTTGGATTTTCCCCAATCTAGTTGAGTTCAAAAGCCGAAGAGGAAATGGAATCTGTTCATTAAAGCTTTCCTTCCTCTTGGCATGTCTCACAAAAGAACGACTGTGTTCAACTGGAATCATTACCCGGCAAGTGCCAAAAAGATGGGCCACTGACTCTTCTAGCTGAACAATGCCCTTCCTATGTGACAGTGGATTTCCTATGGTGGAAAGACAGCAAACTGAAAGAACAAACAGTGCTATCCTGGGCTCATTGGTGAGAGATACATTTCTCTCTCATTCGTTTAAAAAACAACAACAGTTGGTGACAATCTCCAAAATTCTCACATGTGTTTGCGAGAGTCACATAAGTCAACGCCACATGTTTACAATGACCCATTAATGTCTAGGTATTCTCTACATAAAACTCTGTTAGCAAATGAGGCCTGGTGGTCTCAGACAACTTGAATTGCTACTGGACTTCAGATTTTACACTTGAAATGAATGTTCTCATTGTGATCAAGTTTCATTGCTGGAAGTAACGTAAAGGAACTTGCCCAATGTTTCTGTCTTTGAAATTGTTTTTGGCATGTGCATTACATGAGACAAATAGGTACTATGTTACAGCCAAGTGGATTGTAAAATCCACAGTAAAATAACAGACCACAAATCACTTTGGCTAAAACAAGGCCAGTTACTTCAGCTTTCTAGAAAGCTATTCTATTGTAAAATAAGGGTCTAATCCAGATGCGTGTGTGTGCAGGAACTGAGTATGCCTAGCTTAATGAAAAGAAGGACTAAGGGTGACATGATAGCAGTGTTCCAATATTTGAGGGGCTGCCACAAGGAAGAGGGAGTCAACGTATTTTTCCAAAGCACTAGAAGGCAAGCTAAGAAACAATGCATGGGAACTAATCAAGGAGAGAAGCAACCTAGAACTAAGGAGAAATTTCTTGACAGAACAATTACTCAGCAGAACAACTTGTCTCCAGAAGTTGTGGGTACTCCAACACCGGAAGTTTTAAAGAAGAGATTGGACAACCATTTGTATGAAATAGTATAGTGTTTCCAACCAGAGAAGGGTGTTGGACTAGAAGACCTCCAAGGTCCTTTCCAAATATATTATTCTGTATCCTTTGGAATGGAAGGAATGTGTTGATGGTATGGAATAAGTCAGCAAGAGCAATACGATCAACCAATGAATGTGTTTTTCCCTTATTTCCAGAGAACATTGCTGGAACTGCGGAATACGTTTCGCATCATTCCCCTGAAGGGTGACTCACAGGTTTCGGGAAAAGGGACTGTGCCTAATCTCCCTGAGACAGGAAGGAGAGAAGCTTAAACTTGCATAGGGATGAGGAATCTAAAGAAGAAAAGACTTATGGTGGGGAAGGATGACACACTGCTGAGAGAAGCAGTCAGTAGTTTGCAGTCTAGACATGATACGAAGAGATGTTGCCTCCCAGGTGTGATCTAGAATGTGACAGAGAGGGTGACCTGACTGATCAAGCCTATTGATCATTATCCCTGTTTTCAGGGATGTTGGAACATAATGGCACTGCCAGAAAGAGCCTGGAAAGTGTATCAAGATATGAGCTAGGCAGGAAGCAGGGGGGTTAGGAGCAGAAGTGGTGCTTTCTTCACCACCAAGAGCCATCATGGCACAGTGGTTAGAATGCAGTATTGCAGGCATTCTGCTGATTGCCAGCAGTTCGATCCTGACCAGCTCAAGGTTGACTCAGCCTTCCATCCTTCCAAGGTCAGTAAAATGAGGGCCCAGATAGTTGGGGGCAATATGCTGACTCTGTAAACTGCTTAGAGAGGGCTGTAAAGCACTATAAAGTGGAATATATAAGTCTAAGTGCTATTGCTATTTCTTCCATACCTGCAGCTAAAATTTAAGGTTTGAGGAAGGAAAGGGGGATTTTGAAGGCGAACCTCTGACTCCAGGTAAAATATCATTTTTTAAAAAAACCCTTCAGATTACTGAACCATGATTTACATCATCTACAGGATGGGCTTCTGTTGAGAGATGAGTTGCACTAAAGTATTTGGAAAAGCATCTTGTTCAGGACACCTGGCAAGCTTTAAACTAAATATGGAGGGAAAGAGAGACCAGTGTTCAGAACCATACTCATAGCATATGAGTATCTAAAGGCAGTAAACCTTGCAACAAGGAAGGAAGTACCGTAGTAAGAAGGAAGAAGAGCTCAGGAATGTACAGGAGATGTGTCAAGCAGGCCTAAAAAAGACAGTACTAAAGAGCTCAGATCCCTGTACACTACTGCACAGAATATGGGGAACAAATGGAAATGAGGTTCTAGTATGTGAAGCAGTGAAGAGTTGACCCCAGTTTGCACCAGTTCTATAGAACCGATGGTGAAACCGGCGGGAGGCTCTGCCCACCGACCCCACCGTCATCAAAACGCTTCTGCGCATGTGCAGAAGAGCGCGCGGCCGCACTCCAAACTGGTAGTAAAGGTAAGTAGAACCCACCCCTGATGTGAAGGGGGAGATATAATTATTAGTAATACTGAAACTTGATGAGATGGAATGCATCTAGACTGTTCTGAGCTTAAAAAGCAGGAAGCAGGAATTGGTCCTGGCAAAACCTCTTTTATTTACATTTATTTATTTATTTATTTTTAATTTGATTTATATGCCACCCTTCTCCGGAGACTCAGGGCGGCTTACAATGTGTTAAGCAATAGCCTTCATACTTTTGTATATTTATACAAAGTCAGCTTATTGCCCCCACAAACTGGGTCCTCAATTTACCCACCTTAGAAAGGATGGAAGGCTGAGTCGACCTTGAGCCTGGCTAGGATTGAACTCACAGAAATTACAGGCAGCTGGTGTTAATTGCTGCCTTTAGTAGGAGGCATTAGCCCCCTACGCTCATTCACAGTCAGCAAGGTTTTTCAAGGGAATATTTATCAACACACCTTATCTCATTCGGCAAGCTGCCACGTAATTTGTTTCCAACCTCAGAGTAAGGCAAAACTTGGCACAGAGTCTCTTAGAGTCATAAACAGAACTTTCCACTCTTGAAAGTACCGAACAAACAAATTGTTTCCTGCAAAAGCTCCCTCCCTGTTCGCTCCTCTTTTGTTTCCTATGGGAGGGGCCAATCATCTCCAAGGTGTGGCTTTACTCCCAAGTCGACCCTGCTTTCTGAGTTGTTCTTGTCTTCTGGCAGCTCTGCGCATGCGCACACTGGGAAGGGCTCCATCTGTTCCTCGGCCTCATTGTTGTCTATCTCCTTCTCTTCCTCTGATGCAGAGACCCTCGTCTGAGCTTTCCCCAGCCCTCAGGACTGGCCCATGTTCCTCCCCAACCTCCTCACTGTCTGACTCTGCTGTCAGCTCTGTTGGCCGCTGGCAGGCCACAACGTAGACTTCAATAATGCATTTGGAAGACTTAAGAGGCCTCCAAATTCTCTTCTGATTATATGACTTTATGATTCATTCCTTTCTATCCTCCCATGAAGGATGATCTGAACAAATACTTGTTTATGAAAGTCTTCTCCACATTGTCACATGAACCAATAAATGATGGCTTAAGCAGCTCCTATATTCTAGAGTTAAACCAGTGGTGGGATTCAGCCAGTTTGCACCACTTCGGGAGAACCGGTTGTTAACTTTCTGAGCAGTTTGGTGGAAAGAAATCATTAGGACAGAGAACCGGTTGTTAAATTACTTGAATCCCACCACTGAGTTAAACCAACTGAAGGTATCAAGGAAACACTGATTTAGCAAACTGAAACCGATGTATGGGAAGAAGGGAGGAATTCTGGTTTACTGGTTTGTTCGTGAGTCAGCATTATGGCAGGATCATTGGATTTACATCCAAATAAGCATGATTCATCGGCAGCTAGTGCATGAACAGCTGAACAAATAACTGGTCAGAAAGGCTGCACCGTTCATTTTTGTTTTTGTTATTAAATCACCTTTGATTAAAAGTCACAAGCAGGTAGAATAAAACTTTATTAATATAGAGCTTTGAGCAAGACGTGCATAAAAATGCATACATTTATACACAGTGTGGAGAAAATGGGTGATACTAGAACCTGATATCATTCAATGAAGCTGAAAGCAGGACAGTTCCAGTTTAATAAAAAGAAGTATTTCCTGGGGGTTGGAGTAGGTTCAAGGGGACAGTCTACCATGAAAACTGATTTGGATGCTTCGGGCCACTCTTTTTCAACCCAACCTATCTCAACATTATTGTGGGGATAAAACTGAAAGAACGGAGTCGATCTTTAAGAGGGAATGATGTAAATGTGACAACTAAATGATGACATTTACACCAGAGGTGGGTTTCAGCAGGTTCTGACCAGTTCTGGAGAACCGGTAGTGGAAATTTTGAGTAGCACGGAGAACTGGTAGTAAAAATTCTGACTGGCCCCGCCCCCATCTATTCTCTGCCTCTCAAGTCTCAGCTGACCAGGAGGAAATGGGGAATTAGCAGTATCCTTCCCCTGGATTGGGGAGGGAATGGAGATTTCACAGTATCCTTCCCCTGCCATGCCCATCAAGCCATGCCACGCCCACCAAGCCACACCCACCGAACCAGTAGTAAAAAATTTTGAAACCCACCACTGATTTACACCAACTATTCTATGATTACCAATACAGCTTTAAAAAGATTAAACACATTCCTGAGATGCAGTGGCTAGGCTCAAAATGGTAAGTTGAGGTTGTCTTCCACAACCATTCGTTTAAAGATCATTTGAAGTTACAACAGCACTCAAAAAAGGGACACCATTACCTCCTTCACAGCATCCTGATGGTCCCGTAAGCAAAATTTGGACACTTGGCAACTGGCATGTGTTTATGACGGTTGCATTGTCCTGGGGTCATGCAATCACCTTTGCAATCTTCTGACAAGCAAAGACAAGAGGGAAGCCAGATTAATTTAACAGCTGTGTTACTAACTTAACAGCTGCGGCAGGAAAATTTGTAAAATGGGGCAAAAACTCATTTAAGAAATACCTTACTTTGAGATGGAAATATTGCGGTTATAAGTTGAGGACTACCTGTATAACCAGCAAAATTAATTGCTGGGGAAGGTAAGAAACAGCTGGCAATTCAGCTAATATTCAGCCTCTTGAGTTTCATGCAAAGAATCAAATATTGAAGTGAATGAGGCTGATCCAGGTAGGATTGTCTCTTTTTAATATTTCCTAATTCAGGAGAGCACTTAAGCAGAGACTTAATAGCAGCTGTATTCAAAGACTTAAGGGAATTCATTCTATTTAGGATTCATTCAAAAGGAAATTAACGCATGTATAAGAATGTGAGCTTAGATTATTGTCCTGAACAGTGTGGGGTACATCCTGTTTGAGCTGGAAATTCCATCTCTTCACCCAGCCGCACATATTTTATAAATGAGTAAAGAAACAGATTTTATATTCCAGTTCTATGCTCTGACCTAAGAGCAACTCCCATTAGAATCTGTGGAATTTAGTTTCAAATAGACAAGCGTAAGACTGCATTATAAATAACTCGTTATCAGATACTTAAAACAATAAAGGGAGCTATAAATTTCACCATCATTTATTTACAAGAGGACTGGAATTAATTTCAGCATCATTATTATTCCAAAGCATTTTTTTTAAAAAAGCCACTGCTGAATTATAATGATGCCTCTCCCATTTGAATAAATGGTGAAATGAAATATGTGTTCTGGAGCAGGAATTCTTTTCTAGAATTGGCAACACTAAAACTCAAATTATGCTGACGGCAGACAATGGTGCTTGCTTGGTAGCAGAAATGAAGTAAGGCAGCTGTTGGGCTTCTCTACAGTCCAAAGCTATATCCAGCTGTTTTGCAGATCAGCAAATGACAGCAGCTTATGTCATTATTGCATTTTACATTATAAGCTGCCTGTGGTCGATGGATTTTTTTCTCTTATGACACTACTGCATTTTATACTACAGGCTACCTGCATTCTTCCTATTGCATCTCCTATTGATTCCAATAAGAAACCTTCCTCTTTTATTTACTATTGAACTGGATTTCTCATTTGGAACTAGGAAATTGTATTTCTTCCTTTGTTTTTCCATACTCAAAGTAAGAATCTTTGAAGTTTCGGTACTTGGGTCTGATACTTGGCAATCTCATTTCATGGGGTGTTTTTTTGTCCTATTGTAACATATGTGATTCTTCAGTCATTCTAATTACTGCTTGCTTATTTTAAAAAGTTTGAGAAAAAGATAAATGCTTGAAAATGTTGATGGGAAGTAGCAGAGAGTCTTCTATTTCATTAGAAATATCTAAAGAACTAAGTTAGATCTCTTGCAAACTTGGTCTTCCCTAATTTAACTTATAATACAACTCCTGGAATCACACAGTAGCTAACAATACTTTAGCTTGTATTTTATGCAGACTTAAGAAAAATGTGTTGCATCGTCTATTGGTCCTGTAAGCACATCCAATCCATAAGTGAGGTATGTTTGAAAGATTATATATGAAATAACTTGATAATTACAGTCCCACTGCATTTCCTTAAAACCCTGGCTTGACCTGCTTATCTTTTTCAAAACAAGAAAGGTAAGCTAGTTTGAGTGCGTAAAGTGTGACTATGTGAGACAACACAGGAGCAATAACATCAAACAGAGGTTTGTAATACTAAATAGTGGTTTATCTCTACAAAAGAATATACCTACACATACTAGGCAAAGGTCAAACAATCAATCAGCAGTTTACAGCATGGAAACATACACACACAGAGAGATACACCCCAACAGGCCTCTCTTATAATACAGACTCTTAACGTGGTAACAGTCAAATAATCCTGCTGACTTATTACTACCATTGCATCATCATTACAGCATTACAGTATTACAGCATTACAGCAGTTGGTCAGCTATTAAATCATCATTACCCTGACATAGTTGCTGCAAAATTATCCTTTCAAACATCAGGTAGACTGCTCATGAATACAGGTAATCCTTGATTTATAACAGTTCATTTGGTGACCATTCAAACTTATAATGGCACTGAAAAAAGTGACTTATAACTGTTTTTCACCTTTAACAACATCAGCATCCCCATAGTCACATGATCAAAATGCAGATGCTTGGCAATGGGTTCATATTTATGATAGCTACAGTGCCCAAGGGTCATATAAGTCTAAGTGCTATTGCTATTTTCATGCTTACAAACACTGCAGCATCTCCATAGTCACATGATCAAAATTAAAATGCTTGACAATGCTTTGACTCATATTTATGACAGTTGCAGTGTCCCAGGGTCATGTGATAACCTTTTGTGATCTTCTGACAAGCAAAATCAACAGGGAAACCAGATTCACTTAATAATCATGTTACCAACTTAACAATTGCCTGGATAGCTCAACAGGCTAAGAAAGCAGACTAAAGCCTGCAGACATCCAGCTGTCTGCAATTACACCAGTTCGAATCTCACCAGGCTCAAGGTTGACTCAGCCTTCCATCCTTTCTAAGGTAGATAAATTGAGGACCCAGTTTGTGGGGGCAATAAGCTGACTTTGTATAAAATATACAAAAGTATGAAGGCTATTGCTTAACGCATTGTAAGCCACCCTGAGTCTTCGGAGAAGGGCGGCATATAAATCTAATTTAAAAAAAAAACAATTGCAGTGATTCATTTAACAATGGTCGTAAGAAAGATCATAAAACAGATGAAAATTTATCTAAATGTTTCACTTAGCAACATAAATTTTAGGCTCAATTGTGGTTAAGGACTACCTGTATAGGACTCTCAAAGGACACGACACAGTAAAGGATAAACATATTAGTAACAAAACAGATTACTGATAGCAATAAAATCATTATGTTTTCACAGGCTTGGCCAATAATCCTTAAATGACTATTTATGGTGAGAAAGACTGGATATCCATTTCGTTGAAATCCACAATGTAACTTATTTGTATTGATACAGAAGTGGCTAAAATTGTGGAAACCTTTTGGGAAAAGTGTATTTTTGAGGTTTGATGGCTAATAACACCACTTTTTTTGGAGTTTCAAGATAATGGTATTCAACTGCTGGAATGGCCTGGGAATAGCTTAGACCTTAACCCAATAGAAAATCTATGGAGCTGATTAAAGAAACTTGTTAGTCAGAAGCGACCCAGCAATAAAACCCAGTTAATAGAAGCTATCATTCAATCTTGGTTTCACATTATAGCAGTTGCAGAACTAAAAGATTTGGTTCATTTCATGGGAAGACGTTGTAAGGCTGTAATTCATGCTAAAGGTTACCCAATTAAGTATTAACTCACATGGTGATAATTTTTGTATGTCTCGTTTTTTCTACGTGTTTCACTTTTCTTTATACTGTAACTGCTATTCTAATAGCAAATCCTTCATAAAAGTTATTGCATTACATTCTTGATTAAATTATCTTTCTATTGATATATAATTTTATGGCACTACTCCCAAAATAGTGGTGTTATTAACTAGCTTTAGAAAATACACTTTTCCCAAAAGGTTTTCACAATTTTGGCCACTACTGTATATCGTACAAACCTAACTGTTAAGGTTTATAAACAATGATTTATATCTCAGCATGTTGCACAAAGCCGACTAACTGTGGTTATTCCAACTCTGGTTAACCAAAATTTAGCAGGTGAAATGGGTAAAATAGATCAGATCAGAGGATCTGGTCTAGTTGAATTGCACCATTTCCTGAAGATTTCACGTGCCAGGTTTCTCTCTCTTTGCAGTTTCCCACCACATGCTTTCTCTCAGTCCTACCATTTTTCATGAGCTGCTTCTCATCCCTAGTTGTGCTCATAACATCACTGCAAGTAAGTTCCCTAGTGGGGAATCAATGGGGCTTGCTCCCTACTAAATGGGTTGGCATTCACAAGAAGTTCAGAAATTAAATGTTAATTTGAACTTCCACACACTCGGTGTGCTTCCCGCACCCCCAACACTGGATCATTGTATGGCAGCAATACAGCTAACCCCAAGGCTGAGGCAACAGTTGCCACTCTTGTCTCTTAAAAGGCCCTCGGATGCAGCAAGGAAAAACCCTGCACAGAAAGTTGTCTGTGTTGGCTAAAGAGACAGTTGTGGCATTCATTAGCTTGAAGCACCATAGTGTTTTTGTTTTTGTTTTTTGGGGGTGGGTAGGTGGGTGGAGAAAGAAAAAGAAAACCCCTTTCACTCTCTTTTTTTAACATGATATGAGTTTTCCACTTTGCTGCTCATTTTGATCAGCTCTGTGCACTGATCGAGCAAAAAAGTCCGAAGCCTCTCAGTACTGGATGGTTCTTTGTTTTCGGAACCCAAACAGAAAATCCCTGGGCATTTTTAAGCCAAAGGCAATTCAAGGCAATTTGGGTGATGTCATTGGGTAAGTGTCTTATTTGAGTTTTTTTTCTTAATTTGCATAGCACAAGAGTCAATTATTATTGTTATTTGCACCAAAGTGATTCTCACACTTCTGGATTTGCTTATGTTTTTCATGTGCTTTAAGGATGGCCTGAGTAATCTGTGGAAATGGTAAAATGGATGATCGGATCATCATCTGTCACCCTAAACTGCTTTGAACGTTTTGAAGAAATCTAACCATCTAACTTCTGGTTAGGGCAAAAGGGGAACAAATTCCCACACACAAACCCTACTCTGAAAGCTTCTTTTGGCTTCCTTCAGTCTGCTCTTACGTTCTACTTTAATTCCTAACAAGGCCCTTGGGAATATGCTGCTGTCTTGTGCTTTGGAAAGTTTTCTGTATAGCAAAAGGATACGGAGGGGGGAAATGCCACAGTAGGTTTTTGCATCAATTTGAACATATTGAGAATTCATTAGGGAATATATGTATATGCATATCCATGTGTTGTTTGTGTGTGTGTGTGTTTGTGTGTACTATAGACACGTAGACACACAGATACACATGCATGTGTATGTGTTCTTGCTGCCAGATCTTCTATCCTGTTTGATTTCAAACATAAATAGGAAGCACTGATGCATGAAAGTGAAAGTTAGAAGTGGTCATCAAAGGAAAAAAAGAAAGTATTATAGCCCATTGTGGAAGCTGTTAAGAGGAATAACATTGGGAAGATTCTTATAATTGAACTTGTTATGGCTAAGTCTTCCCCAGATAGGTAAGATTACAATTCTTATCATCCTAGTCAAGCAAGGCAAAAGATCACCTATTTAGAGGGGGAAGTAGATTGAAGTTAATGTTCTCTCATTCATTCAATTTCTGTAAGCACCCAACTCAATCAAGTGACTCTGGGCAGCTTACAATTCTAAAATTATAAAACAATTAAAGAGTTAAAAACAATAAAATAGTAAAAACATCCAAAAAATAAATACAAACAGTAGCCAAGATGATTCTCACCTCTGTATGTTATTTTTCCTGTGCATCTTTGGATTGAATCAGGGGTGAAATCCAGCAGGTTCTGGAGAACCGGTAGCGGAAATTTTGAGTAGTTTGGAGAACCAGCAAATACCACCTCTGGCTAGCCCCAGAGTGGGATGGGAATGGAGATTTTGCAGTATCCTTCCTCTGCCATGCCCACCAAGCCATGCCTACCAAGCCACACCCACAGAACTGGTTGTAAAAAAATTTGGATTTCACCACTGGATTGAATCCATCCAGATTTAGTCCTGCAAATAATATCCTAGATCTTAGGATAAACCTATGGGCTACCTCATACTTAATTTCCATCTGCAATGTAATTTAACAAAAGACAACAAAGCAATCTGAATGATAGACATTGCAATACCTGGAGTCAACAGAATAGAAGAGAAAGAACTGGAGAAATTTAACAAAATATAAAGAGCTGCAAATAGAAATAAAGCGATTGTTAAATAAGGTATATAACTTTTTACTAAATTTAAAAATGGAGGATCAACAAATAAAAGACACAATGGTACAATGGGAAAAAAACTGGTTATAACATAGAACTAGAGAAATGGCAAAATTTATGGGAAAGAATTTGTAGATTAACAATAGCAACTTCTTATAAAGAAAATTTATATAAAATGTTTTTAGATGGCATTTACTACCTGCTAGGTTGACTAAAGAATTTAAAAATATGTCTAGCAAATGTTGGAACTGTAATAAAAAAACTGGCACATTTAATCATATGTGGTGGACTTGTGTTAAAGCAAAAAAATAAATAAAATAAATTGGGCCAAAGTACACAAATGGCTAGAAAACATAATAGGGAAACATGTAGATTTTAAACCTGAACTGTTTTTATTAGGAAAGATATTAGAAAAATTTGATAAGAAAAGTATGTATTTAATATTACATGTCTTAGCAGCGAGGATTATCTTCGCACAATATTGGAAAAATGAAGAAACACCGCAAGATGAAGAGATAATTAAGAAGATACTAGATTGTGCAGAAATGGATAGACTTACATTGAAAATTAAAAAGAAAGAACACACAGAATATTATCAAACGTGGAATTTATTTTACCAGTGGTTGGAAAAAAGGGGTGGAGATTAAGAGTAGAATCTGTATTGCTAAGCAAATTAAATACCCAGACAACACGATGTTTATTAAGCACTAAGAAATGTTAATTAATAGAAAATTAATTATATATATATAAATTATATATATATATATATATATATATATATATATATATATATATATATATATATATATATATATATATATATATAATTTATATAATGCTCTCTACGTGGGGCTTCCCTTGGGGTACACCCGGAGGCTCCAACTGGTGCAGAATGCAGCCGCGTGGGGGATTATGGAAGCGACAGGGCACTCTCATGTGACACCTCTCCTGCGTGAGCTGCATTGGCTTCCAGTGGACTTCCGGGTGTGCTTCAAGGTGTTGGTGATCACCTTTAAAGCGCTCCATGGCTTAGGACCAGGATACTTACGGGACCGTCTTCTGCCACCAATTGCCTCCCACTGGCCGGTTTGTTCCCACAGAGAGGGCCTCCTTAGGGTGCCATCAGCCAGACAATGTCGGCTGGCGACCTCCAGGGGGAGAGCCTTCTCTGTGGTAGCTCCCACCCTCTGGAACGACCTTCCTCCAGAGTTGCAAACAATCTCCGACCTCTGGACTTTTCGTCGGGCCTTAAAAACTCACTTTTTCCAGTTAGCCGGACTGGCCTGATCCCATGGTAAATTTTTAGAATTTGATATTAAATTTTAATTGAACTGTTTTAAATTTATGGGCCAAATTTTATATTAATTGTTTTTAAAATTCTTTTAACTTTTATACAATCTGTTTTTTATTTCTGGCTGTCCACCGCCCTGAGTCCTCAAGGAGAAGAGCGGTATACAAATTTAAACAAACAAACAAACAAACAAATAAATAAATAAATAAATTTATATCAGAGGTGAAATGCTCCCGGATCGGACCTGATCGCCTGATCTGGTAGTGATTTTTCCCTGTGGTTCGGCAATCTGGTAGCGATCGCTGCCTGGGTGTTTTAACCATGAAGTAATGTTTTTTACCTTCTGTGCATGCATGCAAAGCGTGTTTGTGAAGAGAACTGGTGGTAGCACAGGTTGGAACCCACCACTGGCGCAGAAGGTGTGTGCGCGCATGTGGTGCACATGCGCACGGGGCGCGTGCACTTCCAAACCAGTAAGGAAGATAAGTAGATTTCACCCCTGATTTATTTATTTATTTATATATATATATATATATATATATATATATATATATATATATATATATATATGTCTTTGGTTATTTGGGTTTCTCCTGTGTAAAATTGGAAGTATCTTGGCGACGTTTTGACGAAGTCTCATTCGTCATCTTCAGGCTGGCGTTCTCAGCTTCGTGCTTCCAGGAGCTCGAAGCACGAAGCCGAGAACACCAGCCTGAAGATGACGAATGAGACTTCGTCGAAACGTCACCAGGACACTTCCAATTTTACGCGGGAGAAGACCCAAATAACCAAAGACCTACATACAAACACCCGCGAAAACTTCAGAATATATATATATATATATATATATATATATATATATATATATATATATATATAAAAATAAAAGAAATAAAGCAATTGTGATAAAAGGAAGCAAAGATAGTACCAAACTATCTGGAACACCATCGGAATGACAATTGCAAAAGATATCTTTACTTGGAACAGCTTACATCCGTTGATGATACCTTTAATATTATTAAACACTAGCATCTGCCTATCTCAGGTCCTTGGGCGGACAAAAATGCAAAATCCAGTCTAAACGTCTGGCTGGCTGTGTAACCAGCCATAACAATGGCATACAGTATGATCCTCAGCTATAACCATCTTCAGAAAGACTTACCGTAATTAGTTAGTTTTAAAAGGCATCATTGGAGATCATGTGAACAAAATAAAAAGACAGGCTGACTTCCTTGCTCATTACACACCAGTTCACCCCAAACTATAATTCTTCCTGACAAAACAACTTCAGCCATAATGAGCTGAAGCTTAACAAGCTCACTACAATTAGAAAAATTAAAATGAAGCTTGGGTGGGAGCAGAGAGAAAATGCAAATGGTCAGCAAACTACACATCAAATATTTTTAAAATCTTATTGATATATAACGTTTAATCTTGTGATGTCTAAAGTTGATTTACCTAGCTTTGACCAGAGCTTTAGAATAAAGCTTCCATGGGGAGGTGACTTTGTAAGACATATAGCTATGAGCCTGTCCTAGCTGGTTTATCCCATAGTTGAGTCCTGTCAATGGACCCAATAGCAAAGATAGCAATAGCACTTAGACTTACATACCGCTTCACAGTGCTTCATAGCCCTCTCTAAGTGGTTTACAGAGTCAGCATTTAACAATCTGGGTCCTCATTTTATCAACCTTGGAAGGATGGAAGGCTGAGTCAAACTTGACCTGTTTAGGATCGAACTGCTTGCAGCCGGCAGTACTGCATTCTAACCACAGCACCACTATGACTCTTATTGAGATAAGCCCGATAAAGCAACATGGAGTTGTTTTATATCCCCATTGGCATATTTTGAATATACAACAGAATACCTCTGTTGTAATTTTTTTTACATCTAGTACATAACCTATTCAAGTACTCCGAGTCCTGACTCTCCTGATATCAAAAGTTGAATAGCCCGGAGAACCAACAGGTGGAGACTCTAGCAGGTAGATCCCACACCAGCCTTAGAGGGAAAAAAGAACAGGCTAAGGTCTTCATTCTTATCCTTATATCTATGTGATATACTTCAGATGGATTGGAGATGCTGGGGGGAAAAAGACATATTAAAATTATAGCATTATGGTTGTGATGCTACACCAGTTGTGGAAAAGGAAATACATTGTTCTTTCATTCCTGCCTTCCGTTGTACATCCATAGAAACAATTCTTTTGTAGAAAAAAGAACTGCTGGTTGAGATTCAAGGCAACAAAAAAGTAGCATCCATTGAGACTTTGCAACCTATGTTGCAACTGAAGGATTGAAAACAACAACAACAACAACAAAATAGGGAAGTGCAGTTTTGCAGTACTATGTATTGTAGAAAGCAAGAGCGGGACATACATCCTGGGCAGAAAGAAAAGGGGGACTAATGGGAGATATAAGTTTTGAAGGGATTTTTGACTTCTAGAGGGAAAGATAGGAAAAACATGATTTAATGGCCCATTGTTATATGAATCAGATTATGGATGGAGCCGTGGTGCGCAGAGGTTAGAATGCAGTATTACAGGCTGACTTTTCCCACAGTCAGGAGTTCAATCCGAGGGGGCTCAAGATTGACTCAGCCTTTCATCCATCCGAGATCAGTAAAATGAGGATCCAGATTGTTGGAGGCAATTTGCTGACATTTGCAAACTGCCCAGGGTGATCTGTAGTGTAAAGCACTACAGGGTGGTATATAAATAGCAATAGCATTTAGACTTATATACCACTTCATAGCTCTCTCTAAGTGGTTTACACAGTCAGCATATTTCCCTCAACAATCTGGGTCCTCATTTTACCAACCTCAGAAGAATGAAAGGCTGAGTCAACCTTGAGCCAGGTGAGATTCAAACTGCCATATTGCAGGTAGCTGGCAGGCAGCAGAAGTAGCCTGCATTTTAACCACTGCATCACAGCAGCTCTAAGTGCCATTAAAAAAATATGAAGAACAAAGCTCAAAAGCTCAAGACAAATTGGCTGTACCTGGAAGTAACCAGTGACTGGAGTGGAGGAAATGTAACAGGCACTGCAGCCTATCAAGGCTGGGCTATTAGAATGGGACATCTGCTCTGAAGGGCTTTGGCTGGAAAAGAACCATTTTGAATCAAAACTGGAAAACGCAGGCATGGGCATGCACTCAAGAAGCCATGGATGGCCTCTACTGGTGATGGGCCAAGTAGAAAGTCTGGATTCTCCTGAATGAGTCCCCTATTATGACTTCAAGTAAAATGGAGACTGGGTTCCAAGCATTGTACATGAAGTAAAAGTAAAAAAACGGAATGCATCCAGAATAAAAGCTAAATTTGTTTCACTTAAGTTTAATTAAAATTAAGCAAAATTAATTAAACACCCTTATATAATTTACTACCCTTATATTTAATAATCTGCCCCATTAAACATTACAATTTGACAAGAACTGGGACCTGATCTGGTCTGCAAATATGCATATGACCAAGAGATGGCAAAAGAGAGTTCAAATATTCTTTATCTCTTTCCTGCCACCTAGTGGTCATTCCATATTTTAACTGGAACCTGATAATTCTAGCTTTGACTGTTGGAGAAATGCTGTGGAATACACTGTTTTGGTGGTGGGGATATGTGCAATTTAAGGACTTCTGGTTGTGCATCTCTGCCATATGATATGTCAGGCAGAGGAATGTAAGAAAGACAAAAAAGCACAAAGAACAAAACTTCTTATCAATATCGCTTTTTTAGAAAGGCACGCAGAATGGTTATTATCATACTTGCAAAACTTAAATAACACTTGCTACATTTTTACCATTTCTTGAAAATAGATGTTGAGCCAGAGGCTTTTCTGTAACAAGATGGTTATACCTCATCCTTTAGCTATTGTTAACAGTAAGGCCCACTGGATTTTAGTTGACTGAGAAGTTCATTAACATCTTAAAAGTCACTTGTCAGCTAAATGTCTTTTTAACTTTCTTCAGCCCTTCACAGTACTCTCTGTACTGGAAAACACTGGCAGCTCATTGAAATCATGTGGTTTTGGAAACATTTTTAGTATCTCTGGATTGCATCATAATAATGCCTTTGCTGGCTGATGTCCCAAGGCTGTTTGTCCAATGTATCACTATCAGAAAGATAGTGATACATTTTTTTTTTAAAAAAGAAGAGTGTAAAGTGATATAATTGCCCTGTAAATAGATGTATGTTTTCATTATAGCAAACATTTCACCGTTAATTGCAGATATTATTTAATGATGCTTTCAACAGCTTGTGAGTGCATTTTCTCTTGGGCAAGACAGTCAAGCTAGTTTATGGGGTGGATTTGATCAGCTAGGTCTGCAACATCAGTGTACAGATTCATGTGGTGCTAATGATGCAGTTTTGATTTTAATTTAAGACAGATGGCGGAGGGGAAAAACTTATTGCATTAAATACATAATTAGCCACATGTTCCATCAGCATGCCAGATTATGCACCTATTTCTCAATGAACCTCAGCTCGCAGGGCTTGGGAGCCCTTGGTTTTGTAAGGATGAGTAAGAGACCAAAAAAACCAAGCAGGAAGATAGGTTGCTTTGTCTGCTCTAATGCCTCAATTCCCATTTCATTTGTACCTGATAAACAAGTAAAGATGAAAACTGTTGAGGTCCGAAGCAAAAACACAGTGATATATATATATACACATTTATGTAACATGTGGATTCAATGAACCATCTATTCCCAAACTGACAATATTGCCAAGATTATAGTGTAGATCAGGGTGTCCAACCTGTGTTCAACATGGCTGGCTGGGGAATTCTGGAACTTGAAGTCCACACATGTCTTAAAATTGCCAAGGTTGGACACCTGTGATGTAGATGATTGTTTGAGGTGACTTACCATCTCTAGCAAGCTCCTAATACAAAGTTGGAGTCTTTTATTGAAGCTTCTGATCTCAGGCTATGTGTGAACTTTGCAAGGAGATATTGCTTAGTTATCTTAGAATCTTAGAAACTTGCCCAAATATAATGGTCTGAATCCACACAGTATGTTAACTGTAGCTTGTTCAGTTAAACAAAGTAGGTTCTGTGAATCCAACCTGTGTGGATTAAATTGGCTTGGATTAATATAAACCCAACCAGGGAAGTTTTAAAACCATATATTATGGTATAACATATTATATCAGTTCAGCCTAATCAACAAACTATGACTAAACAATCATATTTGTGCAACAAGGATCTAAGAACATGAGACATAGGATATGGCTTATAAACCACAGTAGTAGGATATACACCCTGCATGATACCCACATTAAATAAACCACATGATGGTTTGTGTGACATGAAACCCTAATCATTCCTAGTGTGGATTATCCAGTTTTGATTTTGTGTGCTTCTAGATTCAATCCAACAGGGACACGGTGGCTCAGTGGCTAAGATGCTGAGCTTGTCAATCAGAAAGGTCGGCAGTTCAGCGGTTCAAATCCCTAGTGCTGCGTAACGGGGTGAGCTCCCATTACTTCTCCCAGCTTCTGCCAACCTAGCAATTCGAAAGCAAGTAAAAAATGCAAGTAGAAAAATAGGGACCACCTTTTGTGGGAAGGTAACAGTGTTCCGTGAGGCTTTGGCATTTAGTCATGCTGACCACATGACCACAGAGACGTCTTTGGACAGCGCTGGCTCTTTGGTTTTGAAATGGAGATGAGCACCACCCCCTAGAGTCAGGAATGACTAGCACATATGTGCGAGGGGAACCTTTACTTTTAAATTCAATCCATTATAATTTATTTAAATTATAGTTTGGGACAATATGAACCCAGTTCAAAACTCATCAGAATATCAAGGAGGATAAGCCCCATCTTGCCAAAATTATACTTGTGGTCCTGCCTGGGTGTAGTCTGATGCAAAAAAAAAAGTTTTCTTGATTTTAATTTTTTTCCAGCAATTTTGTTTTATAAATTTGTTAGATTCCTATCCCAGGCAACTTCTCATGAAGGAGATAAAATACCCTCTGCTGTGGGAGCTTTGAAGGATTTGCAACCTCAGAATTAGTTCCTTTTCCGGCAGTTGTCTCATTGTTATTGTGTCTGCCAAATACAATTGGGAGGCATAACAAGAGAGAGATAAGTCAAGAGTCACCTGTAAGACAAACATACTAATTATGGATGAATCATATTGGCTGAAATGTGCTGAGCTGAGATTTCTGTCTTTTTGACAGGCCCCATGATCTGTAATGCATACATTAGTGGGGAATATATTTTAGAGATTCAGCATCTTAGCAATTTTGATGTATTATAAGTAGGCCTTGAGGGGCTGTATATTTAATTGCTTTAATAGCTTGTTATTGAATTTATAAAGCATTGGGTTAGATTCATAAATAGGCTAGTGTGGAATGTATGCGAGGGGCTGGAGAACTTTTGACCCTTTAACTTTGAAGCACCTTGAAATTAGTCAATTTAAGACTGTTGCTAGGCAGAAAATTGCCAGCAGATGGTGCTCTGTGTTTAATCATAGGCTGACAGAACTTGGGAGCAGAATTTCCAAGTTGGGCAAAAAGCATCTGTTAGCCTTATTCATCCCTAAAGAAATACATTATTGAAAAATTATGTTGACAATAAAATAGCATGAGAAAAATAACCATAACCTCAGGCAATACAGTAAGCAAACCAAGGCATCATGAAATGAAGAAATTATTATTGGATTCAAACATTTCACTAAGATACAATTAATTTAAACATGGCCTTTCGAATAAACAACCATTGACACTTATGAATAAGCCAGGCTAAACTAAACAAACCATATTAGGGCACAGTCTGTTGGATGAATCCAATCTATATCTGTGTCTCACTTTCTGTTCTCAGTTGACCCTGCAGCCTCAATAATATAATTGCTTAATATATGTAATATATGCAGTGGTGGGATTCAAATAATTTAACAACTGGTTCTCTGCCCTAATGATTTCTTCCAACAACCAGTTCACCAAATTGCTCAGAAAATTAACAACCGGTTCTCCCAAACTGGTGTGAACTGGCTGAATCCCACCACTGAATATATGTAATATTAATATGTAATATATTAACAGGAGACTGAAGTTTCTTAGGGAACACAGCTTTTAAAACAGTCAGGGTTGCTAGGGTTAACTTAGCTAGACATTTCCCCCGCCCCTCCATTCAGTCAGAACTGAGGAAGCTTCTTGGATGAGAAGCCAAATGTCTTCAAGGAAAAAACGAAAATCCAAGTGCCTCTTGAAAAAGTACCTTTGGGACAACAATGAACTGGATGACTGAGAATCACCATAAATGTTGAGCTAGAAACTGGTTATAGTGGCTGTTCTACCTTCAGGGTCAACAGAGCATCTGTTTTGCTGACAGAAGAGCCCATTATTCTAGCCTTTCCCTTGAGGAAAAACAGAAAAATCCTGCATGAAACTCGGGGACCGATAGCATTAGGCTAAATAAACCAATGGTTGGAAGCACTGACTGAATTTAAACATTGTTCTCCTCCCAGGTTCAGTTAATTAAGGTTTGAAGAAATCACAGTGACATAATATATCAGTGCAGTTATTGTGGCTTAATCAACAAACCATGATTATACAAATCATAGCACGGAATAGCATACAGCAGGAGGAACACAGGAGACATCAGCCATGATTTAGCTCCATATGAAGGTAAATTAATCTGTATTATGCATCAGTGTGATGTAGCAACCTAATCATACAGAGGAACAGGGCTCACCTTTCAGGCAGCAACATTATATTCGATGTTTATCAAGCTTTTGCTGATATTTATGGCTTTGATCTAGGATTAACCTACTGCTTTTTTGTCGACATGATTTTTGGAAATACTATTCCTTAGTAATCCAAAGGTGCTTTTTCAGGGGCAACTGGACTTCCTTGTTTTTTCTCTTTGAAGATGTTTTGCTTCTCATCCAAGAAGCTTCTTCAGTTCTGACAGGATAGTGAGAATGGAAGGAATCCTGTCAGAACTGAAGAAGCTTCTTGGATGAGAAGCGAAATGTTTTCAAAAGAAAAAACAAGGAAGTCCAGTTGCCCCCTGAAAAAGCACTTTTGGGACAACCATGACCTGGATGACTGAGAATCTCTACAGACTATTCCTTAGTAAACTCATGTATGTTCCCTACAGCTTTTTTTGTATAGTAATCAACCACTTTTTCCCTTTAAAGTTTAAACTGTGCTTGTTAAGTTATATTTCCCTCATTCTTTGGCTAAAAATAGAGTGGGTTACTTTCTCCCTTGGGTAATGGGAATGTGATTCAACATAAAATTCTTCCATCATTAGATTCGTTCTTAGGCGATCCTTATCCTTACCCTTCTTATTCTTATACATAATCCTTTGACCAGGATGGCCAGCATTATGAAGAAATGTAGGTCTCGGGACTTTAGCTAAAAATAAGGGCCTGATTCTTGGTTTTCAAATGATAATAGTCATAGTAACTTATTATTAAGATGACTGGAAAAACACATTTGGCATATAATGGCAAACCAAAGCATAACTTTTCTCAAAATGAATTTTCTTAAGAGCCACAAATTGTAAGACTTCCTTCAGTAGCAGAGATTGGTGAAAAATGCAGGTAGTCCTCAGCTTACGACAATTCATTTAGTGGCCATTCAAAGTTAGAACGGCCCTGGGAAAAGTGACTTATGACCATTTTTCCACACTTACGACCGTTGCAGCATCCCCACGATCACGTGATTTACATTTGGATGCTTGACAACTGACTCACATCTATGCCGGTTGCAGTGACCCGGGGTCCTCTTTTGAGACCTTCTGATGAGCAAAGTCAACGGGGAAGCCAGATTCATTTAACAACTGTGTTATTAATTTAACAACCATGGTGATTCACTTAACAAACGTGGCGAGAAAAGTTGTAAAACTCACTTAACAAATTTCTCACTGAGCAACATAAATTCTGGGCTCAACTGTGGATGGATGTCAAGGATTTCCTGTCATTGTTTCCAGAGCATAGACAAACTCATTGCATACACCTAAAACCAACATCTCTTCTCCTTTCAGAAAGGGAGGTAGATTCTACCCCACAGAGATAAAAATAACAAAGATTTGGATAGCATCTTACAACAGGGGAAACTGGATTTGTTTGAGGGCTGGATCAACATTGTAGTCCTCTTCCACGGGCCGGCAGTTGGGTGGGGGGGGGCAAGGAACAGGGAGGGGAGATGGGACAGATGCCTCCTGCAGCACTTTGCCTGCCAAAACAGGGTGCGGGGGCTGTACGCAACATCCCACAGCTCATTTTCGGCCTCCATGGCCTCCTGCAGCACTCTGCTGGCTAAAAATGGGCCATGGGGAGGTACCGCATGGCCCCTGCATGGCCCATTATCACCCTCCCCGGCCTCCAGCAGCACTTTGCCAGCCAAAAATGCCCCCACATGGTCCATTTTGGCCAGCAGAGGCATCACGGACTGGTCTTTTGATATTTCCAGGCTGGCCCCATGGGCCAGATTTAAGCACCCCAGCCCGCAAATCTTGGGTTTGACACCCCTATCTTACAAGGTGCATTTTCCACCAGAAATGCATATTGGTCTGCTTTACAAAATAATAATTGTTCTAGGTGTCTCCTTTATCCTTTTGAATGGATTGACAGTAGACATTCCACAAACAGACTCCACCCAGCCTTGTTGAAAAACAAATAGTGTCTTGCCATCAGTTTAGAAACCGCTTCCTCATATGCGAGTGGAGGACAATTGTCTTTTATTTGTTTGTAGAGGCAATCTTCAACTTACAATCATAGTTGGGACCAGAACTTTGGTTGCTAAGCAAGTTGGTTGTTAAGTGAGTCAGGCTTGATTTTGTGACCTGTTTTGCCACAGTTTTTAAGTGAATCCCTGCAGTTGTTAAGCAAGTTGTGCAGTCAGTCTTGCTTCCCCCATTAAATTTGCTTGTTGTAAAGCCAAGCTAGGACAGTTGCAAATGATGATCACATCACCCCATGATGCAGCAACTTGCGACAAATACAAGCTAGTTGACAATTGTGAGCCTGAATTTTGCTCACATAACCCTTCAGATGCTACAATTTGAGGACCAGTTGTAAGTCACGTTTTTTCAGTGCTGTTGTAACTCTGAATGGTCACTAAATAAACGGTTCTAAGTCAAGGGCTAACTGTATGTTTGCTGGATTTATATCACCAATTTTATCACAGCAACCCTGTAAAATGAATTAAATCGAGAGAGTGACTGGTTTAAGGTCACCCAACATGCAGGAATGTAGACCTGGTCTTGGGAATGAGAATGCAATGAGGGCACCATTATGGGGCAGGGTGATTTTCAGAAGATATCATTCAACTTAAGAAAAGTAAAAGTGTGAAAAATAAAGTCACCCCAAGTTGATATGGGAGGGATATAAAATGGGACAGAAAGAAACTCTTGCTAGGTTTTAACAGAATCTGCTTGTAACAAAGGAACATTAGTGGCTCCCCATGTATCTATTTCTTGACTAGAAACCAATGAGTTTTCAATAGGATTATCTCATCTGGGTTTCAAAGATCTGATGATAGATGGTGTCAAGGTTCTCTAGTGCAGGGGTCCCCAACCTTTCAGATCTCAGTGACCACTAAATTCATAATTTTAAATTCCGTGGACCACTAATATGATTTGCCTAATGACTGGCTGGGTGGGCGTGGCTAGCTGGTCATGTGACTGGGTGGGCGTGGCCAACTCAATGTCACTTATGTCAAGGGGCACCTCACCAGCCTCTACTCACCCCTCCCACCCACTCCTCTCTTGCTCGCCCGGATCCTTAGGGTTGCAACATGAAGCAGTTGCTGGAGACAAGCAGCTACCATGAGAAAGAGTTGGCAAAATAGCTCAGTTCAAATTGGATCTGACCGAGAAGGAGGCTCAGCAGAAGTACCTCACTGAGGACGAGGAACATAGGCTTTCCAAGCAGAGGGAAGACCTGCGGGAGTGCAAGGCCAGGTACTGGCCCCTGGAGGCTTGGGGGGCTGAGATGGTTAGCCAGCTCCAGGCCATGGTGCAGTCCCACTGGAACAAGGCCCTCCAGCTCTTCGCCACCAGTTGCTCTTCCCTCCAGCCTTCCCTCAAAGCCCCACACCAGGAGGCTGAAGCAGACTCCAAGTTGGAATTTCTGCCCCCTCTGCCCCACACAAAAAGACCCTGAAGGGGGAGACTCTTTGCAGCAACACAAATGTTCATTGCACGTATCTGTCCCAGGGGCCGTAGTTTGAGGACCCCTGATTTAGTGCAATATTAAAAATGCAAATAATTTTTCTGCAGACCACCAAAATTTTCTTGCGGGTCACCAGTGGTCCACGGACCACCAGTTGGTGACCGCTGCTCTAGTGGTCCTTTGGATTTTTTGCAGTCCTATCTGGTGCTTCTGCTTTCCATAAATGATAATGTCCCTGGTCATGATCTACCACTTTCTACAGGGTGCATGGAAGCTTATGGTACAAAGGCTGTGTTGAGTTGGATGCTGCATTGCTTTTATTGGCTTGTTGTTCTCTGACTGTAAACTTCCTTGAGTCTTGAGTGGAACCAGGTAGTCTATAAATAATTGTATGAATAAATAAATAAATGAATAAATAAATAAATAAATAAATAAATAAATAAATAAAATTACAACACTGGATTTCTTTCAGAGCCTAGGTTTCTGTTGGAAGCTGTTTATCGCCTTAAGCAACTTCTGTCAAAATGGCCTCTGTTAAACAAGACCTTTCTTTGAAATGAATGTCTTCAAGACAGAAAAGTGTTTTTTCTTGTAGATTGTGTACCTGGATGAACTATAAATACTTCTGATACTCCTGTATTCAGGACCAATTTTAGTGTAAAAAATCCAATACGTAGGGACGGTGTGTACTTATTGTTTGAATTCATGTAGTATCCTATGGTATAATGTATATAGGTATTGTCAGTGGTGGGATTCAAGTAATTTAACAACTGGTTCTCTGCCCTAATGATTTCTTCCAAAAACCAGTTTGCCAAACTGCTCAGAAAGTTAACAACCGGTTCTCCCAAAGTGGTGCGAATTGGCTGAATCCCACCACTGGGTATTGTGTGAGATGTCTGCCACCGTGGTTTATAAACCATGGTTTATTACTTCATGTTATGTGTAAACCGGGGTGGGTTCTAAATTTTTTTACTACCGGTTCTATGGGTGTGGCTTATTTTGTGGGTGTGGTTTAATGGTCATGTGACCAACAATTCTTTAGGATTTAGCAGAGGTACTGGTCTACCAGGCTTTTAATTGCTTGCAGAGCTATACTGGTCTATCCATTTGTTTTTGGAGCGCACCTTTTATTGCTGATCAGTTGTAGGGCAGCCCTTTGAAGCACCGTGGCTTCAAAAAAAAAGAGTTTTTTGCCACTCTGCCACCACCGAAAGCATCGGAAACTGCTTTCAGGCAGCTTGGCCTCAATTGCCAATCTACCACCACTGAGCAGTTTACAAGGAACGGATCAATTCTAGCCGATCAGTTGGGAGGCCTCTCAATTTAAAGCAGTTTTTCTTGGCTTCTCAATTTAAAGCTAAGGTGTCTTATTTCCCCCCCCCCCTCTTCTTTGTCAAGTGAGCCCTGATTTTTTCCTTCTGGCCGATCAGCGAGAAGGGACTTGGGAGGCAGTGAATAGATTGGGGGTGGGGCCAGGCAGAGGTGGTTTTTACCAGTTCTCTGAACTACTCAAAATTTCCACTACTGGTCCGCAAGAACTGGGGAGAACCGATAGCAACCTACCACTGGTGTAAACCAGGACATTGTGCTTATTTTAAAAAAAACATTGGCTGGGGCAATTTGTGACTCTTATTTCATGCTGTGTGTACAAGATTGCAAAACTCCATAAGAAAGCACTCACAGTGTGGATAATATACGCACCAAGCGCTAAGCCTTTGAGTTTGGCTCTACACCCACTTTAGTATTCAACTCACTGTCCCTAAGGCAGGCTGTGTGTTTATAAAAGCAATATGGAATATTTTTTTAATTTATTTTTTTTATTAGATTTATATGCCGCCCTTCTCTGGAGACTCAGGGCGGCTTACAATGCGTTAAGCAATAGCCTTCATACTTTTGTATATTTTATACAAAGTCAGCTTATTGCCCCCACAAACTGGGTCCTCAATTTACCTACCTTAGAAAGGATGGAAGGCTGAGTCAACTTTGAGCCTCAAACTTGCAATAATTGCAGACAGCTGAATGTTAATAACAGGCTACTTAGCCTGTTGAGCTATCTGAGGCTCTTATTATTTTAGCTACAGAGGTTAGACAGTGGTATTTCAGACTCTTGCATGATCATCTTCTGATTTCCGCTTGAACGGTGAAGACATCTATTCTGACTTAGGCTTCCTGGGACAGTAAAAAGCACATGATTAGTCCCCAAAACCCTCTTTTTATTTCAACGGCTATGAATTCTGTTAATTCACAGCCCGTAATGAGTCACAAATAGTTTGTAAAGAGTCTGACAGAAGTTTGCCACAGTCCTTCAGGATAAGGCTGATAAGCACCTACCTGTATCTTCCATGACATGCTGCCAAAGACCTACTTGGCAATTAGCTTTGCAAGGCCACATGGAGCATAGAGTCAAAAACAGAGCTTCAGAATTTAAACTGATCAGAACAAACAAAGTTGCTTCCTGCAAAGGCTCACATGCCTTTGCTCTTCCTTTATGTTTTATGGGAGGGGTCAATCATCTCCAAGTCCTACTCCCGAGTCGTCCCTTTTGTCTTAGCTGTTCTTCTGGCAGCTCTGTGCATGCATGCACTGGGAACAGGGTCCCCCTTTTCCTCTGCCTCGCTGATGTCTGACTCTGGAGGCTCCGGAGGCAGCCCATAACTCCCAGAGAGCTCTGGCCCTCTCTCTCTGCCTCCAATGCAGAGCCCTCATCCGAGCTTTCCACAGACTCCAGGACTGGCCCATGTTCCTCCCCAACCTCCTCACTGTCCGACTCTGCTGCTAGCTCCGCAGGCCACCAGCGGACCACAACAACACCTTTCATGAAGGCATGCATAAAATGCTGCAAATAATTCTACTTCACTATAAATAAACATAAAAATAAAGAGCTATGGGGATGAAGATACTTTTGGAATTTTGAAAGCATGTGGTATGCACACTCCCCAAATGAGCATGTTACACTTGTTATCAAACATCCTTTAGCAACAGGTGAATTAACACTCTGCCATAACAGGTGAACCTTAGTGAGCCCGAAGGTATGGTTTCAGCTGTATTAGAGGCATTGCTTTTCAGCACGACAACTTGCTCCTTTCTTTTTTTTAACTAAAAAGAATTTTTTTTAAAAAAATCAGAGATCCTGGTGGGCGCCATGAGGGATATTAGGATACATTGATTCCTGGGGATTCCACAGTATTTAATTCCTGGGACAGAGATGTTGGTTTTTGAGATCAAAGTTGCTGGAATGAAGGTTTTGCTGCCACCTTAATCCTTCTGGAATGCTCACTTGACAACCTATATGGCCCATCCAAGAAAGTAGGGGAATGCTCAAAGGTTTCTCCTGACATGGTACCTTTCAAAGTGCCTGCTCTAGTCACGATTTATTTGTGGTTCTGTTTGATCCTCTGGCAGAGATCCAAGGTTGCCTTGGGTCTTAATTTGGGAAAGATTAATCTTTTCCCAGAAAAGTATTAAAATTGAACTTATCATTTCTAGAGGTTTTATTCTACCAAAATATAGAATAGTTTGATGGCTCACCATTACTTTCTTCCTATGGCAATCTACCTAGCCTCCTCTCTGCAAACCTTCTAATAAGCTTCTCAGTTTGGAATTTCTGACCCTCCAGATGTTGGTTAATTCCAAAATCCAACATGCTTCATCATTAGCCATGCTTGCTGGGAATTGTTGGGAATTGTAATTCTCCAGCATCCGAAAGACACAAGCTTCTCACTCAAAGATGGAAGACTAAAATAAAATTGATCTCTTGGGTGGAATTTACTTTTCCATCTTGATGGTTTGAATTTGTTCTGTTTGCTTTTATTTTTACTCTGTATCATTTTCTAAGTTTATTTACTTATTTATTTAAATTATTCCTGACAGCTTATAACTAAAAGCCAACTTATTCAAAAAGCATACTAGAGACCAGTGGAGCAAAATACAAAAACCAAACTGAACGAAAAAGAAGGCTTCACAATCATCCCGTTCTCAAATTCTTGTATTTGGGATTTAAGACAATATGTACCGTATATTTCTTACAAAGCCAGTGGTTGAATTCACATATTGTACATACATGAACATAAAACAAATGACCCAATGTTATTTATGTGATTTTGGCTTTGTTTTTTGCATAAATTCATACTTTATGATTGAGTCCAGGCAACTGTGACTTATTCATCAAACCATCATTTAAAAACCTATGTTCTAATCAGTCCTATATGTGATAGTTGACAGCGTCAACATGAAATATTGTAAAAAGCACCTTTATAACACTTTCAATGCTACTTGGTTTTATTTATCTGAAAACTCAGGACACAGAGAAGCAAATATAAATTTGCAAACGTTACTGCTCACTTTTTGAATTCAGCACTTCACTCTCTAGCATACACACATGCCCACATCCAGTCACCTATTAGCTGGCCCAGTGTTTAAATTCCAGAAGTTTTATAGCAGAAAACTCACATTGCATGACACCTTCTCCTGTGGAATGATTCCAAAATGCTTTTATAACTTCTGACAAGATTTGGCTAGTCCCGCCTTGTTACTTTTCTCATGTCTCTTGGTATTTTTCCATCTGAATACACTATCTCTTGTTTTGAGAATCATGTCATATTTTGAGATGAGTTCCTTGTCAAATCTTCTTAGAAGCGTTCATGCAGGAATTCTTCATATGTTGCATAAACTGAAATCTCTAAAGCAAACTGTCCTGACTCTACCTTTTCCATCAATGTCCACGCATAGCTTTGTAGAACTTCACGGCACACAGAATATGTGATATACAGCACCAGACAATTACATATTAGTAAATACAGTGCATTGGGAAAAATATACTGGTACTGCTTCCCTTTCCTACTGTGGAAAGTTGATATACAGTTTATTAGTAAAATTAGCTAATGTCTTGTAATGGTTTTCCATAAATTTCAACATCGGTTGAATTCTACTAGTTCCATGTACAGGTAGTCCTCAGTTCATTTAGTGACTGTTCAAAGTTACAATGGCACTGAAAAAGGTGACTTATGACCGTTTTTCATACTGTAGTTACAACCTTTGCAGCATCCCCATGATCCTCTGATCAAAATTCAGATGCTTGGCAAATGGTTCATACTTATGACCATTGCAGCGTCCCCTGGGTCACGTGATCACTTTTTGCAACCTTCTGGCAAGCAACATCCATGCGGAAGACAAATTCACTTAACAACCAGATTACTAATTTATCAGCTGCAGTGATTCACTTAACAATGGTGGCAAGAAATGACGTGAAACGGGGCAAAACTCACTTAACAAATTCTCATTGAATAACATAAATTTGGAGCTTAATTGTGGTTGTAAGTCGAGGGCTATCTGTACTGTCTTTTAAACTATTCACTAGCAATCTCCAATATTTCATAAATGCATGTGGTAAGAAGGGAGGAGAAGCAAAAAGAATGAATCAGCCATTTGTTAATTCTTACATGTATAATCCAGCACATAGTAGGAGTGTCATAGTGCTGCATTCCACCTACGAGAGAGAGAGAGAGAGAGAGAGAGAGAGAGAGAGAGAGAGAGAGAGAGAGAGAGAGAGAGAGAGAACACGAGAAAACCTTATTCTCTTAAGGTTAACATTAATTGCTGCAGTCTTGACAACTGCTCAACAACAAACAAATAAACAAACCACCGATGACTCACTTATTAAAACCTAGCACTAATAAATGTCAGAGTATAGTTCCTTATTTCTTTTATAAATCTCATCAATATTACTTGAGGAACCTACTAAGCTTTTATCTTTCTAGGCGTATTTCATACTTCTGTTCATTTAAAGGACAACACTTAATTATAATTGCATATCTCTTCGAATAGCTCTGTCTCTGAGCATACACCCATTTTAGGATTACACTTTACCATCAGTTGAGAAAACACATACAAAAGGTTTAATTTTGCAAAGTATAGCTCACAGATATTTTGATAGTCGTCTATGAGAGAGTGTATCAATATTTCCAGTTAAATTATGTTCCTGATAACATTTTAAATAATAACATGTAATCACTAATTAATAATACATAGACTGTTTTCCATAATCAGCTTCAATTCAGTTCACATAAGTTGTTTGTGATGGAACAGAAGACAAATCCCTGAGTTTGCATGATACTAAACCTTGACGTAATTTGATTGTGCTTAACACCCTGAATGTATTCTCTTACTATGGTTTTATAAACTATAGTTTATGGCAGGGGTGGATAGCTTGTGAAATCTAGTCGGCATTTCATCATCAAAGTCTATTTGTAGTTTTTCCTCCCTCCCATCAATGGAGACATTTCTGCCATTAGTTTGACTGAGGCAGCAGATTTTAGGTAGCATGGAAAGAGTAGCTTGACTAGTCAATTTATTATCCTATTAGCACATTCCCCCACCTCCAAGCTAGACAGTCTGACCTTGATGCATTTAAATTTAAGCCTGCTTATCCCGTTCCAGACCATAATAACTTCCAGACATGAGGACAAGGCCTTCCGAGCATCTCTGTTCTGCCTGCATTGGAGATGTCAAACTGAGTATCAACAGAATTATAAGGATACCTGTCTGTGTTGGCAGATGACCTCACCCCTTCGCTTTATGTAAAGGCTATATGAGAAAACATGGAACAACATGACAGCCCACAATGGAGGGCCATATGGCTTGATCTTCCCCCAGCATAGTGTCTTTGACCCAATCCTTGCAAGTAATCCAGAAGGATTCCATGATCAATAATACTGAAGGCCAGGAAAAGATTAAGTAGAACCATGAAATTTGTGCTTCCCTGCTATAGATCATGCATAACAAAGATCAATGTGAACTCAGTTTTTAAAAATCTCTCTATATTTTGGTATTGTTCCCATGGGCAGTTGAAGTTTAGACTGGTGTGTTATATGAGATTATTTATAAATCCACACAAGAATTGCCTCCGTCTGCCAACATTCTGATCTGGTATGGAAAGACCACATCAATCAATCAGGTACAATGAAGATGACTTCTAACCTACAGCTCTCACCCAGATCTGCAAGAAATATGCAACTATGCCAAGCAAATCCTAGTCAAAAATCTTGTTCATATGGTAAATATTAACTCAGCAATGCTGTACCCATGGGATACACAACATTTTTTGGGCCAAAGGCCTTTCAACTGTATATCAAGGGCCATCGTCCCAAAAGAATGCAGGAACAAAAATGGTTAATGTTGGTAATGGTTATTACCAGAGAGTGAAAAATGGGTCACAGTAATTCCTTAAATAACTCTTCACTACAGATATTATTCTGGCACCGTATAACTTGAGAGTAAAGTATGGAATGGAAACAGTGGGAAGAAACACTGGATCCTGGAAAGCATGAGTGAAGAAAGGATTACAAGAAAATTGGTTTCAGCTGATTTATGACTAGAGGGGAACTCAAGTTCTTCAATCCTTTACTAAAATTCCTTGGATTAAGTTCTTCAGATTGAGGTTTTTCTTCAACAAGCCTGAAGTTGAGAAGGATTTATGTGATAACAATGCTAACTACCCTAAAGAGATAGAATTCAAAGGAAACCTCATATATATTGAGCAGGAAATTGTATATGTCTTAACAGAGGATAGGCAATTGTTACCTACAGTTTAAATACCCTGCGCTGTTATGCTTATCAAAGATACCACATATTGTGTAGAGATGATTTCCTTAGTGTCTTGAAATGTCTTTCTTAGTATTACTAGATTATCCTGGTCCTGGAGATACAACTGCATTCTCGAATAATCAATAGCTTTGCTTCTGTGAGGATGTATGGACCTACATTTTAATTTCCTGTTGTATACAACAAGTCAAGATGTTGGCTGGTTTACAATAAACCATACTGTGGTTCGCTTGGGTTAACATGTCATATGAATCCAGATGTTTTATTCCATTAAACTCCCTTCTTATGACCTTACAATCCTTTAATTCAGGTTAGAATCAGGGCGACTGGATATGTTATATTCCATTAACCACACTATATGGCTGTCTATATTCTATGTGAAAAGAGATACTTTGCTTATTCTGTAAATGATAGCCCAATAATACAATGTGTATAAAATCCAACAATTAAAATAATGATACCTGTTGCAGAGATGAGGTGTAAGAGTATAGGGAAATGTTAAAATAAAAACAAACAAGATCTGAGGAAAGGATACCTGTTGTTGGAAGTTGGAACCCACCAAGACTCCAAAATTTTGATAAAGACTCACATTTTCAATGCTGGGGCAAACTGGTTGTTAAATTATGTGAAGCCCCCCTCTGTCTAGATTCCAGGATTTTCCTCTACTGATCATTTTTGTATTCTGTTGTTAGGAAATATCTATGCATGAGTATCAACAAGTCAGGAAAGGAAAACATTGAATCCCTAAGTGGACCTAGCCCATAAAATAAGTTTTGACCAGAGAAGCTGATTGGATTGAGATTCCCATCAAAGTAACATGAGGAGGAAATATGCTTGATCCTCTTGAAGAGCTTCTTGCCGTGAACAGATTTGCTGTGAACACAAGGCTGCGTTTTCTCAATACTGTTCCCATCACTAGATTATACTTCAGGGAGAATGTCTATGCTCCCAGAGAGGAAAACACTGCCAATGCATTCATTAAATAAGCAAAGGGCAGGATTGGCATGGATTATGGTTTCACAGCTGTTATATATTGTATTAAGATTATTTGCTTTATTCCTCATTTCCTCATCATCAATTATGCAAAGTTCATCAGTCATTTCAGCAGCCAATTTTCTAAAATGGCTGTCCCTGCCTCCCCCCCAAAAAAAGACCAATTCATTTTGGAGGGGGGAAAGGCCTTTGACTCAAATGTTGAGCACTGATTTGTTATGTAACCAATTCTTGTGAAATCAGTTGCGGTTAAATTAATCCACTTGTTTGTTTGTTTAATGGATATTCTCTGTCTCCTCCAAAAAGTTCAAGTGAAAACACATAAACTTTCAGCTGTGTTTTACTGACCCTGTGTCACTTGTGAGAGTTTCCTAAGGTGAGAGGTTTTAAGGCTCGATTCTGACAGCCCTAATACAAAAATTTAAACTATTTTACTGTGGTAATGATTGGAATGAGAAAACCAAAGTCACTTGGCATCTTCTCCTAAAATTGTGATTGCAGGTTTATATTCTCTGCCTGCCAAAAGCTATTCTATATTTTTAACAATTTGCAAGGCAAAGCAAATTGAAGTAAATAAATGTTTTGACTGGGAAATTGCCAGATCAGCCTGGTGGCATCCAGAAGAGTTGGGGTTCAAATTCCTAAAATGCTAACATAGCATGCTTTGATTGGAGGATTGATGAAATCAGTAACAATGGATGTAAAACCTTAAACATATTGGTAAGTAAAAGATCTTCTGATAATTTCAGGGACAATGGGACCTGCAGCATTCCCTCTCTGCTGTATCAGGCGGGATGGGCAGATGTAATGAAGGATAGGTGATCCCTTAGCTAACTCATTCTTTAAAAGTTAAAACTAACTTTGAATTGGAGCCAGAAACAGACTGGTAACCAATACAGCTTGCAGAGCAGAGATGTAATATGGGTTCTTTTAGAAACACATTTATATGTGTGTACTGCTGCATTCTGCACCATCTGAAGCTTTCAGATATTCTTAGGCCAGCTCCATGTGGAACATATTTAAATAAATATAAATTATTTCTGAGTAAATGTGTAGAATTGCTTGGTTCAGACAGCAATGTGTGGGGGCAAAAGTTGCAGTTGGCAAGACCAATTTTTAAAATATTTCTTCCTATATCTAGGAGGTTGTCTGTCCGTCCGTCTATCCATCTATTTTAAGGCTCATATTATTTTTGTGTGTTTTACCTATCTCAACGTGGCAAGAAATCATGTCACTAATTTATAGTAGGATGGGCCATATAAATGCTTTCCATAAGTAAATAAATACCAAGGACTGCAAAAGAGGATTTTGAAGTTCTGAAATAGCCTGAGGGAATTTATTGATCAGCAAAACAAGGAGCCTTATGATTAAGTTCAAGTAAGTTGAGTCATCATATATTCTTGATACACTAATTTTGATCCAGTGGATCACAAGTCAGGCAGGCAGTGATGCCATGTGGGTAGCAGCTTGGAGCAGAAGCTGAAAGCTCTGTGATCAGTTGGAGGAAAATTTATTTCTCAGATGTTGCATCCATAACCTTCTCTAACCTGGTGTTCCCCAAGGCTTTCAGAATTATATATACCGTCCATTTTTCTTAGGTTCTTGGAGTAGGGAGATAACAGATGTTTATGTCATGTCCCCCCAGTTCAGGGTTTTACATGACTTCTATTTCTCTATTTTTACACAGGGTATATCCTGTGTTGTTGGAGATGACTCTTTAGAATACTGTGAACAGCCAAGGAAACAAACCAGCGGAATGTTAACAAATCGATCCGAAGTTCTTACTTGAGGCACAGAAGACTAGGTTTAAATTATCCTATCTTGGACACATTATGCCAAGACGTAGCTCTTTGGAGAAGGTTCTAATGCTGGAAAAGGTAGAAAGAAAGAAAAGAGGATGACCAGCGACAAGGTGGATGGACTCAGTTACAGAAATGAAGCGTGTACATTTGAAAGATGCGAACCATCAAGTTAGATTTCTTCCATGATGACCTGTTCCTATCTATGTGATAACTAAGGGTTCACAACAATTTGACAACACATCATCAATCAATCAATCTCAAATGTGATATTTTTCAGACACATTGATAACCAAGAGGCACTGCCTTACTGACAATTATTGGAAATTGTCAGAGGCAAGTAGTCAGATTTTATTTTATGGGGTACAAACTCTCTACTGGGAATTAAACTCTCAAGTGGTTGAGAATTCTCAATAGATCTGAACAGCAGTATGAAATTGGCATATTGCTGCCAATAGCATCTTGCATGTTTACTAGCTAATAATTCAATAATAATTCTCTGTATTACTGCATATTATCTAATAACGGAAACATAATTAAATGTAATAGCAGGAAGAACAATGTCCAGATTAGCAAGAGTATTTGTTGCTTCAAATTACAGCAGGTGGTAGGACCTTCTCTTGGCTTGGATATGGGTAGAATCTTAATGGGATACCTTCAGGGAATCCCAGGACTAATCTGGAAAATTAGAAACATCCCAGAAGGCGGCAGTAACAAACCACCTCTGTACTGTGGCCAAGAAATGTCCATGAGTTGACTTTGACATAAAAAAAAAAATATTCCAATAGAGTAGAATATCTATAGCTCAGAGCTGAGCTGTGAAACCCTTGGTATTCCCTGGGCTTAGTTATTTGCAGTGGTGGGATTCTGCCGGTTCTGCCCCTTGCCCCGCCCCTCCACACCACTATTTATTGCCAATAAATAGTGGTGGGCGAGGGGCAGGTGAGCCAGCAATTTAACAAACGGTTTGTGTTTTTTTGTAATTTTATTGCCCCCCCCCCCCCGAGCTGGTAGTGATGATTTAACATCACCAAACTGGTTCTGGCTCCCCGCCCCCCCCGCGTTATTCTTACCTTTAATTTGGCCCCACCCCCAATCTATTGCTGCTTCCTGAATCCCAGCTGATCGGCTAGAGGGGGAAAAACTGTTTAAACTCTTGCTGCGGAGCTTCAAAGGGCCGCCTTACAGCTGATCAGTGGTAAAAAAATCCAAATGGGTAGACCAGTGGTTCCCAGAGTGGTACTACCCCCTGGGGGGCGATGGGATGCCTTATGGGGGCAGTAAGAGGCAAGGGGGGTGGCAGGGAGTGCAGGAGGAAAAAGGGGGCGGCAGGGGGGCGCTAAGTGGCAAGGAAGGTGGCCCCCACCCTTTAGGCTGTGCAGTTACCTCCTTGCAAACGAACAGCAAGAAAAAACAACTCCTTTCAGCTTCAACATAGGCTAATTAGCCCATTGATTAGATCTGCGACTCTCAGCTGATTTGCTCTCAGGGCTCTGCTGCTTGCTTGCAAAGAGTGCTGGAGCAAATTTTTTTTCTCCTAGCTATGCTGAAAAAATGAAAGTGAAAGTAAAGCAGGCTCTTTGCTGCAATGTGATAAAATGAGGCAGAGAGAGATTTCTTTTTCTTTTTCCTCACCAAAAAAGGTAGGTGCAAACAATGGGAAATTTAGGACAAAAGAGGAGAGTTCAAGATTTTAAAACATAAAAGAAAAAAAGCTCTATTTAACTAGGGAATTATAATAATTGAGATACTATTAATTGTATAGTGTGTTGAAAGCAAAAAATGGTTAAGTTGTGGTTTGGAGGAATATATGGGGGAAATTATTTGGTTTATTATTATTGGTAAATATAATTAATTGATTTGTAAGAAATTGGATTGCATGGAAATAATTGGAATATTCATGTTCATATTGATTAATATAGAAAAAAGATAGTTATATAACTAATTGATTTATATTAAAATGTTGAATTTGTATTAAACAACTGTAATATTACATAATTAACCAATGTGAGGATGGATATAAAAATAGATGACAATGGGTAGGGGTATAATATAGAATAGAAGGGAAAAATTGAATTTCATTAAGATTAGAGATGAGGATGAAGGATAATATTGGTTTTTTTAAAAAAATAGTTGAGGAATAAATATGGCAAAAAAGAAATATAGAAATTGTAAATTTAATTGAAATGACTAAACACTGTTTAAATTTGTGAACGCCCAAATACTCTGTTCAAAGAAAATACATTGTATGTTTATATGTGTGTTTCTAATTATTGCTATTTATTCATATTTGTCCTCTTTTATTCTTTAAAGTTTAACAATTCATTCTTTATCTTAATATCTTAATATTTGTTTGGGGTTGGCTTTCTTCCATTTCTTCTTTTTTATTGTACAGCAATCTTTCTCCCCAAACCTACCACCTCTCTCTTTTCTTTCCTTCTTACTTTCTCTCTCCCCCTCTCCTCCCTACTTCCTCTTCCTTTCTCCTCCTCCTTCTCTCTTCCTCCCTCTCTTACCCTCACTCCTACTCTAATTTCCCTTCCTTCCTCCCTTCTCTTCCTTCCCTCTCTCTCCTTCCTTCTTCCATCTCTCTTCTCCTTTGTTCATCCCTTCTATTGCTGTATTCATTTTCAATTTTATATTTTCCACTATGGAGTCCCCGGTCTTTCTTTCATTTATCAAGTATATTTCTCAAAATTTCCCCTCATCTTTTTAATTATTAGCAGTATCTTTCATCTTATTCCATTTTTTCTATTGAGCCCAGTGTAATCATCTTTATCTTTTTTTTCAATGATTTCCTTTTCAATATTAGCTCCTTGTTTCTCTTGCTTCTCATTCATCTTTTCTCTCTTCTTTTTGCAAGCTAACCAATTCTCTGCTTCTTTATATCCCTTAAAATGCCTCCCTTACTTTCTGAAACATCTCCCTTAGTGTCTCATATTCATCCTCCCAATTCTCCATATTTTTAATTTTAAAAGGCTAGGATTTTTAAGCTTATTCTTTTCATTTACATATGTGGGGGGGGGGGGAATGCTTTTCAAGGAGTCACAAGGGGCCCCGAGAGCAGAGTCATTCTGATAGTGTCTCTTGAAATTGCTTGGAAGACCCATTTTTTCCCTAACAATAATGGTTTGTATACTTTGGAATAAAACATATATCTGGAAAAAGTACTTGCAAAATTTGGACAGAAGGAAAAGAAAGGCAGGACTGGACTCATTATCAATAGCTAGTTAGTTCATTGTTATCAGTGACTCCCACTCATTTTAAGACTGGGATTGGTGACTACTGACATTTAAGTATTCAACATTGGTCTCAGAAATCTTTGATTTGAACTATCAAATCTCTGATTTGAACTATGGCAAGAAAAATCGAGAAATGGAGCGGGTGGTTCACTGCTGCCGCTGCCCAGATAAGAGAGGAGAAAGAGATGGAGAGAAAGAGAAATGAAGGAAAGAAAGGAGGAGGGGGGAGAAAGAGAAATGAAGGAGAGAAGGGGGGAAAGAGATGAAGGGGAGAAAGGGGGGAGAAAGAAAAAGAGAGATGGAGAGAAAGGGGGGAGAAAGAGAGATGAAGGGGAGAAAAAAAGATGAGAGAGATGAAACACCCAGAGATACCTGTTTAAAAGAAAGCACTGGGAGCCACAAAACCTGGGTGGGAGTAAGTGATATGGAGTTGGCAATGCCCACCCAGGTTTAAGGTTGTGCTTAAGTGTTTACATGTGTTTAAGGTTGAGTATTTAAGGTTGCAGACATCCAATCGCTTCACCCTACAGCCAGCCCTGTATGCCTGTGCCCGTCGCCTATCTGGGCAGCAGCGGCCTACCTACGCTGGTTGTATCACCTTGCCCTGCGGCCAGCCCGAACGCTCGTCTCGGACTGCCTCCAACTGCTCCAGCAGTTCATTTTTATTTAATTAATTTAATTAAGAATGTGGCAATGGGCATAAATGATGACCAGTTAAAAGTGCGAGGACCTGTCAGAAATCACTTTTTTTCAGCCCTCTGGGTAGTTCCTATGTGCATATGGACTACTCAGAGGGCTGAAAAAGTTATTTTTGACCGGTCCTCGCACTTTTGACCAGTCCTTGAACTTACGACTGTCCTCACATTTTACATTTTGCACCCTATCTTGTCACTGTGGTGAAGAGAAGTAGTGATGAAAAGACTGACACAGTTAAGAATGCTGCAACGGGCATAAATGTGAGGAAGATCATAAGTGTGAGGACCGATCAAAAGTGCGAGGACCAGTCAGAAATGACTTTTTTCAGCCCTCAGAGTAGTCCCTATGCACATAGCCATGCCCACCCGGTCACATGACCAGCTAGCCATGCCCACCCAGTCATATGACCACCAAGCCTCACACCCCAACTAAGCCACGCCCACAGAACTGGTTGTTAAAAAAATTGAATCCCACCACTGGTTATTTGCTTGGAGATGTTTCATTATCCAACTAAGTAACCTTAGTCACTTAATTACCTAGTGGATAATGAAACATCTGCAAGCAAACAACCAAGATCAGAGAACACCAAGGACTCTCAGGAATTTTTATTTCCCCCCTGTTACTTCATTAAAGATTGCCTTTGTTGTTTCATAGTAAAATAGAGAAAGATGTAGTGGGTTATATATCTTTCCAGTGGTGAAATGTAAAATTTTGTTACTACTGGTTCTGTGGG
Source organism: Masticophis lateralis (assembly GCA_030761175.1). Lineage (NCBI taxonomy): Eukaryota > Metazoa > Chordata > Lepidosauria > Squamata > Colubridae > Masticophis > Masticophis lateralis. The sequence continues at coordinate 207,263,471 of JAUDYJ010000001.1, forward strand.
CGTGGCTAACTTTTTTACTTTTAAAAGCATTTTTTCTACAATCTCTTCGGCCGAAGAGGTTGTAGAAAAAATGCTTTAAAAATAATTTTAAAAAAGCCTCTGATGATCACGCAGCTCAGCTGGGCATGGGGGGAGGGCAGGGATTTTTGCTACCAGTTCTCCAACCACCTGCCACCATTGCTACCGGATTGGGTGATCCGGTCCGAACCAGGAGCATTTCACCCCTGTATCTTTCCCTTGGATTATTTGCAGTATTATAAATCATCTGCATGACAGAATATTTTTATCTTATTAAAGTAAGAATTGAAACAGCAATTAAAAAGTGAAAATTCAGATGTCAGAGGGGGTGAATAAATTAGTGCTGTTTATTACTAAATACAAAGAAACTGGTCAGATTAGAAAAGAGAAAAGCAACAAAACCCTCCTTGCCATTTATAGACCTGGGTATTTACGAGACCGCCTTCTGCTGCCAATAGCCTCCTACCAGCCAATACGCTCCCACAGAGAGGGACTCCTTAGGGTGCCGTCAGTCAAACAGTGTCGGCTGGTGGCCCCCAGGGGGACAGCCTTCTCTGTGGGGGCACCTGCCCTCTGGAACGAATTGCCCCTGGAGATACGGATGGTCCCTGACCTACGCACCTTTTGCCATGCCCTCAAGACGCTATTGTTCCAACAAGCTGGGCTAGCATAAACATGATTTTTAATTGGGGTTTATTTTTTAATGATTAGGGCCAAATTGTTTAATATGTTTTTAAAATTGCTTTTAAATTTTGTATTGGGTTTGTTTTATTGTTGGCTGTGCACCGCCCTGAGTCCTTCAGGAGAAGGGCGGTATAGAAATTTAATTAATTAATTAATTAATTAATTAAATATTATAATGAAATTAAATATTATAATGATAATAATAATAATAGATTTGATGACCACTAAAAACATTTAAATTAAATTTAGAAACGTGAATAAGCTGCTTTGTCTAAAGATGATTTGGGTGCAGCACTTTCTGATCCAGCACTATAGGAGAAACACCAGTCACACTTTTAATAAAAATAATACATCTGCATAGTTTTGGAGAGAAAAATAATGTTGGCATTTATTTATATATTTTATGGACAATCATTTTGTATGATCACAATTAAGAATGCCAGAAAATACAGTTCTAAGTTGGATTTACTTTCAAAGTTTTGGGTAGTTTCCAAATTTTAACTTTTCTGGGGAATTGCCATATTCTGTTTATTTATTTAAATGGCTATCATCTATTTTTCCTCTTAGGTGCTCTAAGGTGTTTTTCCTGAGCTCATGCATGATTTTATTTTATGACGTGAGACTTGGAGTAAAACACATTTGTAGCACCACGTAAATCCTGATTTTCTGGGTTATTACATCTTTAAGTAGGAATAAGGTATTATTGCTCACTCTTATTTGAGGTTTAAAGAATTAGTGATGAATAGTCTCTTATTTGCCCTTTTTCTGCTAATTTCTATTGTAATACACTGTCTAGTATAATCCTATTCCAAAGTATAGTTCTTATTTCACTAGTTCAATAAAACTCTTCTCAGATAAATGTTTATAAGACTACATCCTTTTTACAGATTTTCCTGTCATATATACTGCGTGTGTGTGTGCGAGAGCACATACAGCACTGGTTGGGAAAAGGAAAGGATCTAATGAAAAGCAAATTATGGCATTTTTCAAAGAAAAATTAGATGCAATCTTTAGATAATGAAGCAATTTGCAATCTGTCATGTATCTTACTTCTGAGTAAGAAAATATAATCCTCTAATATGACTTGCAAACAGGAAGATTTTAATGAACATAACAAGCAATCTTTGCTGAAAAATAAGTGGAAGTAAAAATTGACTGGGCTCATACAACGCAATAGTTCAAAACTGAAGAAACTACACGAGACCATTGAGCAACATGTGAACCAGCCACTGGGAGTCAGCCAGATGTGTGTATGAATTCAAACGTGATGCATAAATGCTTGTGACAGTCTAGAGAATTTGGAAGATGATAGCCAGCATGGCCAATAGATGATGCAAACTAAAGCACAACATCTAGAGCAGGGGGTGGGGAATCATGGCCCTTTATGACTTGTGGACTTCAACTCACAGAATTACTGAGCCAGCCATGGTTCTTCACTCCAATCTAGATCACAATCCCTTCCCCGCCACCTTTGCTGACATGAACATAGGAGAAAGTTACTCCTCTGAACAACACTGAGGAAGCAAACTAATTACCAGAGCAATCATGTTTTGAGAAATAATTTCCATATGGTAGAAATTCTTCCTACAATAAGGGTTGTTATATGACTAGGACTACGTATCTGATTATAATCAGATAAGAAGTACAAAAGAGTGTAATTTTAGTCTTTGCCTAACAGACTTGGGCATTGTGTACCCTTTTTGCCAGGTTTGTGGTTTTTGTTTTTTTTTTGTCTTTCAAGCATTTTAAGGAGTACAGGAGAGGCGATGCAAATATTTCTACTTGGGTTTTGATTTATGGCTCGGTGTAACTTTGTTTCTAGAACTGAAATTTTCAGAAAGGTTTATGTTTAAAAATACTGGTAAGACAGCAGCAGTATACTTTCAATTTTTCTTCAGCAGATTCAGAACACAAAAATAAGTAATTATGGACGTAGTTGATTATTTATGAGCATTAGTTGACTTATAAATGCTCTTCAAACGAGCTGCCTATCCTGATCACAGTGTCATACTGAGTTGCCTTGCACAGAGTTCTACAAGGAGCCTGAGAAGCGTAGGGGGCTAATGCCTCCTACTAAAGGCAGCAATTAACATCCAGCTGCCTGCAATTCTGTGAGTTCAATCCTAGCCAGGCTCAAGGTCGACTCAGCCCTCCATCCTTTCTAAGGTGGGTAAATTGAGGACCCAGTTTGTGGGGGCAATAAGCTGACGTTGTATAAATATATACAGAAGTATGAAGGCTATTGCTTAATGCATTGTAAGCCGCCCTGAGTCTCCGGAGAAGGGCGGCATATAAATCAATTTTTTTAAAAAAAGGATATATGAGTTTGGTGGTAAGTTCCACGGCTAGATGATTTGCGCAGCAGTTCAAAGGTTCCAATAGTATCACTATTGTGATACTGAATAGTGAATAGTGAAATGACTATTTCCCTTTCTAAAAACTAAAATGCACAATAGGCAACAGTCCTTGTGGACTTTTGGTTCAGTTGCTCTTTAGAATACCAACTAGCTACCCACTGAGCCTTGCCACCGACTAAACAGGATTAACTACATGATAGCAATTTGAAATGGATTCTTGGTGTGGCTTGCTAATTTCCACCACCACCCAAAATGAATTGCACCATTCCTTTGCAAATCATTTTGAGTAAGAGACATGAAGTAATAAGTAGAGATGCATAATCATCGTAAAATACTTTTGACTCCAAATTAAATAGCTAGATTACAATAGGTGAATGATTAAAATAAAAAAGTGTGCCTTTAAAGCTATTGGCTCATGACAATACTTTCTGTAGCAAGTTCTTGCACCTACATATTCATCAAAATGATACTGGGAGGCAAATGCAACCTCTTGGGGAAAAAAATTAATCTCTTTGGGATAGGAGTATCCTAGAAGACTGCATTATTTTTATTTCTTTCATCACTGTATGGGATATTAAACTAATAATGCTATCTCTCTGTACTTTATTACTAGATAAAGGGTTTCTTTTAATTAGCTGTATGATGTCTAGTACAAATTTAATAAGGAAAACATCCTTTTCTTTCAAACCCACACACTTTGAACAATAGCAATAGCACTTAGTCTTATATACTGCTTCATGGTGCTTTACAGCCCTCTCTAAGCAGTTTACAGAGTCAGCATATTGCCCACAACAATCTGGGCCCTCATTTTACCAACCTCAGAAGGATGGAAGGCTGAGTCAATCTTGAGCCAGTCAGGATCGAACCTCTGGCATTCAGCAGAATTAGCCTGCAATATTGCATTTTAACCACTGCGCCACCACGGTCTTATGCGACTCAAATATCTATAATATTGTTTTAAAGACACATGAAATATTGCTAAAGTGTTGCTAAAGAAACCATAAGATAGTTTATTATACAATATTGTCCGTAACACAAAAATCCAACTTGTTTGCCTGAAGAATATATATCAGCTACTCACAAAAGTAAAATAGTTCGCTTTCCAAAGAACTTTGAAAACCTAAATGGAATCTCTGCATTTTATCCTTTTTTATGCCTGAATCACACATAGTTGAAATTAATAAATGATTCAGCAGATAGCATCAAATCCAATTCTACACCAGCCTGAAACACTACAGCTGTCAGAGGCAAATCTGACAGATGTACTTCTATGCACCGATAGGTGAGACAAAGAGTTTATGTTCTCTTAAAATTCTGCTGATTTACTACTGTGATAGAAATCATGGGATAAAGGTGTCATGATAGATTGATTAGCACTGTCCTTCAAACACTTCTTTAAAATTAAAATTGGGACAAAGAAAAGATATATGATACAGTGCAAAAGCATTTTAAATCAGTAAATTTCCTAAAGGGAAATCTGGTCCTTTTAATCTTGCATTAACAGCATTTTTCAAATTTGCCAACTTTAAGGTGTGCGGACTTCAACTCCCAGAATTCCTCAGCCAGCATGTTGAAGTTTTGTCAAATTTGAAAAACTCTGCATTACATCCTATCCTATTTCATCTGAATATGCCACAACGCATGGATTCCTATATGGTTCTGGGAAAAAAACCCTGTTTTTGCTCCTTTTGGATTTGCTGAATTATTGTGCATCTTTGCCATTACATTGACAAAATAAGTAGACTTCTAAGGGACAAATAACTTAGAGATCAGTGTCTGTTTCACTTACTTAATCAACAAAGTCCTCCAATATTTGATGTTTCAGTATTACATTCAATAACTAGCTGCATCACCTTTAACAGCAATAACTGCAACCATATACTTCTTGTAAATAGGTAAATCTCTAACCTCCCTGGGCAGGTATTGTGCACTGTTTTTTCAGCTCAATAACATTTGAGAAATTATTATGATGGTTGGTCACATAGTTTAGCCTGGGTTTGCCATTTTTATCTACCTATTGAGTCCTTTCCAAGGACCTTAGGCAGATGTTCTTGTTTGATAATATTAAAGGTATTATTGCAGGATGTAAGCTGTTCCAAATAAAGCTCTTTTTTCAATTTTAATGGTGATTTTGTCCATGCCTATGGGGTCCAGATGTTTGGGATTGTATTCTAGGTGCCTATTACTATTGGTACTGTTTTTGCTTTCTTCTGCCACAGTCATTCCACTTCTATTTGCAGGTCTTTGCATTTTGTGGTTTTTCTCCAGTTCTTTCTCTTCTCTTCTGCTGTCTCCATTATTATTGTTGTTCAATTTTTACTCCACCTTTTTATATATGTGACCCAAGTCACTGAACATACTTAATGCTCTTGCGTTCTATTTTCCCCACAACACCCTGCAGGTGGATTGGATAGAGAAAGTGACTGGCCCAAAGTCACCCATCAAACTTTCCTGCTTAGGGGAGAACTAGAACTCACAGTCTCCTGGTTTCTAGGCCAGAATCTTCACTATTATACTGGCTCGTTTAGTATGAGCTGGTTATTTCAAGTGGGAGTCAAAACACACCTGCTTTGCCCAATCTCTCTGGATGGAGACAAACAAGTGGAGACAGGCAATCTCCTCAAATAGTCACACTCTTATGCCACGAAGGGCTTTATAAGTGATAACCAGCACTCTGAATTGCACTCAGAAGCCAACCTGTAACCAGTACAGCTTGAGGAGCAGTGGGGTCACATGGACATGGGGCACAGCTGTTCTTGCCTGTTCCACTGCCTTTTCACACCAGCTATATAAATGGGTATGAGCAGTGGTGAAATCCATTTTTTTACTACTGGTTCTGTGGGCGTGGCTTGGTGGGTGTGGCTTGGGTGCGGCAGGGGAAGGATACTGCAAAATCTCCATTCCATCCCACTCCTGGGAGAAGGATATTGCAAAATCTACATTCCTACCCCATTCTGGGGCCAACCAGAGGTGGTATTTGCCAGTTCTCTGAACTACTCAAAATTTCCGCTACTGGTTCTCCAGAACCTGTCAGAACCTGCTGGATTTCACCCCTGGATATGAGAGTGAAGGTTTGCTCTCTGAGTTTGTGGGTTGGTTTCCAAAGATTTTGTTACCAGGCTAGGTAATATCTCCAGCAGAGTTTAGGGGATGTCAGTGTTCTTCTGTTTATAAGGGCTTCAGGTATGGATGTGTCAAGTGAGGGTCTTGTGATGGATCTAAACTCCACTGAAGATGTTACCTAGCCTGGTACTGAAATGTTCAGAAACCAACCCACAATGAACCTTCACCCTCATCCTACACCCGAGCTAGATATTCACCATAACTGGGTATACTGATGATACCTGACCCCAAACCACTGGATGATTATACCAAGCAGTTTCATTAAACAAAAGGGACAAGAGCACCAAGACTTGTAGCATCCCGTCCATTAACACTGACTAAACAAGCCATAAAGGAGGAGAAACCCCTGGATCATTTTTCAGATTTATCATGTGTCCCCTATTTCCTGCAATTCTAGCAAAATGCAAATGAATTTTTAAAGACTTTAATAAAAACTGACACCCATTGTGCCTGTAATCCAGAAGCTTTCCTATTTGTGACCCTGGAAAAGAGAAAGTAATGTAGTTCTCCACTTACAACGATTTGCTTAGTGACTGTTCAAAGTTACAACAGTGAAAAAACAAACTTACAACTAGTCCTCAAACTTACAACCATCCCAGCATCCCTGGGATGGTTGATCATGTTTTGTCACATGATCAAAATTTTGACACCTGGCAACCACAAATATATTTATTCAGGTTATGTGATCCTCCTTTGCAATCTCCCCAGCTGGCTTCAGACAAGCAAAGTCAATGGGGGAAGCAGGATTCATTTAAGAACCACATGATTCGCTTAACAACCATGGCAAAAAAAAAGTTGTAAAATCAGGTGTGATTCATTTAACCACCTTGCTCAGCAGCAGAAATTCTCATCTCAATTGTTTTTGTACATCAAGGACTATTTAAATACTGTACAATGAACTCTCACTTCTCACAGTTGACAAGGATATTCTCTTGTATACATATGTATACATTATGAATTTTCTCACAGCTAGGAATATGGATAATGTTTCATCATCAAGTGATTAAAAGGAATAATGCTAATGTGACTTCTTTTGTGGGAGTTTTAAAAAAGCATATGAAGTAGGACAGGACCACACTGTACTATAGACATATACTTCTGGCTTTTCCTCTCTGTCTATTATACTTGCATAGTAATCTGCATCATATTCTACCTGCTGACAGGGAAGGCTTCCAGTAAAATATTAAACTCTCAGTGTGATTGAGAATTTCTTGCGAAAGAGGCGTTGACTTTTTATAGTTGTAAGGGGGCTCAGTTTTTTACTTCTTGCACGTTTCAGTCCCTCTGCATCTCCTATAGACAGCCCTGCTTCTTGATCTGTAAAAGTTCCACAAAAGAAATTCTGATCATTTCTCTTGATATTTCATGAAAGCTGCAGCAGACTGTGTAATGAAAGACAGGATATTCATATATATTCTTCAGCCACTCCATCACTAAGATGAGCAAGAATCCCATACACATAAAATTTTCATTAAAATATTCTTCCCTCTGGGACAAAAAAAAAGTGATTTTCCCAATTAAATCAAAGGTCATTGGTTACCAAAAGTAATCACAGTAAGTCTGGCTTGCTATTTAACTCTGCTCTGAAAGACATAGGAATAAGCAACTTTAGTACATTTTTCTTCAATATAAAATAGTTTCAGTACAGCTATTGTTCACCATATAGCTAATTTTCATTCCCACTCTTCCCATTTGTTATTTCCAAAGCTGTTTATCTAACCCAGCTCCATAACCCTCTCTTTTTATGCCACCAGGAAATAAAATTCCAATGGAAATTCTGACTTTGTTTTCATCTAGGCACTGGATCTGCACGTGTACCCAGAAATAATTTGTTTTATTGAATTGTTGTACGCTGCCCAGAGTCACTTTATGTAAATAGTCTATTCTCCAAAACACCTGAAGGCAGGACAATAATCAAGGAGAGAAGCAACCTAGAACTAAGGAGAAATTTCCTGACACTTAGAACAATCAATGAGTGGAACAACTTTCCTCCAGAAGTTGTGAATGCTCCAACACTAGAAATTTTTAAGAAGAGATTGGATAACCATTTGTCTGAAATTGTATAGGGGTTCGTGCCTGAGCAGGGAGTTGGACTAGAAGAGCTCCAAGGTTCCTTCCAACTCTGTTATTTTGTTAATCTTGTGAAAAGGATGTAACTTCCCAGCACCTGTAAGCAAGAAAATGGAAAACAGGGAATACCAGGGGTGAAATCCTCCTGGTTTGGACCAGATCACTTGATCCAAGTAGCGATGGCGGCAGGTGGTTTGGAGAACTGGTAGCAAAAATCCTTGCCCCCCCCCAATGCCCAGCTGAGCTGCGCAATCAACAGAGGCTTTTTTTTACTTTTAAAAGCATTTTTTCTTCAGCTGAAAAAATGCTTTTAAAAGTAAAAAAAAAGCCTCTGATGATCGTGCGGCTCAGCTGGGATTGGCAGAGCCTTTTAAAAGCATTTTTTCTACAACCTCTTCCGCTGAATAGTTTGTAAAAAAAATGCTTTTAAAAGGCTCTGACAATCCCAGCTGAGTTGCCTGATCGTCAGAGGCTTTTTTTTTAAAGCAAAAAAAAAAATGCTTTTAAAAGAAAACAGAAGCCTCTGATGATCAGGCAACTCAGCTGAGATCGTCAGAGCCTTTTAAAAGTATTTTTTTTTTTACAATTTCTTTAGCCGAAGAGGTTGTTGAAAAAATGCTTTTAAAATTAAAAAAAAAAGTTGGCCACGCCCACCCAGTCACATTACCACCCCTACCAAGCCACCCCCACAGAATTGGTAGTAACAAATTTTATATTTCACCACTGGGGAATACATATATTGAATAATTTATGCATTGATTGATTTATTTGTATCCATTTTACCTAGCTGTCTCTGAGGGGCTTTTAACAGTTAAAACTAATCAATAAAAAGGTTAAAAACCAATGCAGAAACATATAAAACATCAGAAATAAGGAACAAGAATAACTCTGGCCAGTGGCCAAAGTCCATCCTTGCATCAAGCTCTTTCACAGGTGTAAAAGCTCCCCAACATTGGTAGACCATTAAGTATGGTTACAAAGCCATATCTTTAGGGTGGTGCCATGGTTAGAATGTAGTATTGCATGCTGACTCTGCCCATTTCCAGGAGTTTGATCCTGACTGACTTAAGGTTGACTCAGTCTTCCATCCTTCCAAGGTCGGTAAAATGAGGACCCAGATTGTTGTGGGCAATCTGCTGACATTTGTAAGCCACTCAGAGTGCTCTAAAGCGCTATGAAGCAGTATATAAGTCAAAGTGCTATTGCTATTGCTATTTTCTTCAAGCCAGCAGGGTCACTGCCAATCTAAGGTGAGGTGTGTGGGGAGGGAGAGACCAGTGATGTCTTAGCTGGAAACTCCAGAAAGCCCCCTCCCCCTTTACAGAAGGAACACTTAACAATGCAGGGATTTTCCTTATGTTGATTTATCCTGCATAGTGGAAAATTCCACTGTGTGCAGGATGTCTGTTACCAAAGAACAAGCTGAAATACCAACAAGCATAATAAAAGTAATTATTTGCCAGTTTCCTTTTATTATGTAACTCATACTGTAAATATAATTTGAACAAAGACTTATTTATTCTAAAAGTAATGCACTGAACTTTTAAAATGAGATTAGGTTGAGTTTTAATTTTTTTAAAGGAGTTGTGCAACATCCGGCCAATTAACCATTTTGTCTTATAAGGTACTGTCCCGTTTAATCATACTTCAGCTGACTAAATGCAAAGCTGGTCCAACATCATTTTAACCATGTTCATTTGTTCAATAAAATGCAACCCTATGGTAAAATGTTGTATGTGTATAATTAAGATAATCTTGATAAGTTATAATTAAAAAATGAGTTGTAAGATGCACCAAATGCTTTTGAAAAATTTAGTTAACTGTAAGCCTGATTCAGTGACCTTCAGAAATTCTTGGGACTAGCCTGTGCCATTCTGCACAAGCAAGGCTTCTGTGCATTTTAATATTTTCAGTTTCTTAAAATTTGTATATATAGGTAGTCCTCAACTTATGACCACAATTGAGCCTTCATTTATGTTGTTAAGTGAGAAATTTGTTGTGAGTTTTGCCCCATTTTACAACTTTTCTTGATAAATTTGTTAAGTAAATCACTGCAGTTGTTAAATTAGTAGCATGTTATATGAATTTGGTTTCCCCATTGACTTTGCTTGACAGGAGGTCACAAGAGGATCACATGACTCTAGGACGCTGCAACTGTCATAAACGTGAGTCAACTGTCAAGCATGCGAATGTCAATCATGTGACTATGGGGATGCTACAACAGTCATAAGTATGAGAAATGGTAATAAGTCTCATTTTTCACTGCCATTTTAACTTCGAATGGTCATTAACGAACTGTCATAAGTCAAGGACTACCTGTACATAAGTCACTATTTTATGATATTTTGCCATTGCAAATGCTGGTTTAACAGATCCTGTTGTGCTTATGGAAGTAGTGCAGTGAAGTCAACAGGGCTATTTCTTGACAGCTTTTTCCCCATTTCTGAAATGGAATGCTCCTTATCCATTTTTCACTTGGCAGAAAACAGGAAATCTGTGATCCCTATTCTGCCTCTCTTGAGGGTGGTTCTTGTTAGGGCAGTGTGGAAAACGGGAGCCAATACTTCATAGACTTTGCACTCTCTGAGGGTCAGAGTTAAGTTCCCAAACACTACTTTAGCATAAGTACAGATAATGACTGACTTAAGCTTGTCTCAAAGGCTGGGGATGAGCTGACAGCAATGTCAAGAGGCCATGAGAAAAAAAACATGTTGTCAGGGTATGTTTGTTTGTACCATGATTAGGAGTAACAAGGGAAAGGCCCTAAATCTTTAAGAGGCTTAAGAGACTCCCCCCCCCAAAGTTATTTAATGTGCCCACTGAAATACAATCACCAGTTTTTCCTCCCCCCCTTTTGGGGGTGGGGGAGATGAGGGAAAAATGCCTGCAAGTCAGTGTTGACTCCTGGTGACTGTCTGGACAAGCCTGGACAATTTTCTTGGCAAGAGTTTCTAAAAGGGACTCGCCATTGCCATCCTAGGCAGGAGAAAGAGAGAGACTGCTATGTCTGCTTTTCTAGAGACAAGTCTGTTCAGATGTACTTACGATTTTTTCTAATTCTGAAAAACTAAAATCGTGCAAGACGCTTTGGGTGTTAAAGAGAGAAGGAAGAGTAACAGGACCTTGGAGGTCATCTGGTCCAACTCCTGCTCACGCAGGAGACCTGTAGTAGGGATTCAAACCGCCAAACCATTCTGATTGACAAGCTCAGTGTCTTAGCCACTGAGCCACCTAGTCAGTCACCTCTTTCCGGCCTTTCCTTTCTCTCAAGCAAAACCACCCAGTCAAGCTAAGGTCCTAAGGTTTTGCAGCAAAAAAAAATAAAAATAAGAAATTAAAAAAAATAAAAAAAAATAAAAACACCCCATCCCATTTGCGGAGGGGATGTTGCAGCCCAAAGAGCGAAAAGCGCGCGCGGCACCTTCACGCAGGGATGTCTTTCTTGAAAGACCACGGCAACCATTCTGCCGTCGGAGTTGCAAGCCGCTTCTTCCCAAGGCAGAAGGCAAGAGCCAAGCGGTAAACATGAATTCCTGCGCGCTGAGGCGGATTTGGAAAAGTCCGGGCGAAATGTTAACAGGATTAACCTCTTCCGAAGCCCGAAGCGATCCGCGTTTCTTCTCCCCACCTGTTGAAGGCTCTCTCTCCTCCGTCCGGGTTAGCGCACGCCTCCCTCCCCAACCCACGGCGGCGGGAATGGGCAGCTGCAGTTCCCAGCCTGTCACGGAAACAGCTGCTTCAGCGCTTGGCTAGGCGAAGGGCAGCTCGAGGAAGGCGGACAGCTAGCCCAGAAGGAAACTGCGGGGACGAAGCCCTTTTTACTCTCCCGTCCCCGGTGCTCACAGACACACACACCCTAAGCCTCGGAAGAAAAGCGCTCCAAAGGGAGCTCTGCTCTGGCTGTGCAGGAAAGCGCGGCTTCCCTCTGGCGTTTGCAGCCGGGAAAGCTCGGCGTTGCCGGGATTATTTTTCTCTCCCCCCCCCAACCCCCGGTTCCACCCCTCCCTTCCCGGCGAAGTTTTCCAAGGTGTGGTTTCAAAAGCAACCTCCCACCCCTTGTGCCCGGCTCCCGCTGAGCTCCGGGAAGGAGGAGGAGGAGGAGAAGAAGAGCCTTTTGGGGTGAGGAGGAGGCGTGTGTTGTGGCCGTGTCAGCTGGGCAACCGGTGCTAAAGAAGTGCCTCGCAGCTTTGAGGGGGAGAAGAAAGGGGAGAATGCGGAGTCTCCTTTCAGGGACGCCGAAGCGGCGGGAAACCAGCACCGTCACCGTCACCAGAGTCTAAGCTTTCGGCGGCTCCAGACAGGTGAGGCGGGCAGCAGAGACCCTGGCGGTTTCCTTCGCTCCCTGCAGGGAGTAGGCGTAGTTTTGCATTCCTGCCTCCGCCGGACTTCGACCTGGAGTTTACCAGTCGTCTTAAAGAGAAATGGACGGTCAGACCTGCACGGCCCCGAGCGACGTGGCTCTCTCCAGGTAAGCACCCGCTCTCCTCCTTGCTTTTCCGCAAGGTAGAGTTGTTGTTTTTTTAGTCGCCGAGGGGCAAAAGGCGAGCGTGACGTCCCGTTTAGCAAATTTCAACAGGGAGGTAAGTGGCTGTCCTGTTCCTCCACCTCTAAAAACAAACAAACAAACTTACCTGGCTAAGAGGTCAGTGCTTCCCTTAGGGGAGCTCTGGGGATGATGGGTCTTATGGAGACGGTGACCAGCTGCTCTCCGGAGGGCGAGGAGCAGTCTCTTTGCCTTTGACTGGGCATGGCAAATCTGGCTGAACTTTAGGAGAGAGAGTCTCCAAGTAAGGTCGCTGGATAAACATGCATAGAGTTGTATTGTGCACCTTGCTTTAAAAAGTACAAGATACAAAGACCCCGAAACCTGGTTGTAAGTTCAGCTGGGTTACCTGCTCCTTATTCCTAAGTAAGGTTCGGTTTTCTGTGAGTTGTGGAAACTGGGAAGAAGATTTATTCTGAACACTCCAAAAGCTGTGCTTGAGTGAGGAAGTAATTATTATTTCTTTAAAGGTTGGGGGAAGAGGAAAAGCTCAGCTTGAAAGCAAAGTTAGCAACCCTTGGCGGAGAGGAATGTGAGTATGGTATGCTGTGCTGGTGGAATAGTAATTCACCTTACAAAGCGTTCCTGTAAGCTTGGGTAAAACAATACACCTTAGCTCTGGAAAGGGCAAGTCAGCTCAACTTGATAAAAAAAAAAGCTTATTGTTGGACTTTCTAAGTGTTGAAAGATAGTGACTGCTCCTTCTTTGCACAAACGAGTAGTTATGTGGATTTAATGTGATATTTTGCAAGGACTGGGAAATCTCTCATGCTGTCTCTGTACAAAAAATGTATTTGCATGTTAATGGAGGAAACAAGTGGGCTAATTATAATCTTAAACTATCTTACTATACAGATAATTAAGTGCAAAGCCGTGCACAAGAGTATTAGATTTCTGTGGTTTATCTTCCTTGGTTGGTTTTGGGGAGAGTTATGGAAAGCTAAAACAAATGCTGTGTAATAAGGAAGCATGAAACATTCCTTTTGATTCATTGGAGAATTACAACCCAAATATTTCAAAGGAGAGAAGTTTCATATGCCAATTTCATCAAAATTATTTCACATGTCCTTAAATCTTAGGGTGTGGGGCGGGGAGACAATAGTGAACATCTAGGAAGTAGGTAGGGCAGTGGAGGCAAATATCTTAGAATAATATTGTGATGCAAGTATTATAAATTGCTTAGCAATAATTTAGCTAAAAGAAAGTAATATACGTTTTGTGCATAGTACATATAAATGGTTACTTTTTAACATGAAGTCCAATATTTTTTTCTTTGCATTTTCCCATTTGGCTGAGTTTTTTAGTATTCCGACATACTATTCTTTTTTATTGGGGATATATTTATTGGGTTTCAGTCTCCCATCAGTTAAGAAGACAAGAAACGCAAAGCACGTGGTTGTGAAAATATCATAAGTATTTTTGGAATGTGTGTGTGATGCTACCATTGTGAATTTCTTGTTAAAAACACCTATCAAGTTTTATTATGAATGTCTAACTTATTTAGAGGGCGAGTGCTTGCTTGTTGCAGTAAAATACAAATGCCATAAGCAAAATACCTGTTTACTCACAGGTATATTCCTGGTTAAATTGCTTGATAGCAGTGTGCAGAAACTTTAAATTGTATAGCTGACAGCGATACAGAAACCTTATAGGAGCAGTGACCACTCTGAGAATCCACATTGGCTATTTCTGCTTCCAATTGCTGCTTTTGAAATCTACTGGAACATATTAGGGATTTCTATACTGAGAAGCAGAAGGATGGGATCTCGCCTTTATGGTGGGTTTTTGAGACACTGGAAAGCAGTGGGAACTTTTGCTACTTCTAAGTACTTCCAAATCCAATAAGAAATTGATGGTCTTTTCTTGAGCCTCTTTATGCAGAGACAGGTGCTGAAAAATCCTTCAAAGAAATGGAAACAGTGAGTGTGTGTGTGTGTGTATATGTGTTGAGGTGGGGGCTGATTTCTGTTGTGTAGGATTGGAATATAACATTGGCCCTGGATTTTGAGGGTGAAGCGATGTTGCAGAAGCTGAAATGCGGTTGGGACAGACTGGGGAAGTCCTATGTTTTCTCTCTCTCTTACATTCTCAGAGATTATATACAGTATAAAGAGTTAACAGTTGCACCAATTGTACTTTATGTTTGTGTACACAAAATAAAGAACAGGTAGTTCAGCACATGACAGCCTGTCAATCTGAAACAAATGGGTATTGTTTGTGGTGCACATAATTCCAGGCTTGAGATTTTAAGAGGGTGGTCAATCCAAGTAGTTTCCTCTCTACATACACAGTATATTGTATATTATATTCTACAAAGTGTCTTAAACAACAAAGGCAAGTGTGAGAGAGTACGCTGTTCTGCAAATAATCTTACTAGTTTTTTGTATGGTGCTTATATGTAGTGTTGTTAGTAGTCGCACAAAAGAAATTATACTTACAGACTGCATTTTCCTGTAGATTGTGGTATGAATTTATTTTTTAAGCAACAGGCCAGAACCTGTTCATACTAATAAGTAGGAAATCTGTTGGACATCAAACTTATTTTAAAAGTCTCACTATGTAGAACTCTTTTTAGGTAGTCTGGATTATTGAAGAATTGCAGGAAAATATTAGTAATGCATGTAAGACAGAAAAAAGCTAAAATAAGGCGGTGGGAAATGAATCAACTTCTTGTTTATTGCCCATGTTTTGTTACAAACTAATGGAAAAAGAAAAATTAGACTCTAAATCTTGCCTGTTTTTTTAACAATAATTACATTCAATATGATATTAATATAGAAAGCATATGATATGGTTCTGGGATCAAAGCCAGTGGCTATATTTGAATGACCAGAAGGTGTGTTAACATTGTTCAAGGAAGCTAAAGCTGCAATCTGGGAAAGACAGTCTTGGCCCTCTAAGTACTTGGAAAATAGACCACCTGTGAACCATATGTAAACCACCCTGATCGCCATAGAATGGAAGACTGTAAATATAGTACCCACCCACAACTCTTTAAAGTAAATATTTCATGAATCCCGGAAAAAGGTGCCGCTGCTTTAAAAAGTACCAAGTAGATGCTGTAAGCTTTACGTTCCTCTATATTCAGAAACAGTGCATAGCCTGATGAACAAGACATACATATGGTTTATTATTTAGTGAATTTAAGTTGCTGCCATTGCTTTGAATTTAAATTCAGATATATGGATGCCTCTTTCTTTTCTGTGTAATTTCTATCTTGACTGGGAATGCTGAAGGAACAAATCCTTGATAAGAGATTGGATTATGCAAGAAAAGCCAATTGCAAGACAGGTGACCTTTCTTTGTTGTTCATTAGATTATTTGTTTATTTAAAACATGTATAGCCTATTTTACTATATCCTAGATAGCCACAGATGGATGAAACGGAAGTACATGTGAACCAGTTGTTTGAGCTGTATAGAATAATTTCATATGTAGGAAACACATCGAGTAAAGGATAGAAATTAAGAAAAGGGTGATTAAGAATAATGACTGCATATGTAGCCTGCAAAATTAATACTTGTGCCATGCCAGTTATTCCCAGCTCTGTGTATGGGAATAGGAAAGAGTATGAATAGTTTTGTGTGCATGTAAGCTAGTATTTTACTTCCTTGATTCAAATATGTATTTTCCTAGAATCCTGCAGCTGTCCTGGGAGCCTGGAAAAACACATACCTCCTTAAGGAATCATGAACTGGTACAATGAATATACTCACTTTATCTGTTGTAAATTTGAATTTGTGTATACTGGTCTCCTTAATAAGCTTTTAGAGCTACTTCTTTAAGAGGCCTGTGCTGACAGAAACTAGAAAGCCCTCACTGAATGTACTGAATAGTTTTTAAGAAAGGTGCTGATTCCCTTCATTCTTTTCAGATAAAATGTTGAAAAATAAATATTCGAGTTTAGTATTGCTCCACTTTTTACTGCTGTTTGTTTGTAGCTGTCATAGCTACTATAATATTGTGCATGTAGAAAAGGGGGACCCGCTGATCTGTCACATCAAGTGAGTCAGCATTATCTTTTAAAGTCATAATTCAGTGATATGTGTCTTTTCCAAGAATTGTGTCTGTCTACTCATATTAACTTAGGTTATTCTAAAATGCTGTCCACTTTGTTTTTCAAAAAAATATTTTGGTCATAGTTATTTAACTAGTAAATTTGTTCTCTTGAAATAGTTTACTGTAAAACAAGATTCCCACGCCTCTGTGAAGGAGGTTATTGGAAAAATTGTGTAATCACAAAAAGAGGCAGTGTTTGGAGTAGCAATTTCCTCTGAATGAATGTCTAAAAGCATAGGAAGGTCCCATCTATATTTTGATGCAGAGATTGGTTTTAAACTGATGGCAGTTTAAATGACAAACAAATCCATTGTTCTCCAAATATCTTTTGTAGTTTTGCAAAGGATACGTTTGTGAGGCATTCTAAGCAGAACCTTAGCTCTTAATTGTATCCTTAAATTATTTTAAAAATAAATTTCAGTCATATTTAAATGCAGTGGCAGTGATTATAAGCCTAGAGTGGAGCTATAATTAGCAATTATAGAGACCACAGGATTTCAATAAAAGGAGCAATTCTTGAGCTGCCCCTTTTCCAGCTGTCCTACTGTCTTGTGGATTGAATCCTAATGCTTAACAGTATGATTGCCTGGTATGAATCTTCAGTTTTGGTTACAGAGAGCTTGTCTGGTGAAAGAAAGTTAGTGTACAATAGAGTTACGTTACTTACCTTTAAATGAGCATCAGCAATTGGGTGGTTTAAAAAGTTTTAAAGATAAATTTTATTGGATACTGTTGAGAAAAGAGGAAATATACCGTGTTTCCCTGAAAATAAGACTCAACTGGAAAATAAGTCATAGCATGATTTTTCAGAATGCTCGTAATATAAACCCTACCTCCCAAATAAGCCCCAGTTAAGATTGTCAACTAGATGGATGCATTTAGTACCGTATATCCCCCAAAATAAGACCTAACCAGAAAATAAGCCCTAATCCGTCTTGGAGCAAAAATTAATATAAGACCCGGTCTTTTTTTCAGGAAAACACTATAATATTTGGTACTATAATAGCAACAATTTATGTCTAGTTTACAGATAGTCCTTGACTTATGATAGTCCTTGACTTATGACTTACAGATAGTCCTTGACTTATGATCACAATTGAGCCCAAAATTTCCATTGCTAAGCAAGACTGTTGTTAAGTGAATTTTGCTGCATTTTAGAACCTTTCTTGCCTCAGTTAAATTAATCACTGCAGTTTTTAAGGTTACAGGTTTGTTAAATGAATCTGGCTTCCCCATTGATTTTTGCTTCTCAGAAGATTGCAAAAGGTCATCACATGACCCAAGGATATTGCAACCATAAAAAATACATGCCAGCCACCAAGTGTCCAAATTTTGATCACATGACGATGGGGATGAAAAACAGTCATAAATATCTTTTTTTCAGTGCCATTGTAACTTTGGACGGTCACTAAACGAATGGTTGTAAGTTGAAGACTACTACGGGTCTGTTGATGAGGATGTGATTGCATGTTTGCTAACAATTCATACATCCCCTCACCATGATGTAATACTTAATTTATATTCCAGCATTTAATCATTTAAAAAAAAACCACATCAGTGAAGTCATAAACAATAGCTTCTAATTATAACCTGTTAGTTTAAAACAGGTTAGGATTAGAGGCAAAGCTCTAATGAAAGAAAATTGGAAATGTTTGAATGAACTTTTGTTTTTGCCTGAATCTGTCACTGCATCAATGCATTGTGAAAAATCAAAATCTAGACTAGAGCATCTTTCCCCAAGCTGCTGCTTTGCAGAAGTGTTACTTTAGACTATTCCCAGAATTCACAAATTACATGGAAATAAACCAAGGTGGCTAGGAATTATGGTTGCATTTGTTCTAATGATGCAAATGTTCCCCAAATAGAAGGCAGGACTGAATAAATTACAGAACATACATCACATCTGGAAGATATGAGCCTGATGCAAACTGCTTTACAGTAATCTTACATACCTTACCAAATAAAATAAAATTCCAACATGTACAGTAACCTTTTTAAACAAATTTTTACTTAAATAATGGTTATCTTTAACCATATTGTACTGTACAGGTGAATCTAGCAAATTTTCTTGAGTTGGGGCTTGTCTAGAGGCTTGTTCCCATACCATATAGATGTATCTTATAAAAATGTTTTCAAGTACCTTTTCATTCAACATTCAAATGTGGTTCTCTGCCTGACAAGAAGCATTTTAACTGTGAAAATGTCAGAACTCTTGAATAAAAATCCTTAATAAGTTATTAAGCTTATAGGTTGGCTTTATTGTTCCTTACCCCAACCAGCTTAGAAACTTGTCATGTGAGAGAAATGTTGTGAAGGGAAGCAAGATAAAGTTATAGTAATTGAAGTATTTATAGAAAGGAATGCAGAAACACATAGAATATAGTGGCTTAAGCAGACTTAACTTGGCTGGTAAGTAAATCCCTTCTTCTGTAATTAACCATGTACAGTACCAGGAGTTTTGTCTTCAAACAACTATGAAACTATTCAGAAGGAAAAGCTAAAAGGGGCTCGGGAATAAAGGAATGCAGACTCAAAACATGTGTCTTAACTGAAAACACTGTAAAATCATGGGATAATCTGGACGGACAAAAATAGTTTTCAAGGTTTGTATATAAATTTGAAAATTAACTTATGTTTGATGTCTTAAACAACTATTTCCTGACTCTTTAAAAAATTATTATCCATGGTTGGTTGTTAAAACTGAGAACAAAATATACACTGCGTATTTCTTAGA
This sequence comes from Masticophis lateralis, assembly GCA_030761175.1. Taxonomy (NCBI): domain Eukaryota; kingdom Metazoa; phylum Chordata; class Lepidosauria; order Squamata; family Colubridae; genus Masticophis; species Masticophis lateralis. The sequence goes on from JAUDYJ010000001.1 coordinate 207,283,059, forward strand.
ACAATATGTTTTTCTGGAGATTTAATTATTCTAAAAGTGCCATTTTAGAATCAAGTAGTGCTGCATTTATTGCTCAGTATGGTAAATTCATGACAGCGTGGTAACTGTGAAAGAAATGGTTGTGATAGTACCTGCCAAGCTACTTCTAGACTAATCCCAGCATTTGGGAGCATTGTTTTCAGTAGTTTTACTGCATGCCTCGGTTAGTTTCAATCATAGAATGTATCCTTACTTCTAGGTTGTATCTCTCTTTGACAAGCTTCCATCCATTACTACTTGTCCTGCTCTCTGGCGTCCTAGAGAATAAGTCAATCCCACTTTTCTGAGACAGCCACTCAAGTTCTGGATGGCAGCTATGTCCCCCCAATTCTGCTCTTTGATAGGCTAGACATATTCAGGTCCCTCAACTGTTCTCATATGATTTAAACTCCAGACCCCTTATCTCTGGTGATCTTTTCTGCACATTTTCCAGGGTCTCAACATGACCAGAACTGGGTGCACTATTCCAAGTGTGGTCTCACCAGTGCTGTGTAAAGAGATACTATCACATCTCGTTGTCTTGACACTATTCTTCTATTGATGTACCCTAGGTCTGCATTGGTTTTTTTGGCAGCGGCAGCATAATGCTGGCTCATACTTAAGTGGTGGTCCACTAGGACAGGACTTTCCAACCTTGACAATTTAAAAACCTGTGGACTTCAACTTCCAGAATTCTGGGAGTTGAAGTCCACAAGTCTTAAAGTTGCCGAGCTTGGGACCTCTGCAGTAGGACATCTAGAACCCTTTCACAGTTAGTACTGTTGAGTCAGGTACATTAGCTGATTAAGTCAATATTTCTTTGTCAAGATTGAATTTAAGGCCCTTGCTTCATGACCATCACTGGCTGCCGCTGGCCTCTAGGTACAATTCAGCTGGTTGTCATCTATGAAATCATATGTAGCTTATTTTTCTTTTTGGTGTCTCAAAATTAATGTTGACAGCTGGTGACTGTCTGGACTAGTTCCTGCAGTTTTCTTGGCAAGCTTTTGGGAAGTGGTTTGCTTTTGCTTTCTTTTTACAGTTGAAAGAATTAGTGGTCCAAAGTTATCCATCTGCCTGCATGCCTAAAGTGGGACTAAAATTTATAATATAATCTCCTGTTTTTTAGTCTGGCACCTTAACCATCACAACAAACTGTCATTCCTCCATGGCTTAAGGTCCAGATATTTATTAGATTGTCTCTCTGCTGATCTTTTCCTAACTCTTTTTTGCAGGGTTGGCTTACTCTGGGCCCTATTGGTTAAAGCAATGTCATCTTGCAAGGTCTTAGAAATGGGCTTTCTGTGTGGCTGCATTTGGAAATCCATGTCATTCTGATACTGTATTGTTTCTGCAAAGCCTTGAAGGCCTTGTTATTTCAGTAGGCTTTGGACGCTCATCCTGCTCTCTGATCTGTGGTGTTATAATTGCTCTCGTTGTTTTCTTACTAGAAGTGATTCTAGTAATTCTCCTTTATTATTATTTCAATATTTTAGATGTTGTAAGGTGCTTAGAGTTGTGACTCTAGCTGAGGTGGATTATAGATTTGATTAAATAAATAAACTAGCACCAAATAATCCTGTAAAGCAATAGAGTATTGTAGGGCTTCTAATTCTGTTTACGAATTGGTCTAATCCTTAGGAATACTTGCGATAAGCCAACATTCCATGCTTGAAATATCATTGAAGTTGTTCATGTAGATTTTCATACCAGGAGAATGATGTTATATGAGGTAGATCAAGAGAATTTTATTTATTTATTAATTTATTTGTCTCTTTTATATCGCTACCCATCTGGAAAGTAACTCTGGAACGTGATCGTCCCAAGATCACCCACCTGGATTTTTTGCCTAAAATAGATTCAAAGTCTCAGAGACTTTGGCAGTTCAAACTGTCCCTTTATCGCTCCAAATTTCCCCAAATGTTCCCACATTTCTGGCAAGTCCCAGAGCAAAGTGATGTCACATACACCTCCAGCAGCCTCTGAATGTAAATAGTCCAGCCCAATGCTGGGAGCACAAGAAACCCAGCAAGGCAAGTCCAGGAGTCCAGGAAGCAAAGGAGCAAGGCAATTAATCCAGAAAGCCAGAAAGAATACAAGGAATCCAGGAAAGTTCAAATGTCAGCACTCAACACTCCATGAATTCAGCATTCGTTCCTGACAAATGTCCCTCCCCACAGCATCTTCTTAAGTCTCTGTCCCCAGGTGTGCCTTGTGAAGAGGGGTGGGGCACTCTCCTCCCAAGTAATCGGGTCAATCTGCGCTGTTCTTGCCTTCTCTCCACTCTCCGTGCTTGGGGATCAGGAGGGGGGTGATCTTTGCTCATCACCTGAGTTGTGTCTCTTACGATCACTGCTTAGCCTCTCTTGGTCATCCCGCCCCCCTTCCTCCCTGCCTACAAGCCATCCCAATCCTGAAAGGCCCTGGCCTGACTGGGCCTGCTCTTCCCCATTTTCCTCCAAAGCCAATGAAGCTGCCTCCTTCATCTTCGTCAGCTCCAGTTCCATCTCGTCTTCCTCCGCAGATTCAGGCTCTGATGGTGGTATGACATGACCATTGTTCAGCACCTGTTCATACAGTGCTGCTGAGTAGTTACAGCTGGTCCTCATACTTAAGTCAGTCATGATCATGATCCAGGCAATTACGATGTTGCAAATTTCCACAATCATGTGATCACAATTCATGACCTTTGCTGGCTTCCTACAAACAAAGTCAGTGGGGAAGCCAGCAGGAGGTTTCAAATAGTGACAATGTGATATCCTTGCTTAACAACCTATGATGATTTGCTTAATGATGGTAACCGAAAGTGCCAAGATTTCCATTACAGGTAGTGTAAGTCATGTAGTGTCTTTTATTATCATGTTGCTTAGTGACAGAAATTCTGGTCTCAATTCCTGTAGTTAATCAAAGAATTGTACAAAAATACTCTACTTTTATTTTTGAACATCAGGTCATAGATAGTATTTTGAGGAGAAGCCATCTGAGAGAAACCAAGACTATCTGTTAAACCGAGAAATCAAAAAACATCTTAAAATAAGGAAATGGCAAACTATTTCTGCATAGTTATCAGAGAAACTATAGGAATGTGTTCATGAAGTCATGAAAACTTGAGCTTGGCTTAGAGGAATCTTTAACATAGATAGGCCTCATTACTGATTGCAATTGGCAACTTCATCGCTAAACAAGACAATCATAAAGTGAAACCTCACATAACCAGACTTGACTTAAGACATCAGTTCTGGTTGCTGTCAAGGGAATCGGTGCGGCCTGCTTTCCCATTGAATTTATTTGTCAGAAGTTGGTTCCGAAAGTCACAAAAAGCAGTCATGTGACTGTAGGATGCTGTGACTGTTGTAAATGCACCAATTGCAAAGGACTGAATTATGATCACATGACTGCAAGAACACTGTGATGGTTGAAAGTTCAAGAACCAGTCACAAATTTCTGTTTTCAGTGCCATCAGGACTTGGATCAATTGCTGAATGGACAATAGCTGAAGGGTCCTTGAACCTGCTCTACTTGCCTAATGTGATCTCTGAAGCAGGCGACATTTAGCAGCAGCCACAATTAATTGGGTCCGCTCCCAAATTGGTACCTGCTTCCAGGACGGAGCCATGCAGCCTCTACTATGTAGGAAAGCTATGTGATGCAGTGGCTACTTCCAGAAGGAGATCTACAATAAAAGGAAAGTGACTAATCAGTGATGGATTAGTCACTTTCACCCAGTGATGGGACCCACATGGGTAGGAAGCAGGCCCAAGGCCTGCAGGGACCTAGTGGGCAAGATATGGGGGGTAGGATGGGGGAGATAGGCAGAAGGCTGCTGCAGCATTCCTGTGATTGGTCATAAGGGTGGGCAAATTGCCAAGTGCCTTAACTTTATTCATGTGACCACAGGGGTGCTGCAGCGGTCATTATTTAGAAATCAGGTTGTAAGTAACTTTTCCATCTTAACTGGAACTAGTCATAAGTTGTGGACTATCTGCATGGCTTTTCTGAGCAGAATTGGGAAGAGGGTGAAATCAGAAAAAACACTTTTTACATGGAGCTCAGCAGGGGTGGGTTCCACTTACCTTTACTGTCGATTTGCAATGGGAGCTTCTGCGCATGCGCAGATCATCAGTGATGAAGTTGGGTGGGTGGGCGGAGCCTCCTGCCCTCATTACAACCATATATATATATATATATATATATATATATATATATATATATGATAGTTACTATTATATAACATATAGTTAATATAACAGTTACTATTATGGAAAAAAATTATTTTCCTATTTCTCTCGATGTTACCTTCAGGTCTTGTCCCTACAAATTCTCTCTTGATATTCATCTGGAAGCTACCAGTGGGGAGTGATGAGGTTCTGAGACTCACAGTGCAAAGCTACAGTGATGAGTCCAGGCTGATAACAATAACAATCCAAAAATATACTTCAACTATTATTATTTTTTTCTGGTTTTGAGCCAATGTTGACTACTGGTAACTGCCTGAACATGTCCCCACAGTTTTCTTGGCAATACTTTAGAAGTAGGATGCCATTGTGTCTTTCTTAGTTCTGAGAGGAAGTGACTGTCCCAAGATCACCTTGTTGGCTTCGTACCTAAGGCAGGTCTAGAACTCACAGTCTCCTGGTTTCTAGTATGGTGCCTTAACCACTAGACTAAGTTGGCTCTCTTATTTGATACAGAGATTTATTACTCCTCAGTAGCTATTCCAAACTATTTCAAATAACATATGAATGTCAAATTACTGGATAATCTAGTCAAGCATAATTAAAAGATCAATAAGGCTAACCACAGAGAAAGTTACTCCCTAATTACTTCAGCATTTTCAAAGTGGTTTTTATAGAGTGTTTTCCAACAGGCACTGGTGGGAAAACCAGTCTAATATACGTTGCAATATAATAACCACTAGCACATATACAATGACTTATAGTTGGTAAGGTAAGGTGATACTTAGCAAATGATTTTATAGATAAAATAAGAGAATAAATAATGTTTTCATTATAATGCCAGAATATAATTGCATCATGTTAGTATGGGAAATGTGTCTCAGTCGTCGTTTAAAGGTTTCTTTGAACAGCTCCAGAACAGTATGAACAATGCTTGCTTTGTGTTAGCGTAAGAGTAATCATGCTTTGACATTTCTTAAAATTCCAGTGATTAAAGAACTTCTGCTCTAGATAAATGATTTAACATTTCACTTAATTAAATTAGGATCCTGAGCAGTGTTATTTTTAAGATCCAGTCCATTGTGCTAATATATGTGAACAAATTTAATACTTTTTTTTTTGGCAGCCACTGCAGTTTAAACTGCAGAAAGTACTTAAATTTTATTCAGGTGTTCATTATGATTTTTTTCCTTCTAAACACAAGTGAATCTGCTTCTTAATGCTGCATTAAGTTGAATGAAATATTAGCTCAAGAGAGAGAACATTTTGGGCTGTTCAGTTTGAAAAAGAATCCACTTCTAGCTTTCAGGAAATTAAATAATTGATGGGGCCAACTGAAGCAACCTATTCAGATGACAGAGGTGCCAAATTTACCCAATATTTAAAACAAGGTTATAAATGTTGCATAACAGTGAACTATAATGTTAACTGGAGTGATATTAAACATAAATAACAATGTTATTGCCCAACCAGGCTTTGAAAAATGTAACTTGTACTTTATACAAAACAATAGTATGTAGTCAGATTCTTACAATAGGTGGCAGCATCTGGCTGACATGGAGGTTCTGGTCACTATTTGGATGGGAGATCAGATCACTAAACCTTCAGGGCGGGTAAATTGAATGAACTATCCCACCAAAGATAGTTCCAAGATAATCCTGGTATTCTTGCCAGGAGAAAATCATAAATCTCATGAAAATAATAATAAAATCTCTAAGGAGCCTAACCTGACTAGAAGGAGAGCCCGTTTGATCTACCGTTTAAGGCACCAGGCTAAAAAGTTAAGCGGTTAAGGCACCAGACTAAAAAGCATGAGATTGTGAGTTCAACTCTGGCTTTAGCCATGAAAGGCAGCTTGGTGATCTTGGGCCAGTCAATCTCTCTCAGCCCAACTCACTTTACAGGGTGATTGTTGTGGGGCAAATAGGAGGAAGCAAATAAGAGGAGAAGTATAGCCCTCTATAAGCGGTTTACAGAGTCAGCATATTGCCTCCAACAATTTGGGTCCTCATTTTCCCACCTTGGAAGGATAGAAGGCTGAGTCAACTGTGAGCTGGCGAGATCTGAACTGCCGAACTGCAGCTAGCAGTCAGCTGAAATAGCCTGCACTCTATTGCACTCTAACCACTGCGCCACCTCAGCTCTAGTATTATTGTAGTATTATGTATATTCATAATATATTTAAGTTATATACCATATTTTTCAGAGTATAAGACACACCTTAGTTTTTGGGGAGGAAAATAAGAAAAAAGCTGATTGGCAGGTGGATTAGCCTCCCAGAATACCCCCAATCAGCTGTTCCCAGAGATGAATTTTAGCAACAGGTTCCTTGATTGTGAGCTCTGTGCCTTGCTTTCTTTTTTTTTTTTTTTTTTTTGGTTTTTTCCTGCCTCTGAAACTTCTGAAACTCCACTTCTGAAAAAACTTCTTTTCTTGCCTCTAAAACAGAGCTTCAGAAAAAAAAAAAAAGCCTCTGAAGCTCTGTTTGGGGGCTTCTTTTCTGAAGCTTCTTTTCTGATGCTTTTTCCAGCCTCTGAAACCTCCGTTTGAGAAGCTGGGTGGGGCTACACTCAGAGTATAAGATGCACCCAGATTTTCACCCTCTTTTTGGGGTGGGAAAGGTGTCTTATACTCTGAAAAATACGGTACATATACATAATGTACATGTATTATGTATATTCATTGCCTTGAATTACCTATGAAGTAATAAAAGGCAATTTTTTTTAAAAAAAAATCAGCCAGTAAATATCCAAGGAAGATCTTGCTACAAATCTGGCTGACAACTCTACGTTTTTCCTTATAAGTCATGATTTATATGAACCACATTATACATAAAGTTCTTAAAACAGAGCAATAGATACGAAATAACATTTGCTGGGCAGTTGTACCCATTATGTTGGTGTCAAACTGGAAACCCGCGGGCTAGATGCATCACGCACAGGGCATGCCCACTCCAGGGGAAAAATGTCGCGATATGTCACGTGACGGCAGTATTTCGCCACAAGTTTGATACCTGTGCATTATGTTGTTGATTACATAAAGCTGTTATGTGAAAGGAGCCTAATTTACCATGTTTTGTGAAAAATACAGGGTTTCTTAAATTCATTGTTAGAAACATTTATGAAAAGCAACAATTCTTAATGCTAGCTTATGCGTTCTAATAAAATAGGTACAGAATAGTAAAACAAAATAAACCTAATGTAACACTGCCTGGTGGTTTATCAAAGCACTGTGGATGTGGATGTGGCTTACATTACATAAATCACTGGATATTATTCACTATAAAAGAACTGTGTGTCTTGCCTTGCTTTAACAGTAAGGCTCCCATCAGTATTTGTAATATGTACTGCCGTTTCTTGCATTCTGCTGTCATAGTACCGGTTAACCATGACAACAGTCTTCGTTTAGAGCAGCAGCTTTGAAATCCTCTCTTATTTACTCCTGGTACAACCCAAAACACATAGTGAAGTAGACTCGGGAGAAGACTTTTATACAAATATATTAGAAACCACATAGATGTATCCTATGGTATATATTTATAATGAAATATAATCCAGTTGTCCTTGTCTTCTATATTAGAAAAAGTGTTTTTGGCAGTATGGTGGATTGAATTTATACTTTCCCTTTAGAAAGCAATTTGGCAAAGGGTGCTGACTTCATGTAGGACAAAGCACCACAGTTTATTTTTGTCAATACAGATGATATCTAACAAAAGGACTATCTTATGAAGCAGATACCACTTTCTTTTCTGCCTTTGGGGGGGGGGGGGAAGAGAACAAATGTCAAACTTTCTGGATCTAGCATATGACACAAACCTCTATAATCCACTAGAATTCACCCAGTTTTGAATTCTGATCCTTAGCACTTGTAATTCAATAATTCTGAAATCTATAGTTCAGACTTTGGTATGATTTTGAATTACCAATAGAAGAGAATATATGCACCTCATATATAAAGAGTTCCTTGGTTGTTTGCTTACAGATATTTCATTACCAGAGTAGTTAACAAACTCAGAGAGCACATAGGACTGCATAAGTTGTGGATTCTTGCAACTGAAATGCAGTTTAGACATCTTCTTTACCCACACATTTTTTGGTTCTAGAATATCTTAAAATGGGGATAATCTTATTATGGTTGTTAAATAAATTAAAACCAGGAATCTTTTTGAACAACTGTAGATATAGCCAGAACATCAGCATTATTATTTGCACTTAACTGGTAAACATTTTAATTATCCTGAAGATAATTAAAATGAGCTATGAGCCCCAGGTCAAAGATGTGAAGGAAAGAAAGAAAAAGTTAAGGAAAAAAGTGCATAGTTTTCCTCTCTCCCATGTTTGTATAATACTCCCTTAGTTAATCAGCAGGTGAAAGAATTTGGGAGAATCCACAGGTCCGCTGATCCTTGTACTATTGTTAACTCTTCTTCATTAATCAATTTCATTTGCATAATAGTGTGTTCATATAGATTTTTAGTAAACTGCTGTGTTTAGCTATTCTTTGAAAGAAATTTAATGAAAATAAATCAGATATGCTAACAGGAAATTACATTTTCCTGTAAACAATCTCATACATCCAAGACATTCAACTGATGATTTGCTTGAAAATACCACTGCACTTCATCATGCCATATTTGTCATCCCAGTTGCAAAGCAGAATTTTAAACAGTAAAGAATGTAATATATGAAGGATGAGTGAAAAGTAATGTCTCCGCCTCCATATCTTTACTTACTGTAATAGGCACGCTCTAATAAATGATATAAGAAAATAATTCTTGAAACTAACTCTTCATTAACTGTAATTATTTCTTCACTATATATCATTAACGATATACTCCTACCAAGCATGGACAAAATTTGTAAAGCCATCATGAAAGAACTCCACACTTTGTCATTTCAATCAGGTTCTGACAGTCCATTCCACCTCTTCATATGGGTCAAGCACATGCCGACAACATTATGCCTACATTTTGGAAAAAGGTTGCAATTGCATGACAAATCTGGAGTTTATGGTGAATGGGGTACGCTGGTGAGAACCAATCAACTTATGTGTCCTGTTCAGTGATTGGGTTCATCCTTCCTTACCTTGGCCATATCTCTGAGCACTGACCACCCTGTACTTCAGGTAGGTTGCAGTTCTGGATGACAGCACTGGAGGATAATGGATTCCTGGTAGCTTCACATTTGATTCTTCTAAAATCTTTGGCAGTTAATGTTTGTCTTTTTTTTCCAACACGTTTCTTGAGATCCTGTTGACTATTTGCAACAAAATGTTTGATGGTTCTGTGATCACGCCCCAACATCTTAGCAATTTCAAGAGTGCTACATCTCTCTGAAAGACTTTACAATTTTTGACTTTTCAGGGTCAGTTGTCTCTCTTTTTTGGCCCATTTTGCCTGAAGAAAAGAAGCAGTCTAATAATTATGCATACCTTGATATAGGGTGATGATCTCCTTAGGCTACACCCTCCCTCATTACACAAATACACATCACCTGATATGCTTATATCCACTAAGCATTCAAATTTATACAGCTTGGAGGTGGAAATATGCATAAAAATGATGATATGGTCAACATATTTAACTTACCTAATAATTGTGCACACATTGTATCTAGACTGATGCTTCTTCTCTGAGTCAGAATGATGAGTCCATATTTCATTAATTGGAACAATACTGTGAAGAAATTCAGTACCTTCATTCTCTTAGCTTGACAGCAATAGTTGGCAAATTTCAGTGCTTGAGATTCTAATCCTTGCGGTCAGCATGTAAAGAATTCATCTTGCATAAACTTTCTGATATTACAAAACATCAACAACATATCCCACAAATTCTTGTGACGTGCTAAACCTGGCAGTAAATCCACTTGTGGATTATCTTTGAGTAATCCACAAGTGACTCATCACTTTTTTTTTTTTTGTGAAACTTCTCAGTTGCTATCTTAGATTATCCACTTTGCTCTTGATCACACAAATCAGCTCTTTTTATTCACTGTCAATACATTTTTTTTTAGCTCAGCAACCTTCCTTCTGGAGTCATTTTCAATTGGAAAGCCTCTTCAGCAATCAGAAATTCAATTATGGCATGTTGCTTAAAATGCAGTGACTTGCTGCAGGCATTTCATAAATAATAGCTATTTCCCACCTACTGAAATGAAGAGATGCTAAAGAACATGTCAGAGTTTTTAGTATGTCAGTACTGCCATCTATTGGTGATTTTTAATACTGGAAGCATAACTTTTCATACAACCCTTGTAACAGTCACATATTTATGTCAGTTATAGTAAGGTCTGAAGGAACTCATAAATAAGGCAATGCAAAGGCCAATGATTTTTTTTTTAAAAGTTTCTTTAAAAAAATTATTGATTAAAAAGTACAAACATAAATACAACAGTACAACATACACAAGAAATAAACATAAATCAAGTCTTGTGACTTCTTTTCCAAGTTTGTCACATCGGTAAACTATATTTATATTCCTATCTCTATTTACATGCAAAATAGTATCTTAAACTCCATGTTTAATTAATTATATTTCTTAATTGGTACCCAATTTTTGTCTATGTATTTTGACCTCTCTTTTGTGTGCCTATTTTTATTTTCCTTTTTCTCCAACCAGTTATACCATTTCTGCCATATTAAATAATAATCGGTTTCTTCCTTTTCCTGTATTTCTTTTGTAAGTTTGTCCATTTCTGCACATTCCATAATTTTAGTGATTATTTTATCTTCTGTTGGTATGTCCTCATGTTTCCAGTTCTGGACAAAGACTATCCTTGCTGCTATTAGTATGTGGATAATTAGATATTTTATTTCTTTTTCGTAATGACCTGTGATTATTCCTAATAAGAAAATTTCCAGCTTCATTTCTAATTTCTGGTTTGTGATTTCTTCTATTTGTATCCTAATTGCTTGCCAAAACAGTTTTGCCTTCTGACAAGACCACCACATAATATATATATATATTATTTTTTTAAAACATAAACATAAAACACATTTTTTTCAAAACAAAGCTTTTGATCTGGTCACAAATTAATACAAATCACTAACAAATCTTAATTTTCAATTAACACAACTTAGTACTTTACTCAGTTATTTCCCTCAATTTTATCTATTTAATTATGCCATTATCCCCAAAAACCAGTTACAAATCTTAAATCCTAATCAATTATAATTCAATTTTTCTCTTTCACTTGCTTAGATGGATATATTTTAACAATATAAATCATCACAATTATTATAAACATTCATAAAGTAATTAATTCCAATATAATCATTTTATTTTTACTAATGAACTCAACATTTATAGTCTTTATTTCTGTTATGAAACCTAATTTATTCATTTCATTTTAACTATTAATCTCAACATACTCCTCCTTATTTGGCTATCCCACCTCTTTTATTTCACTATAAAACCCAACATCTTTATCTTCATCTTTGTTGTTAAACCAATCATTTTTATTTCTGGCTATTAAACACAGCGTAACCATTTCATTTTTGGCTGTTAAACACAGCATACTCATTTTTGTTTTTTGGCCATTACACAGCATATCCATTTTTATTTTGGCTGTTACACAGCATAACCATTTTTGTTTGGCTGTTGAGACATACTATGCTCATTTCGTTTTTTGGCTGTTACACAGCATATCCTTTTATGTTTTGGCTGTTACACAGCATATCCATTTTGTTTGGCTGTTAAACATAGCATAGTCATTTTTGTTTTCTGGCTGTCACACAGCATATCTATTTTTATTTTTTGGCTGTTAAACACAGCATAATCATCATTGGTTTAACTATCCCTACTTAATCATTTCTTTGTTGTTTCCATCATCTATACATTGCTTATTTTCAGTTAATCATATTTATCCTTATCCTTTTTCATAACAATTTAACATTGAGACATGGCTCTTGCTTAAAATATACCTTTAAATATATTTATAAATTCCTTTTAACATTTTAAATTAACCATATTTATCTTTATCCTTTTTCATAACAATTTAACTTTAACACATAATTCTTGCTTCAAACATATCTTTAAATATGTTTATAAATTCTTTTTAACATTCTTAATTTCTGTAAAAACCTCCTTTTATTACTACAATCCACCTGTACATTGTTTTATTTTTAATCACATTGTTTCAAACTTCTTTTTTCTTTTTCCAGTCGTGTTTATCTTATGTCTTCATCTCCTTGCCTGCAAACATATATTTCCTTCCATTTTAAAAGCTTTCAATTTTGTCCTCCATAAATCATATTATATCTTTTTATTATTTTTATTCTGGATATAATATATCAAATCTTCTCTTAGGCCTGCGCTTATTCCTTCTTTTATTCCTGCGCCAATTTTTTAAGTTATTATTGTTTCAACTATAGAAGTTCCATTATAATTTCCTTTTCTTTTCACAAAAGTCAAACTGCCTGCAGACAGGGGAAAAAAAACACCTCCTCTGCAAGATCCCACGACTTTTATCTGTAGAACTCACAATTTCCCATAGTAGAAAAGAATTACAAAGTTCCTTTTTGAACCAGATGGTGTCCCTCTACAAACCACATTTTCCATTAGTCATGCGAGTATCCATTTTGTGCTATTATATAACAATCCAGTTTATTTCTTCTTCTTTTAATTTTAAAAGTATCCAATCTTTTTTAAAAAAATCCAAATCCAAATTTTAAAGTATCCAATCTTTGTCCCATATCTTGATATTTAATTCCTTTAGTTCTATTCAAAGCTTAGTTGTTTATCAGGTCTTTGTTTCTTTAAGGTAACATTTTAAACTTTCAGCCCCTTTGTTATTCAGCCACTATTTTGTAGCTAGGGGTCTTATAGATGTTAATTTTGCTCTAGGCGTTGTTCTAGCCTGGGTTGGTTGTCACTCACCTGGCTTCAAAGAGCTCCGTTTTTATCCACTTTCCTCCAGCACATTTCTTGCCCGGTTGTCCCAGCTTTGTGGCAGCCGCCCCCCGCTGCTGACTCACAGAGGGTTCCCTTTGACCTCCGAGGAACTTGCCTGTTCCTCTTGGTTGTCTGAGATGCCCCTCCTTTTGCCCCGTTCTTGCAGGACAGTTCTGGTCCAAAGACCCATCGGTGGTGGTTCGGCAGCCGGGGTTTTCGTGGGGCTCATTAGAGTCCGCTATTTCCCTGACTGTCTCGCTGCATTGCCAAACCGGAAGACCTCACAAAAGCCGATGATTTTGAAAAGCACCCAAATGTATTTGGTGTGGCATGCAAAATAAGAGAGGACATATTAATTTTATTATTTAAGTAAAACAGCAAAGAAAGCAAAAACAAAGTGTAAATATACATATACATAAATGAAACACTAGAATAAAGGTTAAAATAGGATTATGATTATCTAGACCTTTTCAGTCTGGCTTCAGGCCTGGCTACAGCATGGCAACTGCTTTGGTCACGCTGATGGTCATGATGGATGATCTCTGGCGAGCCTCCATCTTGGTGCTACTTGACCTCTCAGCAACTTTCGATACCATTGACCATGGCATCCTTATAGGACGACTAAGGGAGTTGGGAGTGGGAAGCACTGTGTTACGGTGGTTCTCCTCCTATCTCTCTGGTTGGTCACAGTCTGTGTTGGCAGGAGGACAGAGGTCGACCCCTAGACCCCTCATTTGCGGGGTGCCTCAAGGTTTGGTCCTTTCTTCCCTCCTATTTAACATCCACATGAAACCGCTGGGTGAGATCATCCGACGATACGGGGTGGGGTATCAGCAATATGCTGATGATACCCAGCTGTTTATCTCCACCCCACGTCAGTTCAATGAAGCAGTGGATGTGATGTGCCGGTGCCTGGAGGCTGTGAGGGTCTGGATGGGAGTCAACAGGCTCAGACTTAACCCAGACAAGACCAAAATGGCTGTGGGTATTGCCTCCTAAAGACCTTGTTGACTGTCCATCCTTGGTTCTGGAGGGGGGGAGAAATTGTCCCCCTCAGAACGGGCTCACAATTTGGGTGTCCTCTTGACTCACAGCTAAGATTAGAGCAACATTTGGCAACTGTAGCTAGGGGGACCTTTGCACAGGTTCGCCTGGTGCACCAATTGTGACCCTACTTGGATCAGGAGACTTTCCTCACAATCACTCATGCCCTTGTCACCTCACGGTTAGATTATTGCAACACGCTCTACATGGGGCTACCCTTGAAGAGTGTTTGGAGACTACAGTTAGTCCAAAATACAGCTGCGCAAGCTGTCGTGGGTGCACTTAGGTACACCCGCATTACATCAATTCTCCACGAGCTGCACTGGCTCCCTATTGGTCTCTGGGCACAATTCAAGGTGTTGGTTATTACCTTTAAAGCCCTACATGGCTCAGGGCCAGGCTATCTTCGAGACCGCCTTCTACCGCAAAGCTCCCAGCGGCCGGTAAGATCCCACAGATTTGATCTCCGGGTCCCGTCAGCTAAACAATGCCGGCTGGCGGGCCCATGGGGGAGGGTCTTCTCTGTGGCTGCCCCAGCTCTCTGCAACCAGTTACTTCCTGAGATCTGGACTACCCCCACCCTATTGGCCTTCCGGAAAGCGGTGAAGACCTGGCTTTTCCGGCAGGCCTGGTGCCGTTGATCTCGCTGTTGCAATCTTGCAAGATCTGGCCATGAATGGTGTACATGGGCTTTTAATTGTTTTTAAATATTTCTATAATGTTTTTTAATAATTTTTTTATGTTCATTGTTCACATTATTTTTGCTGTAAACCGCCCAGGGTCCCTTGGGAGTTGGGTGGCATGAAATGCGATAAATAATTAAATTAAATTAAATTAAATTAAATTAAATTAAATTAAATTAAATTAAATTAAATTAAATTATTAAATTAAATTAAATTAAATTAAATTAAATTAAATTATTAAATTAAATTAAATTAAATTAAATTAAATTAATTAATTAAATTAATTAAATTAAATTAAAAAATTAAATTAAATTAAATTAAATTAATTAAATAATTAAATAATTAAATAATTAAATTATAAAAATATTTAAAAGAAAAAAGAAAGAAAAAACATAAAAAAGGCATCTCACCATTTTTTATTCAACCATGGTTACTTAAATATTTTTATATAATGCTGTATTTTGGACATCTGCAATTAATGCTCATTTAATTATTTTATTTAAATTTGAAATAATTTTAATTACTTAAAATAGTTATTCTTTTTCTTTAAAAGACATATTCTAAATATTTAAGATTGATTTGCAGTATGATATGCTATGTCTAAGTTAATCATTCCTGCTCGAGTTTGGATAGACCTGTGTTGTGAAAGTACAATATAGAGAATGATTTTTATAATAAATGCAGTTAATTCAGCAAAAAGGGCTGGGTTGTCTAAGGGATATGGGGAGTACCCTTTTCTCCTCTTCCTTTATAACATTGTTCATTATGTACATAACATTCCTCATGTAACAATTGTTCCTATGCATAGGAAAAGGTATGCATCCTGCCTCACATGACACATGCTTTAAAAACAGAGATTATGCTCAATTGCAAGAGGTTAGGTTTGCTACAATATGCTCTTTTTCCATCATAGAAATTCAGTTTCTTTTGGAAAATATAATAAAACTGTGGAAAGCACAGTTCCCAATTATTAAGCTATTACGCAAGTTAATACGAAATAAAGCTATGTAGCAATGCAAAGTTAGTAATAAATTTTCCTTTTCAGGTTCAATTATGTACGTTTTATTAGAAGTATTATATGAAACTTGCAACAATATTTTCCTGTAAAGTCGGTAAAGCATAAATACTTTCCCCTGGTGGTCAGTGGATTGATTTTATGTACTCTCTTTCCATTTACCTATGATGTTTTTCAAAAGCCAGGTTAAATCAGATAAATTACGAAGAATATTGGATGCTCCTTTCCCATATGCTTAACATAGTAGCTTGAACTTCATCAGTCTCTCTCTCTCTCTCTCTCTCTCTCTCTCTCTCTCACACTCTCTCTCCCCGTCCCTCCCTCCCTCTCTCTCTCTCCCCCTCCCTCTCTCCCTCTCAATCTCCATCTCTCTCTCTCTCTCTCACACACACACACACACACACATACCTGAATAAAAAATTAGTTTAATCTTTCTAATCTTGTGAGCAGCTGAAAGCGTTCAAGGTTTCTGCTAATAAAGTTTTGGGAAAATAACTTTATGAAACACTTCATTTTTCTAAGGCCTCTGATCTCTTATAAAAAAGAAGCAGGCAACAACAGGGGACATACAGCAGTCCCTTATAGCTCCACTGGTTGGTCCTTCATTTTAATTTAATTTAATTTAATTAATTTAATTTATATGCCACCGCCCCTCTCTGAAGACAACTAAAACTTTATATGCCACCCCACTACCCTAGACAACTAAAACTAAAAGCCACTGCTGAATTTCTGCTATTATCTTTTCTTTCTAAGGTAGTTTAGGGATCCTGGTAAAAGCTCCCAGTGTAAATAATCTCAATTGGACAATTTGAGAAATGCTGGCAAGGAATCTTTTATATGCTCTTTTCTATGATTTGTGCTGCATCTCACCATTATAGACATTGGCCATATACTGAAGTGCAGGAGTGCGGATAGTGGGCAAAATGGATAACATTGCAATCTATCTTCATCTATTATTGTTCTGTTAGCAAAAGGTCTTTTTCATTGTTGCAATTGTGATGATGAATCAAGAACTAGAGTTAGTTCTCAGCACAGCAGTGATTTTTTTTTAGTTCCTGGATTGAGATACTTAACACAAATATGGTGGTGATATCCTGTGACAAGTAAATATAAAAACAAGGACGCGTACAATTCAAAATTCTTGCTAAATTTTTGTTTTTCCAAACATGGGAGATAACTGAAAACATACAGAACAACATGCATAGAAACTACACTTAAGCATCTTTAGGTTTATATGAAATGTCAGATGAAGTGACATTGTTTTATATCATGCCTACATGGCTTGGGACCAGGTTAGCTGAATGACTGTCTTTTCCTGATCACATCTATCTGACCCACCAGAGTAGGGAGGCTATGGGTCCTTTCGCCTAAAAAGGTTCAGCTAGTGGGGTCAAGAAGAAGGGCCTTCTCTGTGGTGGCTCCCTCCCTGTGTAACATCATCCCCACAGAGATAAGATTGGCCCCCACTTTGACACTCTTTCAGAAGGCCCTGAAGACCTGATTTTGCCAAGAGTCCTGGGGACCCAGAGTTGGATGGGCCCCATCAAACGGCTCATTTGATTGTTGCCACTGGGAGTGAGTGGTTGGAGGGTTATTGCTTGTTTTTAAATTGAGTTTTTATCTTTGTAAACCGCCCAGAGTCACCGAGAGGGACTTGGGTCGCCATACAAATTTCCTTAAATTTAGCAAAATAGAACTATCATTTTGTATTTGCAGAAACTTCTTTTTTACTTCTTACCTCATTAAACTTTATTATGGCCTTGATTCTCTTTCTGGTCTTATTAAGAACGGCATTGAATCACCAATCTTAACTTTTAAGCATTTCCTCCTATTCATTATTGTTCTAGGAAAATTACTTTGTAGGATCATTTTTCCCAAGTCTATTTTTCTCTCTTTGAATTATGCTCTTTGCTTATCTGAATGGCTAAACATTATATGAAGCTGTGATGCTTATCAGCATGTTAAGAAATCCTTTTGTTCCTCCGTAATTATGCAAGCATTGCCTTGATCCTGCTCTTCCAGCCTTTTCCAGTTCAGGTATTGTAGCTATGAATACATCTAGTGAATCATAAGAGCGTAGGCTTGACAAACCAGACTTTTTTTGCTTGGGATGAAAAGGAACACACCTAAAAATTACTTGGCTTACAAAAACACCTGGTCTCTTCTTCACTCTGCATTTGTAGCAGTGTGGTCCTTGTGTTTTTAATCCGTTTCCATCCTCCGAACAGATAGTTCTTCTTTCTGTAGTTTCTTACCCTGAAAATCAGCCAACAAAA
Source organism: Masticophis lateralis (assembly GCA_030761175.1). Classification (NCBI taxonomy): domain Eukaryota; kingdom Metazoa; phylum Chordata; class Lepidosauria; order Squamata; family Colubridae; genus Masticophis; species Masticophis lateralis. The sequence goes on from JAUDYJ010000001.1 coordinate 207,301,160, forward strand.
TCAGAGGAGAGGGTGGTGGAAGATACTCAGCTTGCCAAAACTCAGCCCAGAGCAAATTTATTTATGGCATAGTTCTGCATATTTGGGAATCACGTCACCTCAAGCAACAGCTGAAACTTCAGCCTTTGCAATATTGCAGGTTAGCAATAGGCAGGCTTTGTGTGGTAAATGGGTACAGCTTGAAAAGTTTACTCAACATCTACCCTCTGAGGTTACTGATGAAAGGGTGTTTTTTGTTGGGATAGTTCTTGAGCTTCTTTTTCCCCTCCCCTTTTTCATTACCGAAGTAGATGTTGCTTGCTGCATGTGAAAATTCTTGCTTGTTTTGAGGAGGTAAGTAGACGGGGTTTTTCATCATAATGCTGTCATTTCAGCGTGATCACTACAATGCTTTTATTCATCCATTTGCATTCATGCTATCAGTCTTATCCAACAATGATGCCACTTAAAATACAGCATCTGTATAATGTAATTTATACAGTTTGTTATGCTTTTTGTAAAATGTGTTTATAATAATAATTTTGCAAATATCTATTGTAATTATGGGATTTTTAAAAAAGGCTTTCATGACCACATGATATAATGTTAGCATTGGTGAGCAGAAAATGGGACTGATTTTCTTTTATTATTTTTTTCCCCAGTGGAATGTTCAGTTTTCTTATACTTTGTTTAGATTTATGAGGGGGTGGAATCAGAAGAAAAAAGGGGGGAAATGTTTCAGATATCATCATGTTTCAAGCTGCTTATGTTCAAGATAAATATAGTTGATAGGGTTAAAACACTATATTTGGCTCTCCAAATAAGCAAAGGGAATGTTTATGGAGATTGAAAATTGTCTTATCACTATCCAGAAAAAGTTTTACCTATTTATTCTTTGTAGAATAGAGAAGGGTGGTGATGGATGATGGAGTATCACAGTTGAAAAAATCAAGTGGCTGAATCTTTAATATTTTGTCTAACATCTTTAGGCCCTGTATTAGAGTGGCGGCATATGTTATGTTGTTGCTTAGAGCGGGAATTTCAAACTAGGGGTTGTTTCTGATTGGTTACTGGCCAGCAGCCAAACTGTATATAAAGAGGGCTGCTGCCAGCATCGAGTTGCTGAAGTCTCACCATACAATAAAGAGCTATTGTCACTAGCCTGTCTGTGCTGCTTCGTTATTGTCCAGCCACTTCAGCATAAAATATTCTTTGCTCAGATATGCTGGCATGAAACGTATATTTAAATTATTTCACCTGTGACTTAAAATATAACAAGATGTTAAGACCTTACCAGTAATAATGAACCTATTAGTACCAGGAGTTATTATCTCAAGATTAGTTAGCATGCCTAACTAATTTTATTCAGACTTGGAAATTAAGCGGAATTTGACCTTAGTATTTAAGTGGGAGAATATGGAGGGCTTTAACCAATGAATAGAATAGGAATTTGAGAGCTTTGGCCAATGAGGAGAATAGGAGTTTCCCAGTACTGCTGGAATCCCTGTATCATGCACGTTTAAAAATATGTTTACATAGCTAGTGCTTTTTCACCTTTTAAAATGGATGCATCTAAATTTCTGATGTGTAACATATGGCTTTAATTTGACATTTTACTGTCACACTGGCTTTATGAAAAGTTTGTTCTCTGTTGTAAAAGAACGAAGATAAGATCCAGATGTTTCCAAGATAATGCCATTGCCTCATCATGAAACTTGAAAACTTTGCTGAAAGTTTAGCACATCCCACCTTTAAAGGTATTTTTTTAATTCATCAAGTGTCATCAAGCTGTCTTTTATCAGTCTCTTAGCAATCACATAAATAGATTTTCTCCGTGACAATCTATCCCTAACTGAGATAGATCTCACAGTAGTGCAGTATACTTTTCACTACTAAACTAGAATAACTTAGGAGTTGTAGAAAAGCTTTAACAATGAATTCTTTAAAGTAAATGCATCTGGATAGTTTTTTTCAGATGATTCACGTGAATGTGAAAATACCTTATTGAAAGGTCTCAACAAAGCAGGTTCAGAAATGTCCTTATGATGTGCACTTGAATTTTAAATCATGATATTAAAGATGAACAAGCAAATGGTTACATATTGATGAAATTGAGGTTGACCTCAAGAATCTTCACATAAACTATTAAGAACAAATGGATGCAAAACCTATTGATTATTATACCTGTATTGTGAAATATTGAGCTTTGAGTTGATTTTATACGCAGTGACTAGAGAGAAAGCCTTCTGGAATATACAGGTAGTCCTTGACTTGCAACAGTTCATTTAATGACCATTCAAAGTTATAATGGTACTGAAAAAAGTGACTTATGACCAACCCAGATTGTTGGGGGCTGACTTTGTAAACAGCTTAGAGAGGGCTGTAAAACACTGTGAAGCGATATGTAAGTCTAAGTGCTATTGCTATTTTCATGCTTACAAACATTGCAACATCTCCATAGACACATGATCAAAATTAAAATGCTTGGCAATGCTTTGACTTATATTTATTATTTATTATTATTATTTATTAGTTCGATTTATATGATGCCCTTCTCTGGAGACTCAGGGCGGCTTACAATGCGTTAAGCAATAGCCTTCATACTTTTGTATATACCTGCTTAGTAGGGCTTTCGGGCCCCCCCTAAGCGATGTTCTTTTTTATACAAAGTCAGCTTATTGCCCCCACAATCCGGGTCCTCATTTTACCTACCTTGGAAGGATGGAAGGCTGAGTCAACCTTAAGCCTGCTAAGATTTGAACTTGCAGTAATTGCAGGCAGCTGGCAACTAAGTGCTACTTTAACAGCACTTAGTCCCCTGCGCCACCAGGCTCTTGCTATTTATGACAGTTGCAGTGTCCCGGGGTCACATGATCAACTTTTGTGACCCTCTGACAAGCAAAATCAATGGGGAAACCAAATTCACTTAATAACTATGTTACTAACTTAACAACTGTTGTAAGAAAGATCGTAAAATGAAGGAAAACTCATTTAACAAATGTCTTGCTTTAGCAACATAAATTTTGGGCTCAGTTGCGGTTGTAAATCCAGGATTACCTGTAATTGCCATTAATACTAGTGCTGCATTACTTATCAGTGATCCCTCGTGATTCTGTTCTATGATGCGATCAAGAAAATAATGTTGATAAACCAGTTTAGGAAAAGATCTGTTACAGAGAAGCTATGTTTCAGTGCCAACTATAAAGCATCGGTACAGTTTCGGAGAAGCCTCACTTTATTGATTTCTAATTCCTACTGGATTGGCTAAACTGATTGCCAAGTCACTCCTGGAACCAGAGTTTGCTAAAAAAGAAAAGAAAAAAGAAACAAAAATCAAAACTTGTGCTATGTCTCCATAACTTCAAAGATGTAATCAGTCAGTATAATGTATATTTGAGCTGAGTTTTGGCTACATATATATGGTATATATGTCTGTGTGTATAAAATCTAGCATATTTATATAATGGGCGGTGATGGGGAGGAGGAATATATTTTCTGTATACATTTGGAATGGAATTCTTATTAAAATATTTATTTTTGTTACTAAACTGTCCTTTAATTTTTTTTAAATGGAACAGTATTGAAAGCCTTAGGTATATTGAAATTTGATATTTCGCATCAGCTGCAAATACATTTCAGCTGTATTACATAATTATTTACTAATGCTTGTCGGCAGCTTTATAAGGCTGTATTATGTGGATTGCCAAGAGCTGCTCAGAATTGTGGTGGAGCAAAAAAGCAGCAAATAAACGTCTAGGGAGAGGAATTCACCAATATATTAATATAAATACATTATAGAGTTTGATTTGTCTTTATGGCATATTCTTACAGTAACTGAGAGAAAATAGCTTGCTCCAAGTTATATAGTGTAGCCTGCCCTAATTTGGTGCCTCCCAGAAACATTGGACAAATGACAATGCTGTGGAAATTGAAGTTCAGTATTTAGAGTATTCTTTGGAAAGCACAAATTCCTTATATGTGGCACAAACTGTAAGAACTTTGACCCATAGAGAGCTTAACCTTTGACATTAAATATTTCTATTTAGATTTTCCCATTTTTTACTTTAGTGCTAACATTTGGGTTTTTATGTGTTGGTATATATGTGCATACACACAAATACATGCATTTTCTGCTTTTTCTGTTTTCTTTTTATTATAGGCATAGTTCATTTTCTGCCCTAGTGAAAGTAACTTTCTGGGCTGGAAACACTGTATGATATTAGATAATGACAGGGTAGATAAAGTTAAAAATGATACTATCTATCCCCCAATATAAAATTAGAAGAGTAGTTTAAGATATGATGTTAATGGAAGTATAAGGTGGTCATAATCACCTCACTTCCCAATAGTTTTCCAGTGCACTGCGTCTACACTCCATGCTGGGAATCTTCCTCATGTACTGACAGCAACTGGGTGAAAGATCTGATGAATTTTTTCCCATTGTCCACTGTCTCTCTGTGCCAGCCACGCCCACTGTCCCATAATTCCTCAGTCTTTCACTCAGTTGCTGTCTGACTGGGTTGAATTATTTTTGCTCTCTGTGCCTTTTCCCTTTGCCTGTGTGTCCGTTAGGTTTTTTCTTTATTTTTGATTAAATTTTGTCCTCGGTGGTGTGCTTCTGTTTTTTCTTTTACATCTGCGATCTTGGAAAGCGCTTGCCAGCAATTCCGCTGAGTGGTCGGTGACGTGTCTGGGATTCCCAGGCCGTCCCGGGCCTCGGCGCTTCGCGCGCCCCTCAGCCGCCGGATTCCGACTCTGCGGGGCGGATCCGGCTTAATTTGACAGCCGCTGGCGGTAGGTCTTTGAAGTGGGGCTTCCCCCGCCGCCATTTTAGTCGCTGGGATTCCTCTCAGCGCCGGCTCGGAGCGTGGGCCAATCTTCGGACGGCTGCTCTTTCTGGCTCAGCGCGAGCGGTGACTGTCCCGTCGGCATCCGCGGGTGGCTCCGCAGGGGGTTGCGGCACTCCTGAGGGCCTTCATTGGTCCGGGAGCCTTCAGTTGCGGTGTCCAGCCGTCTGAGGCGGTTGGCCTGCTGGCAAAGTTTTTTTTGCGCGATCGTTGCAGCCGCCATTTTGTCTCACTTGGTGCGGCCGCCATTTTGATTAACGCTTTGGCTGATCTGCCCCCGGAGGCCTGCTTCTCAATTTCGCGCCCTTTTGGGTCGTTTTTGAGGGTTTTTTTTGGGAGCTCTGTAGATAGTTGCTATTCCTGATTCTCATTTCCTTGGTTGCAGTAAAAAAAAAAAAGAAAAAAGAAAAAAATAGTAATAACTAATAATACTTTAAACGAAGAAAAATAACAAAAAATATATAAAATAAAAAAAGAATATATATATATATATATATTTGAGATCAGCCCGAGGTCGCCAATTCAAGATGGCTGACTCATCTCTTTCATCTGATCTCGAGCAGGAGGTCAGTCCTCCTTGCTCAGCTAAGGCGTCCAGGAGGAGTTCTGGCAAGCGGTCTGCTCGCTCCAGCCGCTCAGCCTCGCGCCCCAAATCCTCCGCTGCTGAGGAAAGGGATGCATTACGACGCCACAAGGCCTTCGAACGGCACTTCGACAAGGCCCGCCAAGCTGCTGAGTCTGCCTTGTCCATGGCCTCTTCTTCTGCTGCTTCGACCTCTGCCTCGAAGGGTGCTTCTACGGGGTTCTCCTTGCCCCCAGCACCTCTCCAATTGTCCAAGGCCATTTCGCGGTCTATGCCAGATGTCTCCTCCGTGGGTCTTGCACCGACTTCAGTTCCACCCTGCAACAGTCCGGAGGCCACCTTTACGCCAACTTCTGCGGGCCTCCGTGCAACGGGGGTCCCTCCTACGATGCCTCAATTTGATTTTCAGTCTATGCTGAATTCGGCACTTTCCACCATTTGGGCGGCGAGTATGCAGCAGGCTTCACAAGCTCCTCTTCCGCCTCCACCCCCAACTCCCGTGGCACCGCAGGTTTCGGGCGCGGTTAGACCACGTTCCTCTCGACACAGGAAATCTGACTATTCTGAGGGATCAGACCAGTCCGAGGACTACCCTGAAGACCTCGAGTTTTTCGAGGACGAGGGTCTTGCTCCTGATGTGCCTACTGTCACTGGTCTCTTTCGACCCGCTCTTTTCAGGTCTTTGCTGCATAAGGCCCGCCTGACCACTAATCTGGGGTCAGTTGGTGCTCAACCGCCACCGGACAAACCGGAAGGGGGACCGCATGACGCTCTGTTCTCCGATGTTCTACAGTCGTCATGGGGTCAGCCTGGTTCATTGACCACCCCAAGCAATTTGGATAAGAAGTTATACTGCTCGGCGCCTGAGTTGGACGCCTTGTTGGACTTACCGGTGGTTGATTCCCCGGTTGCGTCTCTTGCTTCTTCTTCCTTGGCTTCCACTGATCCACTGGACGGCCTAAAAACTGAGGACAGGAGGGTTGAGTTGGCCCTTCGCAAGGCTCACCAGGCTGTCGGCTGGGTGGTGCGAACTGCGACCGCTACCTCATTTTTCAATCGGGCTGCGTTGATTTGGCTGCATCAACTGCAGGATAGGCTTCCCCCAGAGGAGACCAGAATGCAGCAGGATGTTAATAAAATCATCGCGGCCACAGAATATTCAGTGGATGCTTCGCTGATTACAGTGAAGTTCGCATCTAGGGGGATCGCCTCCTCGGTCGCGACTCGTCGGCTTCTCTGGTTAAAGCATTGGAGGGCCGATTCGAAGACAAAATGGAAGTTGGCCACGGCTCCGTATAAAACCCCCAACTTATTTGGCGCTGCCCTGGACCCGCTTCTTATGGAAGACAAGGACAAGCGCAAGGTCCTTCCATCTTCCTTTCGCTGACACGACAGACGTTATACCCCGTATTTCCAGAGGCAGTCCTTTCGGCCTCCCTCCTCAAGGACTGGGGGTTCCACCCCTTATCGTCAATCCCTTTCGTACTCGGAGAGGTTCTCTGACCGCCAGCAGTTCCGGGACAGGGGCAGAGCCCAGCAGCAGGCAAAACGCCCCTTTCGAGGCTCAGGTCCCCGATCCTTTCGCCGCGGAAAATGACTCTCAGCCAGCGGGTCCCGTCGGCGGTGGATTGCAGGCCTTTCACCGTCAGTGGGATCTCTCGACGTCGGACGCCTGGGCAAGGAGAACTGTGTCTCAGGGTCTGTCCATAGAATTTACAGGCCCTCCCCCGAGCCGCTATGTTTCAACCCCTTCTCCTCGCACGTCACATCTCAAGCGCCTCTTGATAGCCGAGATTCGTCATCTCAGGGACATCAACGCTGTGGAACTGGTACCCAAGGATCAGTGGGGTCAGGGGTTTTACTCGACCCTCTTCCTTGTCCCCAAGGCTTCTGGAGGGGTTCGGGCGAGTCTCAACTTAAAGCGTTTGAATAGGTCGGTCAGGTATCGCCGTTTCAAAATGCACTCGTTGCATTCGATCCTCTCCTTTGTTGGCAGGGGCGACCTTCTGCAGTCTGTGGACTTGAAGGAAGCCTATCTTCATGTCCCAGTCCATCCCAGCCAGCGTCGATTCCTGAGGTTCGAATTTCAGGGGCAGCATTACCAATATTGTGCTATGCCCTTGGGGCTTTCATCAGCGCCCAAAACCTTTACAAAACTGGTGGACATAGTAGCAGCTACCCTCAGGTCGATTCCCGTGCGCTTGATGTGCTACCTGGACGACATTTTGATTCTTTCGTCCTCACCAGAACAGGCGCTTCTAGACCGGAACCGAGTGCTGGAGTGTTTTCGTTGTCACGGATTCACCATAAATCTGGAAAAGAGTCATCTTGTCCCAGTTACGAAGATTCTTCATTTGGGGGCAGTGATCGACTCCGCCAAAGGGGAGGACTTCCTGTCCCCGGACCGAATCTCCAGCATTCGGGACTTAGTGTTCCAGGTTCTACGACACAGGTCGGTTCCCTTAATGACGCTTTCAAGGCTTTTGGGCAAGTTAGTGGCATGTTTCTGAATCGTTCCCTGGGCCCGGCGTCATTCCCGGCCATTGCAGTGGCTTCTTCTGCCTTATCAGCGAAGGGGTTGCGCCCATACTGCGACAAAGATCTTTGTGCCTCCTCAGATCCGTCTCTCTCTAAGGTGGTGGCAGTCGCCGGCGATCCTACGCGGTTCTCAGTTCCTCGACCACGATCCCATCACTCTGACGACAGACGCCAGTCTTCGGGGCTGGGGGGCCCATTTAGGCGAGCAAGTAGCTCAGGGTCTGTGGTCTCTGGCGGAGAGTTCCTCCAGCATAAACCTGCTAGAGTTGAGAGCCATCCAACTGGCTTTGGTCCACTTCCAGGAGACGGTTCAGGGTCATCACGTGCTAGTACGCACAGACAACACGACAGCAATGGCTCATGTGAACAAGGAAGGTGGCACGCGATCTCGTCTTCTAATGTTGGAGTCGGAGCACCTCTTCGCCTGGGCCGAGAGGCATCTACTGTCGATCCGCTCGGACCATGTTTCCGGGTCGGACAATCAGAGAGCGGATTGGTTGAGCAGGGAATTGATAGATCCTTCGGAGTGGCAATTGTACCCTCGGCTTTTTCGGGAGTTGTCCCTTCGTTTCGGAGATCCGATCATCGACCTGTTTGCAACCCCGCTCAATGCTCAGCTGCCAAAATTTGTGACCCGTTACCCGGACCCTCGAGCGATGGATTCGGATGCCCTGCGGTGCAGCTGGCCAAGAGGCCTCCTGTACGCCTTTCCCCCGCTGACTCTCATTCCTCAAGTGATCAGGAAGATTGTGGCGGAGGGGGCGTCTCTGTTACTGGTGGCCCCCTTTTGGCCGCGTCGGCCATGGTTCTCAGATCTCGTACAATTTTCCGTCAAGGAACCGTGGAGGATCCCCCCCCATCGGATCATTCTGCGCCAAGGAGCTGTTTGCCATCCCGAGCCGCAGTGGCTCCAATTGGCCGTGTGGTGTTTGAACACCTCATCCTCAGGAAGAACCGGGTTTCTGACGACGTAATTGGAACAATACAGGCGGCTCGCCGCCCTTCCACCACTAGGATCTATGAGGCTTCGTGGAAATCCTTTTGCTCATGGTGCTCGCTTCGACACGTGGACCCTACGTCAGCGGAGGTGCAAGATGTTTTGGATTTCTTGCAGGCTGGTCTGAAGAAGGGGTTGTCTCCTGCTACGCTTCGCCGCCAGGCTGCGGCTCTTTCGACTGTTTTCTCCTGTCCGCCTTACCGTTCTTTGACTCAGCACCCTTGGGTTATGGATTTTCTGCATGGAGCTACCAATTTGTCTCCGCCTACGGTTCATCGTTATCCCTCTTGGGATCTTTCTCTGGTGTTAAAGGCGTTGACGGTTTCCCCTTTCGAGCCTTTAGGCTCCGTTTCATTGAAGTTCCTGTCATTTAAGGTAGCCTTCTTGTTAGCGATTACCTCGGCCCGTAGGGTCTCCAAACTCTCAGCTTTGTCCATCAGGAGGGACCTCTGTATATTTCGAGCCAATACGGTGATCCTTCGCCTAGACCCGTCTTTCATGCCTAAGGTGAACTCACTTTTTCATCGCTCTCAGGAGATTATCCTCCCTGATTTTTGTCCGAATCCTCGACACCGAAAGGAGGTCCTTTGGCATACCTTGGACGTGCGCAGAGCCCTACGTCGATATATTCGTTGCACTGCTTCTTTCCGCAAGACCGAAGCGCTGTTAGTCACCTTTCACCCTGGGTCCATGGGCCAGAAGGTTTCTGCCGCTACGATAGGCCGCTGGATCAAAGCGTGTATTTCTTATGCTTAAGAGTCTCAAGCAAAGTCTCCGCCCGGCAGGATCTTACCTCACTCAACGCGCAGCGCTGCTACTACTGCAGCATGGTCGACACAGGCTTCGATCTTAGACATCTGTAGGGCTGCCACGTGGACATCTGTGTCCCCTTTTGTTAGGCATTATAAAATTGATGTTTACGCTTCGGCAGAGGCGTCTTTTGGGCGGCGGGTCTTGCAGAATGTCATTTCGGATACTCTCTCCGAGGGGCAGTCAACGTCCCATCCCTAATGTTCAGCTTGGGTATTTCCCAGCATGGAGTGTAGACACAGCGCACTGGAAAATGGACGTTGGCTTACCTGAACGTCCGTTTTCAAGGCGCTCCATTCCCGCCCTTTTTTTGTCGTTTGTTGTTTTTTGTGGTTACAGCTGTTGTTCTAAATTTTTTTGTGTTTGGACTTGGTGCTTATGTTACGTTTTAGCTGCGCCTTCGTTCAAGACTGAGGAATTATGGGACAGTGGGCGTGGCTGGCACAGAGAGACAGTGAACAATGGGAAAAAATTCATCAGATCTTTCACCCAGTTGCTGTCAGTACATGAGGAAGATTCCCAGCATAGAGTGTATCCGCAGCGCCCTGAAAACGGACGTTCAGGTAAGCCAACGTCCATTTTTTTAAAAAAAGTGTATGTGTGCAGCAGGGGTGGGTTCTAAATTTTTTTACTACCGGTTCTTTGGGTGTGGCTTATGGGCGCCTGGCTTGATGATCATGTGACAATTCTTTAGGATGTAGCAGAGGTACTGGTCTACCAGGCTTTTAACTGCTTGCAGAGCTGTACCAGTCTATTCATTTGTTTTTGGAGGCACCGGTCTACTCATTTGTTTTTGGAGGCACTGGTCTACCCATTTATTTTTGGAGACACCGGTCTACTCATTTGTTTTTGGAGGCATGGGTCTACCACCACACTGCCTTTTAACACTGATCAGCTGTAGGGCGGCCCTTTGAAGCCCCGCGGCAAGAGTTTAACCAGTTTTTTTCCTTCTAGCCGATCAGCTGGGACTCGGGAGGCAGCAATCGATTGAGGTTGGGGCCAAATAAAAGATAAGAATAATGTGGGGGGGGAGGCAGCTCCCGAACAAAGAGAACCAGTTCGGTGACATCATATTGTCACCACTACTGGCTTGGCCGAACCAGGAGGAACCCACCACTGGTGTGCAGGAAAAAAAATGTGTGAAAAGAAAAACACTGCAAATTATTTGTTTGAATTTTTCAAAGGAACATTTGTATTACTTTAAAGCAGTGTTTTCCAACCTTGGCAACTTGAAATAGGTGGGTTTCAACCAGGGGTGAAATGATACCTACAAGTTTGGACTGGTTAGCCCGAACCGGTAATAATAAAAGCTACTGGTTCAGGCAAACTGTTAGTTTAAAAAAATGGTACTGGTTCGGGCAAACCAGTATTTCCTACAATCAGCTGTGCTGCACGGTTTATATTCTGCTTTCTTATTTCTTTCTAGCAGGAAATCCTGCTTTCTAGTGAATCTAAATCACATGGCACAACTGTTCTCCCTCCCCCCCCATTCTACTTACCTTAGAAAAGGCTTCTTACTCCTCCTTTTTCAGTGCTGCGCGGTAGTGCATGCGGTGTGCATGCGTGCATTTAGCATACACTGCGCATGTGCATGCGAAGCAAACTGGTAGCAGACTTCAGAGTATTTGAAACCAGCACCCCTGGTTTCAACTCCCAGAATTCCCTAGCCATCATTGAAGTCCAATCTTCTTAAAGTTCCTAAGTTTGAGAAGGAGCTGAACATACTTGGGCAAATTTAATCAGGAGCATATTACAGAACACGGTGTGAAGCATGGCCTTTTCTCTTGATCTTGTGATAGTTTAATGATGAGAATAAGCACCATACATTTTCTTCTAAGGCAAGCCCATATCCATAAAACAGGAATTAGTGGTTCAACAACAAATTCTCCCCAAAATAAAATAACTTGCAAAATTGGAAGGTATAAATTATAAGGAATATGTGGAAGTTGTTACACAAAGCTTGCATACTAATTATATAGCTGCATTTACTTAGAGAAAACAGGATGCTAGTTTTGCAAAAAATTACAGTATAAATGAAAGGATATGCTTCTATTTATAGAAGGAAGAGTTAGTTCTCTTTTAGTTTACTAAATTCAGCTGAGGAATAGTAGCTTCCAATCTTTGCAAGGATAAGATGTTCTTTTTCAAGCGTCTTTTGCTAAAAATGTCTAATATAGAGATTTAATTTATATATATAACAGTGTAACATATAACAGAGTTGGAAGGGACCTTGGAGGTCTTCCAGTCCAGTCTTCCTGCCTAAGCAGGAAACCCTACATCACTTCAGACAAATGGTTATCCAACATCATCTTAAAAACTTCCAATGTTGGAGCATTCATAACTTCTGTAGGCAAGTTGTTCCGCTGATTAATAGTTCTAACTGTCAGGAAATTTCTCCCTAGTTCTAAGTTGCTTCTGTCCTTGATTACGTTCCACCCATTGCTTCTTGTCCACCCATTGCTTCGTGTGTGTGTGTGTGTGTGTGTGTGTGTGTGTGTGTGTGTGTGTGTGTGTGTGAAGTGTTTTTTTCCTATTGAGACACCTGGTCTACCCCAGCATGTGGGAGGGAGCGTACTGCATCCTCCTGTTCCTGTGTCTCTTTGCTATCCACCTCTGGAGAATCCGGAGTCCGCGCATCCCTCCCAGATAGCCCTGGCCCCATCTCTACCTCCGAAGCAGAGCCCTTGTCTGGGCCTTTCCCTGACTCCAGGACTGCCCATTGTCCTCCTCACTGCCAACTCCGCTGCTGGTGGACCACAACAGTGTGTGTGTGTGTTTAAACCATAAAACAAGAGTTTTAGGTATCACTATAATTGTTTTCATAGGCTTAATAATACAATAGCTCTTAGACATATTTACCACTTCACAGCCCTCTCTAAGCAATTTACAGAGTCAACATATTGCCCCCAACAATCTGGGACCTCTTTTTATTGACCTTGGAAGGATGGAAGGATGAGTCAATCTTCAGCTGGTCAGGATTGAATTCCTGGCTGAGAGCAGAGTCAACCTACAATACTGCATTCTAACCACTGTGCCACCACAGCTCCTAATAAATAATAAAAGGTTAATCCAGATTTCAAATCAAATATCTCCAATTCAGATCTTTCCACTCATTTTGTGTCCTCCCCTCCCCCCATTTAGAGATGCTTGTGGACAATCAGCTATCTGCCACATTAATTATTCAGATCATAAATGGAAACTGCCTATGTCAGTGATGCCGAAACTGGAGAGTACATGTGTGCGTGCACACGCACCGGAGCACCAGAACCCCAGAATCCAGAAGAGAGCAGCTGGCCGGTGTGCATACACATGGTGGCCAGTTTTGCTTCCGGGTTCCGTCACATGTATGTGCACCGCCCAGCTGGTCTTTGCGTGACCTGGCACTTGGGCATCCACACACTGAAACCCAGAAAAGCATCTGGCAACGGTGCGTGTGCCCACAGAGAGGGCTCTGTGTGCCACCTCTGGCACGCATGTCATAGATTCACCATCACGGGCCTATATAAACACTCTTTTTAATACATTTTCCCTGTTAGGAAATATTCTGTCTCCCAATCCAAAGTGCCATAGAATTTTGCCAACCACACAAAAATATAAACTGGTGTGTCATTACCATTTAACGTACATTTGCTCTGAACAATCCCTGCAAGACTTTGAGTTAAATCTTGCTTTAGGAGGTCTCAGAATATACATCTGTGGTTTTTTTTCCTCCTGCACTGCATTGATTCCGGGTTCAGTTCCTGGAATCATTAATTAGAAGTACCAGGAAACAGGTGATGAGAAAGATGAGCTTCTGCTGCTTAGAATAGTCTTCTCTATTCGCCCTGTCCCACTTCCTTTGTTGTTGGTCATTTCATCCTGCTAAGAAAACCAGTATTGTTTTGGATTTTAAGGTCTGCTGTTCTGCAGCTGTATAAGAGTATTATTTTCTGTTACTTTAATGTGAGGTCTTCATTTTACTTCCCTCTTAGGTAGAAAGTGTTCATGTGAGCAGTTGTAATTGTTCATTTACCCTTATCAGGGAGAGACAGACAAATCATTTTGCTGCTTGGGCCAAACAAGATCATGCTGTTCCATATTGTATGTTCAGCGTGGTGGGTATTTGGCAATGAATGTTGATTATTTGTTAAAGACACAGGAACTATGGAATAGAATTCAGTTAAAATAACCATGTGCAAATGAACCAGATAGTTAGAAAGGAATTTTGATTAAAGAGTCTTGAAATCAAAAGTACTAGTTGAAATTGTAATACTGTTCTTTGTTTCTCCTAGTTTTTGAAATTGAAATGCTACAGGCAGATAAATTGTTATAAATATCCTGTTGGCATGAGCATGCAATGCACAGAGTTTTCCATCTGAAGCATCTGCCTAAATTGGTTTTATATGGTAGGCATTAAGAGGCATTCTTACTCATCTTATGATCACATTACAGTTAGATAATTGGAAGCAGCTCTTGTCAGATATTTGGGTTTATTTACTGTTCATCTTCAAAAAACCATCTGCCATACAATGGAGATGGAGCAGAACAGTAGCATATCATAGATTAAGCTTCTGGATAAATGCAATGTTTAATGAAACCATACGCCTATTTAAAATAACATTCAGAATCAAACCATTGAAAATTTTGTTCAGTTACGTTACATTAATAAATTTCTTATAACGGCAAAACTGGTTCCCTATGAAGAATAGGAAGGAAGCAATTCCTTCTTATTCTTTGCAACATTATGGGAACTCACCAAAATGTCTCTATAAGTTGGTGGACCTGTAAGAGCAGCCCTTTGAGGAGGGCAACATGATGCAGAGGAAGTGAAGGTACATTGATATGAATAATTTTGTTGTAATACAATATTGGATTCCTCAGGAATACATGTGTCTTTTCCTGAGTCAGATTTAGTTTCTGAACAGCTTTGATTGATGGAAGGATTGTGTTGCTCTCCTAGCAACTCACATAGGCAGACCTTCCCCAGGTTGATATGTCCCCACCTGGTCCTTTAGATCCCCAGCAATGTACCCATCATGCTTCAATTGCTTGCTAGTGATCATCCTCTTACTGCCTTTTCTTCTACCTTTCCCAGCATTATGGATTTCTTATGGAAGCTGGTCTTTATAGAATATGTCCAAAATATGATAATTTAAGCCATGTCATTTGTGTTTTGAGTGAAAACTCAGGCTTGATTTATTTTATGATCCATATGTTCATTTACTTGGCTGTTCATGGTATCCTCAAGAGACTTATCCAACAGTAAAATTAAAAAGCCACAAAACTTTCTGAAATGGAAATATTTATACCTGCTATTTAATATCACGCGAAACCTGAAAGATAAATAAGAGACACAAGTCATTCTACACAGAGCTATTTTCAAAGGAAAGCAAGGGAGGTATGCAGGGTAGCACGATAGATGCAAACTCCATTTTTTTTGTACATGCCAAATGACAATGTTCATATATAAAGAATGAAACTTCCTTTGTGCTATCTTAACACTGTTTTTGATCATTTTGATGAAAGCATCAGATACTGAAAGCACTTCTGATTCCACAATCTATCTTATCCACATACATTATCCACATAATTGTGATGGGCCTTTCACGATTTGTGGACTTCCAACTCCCACAATTCCTGCCCTTTGTGTTCTTCGCAATTGGCTTGCAGCAAGCTGAGTTAGTGGAAAAGGCAGAAGTAAAATTGTAAATTGCCATTAGCTAATGTTTCACTTACTGACTATGGCACTTTAATTAACGACTGAAAGGGAAGTGATGCCATACATCCATCACAGTCAGATGATTTTCCACTTGGCAACTGTGGGGCTTAGTGACTGAGTTGCCTATCCTAATTGTGGTCATTAAGGGGGACTATCTGTATTAAATATCATTTTAGAAGCTGTGGCAAAGGACAGTCCCCAATATTTTTGAACCTATCCAGCATGTAGTTCAGAGACTGATATATCATGTGAATGTCACATATTAGCCAAAAGTGCCCTAAACTTCAGTTAATATTTCCAGCCGCTATGAAAAAAACAAAACAGCAAAGATAACCCATTAAACACACGTACTATACATATTAATTTATCTGTTCAGTACAAGCAAATGAAAATAAATAATAGCAGTTAAAAGGTGGATTGGGGTTTTGTTTTTTATTTGTTAAGTAGGGCAACCTGCAAGCTGAAGGAGTTTATATTGGAATCAGGCCTAGATAAAACTCTTGTCCCATGCCCTGAAAATTTCATTCATTAAAGTAAATAATTACCAGAGTTACAGAGATAAGTTTAAAGAACTGATGGGGGCAGAGCAAGATCACGTGGCTCCCAGATTTTTCTGTTATTTTACTCAGAAATAAAAAGAGAAAAGATAGGCAACGGATAGGCAGGCAAACTTTGATCTTGTTTTTTCTTACCTTGTGACATGTTCAACCCTAGCTTCTTCCCTTCATCATTCTTCTGTCTAGGGCTATATACTTCAACACTTCTAGTCTCATAAGTCCTAATTGGAATTAGTTGCTCAGCCCCATCTTAGATTTACCAGCCATCTTTACTCTGGATAGAAACTACTACTAAAGCTGTCTAATCCGGTTTAGCTATTGTGGGGGTCTCGAGCTGCCAGACAGATGCTCCATAGCTCAAATTCTTCTCCCTGGAATCCTTTCTGATCTTGACAAGTCATCTTGGAGGTTTTGGGGCTTTCCTTCCTTCACGAGAAGCAAAACTATTTTCTTTGCCTAGCTCCTTATCAGCAAAGCAAAGCACAGAATTAGAAAATGGAGTTTGTTTGGGTTTCTTTTCTCAGCTCCCCCCCCCCCCCAGACCATCTCTACAGCTAATACAGATTTGTGGATTCATGTCTAGACAACACCAAACTTTGCTGACAGCAAGCTTCAATTCAGTTCAGTTTAATTCAATTCATTACATCTGTAAATGACTATTAGCTTGTCATGTAAACAATAACATTAATAATAAAATATTAATAAAAGATATCTAAATAATAGATGCATAATGAAAGTAAATAAGTGTGGCAGTGGGACTGAATAGTTGGATTTCATTAATTCTAACTCATGTATGCAGGAGTTTAATCATTCCCTTTATTTTAAAAAAGTCAACATGATCTCTTTAAGTCATTTGGAAAGATGGAACTAATCATCGTCATGCAGCAGTAATCCAGAGGGGTAATTTGCTGAAGAAAACAGTGGAAGAAAAATATTTCATAGCAAAAAACAGCATTTAAGATCAATATAAGTATAGTATTAGTATAGAATTGACATGTCCCTCTGATCCGCCTCTGAATTTGATAGAATATTTTTAAACTTCATTTTGAGAGAGCCAATTAAATATTAATTTCTCCAAATGACTTGATGACTCCTTTTATATCTATTTTAAATAAGATTCGCTGTCAAGGAGCAGATGGCAGCTGTAGCTGGAGGGACTTTGCATAGATTTATCTTATGTTCCAGTTGCACCCATTCCTGGACTTCATCACAACCACTCACACTCCCATCATTTTCAATTTGTATTACTATAATGTTTTATTGGGGGGGGGGGGGGGGGCTGCCCTTGAACACCATCCAGAATGCAGAGGGTTTTGCTACGGTTTGTATATGTTTTTACTGCTGCTATGGTAGCTATATTGCCTTCCACTTCTTTTCTGGTGCTCTTCAAGGAGCTGGTTATCACCTTTAAAGCCTCAAATGGCCTGGGACAGTTGTGGGACTGTCTCTCCAAGTATATCTGTTCATTCTATCAGGTCTGATAGGGTGGACATGCTTCACACCCCTTTCTTTGAATGTTGCCATCTATTGGGACCTAGTCAGTATGCCTTTTCCATAGCATCCCCTCCCTTTGACTTCCTCCCCCCCCCCCCAAGATCTGACAGGCCCATACATTCTGGACTTCCGAGAACTGAAGCCTTAACTCTTTCCAAAGGTTTGGGATGTTATGTGGCTAGAGCCCAGGAATTACACTTGTTATTGTTTTATTATTGTTGTAGCTACCCAAGATAAGGGACTAGGTAAATCTTTTAAATAAAATAAATAATATAAAGCACGCATGCATGCATGCATTGTAATACTTTTGCACAGCGGAACCCCTACTGAATGTAATATTTTCTTTGACATTTGTGGATGTTACCTTTGATCTGATAAAATATGCTAGAAATTAGATGGACGACTTCTTGACATCATTGGAGGAATCAGGCCTTTGAACTGCTGGTCAGGAGCTTTTGTTATTAATCTACCACAGGGCCCGTGGACCAGATGTGTCACACGCTGGCCACGCCCACGCCCGGTTTAGCGAAGGGGAAAAAAGTCATGATATGTCACGTGACGCCGCTGTGACGATGTGTTTGACAATCTACCAGATGATCCTTACCTTTCTTGAGATTTCTTACAAATAACTTCAGTTAGTACTTTGCTGAGTATTCCAGTTGCAAAGCAGTCTACAAAGGGTGCGGGTTTCTGAATTTGTCCAGTTTAAGATCTAATTTTTCACAACTTTTTTTGGAAGAATTTCTTCCTTTTAAAAAAAAAAAAGTCATGAGTTGGCAGTCAGTACCATCAACACTGAGCTTTGGAATTTTTTGTTTGAGCAAAGACATTCTGCTTCTCAGAATGGTTGTCCCTTGGGATAGGAAGAATTAGAAGAAGTTTGCTGTTTAGCTAATGTTCTGACACAATTTAACTCAATTACCTCATTGCATGAAACTTTGAAATTTTTGTAATATGTTAAAGCAAGAGCATGTTTTGTGTGTGTATTTTGGAAGCAGATCTGTTTCTCTGTGTTTTTTAATAATTTTGGGAAGACAAAGTAAAAAAAAACTTTAAAAAAACAAATCTTGCAAACACACAACTGTAGCTTATTGTGAAAGAATGTTGATACATATTTAGGTATTTCCTTAACAGGAAAGAGTTAGACCAATTTTTTGAGATGATTTTAATTTTAATTCTTTTCTGTTTTACTGAATAAACTCTCCTTTAGGTGATTGTACTTATTATACTTTTTAATTACAGGAGTTAAAAGCATTCAACTCAGACGCATATTTAAGGCTTAATATATTTGCAACTCATCTGTGAACAGGTGGTTTGATTGGAAGAAGGAAATCAAGATGAGGCCAAGGTCAGGTATTTTACCAAGATCTGCAGCTTGTAGAAGAACTTAGCTGCTACGAGGGAAGAGAAGTACAAGGACTTGGCCTGCTCAGGCCAAGATTTATCCTGTATGTCAGAGGTGGTGAATGACGTCCCATTTGAGGATGACCTGTAGACTTCAACAAAATAATCAAAATCCCGTTTCCTACACTGCATGAAACAGACACTGCAGAAAATGGAACAACCAATATATGTCTCTGAGTTTTGAGGGAAAATTCTTAAGATGTGTGATATTTTCTCTTTTATGGTGAATATAAGCAGCGAGGCCCCATGAAAAATGAGATTAGGAAAATGATGTTAATCACAGCTTTATTTAATTTGCCCTTTTAGGTTGTCAAGAAAATGCCAAATAAGGTGTCTTCCCATACCTAAGGCAGTTTAATAAGACAGAGAAAAACATATGCTTCAATGCCACATACCATCCACACACAATAAATGGAATGGATTATTCTTTAAATTTCCAAAACTGCAGACATTTGTCTTTATGAAACTGCTGTGCCATCATTTCCATGAACTCCTTCTATGATGAGTAATAAGGTAATTCCTGGAATAACACTGTTCTTCTCAAGAGTTCAAGTCTGTTGTTGGCATGAGTGAGTTGCAGTTTGAAATTAAGGTTTGTATCTTGAAGCATAGATACTCTGAGTTTTTTTAATGTTTGTACTTTCTCCCCATGGGATCTTTGTTAAGATATTGTTGAAGGTTCTGGTGAATTAGTTTTTCAACAGTCTTCTTACATTATCCTCAATTTCTAGCAAACTGGTGAATTAAATTATGTATTTATGGTGCAGCTGACTGGAGCATTAATTAGTCTCAAATACTCCTTTGGCTGAGACATAAAATTAGCCAGTTAGATGCTCAAGATGCATTACGCACTGGCCACGCCTACGCCTCACGTGACACCACCGTGATGGCGTGAGTTTGACACCTCTGCTCAAGAGGGAAAGATGTCACATTACTTCTAGGAACCTACTCCTGAAAAACTGACTGTTCCTCAATCAGAGAAAGTTGTGAGCACACCTTTCCCTAAGGGTTTTCTCAGTTGTAGCTTCCATTCCTATACCTCCCCCTTTCCCCACCTTCCCAAAGCAGAGAGTTTGCTTAAACATCTCTTGAGCTGCTTTTGTCCCCAACATCATAACTGCAAACAGAGGCTACCTGAGGCAGTCGCTAAATGAGGACTACCTTTTGTGCTTTGTTTTTATAACTTTTGACCTTACACTTGTTCTCTGCCCAGAGGTGGGCTATTCATATTTTTTAAATAAACAAACAATGGGTAGGTTTAAGAATCGTAACAGCAGAAACAGTGTAAAGGAAATGAGAAAATAGATTGCATTATAGCAAATTTCAGTTAGTTTAGGTACTAACAGGCTACAAACCTCACAGTAAAAAATTCTGAATCAGTTGGCAAGTGATTCTGTATACTGTAAATCTGTCAGAGTTGCAAGGTCTATTTAGGACAGGAAAATTGTTAGTAGGTTGTACCATTAATCTCTGAATCAGAACACTTTTAGTTGAAGTTCTAGCTTTTTTGGAGTAGCAGGTCAAAGGCTGAGTTTCCAATAAGAAAGTGTTATAATTGGCATTCTGAATTCCACCGGATATGCCCCTCTCCAACAATGTTTGTTGCTTTGAATTATCTTCTTAGTTTTAAGTTGCTTTAAGGCTAATGTGTTTTGTGTTCAGATTCCTTTTGTTTCCTTTTCTGAGATAACTGGGGTGTACTATTATATAGTACCAACGTTAAGAATTTCTGAGCATTAGGCCTTATTATAATTATCAAATCAGTTTCTGGCTCTTAATTACAAAGCCTGGGTTAGTATTTGCAGCAACATGTTTAGCTTCAAAAAGAAGAGAATAAAGTCCAAAATCCCTTCACTTAGTCATGAATTGCATCAAATGGGTCATTCTGCTGGCGGAAGGGCATCTGCTAGTTGTACAGGTTCCTTTTTCTATTACTGCAAAGTCCTCAGGTTTCCTTTTGAACTGACTTGGCTTGTACATATGGAGTTTGAGAGAAGATCAAAGGAAGAGCCCGACTGCAGAACTGAAAGGTCACTTGCATAATGCCCATTGTTCCTAGTATCTAGAATTCTGTATTGGTGCCATGTTACATCACACGGCTACACACTCCTGTGCTTTCAGATAATGACAACTGTGTAAGTCTTTGCAAAGTTCTTTAACTATTTTTGTTTTTCCTCTATTTATTCTGGGGAGTGGAAACAGACTTACCCAAAGCTTTCTGGATTTAATTTACTGGCATCAGGTTTGCAAGCAGGTGCCATTTTGAGTCTTATTAATCTGTTTTTTATGTGAGAAGTTGATTTTCGTAGACAGGGACGATTGTGGCAATCAGAATGGAAGAGGAAAATTCATTGTAATGCAAACAACCAGTGCCTGACCCTTTTGCTCTCTTGTTCTGACATACAGTCAGGTCCAGAAATATTGGGACATCGTCACAATTCTAACATGTTTGGCTCTATACATCACCACAATGGAGTTGGAATGAAACAAACACAATGTGCTTTAACTGCAGACTGTCAGCTTTAATTTGAGGGTATGTACATCCAACTCAGGTGAACGGTGTACAATTTACAGCAGTTTGCATATGTGCCTCCCATTTGTTAAGGGACCAAAGGTAATGGGACAGAATAATAATTATAAATCAAACTTTCCTTTCTTAATACTTGATTGCAAATCCTTTGCAGACAATCACAGCCTGAAGTCTGGAACGCATAGACATCACCAGACACTGGGTTTCATCCCTGGTGATGCTCTGCCAGGCCTCTACTGCAACTGTCTTCAGTTCCTGCTTGTTCTTGGGGCATTTTCCCTTCAGTTTTGTCTTCAGCAAGTGAACTGCATGCTCAATGGGATTCAGGTCAGGTGATTGACTTGGCCATTGCATAACATTCCACTTCTGTCCCTTCAAAAACTCTTTGGTTGCTTTTGCAGTATGCTTTGGGTCATTGTCCATCTGCACTGGGAAGCGCCGTCCAATGAGTTCTGCAGCATTTGGCTGAATGTGAGCAGATAATATTGCCCGAAACACTTCAGAATTCATGCTGCTGCTTTTGTCAGCAGTCACATCATCAATAAATACAAGAGAATCAGTTCCATTGGCAGCCATACCTGCCCATGCCATGACACTACCACCACCATGCTTCACTGATGAGGTGGTATGCTTAGGATCATGAGCAGTTCCTTTCCTTCTCCATGCTCTTCTCTTCCCATGACTCTGGTACAAGTTGATCTTGGTCTCATCTGTCCATAGGATCTTGTTCCAGAACTGTGAAGGCTTTGTTAGATGTTGTTTGGCAAACTCTAATCTGGCCTTCCTGTTTTTGAGGCTCACCAATGGTTTACATCTTGTGGTGAACCCTCTGTATTCACTCTGGTGAAGTCTTCTCTTGATTGTTGACTTTGACACACATACACCTACCTCATGGAGAGTGTTCTTGATCTGGCCAGCTGTTGTGAAGGGTGTTTTCTTCACCAGGGAAAGAATTCTTCGGTCATCCACCACAGTTGTTTTCCATGGTCTCCCGGGTCTTTTGGTGTTGCTGAGCTCACTGGTGCGTTCCTTCTTTTTGAGAATGTTCCAAACAGTTGTTTTGGCCACGCCTAATGTTCTTGATATCTCTCTGATGGGTTTGTTTTGTTTCTTTAGCCTAATGATGCTTGCTTCACTGATAGTAACAGCTCTTTGGATCTCATCTTGAGAGTTGACAGCAACAGATTCCAAATGCAAATAGCACACTTGAAATGAACTCTGGGCCTTTTATCTGCACATTGAAATTGGGGTAATGAGGAAATATCACACACCTGGCCATGGAATAGCTGAGAAGCCAATTGTCCCATTACCTTTGATCCCTTAACAAGTGGGAGGCACATAGGCAAACTGCTGTAAGTCCTACACCATTCACCTGAGTTGGAGGTTCATACCCTCAAATTAAAGCTGACAGTCTGCAGTTAAAGCACATGGTGTTTGTTTCATTCCAACTCCATTGTGGTGGTGTATAGAGCCAAAGATGTTAGAATTGTGTCAATGTCCCAATATTTCTGGACCTGACTGTATTGAAGTGTTATGCTTTCAAAGAATGCTCTGCCATTTACTGCAGTTTAACAAATTGTTAATGAGAAATTAAGGTCACGTACTCATATTTCAGAACAGCATAAGTGGGTTTCCTTGCGTGAATTACCAGTTTTTAAGGTTTTTGATTATTCTGCTTGATTGGATGGGTTCTTCAGGTGCTTCAAAAAGATCCTTTAGCTCAGGGGTCTCCAACCTTTGCATCTAAGATTTGCTGGCTGAGGAATTCTGGGAGTTAAAGTCCACAGGTCTTAAAGTTGCCATGGTTGGAGACCCCTGCTTTAGCTAGTCCCCTCCAGGAGGATTCCTCCATGCTCTGTTTTATCCCGGATAAAAGTTTTCTCTAGTGGAATGTTAAGAATGTATTGGTAGTTAGGAATGTAAGTGAATGAATGAGATGGGAGTGAAGGATTGATGCTGTTTTAAACTGTTAATTTTATATAATAAAAGCTTGAAACAAACAATTATACGGATTACAAAAAAAATGCAGTTTTCCTAAACTGGAAAATTCCTGAGTTAGATCTTCTTCATGAACTTCACAGAACATGTTTTCTTCCATACTCTGGTGTAACATTCTTTGTGGCTCTGCAAATGGCAGTATTTTGAGTAAAGCTGTCACTTTTTATTCCCAAGATGTTTTGGTATTTTCAATTGAACTTGTGCAAATTATTTCAGAGCTTCCTTGGCCCTTAAAATAAAGGAGAATTCAATCACCTATATCTCAACTTAAACCTATCAACTTAAAACTGTATAGATTCTGCTTTTGTAAAGAGAGCTGGTTTGGTTAGTGGTTAGTGGTTAAGCAGGCAGCAGGCAGAGACTGTGAGTTCTAGCCTCACCTTAGGCATAAAGCCAGCTGGGTGATTCCAGGCCAATCATTCAACTCATGATGTGAGGCTTGACAACATACTGGTTGGTCAATTCCTGGTAATAATCTATGGATCAACCCTTGGTTGGTCCAAAAATAAGCAGGCCCTGCACTTAAGGGCAAATACTAGGAAGAAAAAAAAAACCCACTTTCTAAACCTAACATGAGCCTAACATGAAGATGTGGTGGGTTTTTGATAGGGCCTCCAGAGTCACTTGTGTGAAATTAGTAGCTGTATAAATCAGATAAAAATGACATTCAGTCATTTATCTAAATAAGAAGGTTTGCATAGCTTCCATTTGATTAAAGTGGAAAAGAATTGCTGTTCACTATAATGGTGAGGAGGGCACAGTGGCTCAGTCGCTAAAGATGCTGAGCTTGTCAGCTGAAAAGCTGATAAGGTTCAAGTCCCAAGTGTTGCGCTATGGGGTGAGCTCCCATAACTTGCCCCGGTTCCTGCACACCTAGCAATTTGAAAGCATGCAAATAAGGGTAGATACTGTAAATCAGTACCACTTTGGTAGTAAGGTAACAGCATTCTGTGCGCCTCAATGTATAGTCTTACTGGCCACATAACCACAGAAAAGTCTTCGGACAACGTTGGCTCCCTTGGCGAAGAAATGGAGATGAGCACCTAGAGTCAAACACGACTGGACAGAAGAAACATTTACCTTTATAATGGTGAGAGTAGATCCATATGTACATTCCATAATGTAATTCTGAATGGGAGTTTGTGCAATTGGCATGCTTGAAGTCTTGAATTAGAAGTTATTTTTAAATATGTCCAATAATTTGTATTTTAGTGAATCTTCTAAAGGAGTAGTGGGAAGTGCATGAACCTCTTGACTGTTCCTGATAACCTTAATTTTTTGGTCAAGATTTGTACCTTGTCCTGAATCCTGTGATATTTTCATTATGACCCAGCAATTTGTATGACTAGAGTTTAAAACAACAACAACCCACAGATCAAGTAGAATTGTGAATAAAGCAATTCACTTTCTATCAACAATTTCCTTTAGTCCAAGTGATAGCCAACTCTTCTTATTTAACATTAAGCTATTTTATGGTTAATATTAAGCCATATTAAGCCATGTTTTGTACACCCTGTACAATGAAATGCAGACCTATCATACTATCCACCATGGAATTGATCGTGTATGACACTTCTAAAAAAAAAAAAAAGACACAGTATGACTTTATGTATGCATAAAGCAAACCCTATTTTTGTATGAAATAACAAATTAGAAAATTGTCTTATTTTTTATGGCTACACACACGAGAAAAATTTTAAAAGCAGCTTTGTTGATTGTCATACTTCAGAACTTTGCTTCTGATATCCATGGTGTAAAGTACTTCTGGTTATCTTTCTTGAGGTCCATCAATTTGTACTTTTTAAAAGGGTTCTTCTAGATCAAAAATAGAAAGGGGAAATACTTCTGGCATACTTCAGAGCAGTGTGCCAATTCCTGTGCTGGAAGCTTGCTGTTTGCTTTGAAGCATGGCTGCTTCCCAATGCTATCATAATTCTTGGAAAATAAAAGTAATGCTTCATTCTGAAGTGTACCCCTAACATGTCTGGGAACTAGAGTCAGGAGCAAAACCCTTTTTCACATATTTATGTCTGACCAAGTTAATAGCGGCAGCTTTTTTTGTGAATTGGCTCTCACAATCTGGAGACACTGTTGGCACGACACTTTTATTTAAATCATCATTTTGTTTTTCTGCCTCTGTGTTCCTTTCAAGCTCGGAGGGTAAAAATGTAAATTTTATAATTTGTATTAGAGACTTTGCAGAATATTTTCAGACAACAAATAAACTGATTTAAATTACTGAAGAATAGAACAATACTGGATTAGACATTTGTGTAGGCTGTTAATTTAGATACTAGTTAACTGCTGGTAGCAGTAGAGTCCTCTTGGGTTCAACTCAACCTCTCAGGAATTCATGGACATCTCCAAATAGTTTTCTTAGCATCAACAGGTTGCCATTGCCTTTTTTCCAGAATGCTTTTTGATTTTCTAGTCTAGTCTGAAGCCCTGGAGTTCCCAAGGAGTTTCCCATAAAAATATCACCAGTCTAACTGCTTATCCAAGGTCTGCTAAGTGCCGATTTATAGATGGACACTGGAAATTGGGATGTACAAATAGCTCTTACATACAGCCAGATCTTTAGTATAATTTAACTCAGTCTTTTCCAAGCTTCTGTACAGTTGCAGGGGTGACATTTGGCCAGTGAAATGCTGAGCTGAAATGTATAAATAGTATGATTTGATACAGGTAGTTCTGGCAAAAAAAATCATAAATCACATTCCTGAGACCACAGAATTTTGCAAACATGTATAAAGTTACCAAGCATCCAAAGTGCAATCATATAATGGACGGCATCCATAGAAACTTTGAATCCATAAGTAGTCCTGGGGAAGCCTGTAATAACTTCAAATGACTGCTAAGCACCTGGTTGTAAATCAAGGACTGTTATAAGGCTGCTTAAAGCCACAGAAACTGAGTGAAGCTCCCAGGGTTTTCAGACCATGTTTTATTCTCTCTTTTAATATTTTTTCACCAAAATGAAACCCAGAGCAAAAGTAGATCCTTTCCTAATTTATAAAAAATAGGGTTTTTTTTAAAAAAAAAGTTCTTGACTTCCTCCTAAAATACTAATACAACTAGGGGAGTGGGGAGGACAAAAAGAACTTTGGGATATATATTCATGCTGGCAAGACCCAAGTGGAATTGGCATTAGATGCAATACTTCATTATTATTGTAATTATTACTACTCATTCTGTCTGAATACCAACTCATCTCCATTGCAAAAAGTGGTAGATTTGCCCTAAAGTGGACCATGGCCTTTTGTGTACTCATGGATGAAATCTGCTATTCTGCATTAGGAATTAAACTAATCTTTGCAAAGTCATTCCTGACATGTTAATCTTCTAGACAGCCCTGTTGTCTTTGCTTCTTCCTGCACTTTTAGTCATTCTGCTACTTATTCATTCTACTTATTGTATTCTAGCACCTTTTCATTTTAAGAAAAATCAGTTGTAGCAATGCATTGCAACCCCACATTTCTCCGATTTGGAAGGAGGTGTTTATACATAAACAGTTGAAACAATTTAGAAATCATGTAGAATGGCAGTTAAAATGTAGAATACTCAGCCCAGGATATTAGTTAAAAGCAGCTAAAAAGCTTTTCAAAGCCCATTTAGAAGCCAATAAAATGGAATTAGAATTGTAGAAACTGGGGGACACCATTGAAACAACAATATCTCTAGTTGGTGCTTTTTGCTATTATTGAGATATCTAACACTGCAATTAAGCTGATATGAACGCAGACTTCCATTGTGTAGAGCAGATTACTCCATTACTGAATTAGGTTATTTTAAAAATGGTAAAGCTGCTTAATGTAGGTTTTTGAATTAGCTGAAGTGGATATGTCAGGATTACCAGCAGTTGATTTATTTATTGAGATGCTTTTTGTCAAGTGGGGCCCTTCAAAGGGATCTACAATGAGAGGAGAAAAAAACCTACACAGCGATGTAATACAATTACAGAATAAAGACCAGAAAGCCCTTATTGGAAACAAGCTAAAACGATGATAAAGATCTGAACATATGCTTCCAAGGTTATTTTGGCCTGACAGTGAAATTATAAATAGAAAGGCTTAAATGATAGTATTAAGAGAAAGAGAACAGCTACAATGTAGTACTTTTCTACATGTGTGCTATAGAGCAGGGGTTCCCAACCCCAGTCCGTGGACAAGTACCGGTCCACAGCATGCCAGAAACCGGGCCACACAAACAAGTGAAGCAGGCAGCTCATGAAACTATGCCCCCTCTGGTCCCTGGAAAAACCTCTCTCCACAGAACAGTCCCTAGTGCCCCAAAAATTGGGGGCTACTGCTATAGAGGGAAGACTCTATAAAGTTTAAGTTGTTGTAGTATAGAGAAAGAATTCTGGGTCTCAATATTTGAGTAAGCAAAAGAGATACTATGATTAGGAATACTAATATTTTAAGCAGAGCATCCATATTGGTAGTGAAGGTAGATTTTACCTAATAGCTGTAGAGGGCTGATACTTTTAATTGTATCATACCTAGTTATGACTGTTGTTTGAGTACATGCACTTGAATTATTGCTTTTCAATAGTTTAATGTTAATATTTAGTCCTTTGAAGTTTATCTTATATAATAAAGAAAATAAATATTTTGAATTATAGTGTATATATGTATAACTACAATATTTTGAAGCTCCTTTAAAAATACATCTTATTTATTCATTATTGGGAAACAAACATTAAAGTTTTACAGCCCATGATTTATCAGTAGATTTAAATAATCAAAGGGAATCATTGTGGTCAGGGGTGGGTTCCACTTACCTTTACTACCAGTTCGCAACAGGAGAGAAGCTTCTGCGCATGTGCAGATCGTCCATGAGGACGGGTGGGCGGAGCCTCTCGCCGCCATTACTACCGGTTCACAAGAACCGGACCGAACTGGGAGCAACCCACCACTGATTCTGGTATACCACTGGATTGTTATCAGGGAAATCCAGATTGCAACTCTATGCTTGGCTATAGAAACTAACTGGGTATCTTTAGGCAAGTCACTCTCTGAGTCTGATCTACCTTGTAGGGTTGCTCTTTGGGGGAAATAGAAGGAGGAAGTGCTATGTATACTGTCATAGGTTCCTGGAGGAAAGGCAGCATATACATCCAACCGAGAAATAAATAACTGTAGATAAGCACAGACATAATTTTGCAATGAACCATTCCAAGGTGGCTTTTAATTTACAGTTGTTTCTTTCTTTTTTTTAGTTAGCTTGAAAAATGCTGTTGATTCTATGCTACTGATTTTGTTATTAGTTTTATGACATAGAAACAAAATAAATCTGGTGACCTTAAATTCATATTTCGGTACAGGAAAAAAAATTATTAGGTTATATAAGTTCTCAGTTGCAAACTTACCCTGAAAATATCAATCTTTCCCAACCTGTAGATAATACAAGACCAAGATTCCACAATAATGGAGCCTAGCTTATGGAAACAATGTGCTTTTAAAAAAAAAATAGGCAAAGAATATGTATGAATGATGGCTGGGCTGCACCATCTAAATATATATGCTCAGCATTGTAACATTTCAAATAATGTAACTTTTCAAAGCATTGCAAACAAATGACACATTTTATCAAGAATCTCACCATAATAACCAAAAATGACTTTGCCAAAGAAACACCCAGTTTAAACAAAAGCTTGTTCTTAAAATAACACTGGATGCAGAATAGTATACAATCGGATTACTTCAATGTAATGCAAGTGTCTTTTGTTTCAGAGTCAATGTATTTCCCTAGGGATAGTAATATTTGGGCTGTGTATATTTCAAACCACTCCCTTCGACTGATAAAAAGAGAAAAAGGAGTGGGGGAGGCCCTACAATATAAATTGAACCTCTAATTTTGTATAGTATGTAAGACTGCTGCAATACTTCAGATTAATTCATTTTTAAAATTTATTTTGAATTTACATGGGTTACTGACACATAAATTGAAAATTCACTGTTTTTTGTGCCTGTAACTTAAGGGTAATAGAATCATGTTAAATACTAGATTGAGCAGTTTTCTGTCAGTTTTATTGTATATTTAAATGGACCAAGCTGCAGTCTGGATCAGGGTGGGTTCTAAATTTTTTTACTACTGGTTATGTGGGCGTGGCTTATTTTGTGGGTGTGGCTTGGTGGGGGGATAATGTGACTGTGTGGGTGTGGCCAACTTTTTTTTTTTTACCTTTAAAAGCATTTTTTCTACAACCTTAAGAGGTTGCAGAAAAAAATGCTTTTAGGAGCCTCTGACAATCAGGCAACTCAGCGGGGATTGCCAGAGGCTTTTAAAGGCATTTTTTTTCAGCCGAAGAGGTTGCAGAAAAAATGCTTTCAGAAGTCTCTGACAATCCCAGCTGAGCCGCGCGATCATCAGAGGCTTTTAAAAAAACTTTTAAAAGCATTTTTTCGGCCGAAGAAGTTGTAGAAAAAATGCTTTTAAAAGTTAAAAAAAAAAAGCCTCTGATGAGATGGGTGGGATAAGCGAGGGGTGACCAGGCCCGGGACCGGTTCGGGTGCATGGCCAGCCAATGTTATTACCGGTTCTTCAAACTACTACAAATTTTTACTACTGGTTCTTGCGAACCGGTGCGAACTGGGAGCAACCCACCACTGGTCTGGATGTGCACTAATGTAGGGGTGGCTCTCTTTTCGCTTAATGAACAGAATGTTAACAAGAATGAAATAGGTTCATTTACACTATTGATTTCAAAAATAAATATGTGTATTATGTATTATCTTTTCTTCTCAAACTATATTTAGGTAATCTAGCACCTATTTGTTTCAAAGTGAAAAAACTCCATCCTTTATACAAACTTGGAAAAGTCTATATTTATAGCAATATATTTATTTGTATCTTCTTTCAAAGTAAACATAATAACATACAAAACTCCTATGAAGATTAGTGTCTGCTGGAATATGTAGATAGTGAGGGTAACTGAGTCATAAGTTGATAGTGAAAGGTGAAAATAGGTGAAATGGAAAAAGAGAGTCATGAGCTCACGTTCATTCTATTAAGGCAGGATATAAATATGCTTGTGATTAAAAAATTCCTCTTCCTAGGCCAGGATTTCTTCGAGGGCTGAATCAGCATTGTAGTTCTTCTCCATGGACCTGCCGGGGGGAAACAGGACGAATGCCTCCTACAGCACTTTGCCTACCAAAACAGGTGTGGTGGGCCGCACATCCCCCCCACCTAATTTTTGGCTTCCATAGTCTCCTGCAGCACTGCTGGCCAAAAATGGCCCACTCAGAGGCCCCGCGAGGCCCCTGCATGGCCCGTTTTCATCCTCCTCGGCCTCCAGCAGACTTTGCCTGCCAAAAAGGGTGTGGGCGCCACATGTCCCCCCCCCCACACCTCATTTTTTGGCCTCCATGGCCTCCTGCAGCACTCTGCTGGGCAAAAATGGACTGCTCAGAGGTCCCCGTGAGGCTCCCGCACAGCCTGTTTTCTGTCTCCCCGGCCTCCAGCAGCACTATGATGCTTTAGATAAATTAAAACTTTAAAAGTGAGAAAAACGTTTATATCAGTGTGGAACATGATTTCTAAAATGTTACAACATTGATAAACAGTTGCAAAAGGGATTGAATTATTTTGTGAGTCTTACTTTTTGATCAAATGCTTCTTTCCCAAAATATGTTTCTCCTATTCATATATTGCATATATATGTTGTTAAACCAACAGTGGATTTTTGGTTGGAAAATAAGTCAAATATATATCAAGGCAGATTTCAGTTATGGTGCTTGTCTGATCCTCAAATTATTATGGTCTGTTATTTCTCCCCCCCCCCCCCCCCCTCAAATCTTAGCTTGGCAAGTTTTGCAGATCGCTGGGAGGGTGTCTTCCCAGAGTGGGATAGGCTTTTGACACTTTTCATAGTTTCCAAGGGCTGCTAAGAGTGTTGGTTTGTGAGACTGAAGAATCGTGTGGGGGGGGAGTGTTTGGCTCACCCCTTTTCAACAGGAATTCAGCAAAGAGTGGGAGGAGTGTGGAAGTGTCTAATGATCAGAAGCAGGGAATAAATATTTGGGTTCTCCTATGCTTGCATACAGTGAACAGAGAATTTTTTTTTCATCTTGTCAAGCAAGGCAGGCAATAAATAAAAAAGGACTGTGCCCCTTTCATAAATGTTTTCTAATTATTTTGCAAGGATTACACAAAGAAGCGGAGAACAACTGGCATAAAGGCAAAAACATCAATTCCGAAAACAGGGAAGTTTTATTTAAATAGGACTTTGAACTGTGCTCTGAACCACGTGCAGTAAAGCGACAGTGAAATGCATTTCTAGAGCCCTGTGCAAGGGTTAGTACTGGTACAACACCTATTTTTGGAAAACACCTATAGTCAGACTATAGATATGCAGATGTTAAAACCATAAAGGTAGGTATTTATGTCTTTCTCTGGTGTGAGTGTGTGTTTTTAAGTTTTACTCTTTTATTGCTAAAGATGAAAAGTTGTAAGTAAAATGGTAGGTTTTATAGGCATTATAAGGAGTACACAGCCCTTATTTTTTGAGATCAGTAACAAAGAAACCTTATTTGAATTTTATGTTGGCTTATGGCATTCAAGCTCACATAGAAATAAGCATATTGGGATAGAGGAAACTGATTTCCAAGTACAAAATTGGGCTGTACATTGAAGCGTTTGTGCTTTCTTTGAGTGTCATAAATTTAATTTTATCTTTTCCTTGCTTGCATATGGCCATTTTATTTCCTTTTAGCCATCTCTTCATCTTCATCTTGTGCTCTTTGTTGCTACTCTGACTACTCCTAGGAAAAGGAGTATATTTATGCTTTTTAGATATATAAGTGTCTAGTTTGGGCATATTAACATGGCCTTCATTTTAAGCACATTTTTAGGAGTCCATATTGGCATGCTTAATATCATTTTAAAATATTTATTTTCAAGTGTGTTCCTCGTTTTAAACAATATTTTATATTCTTTTGGTGTGAAATCGTGGATATACCATGGAATAAAAACTTTCAACCAACCAATATATAGAGCTAGAACATCTGCCAAGAAGCGATGAATAATAGTTGGAATATATTCCATTGCTAATAATTATAGGATTCATAATGAATGCTACAGTTGAATAATGTAAAGTTATTTGACAAGTAATTTTAAGTAAGATCAGTTAGGAGAAAATTTTTCTTGTTCACTGTGATGTTTAACAGTAGCAGTCTAAAAAAATATAATAGGCGTATCTTTGGGATTGTAGTATCACTGACATGCTGTCACTAACATCATCAGGTATGGGAAATGAAAGCCTTGGCTGCTGCTATCTATAGAATCCTTATGTTTACAGTGTTTAGTTGAGGTTATAGGGATGATGCCAGTTTTCAGAGGTATTCATTTTAATAGTGTATTTCTATCTTTTCTTCCTTCTTGAGTGCATGTGGGAGTGTACATTGTATGCCTAGACTGAGATAAAGCACTCTGTGAGCTCCATGGTTGAGTGAGGACCTGAACTTTGATCTCTCTGGTTTAAGTACAATAGTTTAACTACTGTCCTACCCCAACCTGGCCGCTTCAGAATTCAGATGTATTTCTTCCTTGTATTCAGAAAGCCTGAAAAATCAGGAAAAAACCAGCCATCCCAATTGTATAATCTTTGTGGAGAAGTATTTTTCTTAAATTATCTTAATTACAGAACTGTAATAACACTGGTCCCATTTATTTAAGAAGCAAGTTAACTTGAGATATAAAACAACTCACATAGATATGAATATTGAGAAAGCTTATTTTTCAAATGTTATCCAGATGATAATGATATCCAGATGAAGAGCCTTGGTGGTGCAGCAGACTAAACTACTGTTAAAAGTAGCACTTAGCTGCCAGCTGCCGGCAATTACTGCGAGTTCAATTCTCACCAGGCTCAAGGTTGACTCTTCGAGGTAGGTAAAATGAGGACCCGGTTTGTGGGGGCAATAAGCTGACTTTGTATAAAATAGAACACCGCTCAAGGGCCCCCCCCAAAAGCCCTACTAAGCAGGTATATACAAAAGTATGAAGGCTATTGCTTAATGCATTGTAAGCCGCCCTGAGTCTCCGGAGAAGGGTGGCATATACATCGAACTAATAAATAAATAAATACTTAAGTGCAACTCCAGAACTTTGATATGTAAACAAATAGTTCACCAAGTGTTGTAAGAAAGCTCTGTTGAATATGTTCATTGACAGTGTTGTGTGGATTAAGAAATACAAAAAGTAGATGACAATACATCAAAACTTGCATGATCTATTTTCTGTAGTATCTTTCTGAGTGTTAGTGGTCTAGCTGTTAAGAAGAGACTATACGTAGCTAAATGTTTACACTTTGATCTGGAGAGAAAAGTAAGAAGTTAGGAGGCCAGAATTGAACCAAATATTAAACCAGAAGATATGTTGCACTCCAGATGTTAAATTACAGGAGCCCTAGTCTGTGTGGCTGGTTGTGAAAGATTTTGGGAGGTATAGTTCAGCAGTGTTTGGAATGTTACACACTATATACTTTTGTGGTAAACAAACAATTTCAGTGCTTTAGTTGGTTATACCACCAAGGGGAATAAGCTAAATGCAAGCAGGAGTAAATAAACTATTTCAAGTCCTAGAAAATGCCAGGGGGAGGCTCCACAGTTTTTTTTTGCCAAGGTTTTTCAGAAGTAGTTTGCCAGTGCCTCCTTCCTAGGGCCAAGAGAGAATGACTGGCCCATAATCATCCAACTGGCTTTGTGCTTAAGACTGGACTCAAACTCTTAGTCTCCCAGTTTCTAGTTTGGTGCCTTAACCACTACACCAAATGGGCTAAATAATGGAAGCATTTAAATCTTGCTGATATTTCAAAACGCTTAACCAGCTTCTTTTTTCCAAGCTCATCATTTTTGCCAAAGAAGATGAATGGGATTCCAGCTTCTATAATCACATGAAAACTTTAGGAATTTCTCTCCTGTTGGAGAATCATCTTTCTGTGATTAATACTTCTGCAAAGATAATTAAATAAAAAAGACTGATAAACATAGTATATACAGAATCATCCTATTTTACTATAATTGACACATCCTGAACAATGCAGCTCCTGATTGCAAGTTGCCAATTCATTACTAATGTCTCTTAGAGAGTGCTATAAAGCAGAGCTGCTTGTATTCTTTTCCAAAACATGGAGCAAGAATTTAACAAAATAAATGACTGTTATCTTTTGCAGTGGTGTCTGCAGATGTATATAATCTGCATAAACTAATACATTTCCAGCTAATCATGTACTGGGAGACACATGGTTTCTTCTGCAGTTTTCAGTTTAAGAGCTGGCAAAGTTCTCTTAGCTGAAATTTGCATGAGCCAAATAGTAACAAGAATAACTAAGGGTCAGAATCTGCACCATCTTCTTTCCTTGGGTTTTTGAGTATAAATTTAATAGTTAAGTTTTAAAAATCTATACAATTTTCTGTGTGTTACTTACCGTATACGTGAACACTTCCACAGGTTTATCTGTCTTGGGAAAACAATAATGGTGACTGGGTCACTCGATAAAAATTAGTTTGTAGGAGCTGAAGATAAAAATAATGCAATCTTCTTATTAATCTGGGACATAGTTGGTCAGGTCTAAACATATGCTTTTTGTAAGGTAAAATGCTTTTAAAATTCCTGATTCATTATCTCCTTGTTTTGAAGTAGTTGCCTTATTCTGCAGACTTTGAATTGTATGCGCCACGGTTCAAACCCTAGTGAAATTGTTTGTTTTGGCATGTATCTCTTCAGGTTATATTAATGTGAACAAGTCTGATGGCTTTTTTTTTTGTAAACAGTAGGGAGCCAGTCAAGACAGGGATTTGTTATTCTTGTGTTTAAAATTAATTTCCATAGGGTGAATAGTTTTATATATCTGTCTAGAGTTTTACAAGTGATCACTGTGTATTTCAGTAATGATCAAACTAGAAATTGTTTTTCTGTTCTCCTGTCCTAGACCCTATGATAGTTTCCTGACCAAGATTTTGGGGACAGCTGATCTGAATGTAAAGCTCTGGACTTTCTTGGCTTTTCCTTGAAAACGTTTCCCTTCTCATCCAAGAAGGGAACTAAAGAAGCTTCTTGGATGAGAATCTCCATTAGACATTTAGCCATGCACTTTGGAATAAACATGCTTCAGAACTGAAGAAGTTTCTGGGATGAGAGAAGAAATGTTTTCAAAGAAAAAAAATTAACTTGCCTTTTGAAAAGCAGCTTTGGGACTTCTCATAGGTAGTTCTGGGACTTTTAATGTTATAGCAGCATTCATGGAATGAATCAGGACTCCAACGTCATTGTTAGGTTGTACAAAACACACCAAAGGCAACACAGCTGCCCTTGAAAGCTTGTTCTCTGCCTGTGTACACAAGGCTAGCAGATACATACCACTGAATTACTTTATTCCAGCCAAGCTATCAGTATGCAAACAACTGATAATTCGTGAACATTTTCAGCGTTAGTTTGTACCATTTGATAAAAGATACACTTCCACTATAAATTATGCATTTCCCAGCTACTGTGAACTTAAAGCATGGGAATTATTTGAGCAGAGAGGCACAACCTGGAATCTACCTCAACAAACTTTGGAGGCAGCCCCAGAACCCTCCACCAGTTGTTGCTAAGTCATAAACTTTAAAGTGACAGAAAGAGGACATGGTTAAGTGTTTGACCGGAGTGCAATAACACCCACTCCATTTTCATTAAATGCATGTGAATTGGATGAAATTTCATTTTTATCTCGCCTCTTCCCATCCTTATGTTTGTACATGCCTGCCTGCTGCACACCACTCAAGAGTTCAGATGTGGCCTTCAGCCCAGAAATAGCTGTATTATTACTAGAAGATCACACCCATTGCACTCATTTGGAGGGAACTCCACAATTAGATTGTGAAGAGCCATGTTTCACTCAGGCTATAAATGCCTTTAAATAGGTTTATACTGACAATACTTGTCTTGTTGCATTACTAGCTAACTTGGAAACTATATTTTGGATGCACCTGATATTCATTACAACTTTGTACAACTTTGTTTTGTTCTTCAAGGAGCATGGGAGAGAGAATAAAACGAAGTGGCAGTCATTTCCTCATCGAAATTTATAGGCAATGTATCGTAATACTTAACCCTTAATCCTAGTTCTGAATAAAACAGAAATACGCTTCATCTTTTGCGGTGAAGGTGGGAAAAATATACCGTGTATATTATGGCGTTCCCCAGCTGTACTGCGTATTTCCTGGGTAGATGTTTAATCAATGATTCATTGTTTGTTTTTTGCATAGATGGGCCCACACTTTGTGCATGCCAGTTTTGTGTACTGACAGTGAATTCATTGTTTCAGGGTGGATCAACATTGAAAAATCCCTGTGTTCTTTGGGTATCATTCTAGCACTTGTGGGTTTTTTTGCCTGTAGTGTCTTATAGGGTTGTGCAGAGTTCCAGATTCAGTTTGTAGGAGGTGCTCTGGAATGTGCTAGAGTGTGAAAACAGTAGCTGTTGCCTCCTCATTAAAGCAGGTGTGTCTCCTTTCAAGATTGTGTGACTGCCTTGGAAAGCTCCCTGCAGCACAGCCCTAGTAATAGGATTATAATGCTGCATCTATTAATGTTTCCATTAATATTCCGCCTTTTGTTCAGGAACTCAAAGTTGTGTGCCCATAACAATAACCCTGTAAGGTAGAATGGAGTGAAAAGGATTAATTGACCTGAAGTTTCTCAATTAGCTTCTATGCCTGAGAATAATCATAATTCTGAATTTCCAACTCCTAGTCTAACTCCCTGACTGATAAATAGATGACAGATAGATAGATGTTAGATAGATAGATAGATAGATAGATAGATAGATAGATAGATAGATAGATAGATAGATAGATAGATAGATAGATAGAATATTTCTGCAGTTCTACACATGGGTATGTTAACTAGTAAGAGCAGTTTGCTGTCTGGGATGAGGTTTTAAGATCAAAAGTGTTTCACTTCTTTAATAGTTATTACGCATCACAAATTATTATTATTTCTCAGCCTTTGGGCTAAGATGATATGGGTGTGTGTGGCATCATTTTATGCTTTACTTGTTGGTAAAGCTCTGGAATGTAACTATCAAGCTCAGTTTGTATTGTATTAACAAACATATCCTTTAATAGGCTTTTTTAAAAACTATGCATACTGCTTTGTGCAGTGCCACTTGTCAGTATCACAGACTTTATTTACTGTATGGGAGGTGGAGTACAATTTATATAAATGTAGCTACAGTAAAATTGCTGTACAGGCAAAATAAGGACATTTTCATCTGTCAAAGCATCTTCCACTATATCTGAAAGATGTACTCCAACTGTGCTATGTGGGATGAGGGCCTGCACTGTTGACTTGCCAAGAATATCAGGAATAATGTTGGATTGTGTAGGAAAAGTGAATTCTTCACTCTTTCAGAAATTAAAAGGCAAGTATTATATGGCATATAGATTATTAATAAACACAACAAGGATTATAACTCACAGCAGAACACAGAGAAAGGGTAGAAAGGATTTGCGATACATCAAAGAGGTTTTTTTTTAAAAGGAAGTTTATACAAACTAGCAAATATAATTTTACGCAATTTGAAAAGTCCCCATTTTATACATTCCTTTAGCGTCCTGATAAGAAACTGAATCCAGCTCTGGTTTGGAGAACAATCTAAATAACCTAGGGTGAAATTTCTAGGGGGGGGGGGACATTTTTTAGGTAGAGAGTTGTTAAGGAAAATGTCACTTGTCTGCAATCTTGGCTTGGGAACCTGCATGTGATGTGAATATTGAATAATTGTGCAATTAAACAAGATAGTAGAAGTTCAGCTCTTAGGTTGTGGAACACTTGTTTGTGTGGGCGTAAACCTGACTGAAATCAGTAAGCTTTACTTCTCATAAATGTGCCTAAGATTGTGCTTTAACTTTTTCATTTTTATCAGTTTTCCAGAGATAGTTTTTTTCAAGCTTTTCCAATTGAAGTATTCTCTTCTAAGCCTAAAAGATGGTAGATCTTTTGAACCCAACCGGTGGAAATTCCTCAGAATAAGACATCTTTATATTGCACTGATTTCTCACAAATAATGAATGCTTATTTATTTGCTTTTTCTTAGAAGAGGCTTCTGTATCTCTTATAGGATAGTAATTGGGAACTGCCTGATTTTACATTTTGAAAAGTGGAGGACCCAACATTAATTGCTTATTCCCTCTCCCCGGAAAGCTTTAAGAGACTCCCTGGTGATACTGATAAACAACCCCTCTTCCAAAATAATTCCTGGTTATGTATAATTTGAAAAATTGAACTGTATCCAACTTGTTATGAATACAAACTATTCCC
This sequence comes from Masticophis lateralis, assembly GCA_030761175.1. Taxonomy (NCBI): domain Eukaryota; kingdom Metazoa; phylum Chordata; class Lepidosauria; order Squamata; family Colubridae; genus Masticophis; species Masticophis lateralis. The sequence continues at coordinate 207,339,906 of JAUDYJ010000001.1, forward strand.
ACATTTATAAACCTGACAAACTCAAGTCTCTGTGACCATTTTAATGGCAAAGACATCTACAGCTTTCCAGCTTTTTACTGTTAATTAAGCATTCTGCAACTGTCAGTTCTGTTGCAACTTTCATATCACATTTTAATTATCTATCCATTTTTATGTTTCTGAGAAACAGCTGTAACCATATGGACATCAAAAAAATAAAAATAAAAGTTTTGTCCAGTTGATTTCACTTGGATCTTCAAATATTAATAATTCATCATGGCCTGTTGTCACCCAGTAGGTCACTAAAATTTTATCCCTGGATATTAATATATAGATGAATGTATTCTTTCATGAGATGTTATAGCCTCCCACACTCTTGAGATTAACTGTTGAGAAGAAATACAGGTGAATCCTTGAAATGGGCCTCTTCATTGATAATAAATGATGTGATGCAGATGAGATTCTGCAGGATATTACAGGATTCCAGTATGAGCCAAATTTACCATATTTTTCAAAGTATAAGACGCATCTCTCCCCCCCAAGAGAGGCTGAAAATTTGGGTGCGTCTTATACTTGGAATGTAGCTTTTTTGAAGCTTTTTTTCAGCCCTAACGAGGAGCTAATGAGGCACTAGCTAGCGATCTTCCCAGCTTTGCCTGCTCCCTTGACTCTCCACTGTGCTTTAATGAGGCGCTAGTGAGTGAAGCGATCTCCCTCAGCTGTTCTTTAGAAGCTTTTTTTCAGTCCTAACTAGGTGCTACCCGACTGAAGCGATCTTGCCTGTGCTTTGCCTGTTTTTCTCATTGCTGCTTCTCTCAGCTGTTCCTTAGAAGCTGTTTTTTATCCCCAAGCAGGAGATAAAAAACCAGCAAACTAATGTGCTGGAGCTGACCAGACTAAGGATGCTAGCCAGATGAATACCTGGTAGGCAGATCCGCCCCCCCTATTTTCCTCCCCAAAAACTAAGTGTGTCTTATACTCTGGTGCGTCTTATACTCCGAAAAATATGGTACAGTTTCCTATAATATTCCAGTTCTTGGAATATTTCCCTCTTTCCTTTTCCATGTTACTCTCGGCTTATTTTGCTGTTTTTCAGGGGGTTTTCCCTTCAGATCTGCCTCCGTATCCTCTTTTGTTGTGGATGATGCCGTTATGACTATATAAGGATTGGCATTTTGCAAAACTGTTCTACTATGATTGCAAAGTGATGCTTTTCAAAAAGTGTTTTTAAAAAGTGCCAGGGGTTAAATTATCAAGATAGAGCAGCTAGAGCTTTCTTCAGCAATGAGATAACATAAGAAAGGCTCTTACATTAACTGCTGATTGACATGCTTTCCTAACAACCCTGGCTCAAAGCATAAATATCTGTAGCAGATTTGGCTATAACCTACAGCTCAAAGGATGGTTTTTGGCCTTTTAAAGTAAGAAAATGTCATTTGGACTTGGAGCTGGCTGAAAGGATTTTCGGTTTCCAAGACTGCTGCTGTCCAAAGGTCAGTTTATCAGATCTACAGAAGGCTCAGAGACGGTTGTTTCAAGGGAAAGTTTTCAAGTTCCAGAAGGAAAAGTTTCCCAGGATTTTGGTAAACTCTGTTGTTTAAATCCAGTAGTAATAGTTATGGGACTGACTTCTATAGTGATGGAATTAATCACTTTTCCTTTCGGATGTATTCAACTCCTTGAAGGGAATACATGATTCAAATCTTTTGGATTAAATAGAAATATTTTTAGTCCAGTGGTTACAATTTAAAGATCAATGATTATTCCTAGTAGATGGAACTCCTTGGATATTTTCAAGGGAGAATTAGCACAGTCCTTTACTTGTCGCTATGCGAGGCTACTGCACAATTTATGAAACATTTATCTTTGTGCTTGCAAGATCAGGAAGTGTCACCCATAAAGTACAGATTGCTATGAATATAAGCAGTTTATTTCCAGTGATTTTGCACTCCCTTGCACTTAAGGCAAGATAACTTCTTTTCACCAGTTTCTCCTTCATTCTCTCTTCTCTAACCAGCATTTTGTTTCTTTAAAAAAAATTGCATGAGTTTTACAATCCTAAAAGATAATTCAAAGTGAAATCAGAAGAACAATAAAAGAATAAATACCAACTGTAAAAAGAAAGAAAAAGAAAAAGAAAAGAAGAAAGAAAAAAAAACATTTAAAGAAGCAATTCCTGAATTTCCTTGCAGACAAATACAGGCAAATTAATAGTTCCCTACCCACTATGAGGTTATATACAGGAGTGGGCTGCTGGGGGTTTGCAGGGGTTCGGGAGAACCTCTGTCTAAGATTGGAGAACCCCCAAATCCCACTCCTTGCTGGCCCCGCCTACCCCTCCCCTCCCAGGAGCCCCCACGCGGCCCATTTTGGATACGGGTAAGTGTAGGGCACACATAGAGGCTTGGGAAGGGCAAAAAAGACCCCCCTGCCATGGTGCAGGAGGCTGACTAGGCCACGCCCACCATGGCCACACCCATCCAGCAACCAGGCAAAGAACCCCTTGCTAAAATTTTTGAAGCCGAGTCCTGGTTATATATATACATCATCTCTTCCCATACTTACCCTGTCAATTCACAAATCAAAAAATTATTGTCATTTTGGTCCAAATATCCTCAAAAAGACATAAAAGATTTCTAGAATTTTATAAAGATCTTACATATTTTAGCCTGATCAAGCAAGCCAACTTTATATTCCATTATATTTTCTATCAATCTTAACCTTTAGTTCATCAAGTTGTTTTTTAAAGATTGAAGCTCCATGCAGACTGTTTTTGTCCCATCTCAAAGATTTTTTTCAAGGTTTTAGAAACCCTCTTTTGAAAATCCAAAAATAAGTCCTTTTATATCTCTTCAGTTGTTACTTGTGTTTCCATTCTGTCATCTCTTTTTATAACCCTCAATTTCTATATTTTCCAATATTTTTTTATGAACTAGGATTTGTATCCATACTTCATCCTGTTTCTATATAAATTCTTTTCTATTTTTGTCTATCACAGCTTTCAGTACTTTGTAATTGTAATTCTTCAAGTAATTAATTTACTGGTATAGAAATAATTGCTCTCAGTCTGATTATAAGCTTCTCTCCCAATCTTTTGAAATGTCTCAAGTATCATACTGTGTTTTATTTGTCATTTTACTTGATTTTAGTTACACTTTCACTTTTTTTCTTCCTGCCTAGAACTTTAGTCCCTCTAGTGGCCCATTTCTATATTTATGAAGTCTCAGGGTTCACTGATGCTTTGTTTTCCCTTTCAGACAATAATATGTTTTCCCACGTAAATATTGTTTTGTTTACTCAATTTTTCAGAAATCTTAGTTAAAATCCTAATTTGCCATTTTTTTCTGATCCCTTAATCTGTTTAAAACTTTCTTCAATTGCATTCTTAATTCAGCTTTTTCCTGTTTGATATTAAGTTTTTTTTTAAATTGCTATTTAACTTTTCTATTTTGGGATAAAATATTACTCACTAGGTAGTTTTTTATATCTGTTGTTTGGAAGACCTCATTTAACTGTAAAACAATTGTAAATCTAAAGGTGATTAAAAAAGGAGATGGTGGAACACCAGTATCCTTAAAGGCTCTGCAGGGGTTGAGAATGGCTTCCCTTGTCCCCTGACTGCTGTTCCAGTCTCCTTGCAAGGAGTAGCTGTTCAGAGCACAATTTGGTGATCTCTCATCCTCTTCTTATTCAAAAATGTTACAAAAATCAAGTTTATTGATTGTGGCCATATCTCTGTGTTATCATAAGCCTAAAATGAGATTGCAAAAGTATCCTAAAGCCTTGCTGTTGCTTCAACAAGTTAAAAACAAAAAGCAAACACAAAAATATTTCTTGTGGAACAAATCTCTAGCAATAGCACTTAGACTTATATACCGCTTCACAGTGCTTTTACAGCCCTCTCTAAGCGGTTTACAGAGTCAGACTATTGCTCCCAACAATCTGGGTCCTCATTTTACCCACCTTGGAAGGATGGACGACTGAGTCAACCTTGAGCCTGGTGAGATTCGATCTGCCAAAATGCAGTCAGCCAGCAGTCAGCAGAAGTATCCTGCAGTACTGCATTCTAACCACTGCGCTACTGTGGCTTTAGTTTTTTTTTTTTAAGTAATATGTAAATATGTACAAAATTCTCTGTACATGGTTTTGATCTATAAAGACCTAGATGGCTTGGTTCTTAGATGCCTGTAGGTCTACCTGCTTCAAATAAAACCTATACATGCAGTGTGGACATCCCACATGGAAGTGAAGATCCCACCTAAGTACTTAGAGTTTGGAGAAGTACAAGCCAGTACTCGTTAGTTATGACTCCAAATGGTATCCAGTCTCTTGACATTCAGGAAGGAGATGAAAACTGAGCTGTTTTGTAAGGCTTTTACTACATAGATAGTTGCTAGAAGGGGGATGAACAACATTTCTTTCATATTGAAGATTTTTTTACTAGCTTTATTACATATTTGCTTATTTTAATATGTGCTGTTAACTACTGAGAGTCTTGCCAGAGTGTGATAGTATAAAAATGTAAGTAAATGAACTATCTTACTGTAAATTTTTTAATGAAAGTTAGAATTATTTAATGAAGGTGCTTCTGGAAAATGTAGATATTCTATTCTAAAATGGTTTTTAAACTTTGTAGGTGTAATTAATTTAATTAGATTGAATATTATCGGCAATAAGAATCTCTACAAGCAGAAAGTAAATTTTGTTAATATGATTTATTGAATTAGGGATTTTTTGTCTTCACTGTGAGTTGAATTGTGCACTGAGGGAGCTCAACCAATCTCATTGTACATATGTTGTGCATTGACAATAAAGATTTGAATTGAAATGAATTGAATTAAATAAAGAACTTTTTTTCAAAAAGTTGCTTTTTAAAAAGAATGATTTTATAAATCATGGACAAATTTCAAAATTTGCAAGACATTGAGAAACTTGATATGAGCCGCAGTGGCACAGTGGTTAGAATGCAGTACTGCAGGCTCCTTCTGCTGATTATACCGGCTGCCAGCAGTTTGGCAGATTGAATCTCACCAGGCTCAAGGTTGACTCCGCCTTTTATCCTTCTGAGGTCGGTAAAATGAGGACCCAGATTGTTGGGGGCAATAGGCTGGCATTGTAAACTGCTTATAGAGAGTAAAAGCACTATGAAACAGTATATAAATCTAAGTGCTATTGCTATATCGTGAGATTCTTGCTTTTCTTCTAATTCTCCACTCCAGTTCCCCTATTTAGTCTTCAGGTCCAAATAAACACAGGTGCAGAACAGGAATTGTGCATATTCTACAAAGGTTCCTGCTTCAGTTGCAGAGATTAAATTACTGGGACCAGATAATTGATATTATGTAAGTGATTTAACTGGCGATACATTCATATTACTCTTGCTACTAGTAGTGAATTCAACTCAATTTTGGTAGTTTTAATATGTCTGACATGTTAACATTTGCAAAGAAATCTATTGAAGGCCCACCCATGACCAGGAGCAATCCATTCTTGTCATGGTTGTCTCAGCAAAAAATACATTTGCAAAAGCAGTTTTCGCACAATTTGTATTAGGCCATGTCCTGTAATAAAGCTCATTAATTCCAGGAACCACTTAATTATTTTTTTCAAGAAATTATACTGTTAAGTGCTGTTACATTCCAGACTTAAATCCCCTTGAGGCATTAAAAGTCTTTGATTGTGCAGTTTTAACTCGATGTGTATATTTCCTTGTAGCACTTCCTCTACTATTGTAGGGTTCAGAGATGTTTGTACAAGTATTTACATATTTAGCATTTTTTAGAAATGTCTAATGAAAGAACAAAGAAATTGCATTTTCCTCCAAATATTAAGCCAAGGCCTTTAAAAAAAAACAATTTTGTAGTTTTTTCTGGCGTAGCTGATAATTACAATGCGCTACTTTTAGAAGAGAGGGAGGGAATATCATAGCAGGCCTTTATTTAAATAGCTGTCACTGCCCTTTCCTTCTCTCTAAAACCCTACCCAAGCATTCTTGAAAAGGGTTTCTACAATATTTAGGCTGGTGGATGACTATACATGAGAAACAAAATGTAGAAAGAAAAAACACTAAAGTTTGCAGTGCAGCTTATATGAAAGTATTCCTGAATCTGGAGCTTTTGTTCTATTTAGGGATTAACATGGGAAGCCGCAGTTATTTAAATCTACCTACAACTAAGAGCTACAGTGAGGGAAAGTGGGGGAATTGGGTGAGAACCTGACCTGCACAGCTCAGAGTCAGAGGAGAAAGCTGAAGTGAAAGGAAGAAAGGAAGAAGTGATAAGAGTCCTGATAATAGCCATCTGACTAATAAGGGGGCATGTTTCCTAAAGGCAACCAAAGAAGCCTTTTAGACAAGGAAAGGAAATAAAAGTGAAGAATCCTGTGCTAATTCTATGTCTTTTGCCCCGCATGAGAAGTAGGTTTATGAGTACAGAAAGCCACAGCTTGCAAAGGAGAATTGCAATATAAGCATTGTTAAGTAGCCAAGTAGCTCCAGTTTTTCACGTCGCTGCTTTGCACAGGTATGTGCAAAAATACCTCTTTCTCCAGGTATCCACCTACTGCAGGAAGGAATGCCTCAAAGACCCTTTTCAGCTTTACTGTTAATAAAACCTGACCACAGTTCTAGAGAACTTCTTGAAGAGGAGGCTGAACACGATCACAGCAACTGGTTGGGCTTCAGCTACAAATTCTCTACTAAATGGTTTAGGGCAAGGGTGTCAGACTCAAGGCCTACTGGCTGGATCCGGCCCACGGGGTGCTTAGATCTGGCCCATGGGGCCATCTGGAAACAGCAAAGGACTGGCCTGCAGTGCCTCTGTCGGCAAAAACGGAACTCTGTTCAAGCTCTGTTTTCACTGGCAGATGGATACAGGAGGCCGTCACAGCTGAAGCGGAACTTGGGAGCCCATTTTCACTGGCAGAGTCCTCGGGCCATCACAGATGCCCCCAACACGAGTGACATCAAGCTGGCCATGCCCACCCTGGCCATGCCCCCTCCAGACCTCCTGAGGTAAACACAACCCTGATGCAGCCCTTAATGAAATCAAGTTTGACACCCGTGCTTTAGGGCCTGCTTCCTATACCTATAAGAACTAAAGTTGGAGAACTAGCTCTGAAATGCAGGGCCTTCTCTGTAATATTCTGACGAGAGAAATCCACCATGGCCTCGGTTCCTTTGTTTTACAAGATAAATGTTTTCTTTTTCATTGGGCTTCTTCTGATGATACAATCTTAATTTGATTGACTTTGCTGTTTATTGTTTTTCCTTTCGCTCCTGATCAATATCTCCATTTTTGAGATTTCTGAATGAAAATATGTAAGTCTGCAGGCAGGGTATCAGAAAAGGCAACCCTTTTGGCAGGCAGGATTGCAAGTAGAAATATACAGTTAAATCCTGGCATGCATATAAAAAAGGAAGGTAGGATTTCAATAAATGAGTGTGGCGGGGGTGGGTTCTACTTACCTTTACTACCGGTTCGCGTTGTGCCCGCACGATGCACAGATCACTTACGATGATGTCCGGTCAGTGGGCGGAGTCCCCCGCCAGTTTTACTACCAGTTTTATAAAACCGGTCTGAATTGGGGGCAACCCACCACTGGACTGTGGCCATCATCTTGATTTTTTTTTTGTCACCCTTCCCATGGACACCCTTGCTGAGTGTCTTACATAAACATTAAAGCTTGTGATTTAAACAATCACAAGAGCAGTAAAGGCCACAAAATTGTTAGTCATGCATAACCACACATTGAGAAGGTTAGCAATTCAAGGCATTATAACCATCAGAGTAGACTAACGGGGTTAGTCCAACATGTACTTCTAGATGTGTGTTTCTTAATATACAAATGACATCTTCTTAAAATAAGGTGACCTGTTCACTGCCATGTGGTAGCTTCCAGAAGTATACAACACCTGTGTTGCATGTCCTTCATTGACTGCCAGCAGGTTTCTAGGTACAGTCCAAAATGCTGTTGTTTTATTTATGTAAGATTATTTCAGATTGGATCATAACATACGTTGATGGCTCTATTGGAGTTTAAATAAACGTTTACATATATTATCCTGGTTTTTTCCCCTCATAGCTTAATCAGCAGGTTTTAAATGTGAATAAATACTTTGCTTTTGAACATCAAAGCCTCCCTTATTGGTTTCATTTGTGTTACCATTCATTACTTAAAATTTCATTTGGTGAGAGTAATGGAACATGAGACACATGTTTTAGAGCCAAAGTATCTTAATTAGGCTTAGGATAGAGTGTTGACTGTAAAGCAATGTCAGAAATGCAAATTACATTCTTAACTTTAGTAAGAAAGAGTAAAGTAACATTCTGGTATCATAATCCTATAAAATATATGGGATGAATAGGCTTGAAAATTTCTATTGAGTTTTGACTGACATACATCAAGAACAGTATTGTAGAGCTGGAAATTTCACAGAAAAGAGCATTTTGCAGAAATGATTGAGACATTGCAGTAACAAATATTATCTATCCTATGAGGAAAGATAATATTTGAGGATTTTAGCTTTAAACAAGAAGACGGAGAGAGGTGGAGCAAACATGATAGATAGGTGTAAAATATGCATGATGTAGTTGGATGCTACCGTGTTTCTATGAAAATAAGACCCTGTCTTATATTTTTTGTGCCACCAAAAAAGGCACCAGGTTTTATTTTGGGGGGTTGTGTCATCCACTGACTCACATCACTTGCTTGTGTCTCCCCCGGTCTCCTTTTTGCTGTCAGAGGCCTTCAGGAATTTATTCTGCATCCAGCAAGGCTTTCCTGAAGACCTCAGCAGCCGATAACAGAACTTTGGATCGACCCAGAGCTCTGTTATCAGCTGCAGGGGCCTTCAGGAAAGCCTTGCCGGATGCAGAAAAAATGGGTCCACAAGACAGGTGTCAGGGTCTGCGAGGCTTGGCTGCAACTGTCCGAAGATAACTAGTAGGGCAGTTCCACCCCCCATCCCCACCCTAGCTTAATTTTTACTCATGCACCTGGAATGGGTGGGCTCTTAATTAGGGTTTATTTTGGAGGTAGGGTTTATATTGGGCACACATGTAAAAATCAAGCTAGGACTTACTTTCGGGGTAGGTTGTACTTTCAGGGAAATACAATAGAACCCAAGATGAAGCAATAATATTCACTGATGGGAGACAGAGGACAGAACAAATTGATTTCGCTATGACATAGTTATATCTTAGTGTGGAAATAGCTTCTCTAAAATATAGCAATGGCTGTTTATTTGACCATTTTATATGGGGATTAAACCAATGCATGGGACATAAGACTGTCAATGGCTATTAGTCACTACAAGTATTTATTGTTTATCCTAATGATATTATGTTCCTGATAACCCATTACTAGGAAACATTTGTGAGCGTGTACTAGTGCCTCACTTGTAAGTTTAAAGGTGTCATATCTGCCAGTGTGGAAATAAAATGCTGGAGTAGATGGGCTTTGGATCAGATCCAATAGTGCTCTTTTTCTGTTCTTTTTTACAGACAAAGTGGCAACAACTGTCTCCTCCTTACTTGTTAGGAAGTAGGTAGTGATTATAGAAGAGTGAAGGGGCATTTTGCAGAATACCAGCCAAGAGGAAAATATAAAGCAGGATATTTTATGTTTCCAACCCCCAATAAGCCTGTCGCATTCTACTTCTATCTACAAGGCTTACACTAAAATCGCTGTGTATTTCAGGTCTAATAGAGAGAAATCATGCCATACATTAATTTTGGCAATGGCAAGCAGAGAGAATTCCAGGAGTTGCAAAAAAAATGCATTTGTGGTACCTCAAAAAGTGGTGCAGCAATGTTTGAATAAACATATTCAAATGAAATTTAAACGTGGGTGGCAAAATGTTAATAAAGCAAGAATGCTTTATTAAGTAAACTACAACAGCAGCAAATTACTTAAACCATTAATTATTTTCATCAGATAATTTAAAATATATGATTGAGAGATTTAGAAATTAAAGCATTTAGTTAAACATAATGCCAGATATGAGGGTGGGGATTATGCTTGCACTGCATAATCAAGTAAAAGTCTTTTTAGGATGTTTACTTATGATATTTGGACACCATCTTAATTTGACCACTTTGTCTTGTTTGTTTGATAATGCATTTTGATAGAGAGCTGACACTATGCTTTGGTAAAGTTTACTGATTATGTACTTGCTTTCCTTTCTGTGTTTAAGGATTATACAGTTTCTTTTAATTTTAAAAATCTGTTGGGGATAGAGGGTCTTCTAGTATCCAACTAGTGTCTTGATTCCCAATATTGGGAAATTCAATATTTCCCATTTAATTTACTTTGTCTAATTTTTTTTTCCAAATTTTTGTTTTGTTATAGGCGGAAAGCCAAGTCAAAAGCTCCCCTTCCTCCACCTGAAACTAAAGTTACTAATTGCTCATCATTTGATGATCTAGAACTGGCTAACTGCACGATGGACCAAAAAGAAAATGCAATTGACAGAGACATTCAGTTGTCTGTGATTCTTCCTGGAGAGGTGATCAAGACTACTAATATTAACGGCAGGTATGTTGAACAAAATTTTGAAGCTGTTTTGTGGATGAAAACTGGATTTTCAGAAGGGCATGTGTTTGTGTATAGACACTCATAATTTATTAATTTAAATGACTTACATGACTGGCCATCTCATGCACAGATTCTGAGACTTTCAGTACTAATGCCAAGGTGGACATCTTTCACATAAGCTTCACTCCTGACAAGCCCATGTTTTTTTGTCAGTGATATGGAAGATGTTTGTGATTGTCACCTTCACAGATTCTAAAATTTTCCAGATTAGTTGGCAACCAAGGGATTTCCTAATATTCTTCCATCTAGATATTAATCAACTCCAACTCTACAGTATTTAGCTTTTTAATATCAACTTATTTTGCTAAAAAATACCATCTTCTGTATTCAGGATGATAATAATAGTTTAATCATAATTTCATTGCATCAAACACCTTCAAAAGAAAATGAGCAAAATAGATTAAGAACAAACTTTATTTCCAGTTGGGCAAAATGTCTATATACTTAACTTTAGGCAGCGATGAAGGTGTTGAAATTTCTGAGGAAGGATGTTGAAATTGTTCCATTTTTGTCTCTCTTCAAAGCTTTATCTTTTGAGATATGCCAGCTTTGAACATCATTGAGCAATGGAACCAATGTTGGTTTCAGCCAGGCTTTCCATAGAAATCATCTTATTGGCATCTAATTTTCCAACCTTGTAAGAGTCTTATTATCATCATCCAGGATTCAGGTCTTGGGACTATTGTAGGACTCTGGGTTTAGCATCATAAGATTGCCTTTCTCTCATAAACCCCAATCAAGCAGCTCTACTTTTTATATAATCTCAAAATCTAGAGAAGCTCTCTTATGTGCATAAAAAAATCTTCATTACTGATAAAAGCTCTTTCGGTGGTTTTGGGACCAGCTCCTTTGATCCTCCTGACAAATACTGTTTCAGCCTCTATATTACAGACTACTCCTTGGATATACCAGCACAGAGTTTTACACCAGTTTGCTATAGTTACATCACTATTGGGTCTTCCATACTAGTTCCTTGGGTTTGTGATTCCTTGCTTTGACTCTGTCAGATATCATCTTTCATTCCTATTAAATAGTTTCTATAGTTGAAGGATCAAAAGAACCAAGATATCTTAACCATTCACATTTTTTCGTGGATTCTTGATTACTCACACATCAAAAATGGTGAGTTCACAGAAGAAACCAAATTATCTGACATACAATACACAGAAAACCATGTATAATATTAGTTCTTTAAATTATTATTTGCCCTTTTCACCATGCTCATACTGTCTCTTCATCTTTTCTTACTGGTGACTCAATTCTTGTTTGGAACCGGGAGAATTCACTGTGAGAAGAGTTAGAGAATGTTCTAGAGTATTGTTTTGCGCAGTACAAATCTGCCTGTGTTGATTGCTCAGATAATTAAAAAATTATAGGTAGCCAGTTTTTCAGTATTTAAAACTTAGATTTGTAAACTTCAAAAAATATTCCTGATCACTCAATGAATTATCCCTTTCCTGCCTTTTTGAAGCTATTTTTCTAGGGAAATCCTTTAATTTGTTTACATTCTTTGCTTTTCTGTAGATCCCTGTTTTAAAAAAAGGTTACTAATGAATGCTTATTTTGTAAGTAAAATATTAAGGAATACCAGTTCTGTTTACAATTAGTTGGATGGAAAGCCAAATTAATTAGATTTTTTTTTAAAAAAGTAAGGCTCTTATCATTGTGGTTGAAAGCTTTTATTAGGAGGTAGGGAATTGATTTCACATCACCTCTTCTATTTGTTATTGGGACCAAGCCAAACACTAGTTTAAAGGTACAGATTATGGCGAAAAACCTCTGTACGGAATACCAATATTGTATATGGAAAATTAAACTCATCTTTTTAATTTAAACTTTTTCTTTCTTTTTTTTCAGAAAATAGTTACTGACATTTCTACAAAAGTTTTTTTCTTTTCTTGCCCAGGTGTTCAGATACTTCTGTGCAACTGCATTTCGTGATATCAATGTAGGCAGCTGGCTTTTGTCAGCAAATACCCAGCTGTTGGGAATAAATAATCACTTTGATCAAACAAACACCTGAACAAATTAAAAGGAAAAGAATGACAAATCTCTTACAAAGGTTCTGATAGAAGAGTTTAAACCACAGATGACATCTACCCCAATCCAAAATAATGCTAGTTACCTTTCTGAGAAACAAAAAGTGTAGTAATTCTAAACATTGTTAATGTGGGTGGGGATTGCATTGCAGGAATTCCTTTATGAATGATACAATCAATTTCTTTCAAATGCTTCAAAGGTTTAGGAATGTAAGAAGCTTCATGCATGAAAAAATAATTATTTGTACTCAAGGCAGTCACTATTATGCAGTGGCTTCCACAGCAGATGGTAGTGCTTCTAGAATGATACGTACTTATATCTTTACACTAATGCTGCCACAGTGTAGTGAAATCAATCAATCTTTATTAATGGTCACACAACAGTAAATAAAAGGATTAAAACAATAATAGTAAAAAATGAAAATAAAAGATAGAATAATATATTGTGATTGATAGTGGATTAACAGTGGGCATTAAAGTTTGCTTAATTTTACATACAGCATAGCAGAATTTGGCCACATTCAGAGAAACTATTTCATATTGATTTGATAACAGTTGCACATAAAAAAGATCAGTGTTTCCTAGACGTTTTATTATGTAAGGTGTTATAAATTGAGTTCGTGAGTCCTTATAGAGCAGTGATGGTTAACCTTTTCCGGACTGAGTGCCCAAAGCACAAAAATGCAATGCGTGCACTGCTCCCCGCATATGCCTGCTCCGGGCATGTGCACACAGGCCACTGCATGCGCCCCACCCCCTGCGCATGTGCACACCCCACCCCCGCATGTGCCCAGCCCCCCGTGCATTTGCAGGAGAGACTCAAAGACCAGCTGGCTGGCGGGAGGCATGCATGCATGCGCAGCAGAACTGAACTGGGGCAACGGCTTGCATGCCCACAGAGAGGGCATGCGAGCCACCTCTGAAACGCTTGCCATAAGTTCACCATCATGGTTATAGACTATGTGAGCTACATTTTCAATGATCCCTTGTCCACAGGGGCACAATCTCAACTCATATGGTATTTTTTTGTATTGGCCCTCCAAAACTGATGTGGGAAGTTCATTGCAGTGCCCTTAAGGGTTAATGCTCTTTGAATTTTTGGAACAGTTATTTGTTATATATATCTTGCTGCTTTAAAGGGGAGAGTTTGACTGCTCAAATAAACATTCTTGGGAAAAGCAGTCCAATCTTGTTGGATTTCTAGATTTTTAATACATTGTTTAAGTGTGCTAAGGACACACTCTTACCCCTAATTAGAAGCACTTCCCTGGAGAAACCAAGATACTGGAGTTTTTGTGAGATGGTCCTAAAACATACTGATCTGAAATTGTATTCTATAAGAAGAGAACTCAAACCTGTAGGGGAAAAGAATAGTTTTAATCAATGTGCAAAAATATAAATCCATGCTCCTGTTTCAATTTTGGCTAGTCCTGCCTCCCTACTGAATTTGTGAAACAGTGCACTATCTGAAATATGCTCTTAGGAATTTGGATTGCTGTACCCAGAGGTGTAAAAGAGGAGTAAGATCCTAGCTGAGCCCCAAAGAACAATTATGCGAGGTTCTTAGCTGAATATAACTTAAGTGCTGCAGGAATATACAGTGCTCCTGGAAAAATAAAAAGATTGAATTGCTATCTATATTCTGATCTATAAACTTCCATTAAATGGAAATATTCAGTATAATATTCAATCATTTTTTATTTTAGCAAACCAATGATGGACTTATTGGTATACCTTTGTGCACAATACCATTTAAATCCTGCAAGCCACACTATTGATCTGATGTCACCTGAGAAGAAACCAATCAAATTCAAACCTAATACACCTATTGGGATGCTTGAAGTTGATCAAGTGATTTTAAAGCCAAAACAAATGGATAAGAAAAAACCTATTCCTATCATCCCAGAGGTGAGAGAATCAGTAAAGTCTTACTAGTATCATTCCTCTACTTCACATATTTTTCATGTACTTAATTCTTAAATGATTTTTTTTTTCTAAAGACTGTGGAGGTAGCTTCAAAATTGTTCATTAAATTTTCTCTGAATTATAATTATCATGGGTTTTGCTTTGATACACACACACACACACACACTGTGTGTGTGTGTGTGTGTGTGTGTGTGTGTGTGTGTGTTAGAAAGCAGTAATATCCTGCTTTAGGCCATATGTCAACTAAAGATACCAAGGTACTTGTGATACAAATGTCAGCATTTGTGGTTCCACAAAATTAGTATTTTTTAATTCAGATGAATTGAAATTTCATGACATTTGAAATAAGAGTGCTTTAATCTTGTGAGATGTTATATCCTTGTGCAGATTTTTGAGATGCAGTTGTAAAATATTGCAAGAATAACAGGAATATTTTAATATGCAATTAAAAAAAATACTTTGACCACCAATGTATTGCTTATTTGTAAAGTTTATACTTTTCAAGCAGATAATCAAGACACCTAACAAAATTAAAGATCATGTTATTTGACACATAAAAAGATCCATTGCTGATCCATATTTTAGATTCACCTATTCAGGCTGCAGTTATTTGATTTGATTTGGATCCATCTTACCTAGAGAAGATGGATGCTGCTTCTGTTTGTTTGCAACTTCTCCATAATATCTTAAAAATTGATCCTGGCAGGCCAAATTGCTCTTGATGTTACACTTACAACTGTTTCCCCTTTTCCTGAGAGGAAAGAATACTAATAGCTAAAAATAATCCTGCTCCAATTCATTCCACAACATATCAGTTTTAGGATAGTGTGGGTGAATGACGGAGGCCTAGCTTTGTATCTTATAGGGAACTGTGAAGTGTAATCAAATTTTCTCATATTCTTAGAAGAGTTGAAGAAATATGGGAATGAATTATTACTCTATTATATTTTTCTTATGTTATGTATTGCAAACATGTTTTGTATTAATGGGCTCTGTAGAGCTAGAGTGTATGGTATGTTGAACTCTTTTTAAAAAATTATATTGTTTTAGCAAACTGTGAGAGTTGTGGTGAATTACAAGAAGACACAGAAGACAGTTGTCCGAGTTAGTCCTCATGCACCACTTCAAGAAATTGTGCATCTTATCAGCAGCAAATGTGATTTTGATCCTTTACACACTGTTTTGCTAAAGACCTATCAATCTCAAGAGACTCTTGACCTGACAAAATCCCTTAATGACCTTGGACTCAGAGAATTATATGCAATGGATGTCAGCAGAGGTAAGACTTATGGGTTGTCTGTTTTCAGAGCTGTTTGCTGAAAGAAATGCTGTAAATCTATTACACTTTTTTGGGATATAATTCTATTTCTGCATTCCCATTATTGATTTAAAATAAAAGACAATGCATAGTTGTTATTTTTTTTAAAAAAAATAGTATAAATAATATATTAAGTTCATTTTCAATTTATATTGCTAGATTATCTTCATAATATGTTAGATAAAGTAACTTCCTAATATTTCGTAATTCATATTTGCTAATTCTGGAATCCAAATCAGACAATTTTTCTATTATCACTTTTTACTAACTCTCATGTTCAAAGTTCATTCTGCTTCCCACTTTTCAGCTTTCAGGTACAATCCTGTCCCTGACTGATTGCTGACCATAAAAGGCATGAGAAACCAGTGCAAATGGTGTCAGATAAGCCATAAAGTAGGACTATCTCAGCATAGTGTAATGGTTATGTCAGGGTTCCAAGTAATAGATCCATTGCAAGCAAAAACTCCGAGGCAGGTAGATTCCACAAAGAATAGCTTTATTGGAAATATCAAATTGGCACATATCTGGTGAAAACCAACTCTGAAGGGCCCCCCTGCTTTTCACCTAATTAAAAGTAAAAGTTTTTCCCTCAATCCCAAACAATTAGTCATATGGCCCAACCAAAGTAGCGTCTGCTAGTCTGGTGACATCATTCCTTCTTCCTCCAGCCAGGTGTGAGAAAGTCTTTGGTTCCAAGGGGAAAGTATTTTATTTTGACTACACAACCCCAGCTATCTCTAACCCCCCCCCCCCCCCGGTCCCTCGCTCCAGTGTATAACACTGAAGCTCCAAAATGGCTTCAGCTTCAGGGTTGACAGGTTATAGTATTGGAATAGGATTTAGGAGAAAGTGGATTATTTTAGGCCAGTCATACTATATCAGCCCAATCTATTCCTCTTGGTTGTTTTTAAGGCATATATTGGAGGAAAGTTGGTGTGTGAGACTCTTAAGAAAATACACTTTTGTTTACAAAGGCTTCCATTGAGTGGTTTAAGCAATACTTTATTCATTTATTCCTATCCTGTTTTTATTTTTACAAATTTCTTAAGTTGGTGAACATTTTCAACAGACCTTCTTCCTCTTGTTTTCTCCACAGCAGCAACCCTGTAAGGGGGATTGGGCTGAGAGAGAGTGACTGGCCCAAAGTAACCCAGTTGGCTTTCATATGTATGCTTTTGGGACATTTTATAGTGCACCAGTTGTATTGTCCACTAATTTACAATATGGCCTTTTTTTCCAGATGGGATCAAATCAGTAATGGGTTTCAATTTAGTTTGCTACCGGTTTGCTCATGTGTATGCGTGTACCACTTCTGCGCATGCGCAGAAGCGTCCGGGTGGGTGGGCAGAGCTTCCCGCCACCACCGCTACCGGTTAACCCGATCCAGGGCGAACCGGTAGCAACCCACCACTGGATCATATATACCTATATCTATCTATCTATCATCTATCTATCTATCTATCTATCTATCTATCTATCTATCTATCTATCTATCTATCTATCTATCTATCCATCCACCCACCCACCCACCCACCCACCCACACACACATACATACATACATACATACACATCTTGTCTGTGTAGCCTTCAGATGTTCTACTGAAACTTTGTAAAGAAGCATTCTAAATACAATTAAATTTGCATTTCTTTTTGTCTCTCTAGCCACGCCAACTACTGAATACACCTTGTCTTCATTACAAGGTGAGTCATCTTGAACTTAGAGATACAAACAATAAAACACTGAGATTCACAACTATTCTTGCTCAATGTTAGAATCCACAATACTAATTATCATTTACAGTATCTAAATGAGATAACACTGATATAGGATTACTCTTCAATGATCAGATAACCATTGAACAACAATAAAGTAGTTGTGCCCAATTCTTCCTTTGGAATTGCCAGAGAAGTGGCATAAGGACTGGTGGAGAAAGAAAAAAAATGCATGACTTTCCACTCATAGTAAATATCTGTTTTTGTAGAAACTCATCCAAATAAATAAATGTGAGAAAGTGTAATAAATAGTATGTATTTGTATAAAATCAATGCTCATTATAATGATTAAAAATGAAAGAGAGAAAGGGGAAACAGGTATCTAGAAAACCTATAATTTACTACTCTAAAGATTATGATTTGTTTTCTCAAAAATCTCCTTTGGGAAAAACAAATCCTAATTCAAATGTTGACAGATAGTACGTATCAGTACTGTATTCCATTGTTGCAAATGGTGCGTGATACTTGATGCTTTAATCTCATCCAAATTCTAGGAATATAGCAAAATAAAAATAAACCTCGAATAGTATTGATGAAAGGAATTGGATCTATAAACTTGAAATAAAATTGTTGGTTAGTAGATCTGAAATCTGTATATATTTTCTAAACTAGTATAATATTATGTTGTTTAACTTCTTTGAATACAAGGGTCAGTATAGACTTCTTTCCCCAATATGATTCCCTGAAAGTTATTTTTATCTCAATCCCCTTCTTCCCCCCCTTTCCCACTTTTTCCCATTTTATGCATCAGTAGAACCTAAGTAGGACATCAATGGATGTGACATAATATTTTACTTTTTAAAATATTAATAACAGTGGAGTCTCCTTTGTATCATGTAATATTAAAAGGTTAGGGTTCCAGCTAAGGATAATCAAGTGTTGGAAGTTTTAAAGAGATGGGAACTGGAATTGCTTGCTTTTTGAGGAGACTCATATTTTTTTTTTATTGAAAAAGTTTTACAATACAGTTTTTAATATCCCTTCCCCCCCAACCCCCCACCCCAACAACCACCCCCTCCCCTCCTCCCTCACCCTCCCCCTTCCCCCCCCCCGACTTCCACTATTAAACAATCATATATTACAATCAGCAATCAACTTTTTAGGTGAGATCTAGCTAACAATAACAAATTTAAGCTTAACTAGTACAAAAAATATTCTAAACTTATAACATCTATTAACCCCCTAACCAAATATATAACCACATAAATCATTTATAAAAACTCATAAAAAATCTCGCATACTAAATATAACACTTATCTTTAAAAAATAAAATAAAATAATTTTGAGCATCTTAAGTTTTGGATTAAAATATCATATAAATATTTAACATTATTTAGTTAATATTAGTTAACATTAACTATAATTCCCAAAATTTACTCTTAATAGTATTTCTTAACCAATCAAATATAAATCAAATATAAAAGTCAGCATTAAACAGGATAAGCAAAAAAAGCATCAAATAAAATAACAAATTTAACCTTTTATAGTAGAAAAAATTAAGCTATTTTTAAAAAAAAATCTAAAAATATATCAAATTCAAACAGTAAACATTTATAAAAATATAAATTCAATTATGTAATTAATAGACATTATTATGACTCAAGTGCTACTTGAAACTTCTTACTTTGATATTTATTCTGCATGTATTCTACCCATTTCTTCCACTCCTTAGCAAAAGCTTCATGGGTCCTATCTTTCAGGTATGCAGAAATCTTAGCCATTTCTGCAAAGTTAGACATCTTCAATATCCATTCCTCTATAGTAGGTACACTATCCTTCTTCCAATATTGTCCAATCGAGGAGACTCATATTTTTATCCAGAAATAATCTAGCTTTTACAGGAAAATTGGGTAAATTCATGTAGGTAACAACTCTAAACATGAAGGAAGTATTGCCATTTTAATTGGTAGATTTTCTAAAATGTTTGTTGAAGAAGGATTTTTTTGATGGAGAAGATTATTTTCTAATTTTGACCAATTGATTAATCAATGTTTAGTATTCCTGAATTTATGTGGCTTGACCACAGATTCTCCAGAACAAATGCATAGCTCTTTTCAAGTTCTGTATAATAAACTTCTAGATCAGTGATTTGAATAAAACTCCAGACCCCTTTTAGATGATAGCAACACCCAAATTATATTCTTGCATTCATAATATTTTTCACAATTATGTATGGTTTTAATTTAGTAGCTATTTGACATTCTTCTCGTCTTTCCAAACTATCATATGCTTTCTTTTATATATAGAAATGAATATATATATATATATATATATATATATATATATATATATATATATATATATATATATAAATATAAAGATAGAGAGATAGAGAGATAGATAATATACAGTTATAATTACTGTGTATTGCTATAATTGGGGGGCTAAGACTCTGGCCGTTTTATTTTCTTAGTTTTGTAGTGATATATATCTATACAGTATAGAAATATCCTGTATACAGCACATAGAAATTAAGATACATTTATTTGGGGCCAGGGAAATGAGATCTTTAGGATTTCTTTCAGTTGCCCTTGGTAATCCTACCATGAGAAAATGGGGATGCTAGATACTATAGACTTTTATATTTTCTTTTTTGGTTGGGATGGCTTTCATTCAGCTTCCTTTAGAGTGAATGCAGAATGCCTGTTTGTCAACTTTGGATAATCTTATCTATCTAGCACCATTTGCAGTGGGAAGTAATTTTTACTGTGCTGAATCATTTATTCATTACCTCTTTGTTGCAAAGAGCCTGAATTGACTTATTCAATTTTTAAAAAATTGTTCCTATTAAATATAAAAAAAATCCCACTAATAAAAAAATATCCAGCATTCAGCCTTTAGAAGTTGATTAGCTTTTAGAAGGCCAGACAAGGAATAATGGATGGAAACTGATCAAGGAGAGATTCAACCTGGAAATAAGGAGAAATTTTCTGACAGTGAGAGCAATCAACCAGTGGAACAGAAGTTGCCTTCAGAAGTTGTGGGAGCTTCATCACTGGAGGCTTTCAAGAAGAGACTGGACTGCCATCTGTCAGAAATGGTGTAGGGCCGTGATAGCAAACCTATGGCATGCATGCCAGAGGTGGCTCGCCGAACCCTCTCTGTGGGCACGCGAGCCGTCGCCTCAGCTCCGCCGCACATGCGCATGTGCCTCCCGCCAGCCAGGTGGTCTTCGGGTCTCTGCTGTGCATGCGCGGGGGGGAGTGCATGTGGGGGCCATGCACGCGGGGGCTGGGCACATGCGTGGGGCCTGCATGCGTGGGGCCTGCACGCGAAGAGTACATGCACATGCATGGTGGGGCATACAGGGGAGGCTGTGCGCACATGCATGGGATACACACGTGCGGCTGCACACATGCAGGGGGTGCATGCATGGTTCTGTGTGCATTGCATTTTGGGGGTTTGGATGTTCGGTCCGGAAAAAGTTAGTCATCACTGGTGTAGGGTCTCCTGCTTGGGCAGGAGGTTGAATTACATGATCTACAAGGTCCTTTCCAACCTGTAGAAGGAATTTTGATAAGTATAGGTATAATAGTTACTTCCCAGACTACTGAAAATTGAGGAGACTGTTAGGTAAACAGGTCGTTCCACATTTTTCTGTTTTTCAGTGAAAATGCCCACCACTGTTCACAGGAAGACTATTACAACAAAAATAAAAAGCCTCTGCTCTGATGCATTGATTTTAAATGCAGACTAATTCAATTGCTTGGATTCATATAACCCCATTCATTTCTTTGCACTAAATCTTGCTAAGGACAATTTCTTGAAAATTATGCATAGAAAGAATCAACTTTGAGTTTTAAGCAGCTTTTATTTTATATATTAATCAGAAAAAGATATGCAGATTACATCTTGCTTTGATATAGATAAAATAGTGTGAATTTAAAACAGCAGAAAATGTGTCAGACTAAATGTCCTGTTCAAGATTCATTGTATATATTGCAAAATAGTTTCCCATTGATACTACTGAACATTGTACTGATTTTCAAAGATCTATTATATAATAGAAAGAGAGGCGCAGTGAAGAAAATATGAATAGGAACTAGAAGTTGTGACACAAAGATACTTTTTTTAAAGACTCTTTTCAGAATGCACAAAATTCAGAGAATTTGAAGGAGAAAGAAAATAAAGGATTCTTCGGCATTTTTCAACGGAGCAAAAAGAAACGACCACAGGTAACAAATGTTTATAATTATGGTAAGGATTTAACCTATTATGTATATAAAAAGAAAACTATAGAAATACGACTAAGGATGTCTAAAATTAGGAATTTAGCTACCGAGGTGAAGGTAGTTTGTTGTTTGTTTGTTTGTTCAACGTTATTGTGTTTTTCTTTTGTGTTATGTACGTCTTTCAATAAAAAATTTAAAAAAAAAAAAAAATAATTATGGTAAGGTAGAAGGTAAGCTTGAGCAGGTCATTTTGAGCTGGCCTGGATAGTTTGTCCTGCTAAGTTAACTGGAGTGGTTATTTTTTTAGCCCCATAACTTCTTTCTCACAGAGCAAATGGCCAATATTTCCTGTTCTTTCCTGATCAAAAGTCAGGAGTATCCCTATTTCTTTGCTTCAAGGAATTGCTCTCTTACACACATAACATCCGTGCATGCATCCTTACTATATCAGTCCCAGCTCTTCCTTATTATCCAAAGATTGCAACCTAAAGAAAACAGAATGGTTGACAAATGGAAGCAGTGGAAATTGTTGATAGATGAAAATTTAAATTATAAATAAATAAGTATAGATGAATATTATATTTGTGTCTTGTAAATAGCTAACTAGTTCCCCCATAGACGGGTGTCAAACTCGATTTCATTGAGGGCCGCATCACGGTTGTTTGACCTCGGGGGACTGGGTGGATGTGGCCAGGCTGGATGTGGCCAGCTCAAAGTCACTCGTTGGGGCGCCTGTAATGGCCTGAGTGGTCTGCCAATGAAAATGGATCTCGGGAGGGCCAAGCGCGACCCTGTTTATGCTACATTTGAATGTGGCCTTATAATGTTAATAATTCTTGGTTTAAAGAAGTTGGATGGTTGAAAATCTAAACATTTTTTTTTCCTATCTCCACCCCAACCTCAATAAGACGGCCAGTGCTCCTGCAACACCACTCATGAACAAGCCAAGGCCAGCCTTTGCAGTGAGATCCAGTTCAATTTCAAAACAGTACGACTCAAACACTCTGCCCTCTGAAATGCCCAAAAAGCGCCGAGCGCCTTTGCCTCCCATGCCTGCTTCTCAAAGTGTGCCCCAGGATCTTGCTCAAAGCCAGGACAAACCTAAGATCTGTATGCTGAAATCCAGTAGTGTGGATGAAACTGATAAGGTTGGTCATTAACTGTTTGCTCTTTATTTCTCTCTGGGAATAATTTTAAAATAATGTCTGAATATTTAATGAGAATAATCACCATTATACTTTCCAATTAAATTATGAAAGTTGACTCGAGCCAGATTTAGATGATGCTTCTGAAATCAACCATGGCCACGAAATTACTTCTTTATCCAATACTGAGCATAATGGATCAACGACATCAGCAAATACTGCAGGCCTAATTAGCAAAGAAAACTCAGGACCATATTGGTTGGAAACATGCAGAAGAGACCTTCATCTTGCAGTGGATAGGCAGTGGCTAAGATGGTGATGATGATGATAAATATATCAGACACGTAGACAGGGTAGATCAGTGATGGCGATACATTTTGGCACTGAGTGCGGAAAAGGGAACATACGTTCTCGTTTGGGCCACAACCCAGAAGAGGAGCTGCCCAGGGGGTATGCACGTGCTGGAAACTGAACTTCTGGTTTTCGGCCCGCAGCAAGTCTTCCAGTTACTGCCGCGCATGCGCACACTGGCCGGCGCGCATCCTCGTGCAAGAAAATGGAAGACCAGCTCTTCCAGGTTCTGACACTGCCGCATGCACAAATGCCAGTTGATCATCGCGTGCACATGCACGCCAGAAACCCAGAAGAGGAGCGGGTGCCACTTCGGGCACATCACGGGGGTAGACCATAAGAAATATATTGTATTAGTTTGGGATGTAACCCTGTGTTTCAGGGTTGTTGTTGTTTTTTACATTTATGGTAATAAGACATGGAGGAACATGCTAAAACTTTGCTCCTATTAGAATCCTTGAAGAAAACTTCCAAATCAGAGCATATATTCTGATACTTTCAAATGAAATATGTGGACATCTGATAACTATGCTTAGGGAGGAATTCATTATTCATAGAATCTTTCTTCACTCAAAGTAGCATGTATTATCAGACTTCTAAAGCAGTGGCTTTAGATATTAACCTTTAATTTGTAGATGGAAGTGAAATATTAATATTAAATGCTAAAAAAGCTTAATATGATTAAAACAGTTCAGTAATAAGTTTAGCTAGTTGCAGTGGTTGTTTAAAATTTTATTTTGAAACAATATCAAATTGCAATTCGAATCAGCTTTCCCAATCAAACAGATAGTTTCTGTATTTTCATTAAATGTGAAAAAATATAGTTTAAGTGTAAAATGAAAAAAGATTTGAAAATTTGTCTTTTTCACATTGTCTTCTTCACCACTTTATGAAAAATATAGTTAAATACATTACTGGGAAAAGCTTTCCTAAGTAGTTCAAACCATTGCATTATTAGGAATATGTCCGATCCTTAAGAAAATCAAATTTTACTTACTGGGAGAACATGGGATGTCTAAAACTAATGTTTTTATCTTAATAACCTTGCCTGTTTCTATAATAAAGCATTTTAATGAAGTTATAAAGGAGGCTGCCAGGTCAAATCTATCTATATAAATCCCATACATGCTGAATTTATTCCAGCATAGTTTGAGGGGGGAAATTAATGCCATTAGTAATATCTTAGTAAAGCATAGATTGTCAGTTGTGAATTCCAATTAAAAATCAAAGCTAAGTGTATCAGCGTAAATGGGAATATGTGTACTGAGACAACACTTTGAATCTAGAATAAAAGGCGTTTTTCTAATATCCTAGAATATATGAGCATGCTATACAGATGAAGAGAAAGTGAAAGAAGAAAAGGAAAACCAGGCCCAGTAGATGAATGGAACATAAGTGCAATCAGAGAATAGTATTTTTGTTCGCCTAAGTATAACAGTTACTGTATTTCAATTTTTTATAAAGCCTTAACCACAAGAGTGCGCTGTTTAACAGAGGTTTGGTAATTTGTAACCTTAACTAAAAAAAATCTTCCTTTGGGAAAAGGCAGTGGTCATCTCAGTACATTCTCCAAATAATATCAAAGTAAACTGGTTATGGCAGTTAAGAACCCGTAAGCAGCTGTGTAAGGCAAATCTAAATTTATGCCTGCCCAGATGTCTTAGTCTGTTTTGTACTTTGGCAAACTCCTGGTAAAGCTGTGTCCTGGGAAATGCACCAGCTCTAGAATAATAGATGAAGCATTCTTAGAACCAGATAATATTTGTACCCATAGCAGCTCCCTCTTGCATTCTCAGTTTGTTTTGCTCGACCCAGTCACTCACAGCCTCCAGACACGGGGTCAAGCCTTCAACCTCATCTCTTAATCCAAAATCCTCTCAACAGGCCATACTTTTTTCATTGGTTATCTTTATATCTGTTTCTGCCATTCCAATTGGTTAATTGGTCCACATCTCCCCTTTCTTCTATTTTATGGTCCTTCGAGTTCCCACTCTTTCATTTTCATCAGTGGTGGGTTCCTTCTGGTTCGCCCCAGTTCTCCTGAGCCGGTAGCGGTGACGATATGATGTCACCGAACCGGTTCTGCCCACCACCCCCACCCCCACACCCCCCACACTATTCTTACCTTTTATTTGGCCCCACCCCCAATCTATTGCTGCCTCCTGAGTCCCAGCTGATGGCTAGAAGGAAAAAAGCTGTTTAAACTCTTGCCGCGGGGCTTCAAAGGGCCGCCCTACAGCTGATCAGTGTTAAAAGAAAACAAATGAGTAGACTAG
The DNA here is from genome assembly GCA_030761175.1 of Masticophis lateralis. Taxonomy (NCBI): domain Eukaryota; kingdom Metazoa; phylum Chordata; class Lepidosauria; order Squamata; family Colubridae; genus Masticophis; species Masticophis lateralis. The sequence goes on from JAUDYJ010000001.1 coordinate 207,365,482, forward strand.
TGCCTGCAAAAATAAATGGGTAGATCAGTGCCTGCAAAAATACATGAGTAGATCAGTGCCTGCAAAAATAAATGGGTAGACCAGTGCCTGCAAAAATACATGAGCAGATCAGTGCCTGCAAAAATAAATGAGTAGATTGGTACAGCTCTGCAAGCAGTTAAAAGCCTAGTAGACCAGTACCTCTGCTAAATCCTAAATAATTGTCACATGACCATCAAGCCACGCCCACAAAATAAGCCACGTCCACAGAACCGGTAGTAAAGAAATTTAGAACCCACCCCTGATTTTCATGAATATATCTCTGCACTCTGACTTCCATTGCTCTCCTTTCTGTCGTTTACAGAGTCCTTTACACTTCTCTCCTAACTTTCCAGTTGTTTCTCTATATATTTCTCCGCAATAAATTTTTCGTTTTCCCCCCGATGTGCTTTTCCATCATAGTATGCAAGCTTCTTAACCCACTTTATGTAACTACTAGCTACTGGAAGCTGCAATTATCCACTGGCCCCCACTTTTAGCAGTATTCTGACCTAGGCTTCCTGAGACAGTAAAAAGCACACAATTAGTCCCAAAAACCCTCTTTTTATTTCAACGGCTGTGAATTATCTTCATTCACAGCCCGTAATGAGTCACAAATAGTTTGTAAAAAGTCTGACAGAAGTCTAAGGCTGATAAGCACCCATCTTTAGCTCCCTTGACATGCTGTCAAAAACCTAATTGGCAATTAGCTTTTCAAGGCCACAAAGAGCACAGAGTCAAAACGGAGCTTCAGAATTTAAACCAACCAGAACAAACTAAGTTGCTTCCTGCAAAGGCTCATGTGCTCCTCCTTTATGTTTTATGGGAAGGGCCAATAATCTCCAAGCCCTATTCCCGAGTTGTCCCTTTTGTTTTAACTGTTCTTGCCTTCTGGTAGCTCTGCGCATGCGCACACTGGGAACAGGCTCCCCCTGTTCCTCTGCCTCACTGATGTCTGACTCTGGAGGCTCCAGAGGCAGCACATAACTCCCAGATGACCTGGCCCCATCTCTGCCTCCGACACAGAGCCCTCGTCCGAACCTTCCCCAGACTCCAGGACTGGCCCATGTTTCTCCCCAGCCTCCTCACTGTCCAACTCTGCTGCCAGCTCCTTAGGCCACCGGCGGACCACTACAAGCAGCCTGTGAGGGACTTCAAATCAAGTCTCTCCTGTTTAACTACTGCTTTCGGATAAGGGTTGCTGGTAAGCCACATTCAGAATGATGATTTCCCATCGTAGTGGGAAATAAAATCATAATACTTTTGTTCTGAAAGCCACTTGAAATTTTTATTCTGTGAAATGCTTACAATAGTTTTTCTATTTTGGTTTTTACAATGTCTCATCCCTTCCTTTAGCTCCTCAGCTGCTCTTTTGCGGTCACTGAGTCCTTTCCATAAATTGATCTCACATTCCGACTGAATGTTTTGCAGATCAAATCTTTCTACTCTCCCTACTTTAACCCACTTTCCTAAATATGTGATATCAATGATTCATGGTCTCTTCCACAATGTGCACCTGGAGTTGTCCTGGTTTATTGGATTACACTTTTTCTTCTTTCTATTTCCTATTATGTAGTTAATTTAATTCCAGTGTAGCTTATCCATTGATGTCCAATATTTATATTTGTACTAGTTGTACCCGGCCACGCATTGCTGTGGCTCAGTCTTGTGGGTATACAATATTTTTTGACCGAGTGCCAATAATTTCCCTCTGTAGCTCAGGTCACGCCTACTTTGTCTCCGTCCCACCAGTCTTTTCACTCAGCCGATTGGATTCAGACCTGAGTTGCCTTTCTGTATGTTTCTTTTTGGATTTTAACATCACTTAATCAATTGCTTTCTTGGACTTTTACCTATTTGGTGTTTGTATTTGGAGAGCTGCGTGTCGTGGGATTGGCGGAGGCCTCCGCCCAGGCTGCCGTTAGTGAGTTTGCATTCCTGGGGCTCCGGGATGCTGGCTGCCGACAAATAATTCAAATCCACCAGCCATCCAGAGTTTGTCTTCAGACACCTCCGAGAATACTTTGCCGTGGGTGTAAGAGTTGGTTTCCCGGCTTGCTGGTATACCCGCTTTCACCTTCGCAGCTCTCTGCACCACAGGCGGCATCAGGGTCCCTGCCAAAGGTACGGCATATCCGTTAGTCAGGAGGACGCTTCGCGGCGGTTGACATTTCCCGCCATTTTGCTTGTGGGTTTGGCGGCGGCGGTGCTGAGGGGAAAAGACCTGACTCGCGCCTGCCATCGTGGTGCTGCGACGTTAAAGTTGTAAAAGATTTAGTATAGCATGTGTTGCTTTTACGTCAAACAGATGGCGGTGTTTTTCAAAAAAGCATGTTTTTACCTGTTACAGGTATGACATCTATATAATATGGGTATATAAAAACACATGTGTATTTGAATGCAACTTTGTGTCAAAATTTCAAAGCAATTAGTGAAGAACTTTCAGAAATTTAAGATTTTGAACAAACAAACATTTACATTTTTATTTATATAGATAGATTTATTTATTTATATTCCCTGCAGGAATATAAGTGCAATCATCAAAAAATTCTCTTCCTAAAATTTTACTAATTTATCTCCTACATTATTGACCTTATCCTGTTTACGTAATTCCAGCTTTAGTTCTCTAATTACTAGTGCTATTACATTTTTGTTAGACGTTTCATTTAAAAACACTTTATAATTTGCCAAAACATACTTCTGTGCCTGTCTCCATTTCATGTTCAGTGCAACATTGTACATTCTATAACACTGATACTAATGGAATATCCACTAATATTGTTAGATATGATCATTGTTAATTTAGATATAGTGGAACACGTATACCTCTTTCAGTATTAGGCTATTCTATTCCCCCTATTCTATAGATTGCATGTCCTTTTTAAAAATACTTTTTTTTGAAGAGTTTAATAATAGTAAAAAGATAATACATATTGAAATCAGAAAGGAAAAAAAATGTTTAAATTCCATCCAGGGTTTATACAATGTATAAAAATATTTTATATTTTAACCTTGATCAAACAAGCAACTTTATATTCCTTTCTTTTACTTCTGACAGTCTTATGTTTAATTCCTCAAGTCGCTGCAATAGGATTGAATCTTCTTTCAAATTTTCTTTTTCTCATCTCAAAGAATCTCAAATCTCTAGCCTTTAGAAACCCTCTTTTGTAAATCTAATGGTAAATCTTGTCTAGGACATGGTTTCATATTGTGAAAATTACATAGAAACATCTGGTTTAAAGTTGCCCATTACTATTCATCCAAGTTCTCCTGTCCTAAAACTTGTAATCTGCAGAGCTTCATTTCTTGGTTCATTCTTCTCACATTACATTTTTAAAACTCTATACATATTTGTAAAATGTAGAAGTTCTCTTTCAATGTTAGAGGCTTCTTTGCAATATTTCTCTAGCTAAACCGTCTCTTTTCTTACACCTGAAAGTTCAGCATTCTTCCTTGTTAATTAGGGTGAGAGAACTAATAAAATTCAGTGGATTGAGGCTGTGCTGTGTCTCATACAGCCACTGCTGAGATGTAACTTAAAAGGAAAATGCAAAGTGACTTGTTATATTATCTTAGTACTAGACTAAACTGAAGCACCTTTGTCCCAACAGTTTGCTCAGTTTTGATAAAGCAAAGCATTTATCCATGCTAAAATGGTACTATCAAACAGTGGCAAGGAAAGCCAGATAAAAAGAATAAGTTTCACTTATTATAGTCTGCTTTCTTGGTTTTAAATGCAAAATATAAGAATTTGACTACCTTCTTTGGCTTTTCTCATCATTTGAGAAGTATATGAGATGTGCAACCTAAAATTGCTCTGTGTCAGCTTTTTCCAGCCATAGCCCTCCAGATGTGATGGACTACACTCACCAGAATTCCCAGACACTTGGGTAGACATTTGGGGAGCTATAATCCAATACATCTGAAAAGCTACTTTTAAGATATTGAAAGTTTCAGAACTACACACAGCTTTTTCCCCCCGAGTATCACGAAGAACAATCAGAGGTAATTTTGAATTGCCTATAGGACTTGGAAGAGGGGATGCTTGCTGACGTGCTACTTTTCTAAATGCATGAGATTATTTATGTTTTGTTTTTTTAACTGATGAAGAAGTTTGCTGGAACTCCGTCTTCTTGGTCTCATAACATGAAATAGTTGCATGACACTGAGGACAAGAAATTGTGTGTGTGTGTGTGTGTGTTATACGGTTAACTAGTTATTCAGTTTTAACATTTAACATTGCTTCTTAGCTTAGGAAGTCACTAATTAGAAATTTGAAGATGAAGTCTCCCTTAAGTCAACATCTGGTGGTGATACAGACACAGTATTGTTTCCTTGGTAACGGTATAGAAGTCATTTGCCCCTGTTGGCTTCTAAAATGCTTTTTGACTTTCTGGGCTAACCTACAAACCCTGGGATTTCCTGGTGCTTTCCCATCTGAGTACTAAACAAGCTTTTTCAAGATCATCCAAGGTCTGCTAAGTGCTGCCACTTCACTGTTAAATAATGAGCGAGGTCTGCACGGGCAGATAGATTTTAAAGCTTTAGCTTACTTGTAACATTTAAAGATTTACTTTTTTTCTGAACAACATGCAAGTAGATTTTTCCCTCAGCTAAATATAGCTTGGTAGAATAGAATCTAGGATGAATAAAATATAGGTTGCCATTTTTTTTCGTTTTCTTACAGCAAACGCTAGTAGCTTTTCCATTGTGTCTGGACTGTGAAGGTTTATGATCCCAGACAGATGTTGGTGTATACAAATCACTTGGATTAAGTTACAGTCACTTAAATGTATTATTAGAATTTAATTATTTATTTATATGTGTGGGGAAAATATATCCATATTTTCATAACTTCAAATTCATGCTTAGTTGGCTGAAATAATCAATTGATTCAGGAAGGACCAAATACATACATCTTTTATGGAGATATGAGTGCTGCTGAATTTATATCTTGATTATGTTGAAAGAGATTTTTGCAATTAGAATAAAATAGAATAACAGAGTTGGAAGGGACCTTGGAGGTCTTCTAGTCCAACCCCTGCTCAGACAGGAAACCCTATACCACTTCAGACAAATGGTTGTCCAATCTCTTCTTAAATGCTTCCAATGTTGGAGAATTCACCAACTGAGTCAAGTTGTTCCACTGGTTAATTGTTCTAACTGTCAGGAAATTTCTCCTTAGTTCTAAGTTGTTTCTCTCCTTGATTAGTTTCCACCCATTGCTTCTTGTCCTGCCCTCAGGTGCTTTGGAGAATAGCTTGACCCCCTCTTCTCTGTGGCAACCCCTGAGATATTGGAACATCATGTCACCTCTAGTTCTTCTTTTCATTAAACTAGACATACCCAATTGTAGCAACCGTTCATTTAACAGTGAATGATTACTGTCTGGCTATATTCTTGAATGTTTCTGGGTTAGTTTAATTTCTGCTGTGATCTTTTCCCCAGGGACTTTCAGGAGTGGGAATAGAAAGATCGGGTTCTCTCCATCTCAGTGGCACGTCTTCAGTTAATTCTTCTTTAAAGCGGGCAAAACGCAAAGCACCATCTCCACCTTCCAGAAAACTGCAAGGCCAAAGTGACCTTAGCATTGACACAGGTAAGCATAGTATTTCACAATTCTGTACCCAAAACCTGAAGCAGTTTTGCCCCTCATGGAAGATAATGACTTTAGAGCAGTTGCTTTCTTTAACTTATAGTCAGAGTTGGCTCATTGAATTATTACTATTTTATACCCCCAAGCGTGAAATCACTGTGGTCACATCTTTAAGCTGGTTTTGAACTTCATTAGGTTCTTCCCAAGAACCTAGAATATTGTAAGGAATCAGTGTAGTATATGTGCAGATCTAAGAAGTGACCTGTTGTATTATTCTTACCATTGAAATTTGATGGGAAGTTATTACCCATTACTCAATTGACTCATGACCACAATTGAGTCCAAAATTTCTGTTATTAAGTGAGACATTTGTTCAGCGAGTTTTGCTCCATTTTACAACCTTCCTGCTAGGGATGTGGTGGCTCAGTGGCTAAGACACTAAGCTTGTTGATCGAAAGGTCAGCAAATCAGCGGTTCGAATCCCTAGTGCCTTGTAACGGCACCCGTTACTTGTCCCAGCTTCTGCCAATTTAGCAATTCGAAAGCACGTAAAAAATGCAAGTAGAAAAATGGGAACCACCTTTGGTGGGAAGGTAACAACATTCCGTGTGCCTTTGGCGTTTAGTCATGCTGGCCACATGACCACAAAGACGTCTTTGGACAGCGCTGCCTCTTCGGCTTTGAAACAGAGATGAGCACTGCCCTCTAGAGTCGGGAACAACTAGCCCATATGTGCAAGGCGAACTTTTACCTTTACCTTTACAACCTTCGTTGCCACAGTTCTTAAGTGAATCGCTGCAGTTGTTAAGTTAGTAACAAGGGTTGTTAAGTGAATCTGGCTTCCCCATTGACTTTGCTTGTCAGAAGGTCACAAAAGGGGGTCATATGATGCTGGGACACTGCCACTGTCATAAATATGGACCAGTTGCCGAGCATCTGAATTTTGATCATGTGACCCTAGGGATGCTGCTGCAATGGTCATAAGCGTGAAAAACAGTCATAAGTCACTTTTTTCAGTGCTCTTGTAACTTGCAATTATTATTATTCTTGTGATGCTATTTTTCTGGCAACAAAGCTGTCAGGCACAGGCTGCATGCAATATACAGGTAGTCCAACTATTGACACAAAAGTTCATTTAGTGACCGTTCAGTCACTACATGAACTGCTGTGCCAACAGTTGGACTACCTGTGGCTGACTGTTTTGTTGCCAGAAAAATAGTATCACAAGAACAATAATAGCCTGACAATTGTATAGCTGTTTAACTTTGATAAAAGATATTTGGGTGTTGTTGCAGTTTTGCCATGAAGTATTTCCAAAATGCCTATTTTTGCCTATCTATTTTTCAGGATCAGAATCTGCAGAATCAATTCACACAGACAGCATTGACAGAGGAAAATACTCAAAGGCGCAATCTCCAACAGGTATTTTTAATGCAACATTTAGTAAAACAAAAAACAACCAAGACAGCTACCAGTATTGCCAGAAAACTTTTCTTGCCCCTTTATTATTCTTTTCTCTACCGTTGTTATTATATTATTGTAAATTAACCCAAAACAATGGCTTTCATTTTAATTTACGGTACTTGAATTGGGCTTTAAAATGTATAAAATCAAGCATTATTAAATTATGTTAATATTTTTCCCTTCCTTAAGCCTATCTTGGGGCCAGACTGATAACAGAAGGGACCTTGGAAGTCTTCTAGTCCAACCCACTGCTCAAGCAGGAAACCCTATATGAGTGTCCTCCCCTAACCTTTTGGGGACCAGGGACCAGGGACCGGTTCTGTGGAGAGAGGATTTTCCATGGAACAGAGGGGATGTAGTTTCGCATGCTGCCTGCATCCCATTAATGGGGCTTTGCTTTTTGTGCGGCCCCGTTTCTGGCATGCTGCGACCTGGTTCTGGTCCATGGACCAGGGGTTGGGGACCTCTGCCCTATATCATTTCAGAAAATAGTTATCCAGTCTCTTCTTAAAAACCTCCAGTGTTGGAGCACCTACAATTTCTGGAGGCAAGCCGCTCCACTGATTAATTGTTGTAAGTGTCAGGAAATTTCTCCTTTGTTCTAGATTGCTTCCCTCCTTGATTAGTTTCCATCCATTGTTTCTTCTTCTGCCCTTAGGTGCTTTGGAGAATAAGTTGATCCTTTCTTTGTGGTAGCCCTTTAGATATTGGAACACTGCTACCCGGTCACCCCTGGTCCTTCTTTTCATTAAACTAGACATACCCAACAGTTCTTCTGTATGTTTTAGTCTCCAGTCACTTAATCATCTTCTCTGTATTCTTTCTAGAGTCTCAACATCTTTTTTACATCATGGCAACCAAAACTGGATGCAATATTTCAAGTATTAGTGGTTAAGGCACTAGACTAGAAACCGGGACACTGAGAGTTCTAATCTTGCCTTACGTACAAAGCCAGCTGGTGAACTTGGGCCAGTCACTCTCTCTCAGCCCTAAGAAAGAGACATTGGAAAACCACTTCCAAAAAAACCTTGTCAAGAAAATGGCAGGGAAGGGACATGTCCAGGCAGTCACCAGGAATAAACACTGGCTTTAAGGCACATACATGCAAGCCTATCTTCAAGAAACTCCCCGCCCCCCTCTTATTTTTAAGCAGTCACATTGATTTAGAGACAACATAAATATTTAAATATCTGTAAATCCACTGATTTATACTATAGAAGCTGTTTTTCTTAAAACCTAAGAAAGGCAACCACAGTGAAATACCATGTAGATCAATAGTCTGAAAAGTGGGTGGACTGGGGGGACGGACCACTGAAGCCTTATATTCTGCACTAGTTTCCTCTTGGAAATAATGTTGAAATAATAATTTGATACCTTAATGTGATTTGTTCCCATTACACCATGTTCCTGGTCTTTCAATAGGTTAGATTAAGAGAATGTATGATTAAGTAATAGTCTACATAACCCCCATCAACCATAGGAGTGACGGCTCTGAAACATAAAAGGAAAGGGATCTAGTCACACATTCTGTTTCCATTATAAAGGCTGGAAAGGGCTTAAATAGTTGACAGTGATGTGGAGGAAGGTGATAACTGCTGAAGCAAAAACAATCTCTTTATTTACAAATAGTAAGAAAAGTAACTTGGAACTTGGGATGCAGCTCCTCCTACAACTACAGCTAATCTCTTCAACTCAATTCGTTGGCTTCCTCCTTTGAGTTTTCAGCAGACTTGTGTTTCCCTTCCCCTTCTCTTTCCAATTCTCTCTCCACAATCGAATCAGAGGTGTCCTTGATGATGATGATGATGATGATGATGATGATTACTGCATTTCTGCATATTAAAGTATATTCACAATTCTACTTCCCTGTTCAATAGCCTGGGCTTTCCAAAGGGACCAATATTGACCCCACCCCCAATATGCACCTCAGAGGGTCAAGATGGCTATATTTCTTTAAGGTTCGGTACTAGCTCTGAGGTTCTTTTCCACTTAATGTGGGCATGAGTGTGCGTGTATAGAGGACAGTTTGCTTCATTTTGACAGCAGTCCCGCTGGAAAGAGAATTACTGAGGTGGGAGAAGGCTGTGACCCTGAGCCTTGGATAAAAGGGGACATTGAAATGTGGGTTCAGAAAAGTGCTTCACTGGCCTTGTACAGAGCCCCATATTTTAGTGTACAATTAATTGTTCTGGAAAAAAAGAATTGGTTATTGCTTGATTACATTTATTTCATTGATTAATTGATTACAGCTGCATCTAGGTGGTTATGAATAAGTTATAATTTCAAAGGAAAAAATAAGTGCCGTTTTTGTTTTTAAATACAGCACATGCAATTTCAGTAGACAATATTTTGGAAGAGGTAGTAATTCTATTTGTACAAGAGGGAAAAAGGTAAGGCTCTTTTGAAGATCAGAGACGTCTGTAATTCTTATAAATGTCTCTGACATTATAATGATCGGAGACATTTATAATTCTTTTCAGTGCTGAGTAGAGAAACATGTTCATTAGATTGTGTCTGTTAACTAAGTGCTGCAGGCCTATTAATATTACCAAAAATGACTGAAAACATTTTGTTTTAACTAACATCCTCTGCTTTTTTTTCCTTCTTGTGTTTGTTTAATTGTCATGTTAATCAAGTTAATTCACTCATTGTTTCCTAACCTGCTTCTTAGGCAATGTAGTTGATCTAACCAGGACCCCAGTGGCAGCAGGTACCTCATGCAGCTTTGATCCAACCAGTCATGATCAAAACAGTGTCCAGCAAGTTACAGATGAAAGTAGAGTTTTGGTTAACGCTGATACTCCAGATGAATCTGAAGTGTCACTCAAATGTAGGTGGCTGTCATGTTTTCTCTTTGGGACTAATTTACTAAATTATACATACTAGTCTCATTTTAACATGCACTCTCTGGGAGTAATGAAGCCGTTTAATATATGTTTTGGGGAGGAAAGGAAGATCTTCCATTCTGTACAGCTTCAATATGCTTGCTTTGAGTGTTGTAGCCCTACTTTAACTTATTCATTGCTTTCTCTTCTTGATGATTTTAAGAGTGCCATTGTTGCATTAGTCTTCACATAACTCTATGATATAGCACATTTATGCTGAAGTCATATGATAATATTAGTTTATTAATGAAGCCAAGGGAAAGCTGAGATTTTTCCTCTGATTATGGTAATACCATTAGATGATTTTCTTTTTTCTTCCACAGAATGCCTAAATATATTAAATTCTATATAAAGCAGTTCCCTAGGTTCCTGTTGGTTTATTCTCTTATGTGTTTAATTAAAGAAGGCAACATTGCTTTAATGGTATTTTCAAATATATATGCCAAACTGTCATCTTCTATTAATATTTAAGTGTTTCATATATTACATTGCCCCTACCTTATTTATAGTGATTTTAAATAATAGGACAAAGCTCTTCTACCAGCATAGCAAATGCATCAGTAAACAAGTATTCAAACTTTTTTTAAAAAAGCAATATACTTTTGTATACTGAAACTCTCCAAAGATTACTCTTTGTGTGTGTGTTGTTCTTTTTGCACAGCTGACATGGGTTCTGAATATAGCCTAAAGGAGATAGATGAGAAGGAAGAAATATACGATGATTATCTCAGTACTTCTGAGGTTCCAGTAGATGATCAGAAACATGAAACTGCTTCTGATTCAAGTTTTGGTATTGGAGACAATGCACAGGAGTCTAATGAAGAAAAAACAGAAAACACGACTGCAGGAGATAAGTAAGTAAAGCTAAATTTAGTATAATTTTATATATGTATGAGAGTATGGGAACGGAGTAATTAATCCAAACTGGGTGCCATCATCTCATATTACTGTAGGTTAGTCATGGTGCAGTGGTTAGAATGCAGTACAGTACTGTGGTCCTTAGAATGGTCTTTGAATGAATGGTCGTATAATAAAATATAGCCTTCCTTCTAAAATGGGTGTCAAACCCTGGCTCTGGCCCGTGGGATGCTTAGATCTGGCCCAATGACGTCGAGCTGGCCATGCCCCCCAAGGTCAAGCACAACCCTGATGCGTCCCTCAAAGAAATCGAGTTTGACACCCCTGTTCTAAAACATGCCAAAAATCTCAAGTGCATCTCCTTTATCATCATCATACCTCCTGTGGCCTGCTGAGATCCAAACCCATAAAAAGTTAAAAACATAAAACTTACCTGTTCCTGGCAACAAAATGGCTATGATCCCCAATATCTACAACACTTGCTCTCTTTTATTTCTAAAATCTCAACAAAATTTAAGATTATATACTTCTACATTTATATACTGTGTTTTGGCCAAGTTACCCAATGCAGTTTACATTCTTAAGAACCTAAAGGAAATGTGCTTAAGTGATAACTTGCAGGAGTTGATAGCACAAGGTTTCAGGGCTGGACATTTTTACTTTTCTCATAGGCCATGGATAGTCACAGCTGCTACCTAAAGATTTGGTCAAGTGAGAATCAGATTTAAGCTTTCTAGAAGTTTGATTCTGTCACCTATGTCCTCAAAATAAAATTTTATCATACCATAAATAATTGATTAGCTTATCCATACCAGAAGGCTTGGGCTTCAAGGAGCACTACTTATTTATGCTTATTTTACTTAAATTTAAAGATTAATGTAACTATTGCAGTCCATACTTTTTTTTATTTCTTGATTTTCTCTATCTATATTTATCTTTTCAATATCCTTGTTTACCTGCCAGCTAGAATAACTCCAACCCATAAGCTATAAAAATATATTAGTCTTTAAAGTCATTTCGTTTTCATTGTTTCTTTCACTGTAGTTCTTGAGTCATAAGATGAATTTATGACTACATTTTAGCATATGGACCATATTATTATTTTATGGTTCATTGTTACTATCATTACAGGTAGTCCTAGGGTTGCTTACTTACTTACTTATTTACTTACTTATTTACTTACTTACTCATCCAATTTATTGGCTGCCCATCTTATCACAGGATAATTCTGGAGCTATTGTGACTGGGACCGCGATGTTAAGTGACATAGTTAGAAAACATACTTAGAAAGCATAGCATCATGTGATTGTATTGCTTAGTGATAGTAATTCACTAAGTAATTCTAGAGCTGTCATTAAATGAGGACTACATGGGTCACTAAGCAAGGACCTCATGTGACAGTGAGTTTCGATTTCCTGCTGGTTTCCCCATTGACCTTTACCTTTACTTGTGGGAAGCCAGCAGGAAACATTGGAAATCACAATCACATGATCATGGCTTATTGCTACATCATAATTGCAAGCTGGGCGCTAAGCACCAGGTTCACAATCACATGACTGCAGGGATGCTGCAATGGGTAGAATTCCAAGGACCCATTGTAAGTCCTCCTCATTCAGCATTATTGTAACCTTAGGACTACCTGTATTCTATTCTGTCTTTGGCTTTTTCTGTCAAAACAAATTATATTTTGTTTGTGGGGCTTTTCTCATCTGTTTGTCAATATAGTCCTCTCCCTAGTATTTCTGTCTTGTTTCACAGAACTCAAAATAGTGAAATACTGAGAGAAAGAGTTAGCATTCCCAACGGTACCGCACTTGGAACTTTGCAGCCAAACACAAATAATGGTGAGTTTCTCTTTATCAGAATTACGATCTTGTCCTTCATGTAATGTCTTGAAAATCAGGAGACCATCCCTACAGTTTTTTCCGTGAATTGCTCATGCAAGGGAATTTCTAACATTCTGGGAATGCTAATTAAGCTTAGTGGCACTGAGGAATTCTTCTGATTCTCCTTGTGGTCATTCTCAAGCCATATAATCAGCAATCAAAGTCCTGCCTGTCGTTACTAGTATTAGTACTATACTAATACAGTGCTAATATAGTTATCAATATTAGTACTATACTAATATAGTATTAATACTAGTATTAGTTGTAGTACTAATAAGCTATTTTGGGTATTCCAGGCATAGATTGTGAAATCGGCCCAACAAATGGCAGTTCGGTATAATCAATGAAATTTATATTAAGGAAATCATCATGTTTATTACAGTTTTAATGAAAAAGTGTGATGTGTGATTCAAAGAATTTTTCTTCTCTGTGCTAATGTCAAAATTATGTTTCCCTTTTTAAAAAGATCATAAAGAACCAACCTGTCCTCTGCCTTCTAACAAACTCAATAAGGAAGAAATAGGAAAAAGTAACAAGCGTGAGACACTGGATGACACCTCTCTAAATGGGGTGAATGATAAAAAATGTGATCAGATCAATGTAGATCTAATAAAGACTCAGGATGTCGCAATCCAGACCATATCTGAAGATAATCTTGGTCAGACTGCATTAAGTGAAAACAGCAATCATCAGGGTCGCGCATTGAGCCCTCACAAAAATTCAACTCATGTACACAAGCCAGTACAGAAAAAACATTCCTCAGGAGCCCTGAATATGATGAATAAGACCATAGGACAAGCAGACCAAAACAGTGAAAATCCTAATGGCACCCATGATAATGCATTAGTAAATGATAACCAAGTTCTCCTGGAGACAATGCTCACAGTTAGTTCTCCTACAAAAACGTACCCAGTTTACAGACAAGATTCAAAGCCTAAACCTAAGCCTTCCAATGAAATTACCAGAGACTACATACCCAAAGTTGGAATGACTACTTACAAAATAGTACCTTCCAAGTGTTTGGAAACAGCAAAGAATTGGGAATTAGATCCTGTGGAATGCCAAGAAGCAGTGGTATCTCCCAAGAATGAAAATTCTCAAGAATTTGGCACACAAACAGAGACTGTTAATATCTCAAAAACACCGTGTCAAACAGAACCTGATTTTAAGAATGAATTTAGATTACAGGAGGTAGGGAGGGATCTGCCGCCTAAAACATATCCGGCTGCTGCTCATAGCCCAATTTCCTTCTCCAATGCCAAAGGTCAGAAAATGGAGATAGAACATCCCAAGCCTAATCAAGACCACCCAATTCCTCCCTTAATTCTAAATTCAGGAAACAAAAGTTCCCCACCTGCAGTGCAAGAAAAACCAAAAATTTTGAGTCCCCCGAAAAGGCCAAGTAGTTTTTATTTGCAAATACAGAGGAGGACCACAGATCATTATGTAACTTCTGCCATTGCAAGAAGTGGCGCTCTAAGCGGCCCTATTCAGAATGAAGCCAAGACTATAGAGGCGGAGAAAAAAGTGGCGTCTCCAGATCAACCTTGCTCTTCACTACCTAAACCAACTCCTGTTCCTTCTCAGTTACCTAAAGAAACTACTGAAAACGGATGTGATGAAGAAGAAAAAAAAGTTGCCACTTCTCCTGTAAAAGTGTCTCAACCATTGAATTCTCCTTCGTCCCAGCTTTCTCCATTGCATTTGAAAACTTTGAGGACTTTTGTTTTGCCACAGCCATATTCTTCTCCGAAACCTTCACCTTTTGCTCTTGCTGTATCATCAGCAGTTAAAAGATCACAGTCCTTCAGTAAAACATGCACCAATACAACCAAACCATTAAAAGAACAATCTTCTCTTGATCTTAGCACATCCACATCCAGCGCTGAAGTAAAGGATCATTCACCTATACCAAGTCCAACAACTCAGACACAGCAGATCCTGACAGACAAGGTAAAACTTGCATTTAACATACATTCATAATGGCATTGCCTCTCTCCTACCCCTAGTTCTGTCTCTTCTTACTGGGATATTTGAGTAAGTTATTTATCCAACATTAGGCAGTCGTGTGTTACCTGAATTTTGTGGCAACCTTAAACACCCCCCACCCCAAATAATATAATAAATGAATGATTTATTATTCTGGATCCAGGAAAGCTTAATAAATGTGTTAGGTATTACAATGCTTTGTAGCTAGAAACGTATAGCTCTTTGAACATGTGCTCAGAATGATGGTAACACACTCCGCTAACCTTACTTGGGCCATGTTTTAACCCAGCAGAAGACTAACGATGCAAGCTATGAGCAAAACAGGCAGGCACCCCCTTTATTCAACCATCCAGCCACCGCTATCTGTGAGAGAAGCATTGCTGCAGCAGTCCAACACCCTGACCCAGAACAGATCCACCAGAGCTTGCTGGCTGCAATCCGCTCTGGAGACGCTGCTGCCAAATTGAGGCGGGTGAGTCGCTGTCCTCCCTTCTCCCGCTCAGCATTAAATCAACAGCAGGGGATTTACCGCACTTCTTTCAAAGTCAGAATATGATTTATAATCAGAATATGATTATTGATGAGCGAATCTTGTGAACGTGTGATTTTTTTTAAATTATGCCAACAGGAAATAGAACAGTGTTCAAAACTGTTGTTTCTGACTATGATCTAGTTAACCTAGACCTAGTATATAATTAACTATACACTATATATTTCATTACTCCTCTGTTATGGAAACAATAATCAACTAATCCATTTTAGAAGGTATCAGGTTGTTTTATTATTTATTATTTTATTTTATTAATTCGATTTATATGCCGCCCTTCTCCAGAGACTCAGGGCAGCTTACAATGTATTAAGCAATAGCCTTCATACTTTGGTATATACCTGCTTAGTAGGGCTTTCGCCCCCCCCCACCCCCCAGCAGTGTTCTTTTTTATACAAAGTCAGCTTATTGCCCTCACAAACCGGGTCCTCATTTTACTTACCTCAAAAGGATGGAAGGCTGAGTCAGCCTTGAGCCTGGTGAGATTTGAACTTGCAGTAATTGCAGGCAACTGGTGCTACTTAACAGCACTTTAGTCTGCTGCGCCACCAAGGCTATGTTCTGTACCCTTAGCTTCCCTCTTTTCTTATTTGCCTATTCTCCTTTCTTCCATACCCTCTTTCAGTTCCCTTGCTCATTTGTACTTTCCAAGTTAAGGTCTTACATAAACTGGCTTCATACCTGCACTTCCATCTTCCCTAAATCTTTTCAGCCTTTGAAGCAGATAGTTAACTCGGTATCTTCTTAAAAATCAAGGCAGTAAAGCAGAAAGGTGGTGCAATCGGTTTCAAGTTTTTAGGCTTCAAGTTTCAAAATCAGTACATAAAAAAAACCATACTGGATATTTTTCATGTATACTCAGCAGAATATTTTGCATACTTTTTACAGGATTTTTTTTTTTTTGCTCTAGTTCTTAAATAGGACAAAATCTATATACAGAGAATTTAGCTCAAATGAGTCGATGAATTCAGTTTTCTCAGGCAAGCTTTGTGATTGCACCGCTTGCTATTCTAAGATAATTTTTTCAGTGTTCTCTTGTGTTGTTAAAGAAAATAAGTCTACCATTGTGGTTTTAATTGTTGCTGCCTGTTTCTGTTGGCTGTAACTATAGTGGACCGTTTAGGAAATACATTATCTGAACTCTTTACCAGACAGGGATTGGGTATAGCACTGATTGTGCTTGTGGATGACTTCTGGTGGGACCAGAAGAGAGAAGTGGTGTAACTCTCCTGTTACTGCTTAATCTCTCAGCAGCTGTAGAAGACCTTGACAGCAGCTGTAGAAGTCCTTGACAGAACTATACAGAACTATACTAGACAAAGAGGGGAAACACCCTCTTAAGACCTAGGAAACAAGATACTATTTGGAACTGGCACAGGCAAATGCTCCCTGGTTCACTGGGATATAAGATGGAAACGAAGGATAGCAGAATCAAATTTTCAAGATTCTGTTACTATAGTTTAATAAATCTTAATCTTAATAAAACACAGTTATAATCGTCTGGTGGAGTTGATTTTCTGGACTGAGTTGCCTGATATTGCTGATAGGAGTTTTCAGGATCATTGATCTCAGTAGCCTTCTGAGCCCTTCACTTCCAGGGATTAGAGATGGGAAGTTCCGAATTATAGTGACTCTTCTTTCTCCAGGGTCAGAGAGTGGGACAGGACAGAAATATTGGCCTTGCAGGGTTCCTTGGAGCTCACCATCTTCCCATTTAACATCTACATTAACACATTCAGGTACCATTACTATGCAGATGATATCCAGATTTACATCTTAATCCTAAACCAAAGAGGCAGTGCCATTATGGTCTAATTCCAGTGCCTGTCAGCTGGCAAGGTCTGGATGGAGAGGAGCAGGCTTAAGTTTCATTGTGGCAAGACTGAATGGCTTTGGTTTCAAGCATTTTTCAACTTCCATTCTCAGTGGGATTGCGCTTCTCCAGGCAGAACATGTGTCCAATTTGTGGATCCATAGACTGTAGGTTCTTATTCAACAAACAATTGGCAGCCATGGCCAGAGATTCATTTTACAGAGATCCAATTACAACTTATATTCTGAGCTGTGGTGGCGCAGTGGTTAGAATGCAAAACAGTACAGCAGGCTACTTGTGCTGACTGCTAGCAGTTCGGCAGTTCGATGCTCATCAGCTCAAGGTTGACTCAGCCTTCCATCTTTCCCAGGTTGGAAAAATGAGGACCCAGATTGTTGGGACTCTTGAGAGAGGGCTGTAAAGCACTGCAAGGTGATATATAAGTTTAAGTACTATTTTTATTCTGGATTGGGAGGCCTTAAATCACCACCTGTTTGGATTATTGCAGTGCACTCTACATTTGGCTACCTTAAAGTCTACTCAGAAACTGCATTGGCCCAAAATACAGGGATGGAAAAATAATTATGTTCCTATCTCATTTTGTCTGTGTAACATTATTTCATACTCCTACTCTCTTGCACCACTATTTTGACTAATTAGCTTCCAGCTGCAATTCAAAGGGTTGGTTGTCACTTCATGGGGCTTGGATACCTTGGGGGTGGGGGGGGAGTGGCCTCTTTTAATTGTTTCTGCCCATATGATAAGATCTGGAAAGCTTGCTCACTCCAAGTCCTCATGGTAAATAAAGCAGTGCCATCTTGCAGGGCCTTCTCCGTAGCTATTTGCACTCTCTGGAACAGCATTCCTTCTGATGTCTGTATGACCCCAAATCTGTTGTGTTTTTGTAAAGCTTTGAAGATCAAGGTTTTCCAACAGTTCCTTTGGAAGGGTGGAATGTGAGCTGGCTCCCTGCATGTTTTCCGTTGTTCTTATAATGAGCTGTGATGTCCTGCTACTTAGTAATTCTATTGTCACTTGTTTTTCTTTGACTGCAGTGAGGCCCTCTACGGGTTTGATTAGATAAGTAAATAAATAGCGAAAAATGAAGAGTAACTAAGGCCATGCGTCCATTCATTTTGAAAATTGTGCTTGGAAAGCGAATGGGCGCCTCTAAGGTTAACTGCTAAGGTCAGGATCGACCCATTTAGATCCATTCATTGTTGCTTCAGATTGTTTCAGATTTTCCTCAGTTGTTCTTCAATGAAGACCTCACTCCTCCCCCACCCACCCCCAAAAGAGTAGCCTGTTGATTAGACTTTTGCACTATCTAACAATCTGAGGAACTTGGATGAGAAAGTTGTGGTATCAACTTTATTTTTATGCCTCTTGTGAAGATGATGTCAGGCTGTGGCTGCAAAATGTCACTTTAGCTTTTTAAAACAAGGCCTGTTGCATGTGAGAGAATTAAGCCCTTAATGTCAGCAGGCTGGCGGGCTCCTTGATTCCCTTGTGTATGGAGAGCAAGGAGAAAGAATGTTGGGCAAATGCTTTACTCTAGTAAATCAGGTAAAAGGTCTGTCAGGTGCTGTCACTAACTGCCAAGTATTTAAGAAATGAGGCAAAAAAACTGTTTCTCCTGTCAGCCAAACATTTTCCTCCTTTTAATAACTTGTTTGGGTGTAGAGCCAAACTCTGTGGCCTTTTGTGCTGCAGTTTTATTTCTGTTGAATTAAGCCCTCATTAATTGCTAATCAAATGGGTCAAAAGAGGGCAAGGCTTGTAACTATTTATCTCTCCAGAATGTTTCCATCATATGACTAGTCTCTTCCCATTAAGATAATGCTTAAGATAATTTATAAATCTTCTTTTTAAAAAGCAAATTGTATACCTCATTCCGTGTGTCTGTTGACTTCACTCACTGATTGCAACCTTGCAAGATCTATTATTTTTTTCCCCCTAAGCCTCATGTCTGTCATTTTCAGCTGACTCAAAATAAGGTTTTGGAGAATGATAGAAGTAAAATAGTTGCACAGTGGGCAGAATCCACCAATTTTTAGCCTGAGATGAGCCACAGAGTATCATATAGTTCTCTTGCTATAGTGGCTAAGGTGCTGGCCTAAAAACCATGAAAAATTTCAATAGATTTCCAAATAGCAGGAAGATAAGTTCCAAATCAGTTAAATGGACACACAGTACTTGTGTGTCCATAAAGAGCTCTCTTCCAACTCACAATCTTTAAATTAATGTAATATTAATTAGCATGAAAAGTGTTTCAAACTGAGGTGGTCTGTAGGTAGCTTATTTGCTTGCTTGTTTTTTATCCTGTGCTCTTTGAGAAGCAGGGAGATATTGCTTCTTCTTTTATATAATTTTTTAATTAAGTATTTTGAATCGATGAAAACTAAGACGAATTAATATAAAGAAAAAAAGGAAAAAAAAGAAAAAACAAAAAATAAAAGAAGTAGCAATGGTGTCTGATTTTCTTGCAGCAAATATAAATACAATTATAAAGCTACCCTTTATTCTATAGTTACAAAAAGAAAAGCTACTTTCTTCTATTTATTTTTTCTAATCAAAGCCAGGAATTATATCCATTTTTCCTGTTTCATTCCAAAAATGTAAGGGGTTTCCAGTCAGTCAAAATTTTCTGCCATTTTTGCATGTTCATCAAATATAAAATGTCCCTTTTCCATTTCCAACATAAATACAAAGGCCTTTGTATATTCTAGACAAGTTCTCTGGTGATATATACCAGTGATACATCATTTTATAAAAATTCCCTTTAAGATTAGAACATAATGTAAATTTTAATCCTTTCAAACCATGTATTTCCCCATGGTTCCATTTGTATATTGTATTTTAGCCTATATTATAAATACATTATTTCATTTCTTCTATTTCAAATTTCAATCAAAGTTTATACATTTTGCAATAACATGTTCATTTTTTATATATATCGGTAATATATTTCAAAATGAGGCTTACATTGTTCAATACCACAAATTCTTTTTTCTAGTTTAAAACGTTCTGATCATTATACATAAAAAAGCTATTGACAAGTGTCTCTTTTTGCTATCAAATCTTTTCTTGATTTTATTTTACATTTTCTGGAAAAAATTAATATATCATCATAAATTAATCATTTATGTTTGCTATTTTTAAAATAATTATGTCAGATGTCGATAAAATGCTATAAAATATTGAGACAACAGAAATGATTTTATGCACAACCTGAGTTTGATTTATTCCATATTCTCAAAATGGCACACCTGACATAATGGTTTTTAAAATCTATATCAACTTTAGCCTAATCCTATTGCAAATCTTGATGCCACCCAAATCTGAGCTCATTTTATTTAAGAAAATTTACATGGCCGCTCAACTCATTGTCCATGACTCTGGGCAGTTTACAAGGATAAAAGTGTAACAAAAAAACACAATCCCTCCTGCTCTACCCCCACCCACTACAATAAAATGAGCTACTTGATGGGCTCTGTGGTCACCCTAACCCTAGCAATATCCATTCTTTCATCCAAACTGACCAACAAGCAGGGAAGTATAATTACCACAGTGAAGTGTGTGGCATATACATTTAATAAATAAATAAAATGTAATTTCAAGTCAGGTAAAACCAATCCTCCTCTTTCCTTTGTACTCTTGTGATACCCAATATTTAACTTGTTTTTTCTCCTGCCGTACAAATTTAGATAGATTCTACTGCCATTGTTTAAATGATACATCAGTTGTCAAGACAAGTATTGTCTGAAATAACACTCCAGATAAAACATTCATCCTAATCACAGAAATTCTCCTCAAAAATGACAATTGTATTTTGTTCCATCTTTAACACATCTTTTAAATTTTACTCTATGTTTTAACATAACTATTTTGAAACAGCATATAGTTCAGAATTGCCATGGCGATACCCAAATATTTTACTATCTTCTAACATCTTTGTCTCCTGTTTTTTAATCTTGGAGATATGCTTCTTCCATTTCATTTTGTCCTACCAATTTGCTCTGTTTGGTAAAAATGTCTGTCCAGAGATACCCATTGCATGTCAAAACTGATTAATATTTGAACCCAAATCTTCTCAGCCTTCACTGACCACATCGCTCCCTTTATCAAACCTGTATACACTTCTTTATTGAATGGGATCCAAGTAGAAATCTCATCCTGATAATTAGATGTTGCTCAGGGATAGCTTTTAAGACAGATGCATGTTGAAATGGTAGATGGATGATATCCAGGCCTAGTTTTTTTTTCTATGATCCTGATAGTATTTTCTTTTCCAGGTTGCACCTCCATCAAACACTATTGCCATCAATGGAAGATCCAGTCTCAGTTCTCCAGTCTCTATCGAAACAAGATACAGTAGTCATTAAGACTTTGTACCAAATATTTTGCACTTTAATCACAATTGCATAGATCTACTGCATAAAAGCTACTTAACAGTTACCTGCATAATTATTGAAGACTATGTATAAATGCAGGATTGTGTGGGTATATATTGTCAAGAGTGAAGTACAGAAATTTAATGGATGCCTCAAAAGAATTCTTAAATATATATAATTTATGGCTTTTTTTTTGCCTTTTCTCTTTAAAATTAAAAATGCTGCTTCAGAACTTATTCCATGGCGCAGAACAGTTGTAGATTTTTGCTGCTGTAATAATCAGATATGTTAATTTCCACTTCATCCATAATAAGTGATGTGTAGCAATGTGCTGTATAGTGCTAAGATTCATCTTAATGTTTGTAACTGCTTAATTATGTTCAGAAACATTTGAATTTAAATGTAGTTCTTCTCACCTGCTGCCTTGAATGTTAAATTTGAAATTAATTACTGCACTTAGCTAAATATTATCTAGAAACTCTGATGGGCAGGTTTTCTAGTAAAAAAAAAACCCAATGTAGATGATATACATCTAAAGTTATATACTTCTAAATCAATTTAAGTGCTTATTGTTCTCCCTTAAATCAGTAGAACCTAAAGGTGCTTAATTTTGGCTGGATCATGCCTATTTAGATTGATTGTTACCATGTTTGTTTCTAGTATAGAAGTGAAAAATAATAAAACAGAAATCCCCTGGCACCTATTTTGTAACACTATATGTGGATTTCTTTATTTAAAACATGTTTAGTCTCAATGCTAGAGTGCTTTTGTCTGTGATGTTTTGGAACAAAACCATTAGTGAAATCAGATAATCTTTTTTTCAAAAACAGCTGTAAATCCATATTTCAAACTTTGGAAAATAGCAGTGAATGCTTCTGGAGTGCACTCCTGTTGCTGCTGAAGAGTGTGTCCCCACCAATTAATATGGCCAATGGGGATAGATAGTAACAATTGGGCATTGTAAGAACATCTGGAAAGTCACAGGTATCCCATCCTATTCTAAGATGGTACCAAAGAGCAGGTCCATGCATATCTGAACTGCATATCTCAAAAATAGGTGTATACTTCAGCATTCCTATCCTCATTCAGAGTCCTGCATGAATTTGACTCTCTTAGTAAGCTTCAGTAACTTCTACCCACATCTTTTTCTAAATTTAGTAGCTAAGCAGATGTTGGGAAAGGATCTTTGGCAAAGACATAGGACAGATATTTGGAAATATATTTGGAATCTATATAAGCTGACATGAAGCATTCACAATCTAGCTCTGGGCTGGACTGAAGATTCTGGATATTTGTTTGGATATAAATTTTCAAGTCACTGAACTGTGGATCAGGTATAGCTTGAGATCTCAAGCAAAAGTCACAGTGGCCTAGAGCAGCCATAATGCACTTGAAAATAGATAAGCTGTAGTTGAATGCAGACTTTAGTGGAGTTTTTCTTCAATATTCATAAAAGCAAGCTATTTTTATGTCTGCTAATTTTTAAAAGATTTTTTTGACATTCAGGACATTCAGCATACGGTTATGTGGGGGAATTAGCTTCACTTTCTCTTAAGGAAAGAGGTATTGGTGACAATTTCTCCAGTTCGAATTTATTTTAGAAACTTTGTCAGTGAGATAGTTCTATGAGTGTGTATTTCTAATATTGTAGAATTTAAAAATCACCTATGGAAAAGACATATTATCTTGAGCAGTAAACCAAATCCTCAGTAATAGATATTTTGCTTTGTCACAGTCTGTCCATCTTTTCCTTCCTGTCTTGACTTATTAATGTCACATTTCTATGTTGAAAATATGTTTGTGACCCTAGTTCTGATCAAGCAATAAATTGTAGATATGCATTGAAAATAATGGAATATTTTTAGTTTACTTTTAAATAACTCATGGTGTTTTCAGATAAAAGCAATGGTATTTAGTTTTATTCTTGAATTGTTGTTGAATTATAATTATGAAAACTATCAACTTTTGATCATTTTAAAAAAGTTTTGTTCAGATTAGTTTTTAATGAAGACTTCCAAATATTTTCCAAATCTTCTATACAGTGAGTTGCATTGTATTGCTCTGCATGGGGAAATGAATTGCTGTCAAGAAAATTACATAATGCAAAATTGGGAAAGTACCACAATTTACTTCTTCACTGACTATACATCATTCTTTCTGCCTACATATATTAGATCTGTAAACAGCAATCATACCACAATACCAGAAAATAAAATTATATGACCAGTGCTCGCTCGCTCTCTCTCTCTCTCTCTCTCTCTCTCTCTCTCTCTCTCTCTCTCTCTCTCTCTCTCTCTCTCTCTCTCTCTCTCTCTCTCTCTCTCTCTCTCTCTCTCTCTCTCTCTCTATAAAACGAGTCTCAGAATTAAGTGTAGAATGCTGGAAGATATATACTAATACTTTTACAAACTATAACATACAAAACACCCTATCCAACGATCCAATGGTATCACATCAGTTTTTTCATCTTCTGTCATGGTATCTGAGCAACTACAGAAAGAAAGCAATTTGGGATTACTTTTATCAAATCTGCTGAGAATACAGATGTAAAAGAACAGGAAAAACAATCCAGTTCTATAGTTATAGCATGTAAATACATCACCAAATGGATGCAGATTCTATCTATCCATCTCTCCACTATATAAATGCATACTAACTCCTGCCTTCATCTAGCTTTATCTACTTGTTTTTCCAAAAACAGAAGAAGTAACAAAGGAATAAAATTAGAAAGCTTTAAAGTATGGACATTAGAGTTTAAATAAATATTTAAATTGGATGGCATGAAAACACAGCCAAACAGTTCAGAATAAGAAACATATAAAACAATGAAAACCAATTGCCTACAGAATTTTAAAATGTCACAGTATTATAAGGGCTTTCATTGTCATGGAAATGCCAAGCAATTTGGTGGTAGGACCACCTCTTTGGAAAGCAAAGTTTACAATTAGATGAAAGTTATTAGAAAACACGGGCTTTAATATTTCATAATTGTAGAAGTTAGAGATAATGAAAAATAATCAATAGATCCTATTTATCTTGCTCTCCAGAGAAAACTGGCACAGAACACTGGCAAAGCTCTGACTATAAATATCTGGTAAAGCCACTATGATTTTAAACATAACACATCAGATTATTTTCTTACACAGAAAGCTTGAAAGAAATATATCCATTTTTGCAATTACATGGACTGGAATCTGGAATCTGTTTTGTGAGTTTCTGCAGTTCCAAACAAGATTCAATGGTTTTACAAATTGATTTGCTTCAGCTTGGGCATCTCTTGACATTATCTGACTCCTCCCAATTCAGATCCTGATTTGTTCAAAGCCAGAGTGTGACATCAGGATTGCCTCCCAAGAAACAGAGAAAAGACATCCAGAGAAGGGGACAAATTATATCTCATCTTACTCAGAAATCTCAAAGTGTTGGGGGAGACAATACCCAAGCAGCATCTACTAGCAGAACAGATTGTCCCACTTTCTGCCATCACTCTCTTGATCCCTGGTCAAGAGATGGGGGACACACTGCATTGGATTTTAGATGTACCTAGAAAGATATTGCTTAACACATTGTAAGCCGCCCTGAGTCTCCGGAGAAGGGCGGCATATAAATCAAATTTAAAAAAAAAAAAGATGGGGTGATGGAGAGAAACAGCATTCAAGAAGGCTACTTACTAGCTTAATGAAAAGCAGTGGTCACAGTTTTATTCTATTTACTAACTACAATTCAGCGAAAAAATATATGCTGAAGAAAATGCAACTAGATAGGCATTTGTTGCCAAATGTATTGTCTTCCTAGATCATCTTAGAAAATAGAAAATGAAAATACTGTTTTAAGAATGAAAGAAAATACAGAACATGACACCCAGAATTGTTTCCAACACTTTATCAGCAAGTGATTCTACAAGGAGTTTGATCTTTCTTTGTAGAAAGTAATGTAATGTGTACATTTATTTATTAAATTCACATTTGTCACACATACACACACGACTTTGTATTTCTGTTTTCACCTCCTCTGATCCAACTGCACATGCTTGAAGCCCAAGGAGTGGTCTGCTGACTTTTCCATTATATGTCCAGCTCTGGGTCACCAGGAGAAAGAAGGCTTATAATGGAGAAGTCAACACCATTCTCAGCTGCCTCCCCAACAGGAAGGTGCTGGAGAACATTTTTCTGCGGTTCTTTATTTTTTTCTCCGTAGTTTGCAGCTTGATCCAAACTTGTTTCCAAAACCTTTTCCCAGCTTCTCGCTCCACACCAGATTTGGTCCCATTCCATTCCATTCCAACAGAGCCCCGAGTTCCTTTCCATAATTTCTTTCCAACAGCCTACTGATTTGGAAACTGCACAAGTGAATCAAGATTCTCCATTTATTATACAGTATATTTAGTACTTTCTATAAAAATTCTTTTAAGGTGATGGGGAAAAAAACTGCCGTGTCAAAGAACCTGAAAAATAATGCTGGTCAGAGTAGACAAAATTGTTGTAATTATCCAACTGGATGAAAAGGAGTGTTCTATGTGAATCACCCATTGCTATGGCACTTTGTTGTTTGAGAATGAGCTTTCTCTTATTGAAAATGCTGGGAGGAAGGCAGGGGGTGGGAGGTAACTAGGAGCTTTTTACTCAAGTTGTTGTAACTCATGAATTTAAAAAGCCAATCTCTAATTACTCTGTAATTTAGAGCCTGACCCAGCCTCTTCAATCAGAAATCAGTTGCATGAGTTTGGGCAGAATGTACTGTAAGTATAAGTGGTAGTGCTCACTCTGGCAAACTCAGGACTGGCTGCAGACAGAAAAGATGTTAAATTTCAACCTTCGGTGAAGAAATGCCACTTTGCCAAATGGTTCCGAAGTTCTCACGGCTATAATTTAATTGCCACCGACAGAGATACTGGATTGCTTGACCTTCTTGTGGCATGATTCCTGTGGGGTTTCATTTCATTTCTGAATGGAGAAATAATAGAGAGACGTCTCCAGTTGCCTACCTTGGTGGGAAAAGAAGGGAGGGCTTGAGTTGTTTTGCAGTGAGTTTACACACACTAATAAAACAAATGGAAAACTGCACTCTAAAGAAGAAGGATAATTGATTTCAAAAAGTGGTTGTACTGTAATGGAAAACCTGTTGTAACTTGTTTTGAGCTACAGGCTGTTTGGCAAGAACAATTGGCTACCTTAGATCTGACCATGAAATTTGATGTTTTTCTCTTGCAGAGACTGTGAACTTTTCTGGAGCCATAAATCCAAAAGCAATGAAACCATAACTAATTGCTAGTATGGCTAATTTATATTAGTCTATGAATAATACACTAGTTGTATGAATTTCCTTCAGCACAAAGCATAAATCAATTGTTTTGTTCTAAGTTATTAGCTGATTAACTCAATGATAACTTTTTTTTTAAAAAAAATACCTTCGTTCAAAGCTGGCCTATTTTCATCTTATTCAACATAAATGCTCAAGGAGGCAGAATACATATATTTTAACATTTAAAAAACTGGTGAAATGTTTTGGTAATTAATTGCATGAGATGCTTCAGTTGTTAGGAATGGGACAACTTGCCACAGCCAATTTGCTGCAGCCAACTCGCCGTGGGACAACTCACTATGGGACAATTTAACAATTCTAATTATTTAAAATAAATAATTAATTTTTGCCATTCACATTTCATTCTGTCTCTCCTTTAGCATCCTTTCTTTAATGGTTCTATTCCACTACTGCTTTGATATAGATGTAACTTTTGTCCCGCAGCAAGTTGACCATGGCAAGTTGGCTGTGGCAAGTTGATCATGGCAAATTGACTGCAGCAAATTGTCATAGACCGAGGTTGTTTCTAGTAGTAATATTTGTATTTATATTTCACAATAGGGATGACCCTAACTGACAGCTCTTACAGTAGGTAGAGAGAAGCAGCCATATTGGATGAGGCTTTGGAGGAGTCTGAGTCTGGACCCAAAGTGGGGGAACACTATCTTGCTCTTGACCTGAGAATGCAAGCTCTCTGAAGCTGGCTCTCAAAGCCCTGAGATAACTGTGTGGGGACCTCATTTCAGACAAATGTTACAGTTCTTAAGGTGTGTATGGGAACAAAGCGAATTGAGAAGAGCACAAATTTCATGGTTGTCAGCACAAAGAGCACAAAATAGGACAGGGATTTGCTTTTTTCATTTTTGACACATTTCTGAAAGAAACGAGAACTGCTCAATTCACTAAAACTAAATTTGGATTGTCTTTTCATAGATGTATCTCACACTATATTAAATGCTTTTACAACGAGGCCACATTCAAGGATGTGAATCACACAAGAGTGCGAAGTTCCCCCAAATAGTTTACCGTCTCTGATCACAGACATCAAATTGCATTTATTCATTAACGAAATGTTGATCATGAGGGAAGTGACAAAAAAATAGCATTTGTAAACATATAAACTTACATCCGGCTATTCCCTTTTAAGGTAAGCCACATTATGAAAAGGTGCATGAAGTAGTAAGCTGCAGAAATAAAACATGT
Organism: Masticophis lateralis; assembly: GCA_030761175.1. NCBI lineage: Eukaryota > Metazoa > Chordata > Lepidosauria > Squamata > Colubridae > Masticophis > Masticophis lateralis. The sequence goes on from JAUDYJ010000001.1 coordinate 207,393,436, forward strand.
GATCAGGAAATATAGCTGGAAATCAATTAACATCATTCATTGCACTTTTACTTTTCTATCCATACAAACTATGAAACATCCTTGCTTCTACCATAAGTCACTAATTACATTGTCTTTTGTTCCTTAAAGTTTTCACCTTGCTCTTTTTAAAGATTTCAGCAATTACCCATGAGTTTCTCAGCTTTTCACTTCCTCTCCATTGGTTGACTATTTCATTTATTTGTTTCGCAATTAGTTCATTTTCTCCATACGACCAAATCATCCCAAACTATATCTAGTCACTCACTTTCTTATTCAGTCCACATTCACTCAACCCCCATTCATTATTAATCCTATCTCTTCTGTTTTACTACACATGCTACTTTAAGAAGCATGTGTAGTGGCATGCAATGCCATGCCACTTCCATGGCATGGAAACCATTTCCACTTAATTTTACATATCACCTGACAGAGCCAATTCTCACTTCCATATAACGAGATGTGGGCTCTTATATGCAAACAACTCTTTTCTCTTTATAAACTTTCATTTCTTGCAACTAAACCACAAATTATCCCCTACTTTACTACCAGTGTTTGCATAAAATCTAACATATGTTGCAAATAATTAACTTACCACTAACATCACAAACATACCTGATACCTTTATCTAATCAAAGAGGTATGTATTACTTTACTTCCTGTTCAATACATATAATGTATTTGGGGAATGCTGCAGTTCCATCAATCTAGCTTTTAGTGCCTTACCCTTCAACTCCATAGTCATGCAAAAATTCCATAATTCAAGGCTATTCATTCTAGGTTGTGCTTCCTCTAATCAGTGTTCTCTAAATGTCGACTTAGGACCCCCAAAATCAAAACTATTTCCCAGATATTAAAGATGTATTTAAAATTTAAAAACGATTTTGATCTTCTCATTACCGTGTTTCCCTGAAAATAAGACCCTGTCTTATATTTTTTTTGAACCCCAAAATAAGGGCTTGGCCTTATTTTCGGGGAGGTCTTATTTTGAGGTGCGTAGAGCAAGATGGGGCTCCTCTTGCCGTCTTACCTGATTTCAAACTCTGCATTTAAATATTTTTGGAGAGGACTTATTTTCGGGGGAGGCTTATTTTAGTGCATGTGCTCAAAAGCCCAATTGGGCTTATTATCAGGGAATGTCTTATTTTTGGAGAAACAGGGTATGTCTTATTTGTTAAAATATACTTTTTTCATGTGTTTGTTAATACCTAATGGTTTAAAATTATTTGAATATGATTCAATATTCCATAAAAGCATCAATTTAAATTTTAAATATGTTAAATACTGGTAAACATAATTCATACAAATAACAGTTTTTTTGGAGTTCTCCATACAGTATTTTTTTTAAAGTGGTAAGAGGGTCCTGAGAACAAAATCACTGTTTTTCAACCTTAGCAACTTTTAGATATGTGGACTTCAACTCCCAGAATTCCCGTCAGCACAGCTGGATAGAAATTCTGGGAGTTGAAGTCCACATACCTTAATGTTGGTATAGTTGACAAAAACTGAGTTAGGGTATCAGACTGGCTCCAGAAAGACCGAATTTCAAAACCATGGTCAGCCTTCTATGTGCATTTTTCTGTGCTAGAGAAGGGGCACATAATGTACTAAAAATACCCAAGCCTTTCTTCCTGCACCTTAAAGTTATTGCTTCTTTAAGACCCACATTAATTCTTTGCTGCTGGAAGGGGGATGGAGCAAGGGATTGCAAGACTGCCTGGGAAACTGTTACTGAAATGAAGGTCATTTGAAGATAGCAATAGGCCGGCAATATAGCATCACTCAGTAGCACTGAAGAAAGTATAATTTCCCCAAATTTCATTCCCATGGGAGTCATGGCTCTCAGATTTTGGCCTATTTGAGGTATCCTGTTGCCCAGTGATGGACCATTTTACCCAGTCAAAGGTCATGATAACAAGAATCTTATACAGACAGATATAGAATTGTAAGGAGATCTCCAAAGCAGATATACTTTCTGCAAGAACAACAACAACAGAAAACACTCTTTGTAAATATTGGTGTTCATCAGTTCTGCTGGACCAACAGACACAGAGGAAAAAGAAACGTTTCAAGTTAAACTCGTTAGGCGTGAGTACACATCTGTCTTTGCAAAACACTACCTTTCACCACTATACTGAGTCAGTTAATCTAAGAGGGTGCATGCTTTTCTTGATCGGTACCTGCTTGTCTCACAGCTGTTCCAGGATGGCATAGCCATAGACAGAAACAGGATTGTGTTTGCCCCATTTAAGATATATTTTATTTATTTCTTATACTTATATGCCACCTTCTCCCAAAGGACTTGGGATGGCTCACAGAAATTAAAATGATGAAAACAATAAAAATAGTTACTAAAATAATAAACTAAAATCTCCCAATTAAAAATCACCCATCAGATCAGCAAATTTGTTGGAAAAGCCATGTCTTCAGGACATGGTGGAAAGAGCGGAGGTCGGGGGCCGTCTGGACCCCCTTGGGTAACCCATTCCAGAGGGTCAGTGCGCCCACAGAGAACAACCTCATCCTGGGCGCCACCGGCTGACATTGTGTGGCCGATGGCACCTGGAGGGCAGTCCTACGTGAGCGCACAGAGCGGTGGGAGGCAGGCAGAAGGTGGTCCTGCAGATACCCCGGGCCCATGCCATGTAGGGGTCTAAAGGTAAATACCAGCACCTTGAAGCAGATCCAAAGGACCACCGGTAACCAGTGCAGCTCACGCAGGAGAGGTGTGACACGGGAGTAACGGGAAGCTCCCGTAACAACCGTGAAGCTGCATTCTGGACCAATTGGAGCTTCCGGGTACACCCCAAGGGCAGCCCCATGTAGAGGGCATTGCAGTAGTCCAGCCGAGAGATAACGAGAGCTTGGTGACTGTACGGAGGGCATCCCTGTTAGGAAAGGGCGTAACTGGCGCACCAGGCGAATCTGTGCAAAAGCCCCCCGGTCACGGCTGTCAGATGGTCCACTAAGGACAGCTGCGAATCCAGGAGGATGCCTAGATTGTGAGTCCTTTCAGAGGGTCCTTTCAACTCCCCTCCCATCAAGAGTGATGGGGCCACTAGACCATGAGATTCCGGCAACCACAGCCACTCCGTCTTGGAGGGGTTGAGTCTGAGCCTGTTCCTACCCATCCAGACCTGTACCGCCTCTAGGCACTTAGACATCATGGAAAGGGCATCTCTGGGTTGGTCCGTGGTGGAGATGTAAAGCTGGGTATCATCAGTATACTGATGATACCTCACCCCAAAGCTGCGAATGATCTCACCCAGCGCCTTCATATAGATGTTAAAGAGCAAGGGGGAGAGAACCGACCCCTGAAGCACCCCATAAGTGAGGGGCTTCGGGGAGGATCTCTGTCCCCCCCACCCAGACAAACTGCATGCGACCCAAGAGGTAGGAAAACCACTGCAAAACAGTGCCCCCCACCCCCAACCCCCTGAGTCGTCACTGTAGGATACCATGGTCAATGGTATCAAAAGCCGCTGAGAGGTCAGGTAGGACCAGGATGGAGGAATAACCCCCATCCCGGGCCCCCCAGAGATCATTCACCAGAGCGACCAATGCCGTTTCCGTGCTGTGTCCACGCCTGAAGGTTTATTGTTGAACCATTTCACTGGTAAAGCTATGTCATTACAAAAATAACCTTTCTTCTAACTCTGCCCTGCTCCTATGCCTATGGCATGGGCACTCCCCAATCCTCATGCCTTTTGTATGACTGCAGTAGTGTGATTTGTACTACTAAATCAGTACAGGTCATAATAAATAAAGTTGTATTATCTAGATTGCTTATTCGTAGTCTTCAGTCTTGCATACGGATACATTCTTTTCCCTTTCCAACTTTTCATTGGGAAACCGAATCAGCTGCAACTGATTGCAGAAGCCCTGCCAAATTGGTGACTTTTTAAAGGCTGCTGAGTTTACTTCAGCCTCTCTATTAACTTTTATTCCAGACCTGCCTTTTCTTCTACCAGTGGGTTGCCATCGATCTGCTTCTCTACCTGCAGGTGGCTTTGGTGGCTGCATCTGCTGGATGAGCCACTCTGCCCCATTCTAGCTTTCTGATTCTTGGCTTTACTGTTGCAACTTTTTCTCCCCCTTTCATCTGGCTGCTCATAGCTGCTTCTTCTTTTCTTCTTTCTAGTCTTCCTCTCTGTCTTTCTCCAGCTGCTCCAACTTTTTCCCATGGATACAATCCTTTCAAACTTCTGTCCATATACTTTTCAAACCCATATATACATATTTATTTTTTTACTAAGTTAAAAGATAAACAAAAATACAGAACTAGGAAAGAAAGAAAAAATATTGAAAATAAAGAAAAGGGGGAGGAGGAAGATAAAGAAGTGATTTCCAATGTTTTTACAGGAGCTATAAATATAACAGATATTTATTTATTATTTATTTATTTATTTATTTATTTGGTTCGATTTATATGCCGCCCTTCTCCGGAGACTCAGGGCAGCTTACAATGCGTTAAGCAATAGCCTTCATACTTTTGTATATACCTGCTTAGTATATACTAAGTAGGGCTTTCAGCCAGTGGTGAGATTCAAATAATTTAACAACTGGTTCTCTCCCTAGTGATTTCTTCCAACAACCAGTTTGCTAAACTGCTCAGAAAGTTAACAACTGGTTCTCCCGAAGTGGTGCGAACCGGCTGAATCCCACCAATGCTTTCAGCCCCCCCCCCAGCGGTGTTCTTTTTTATACAAAATCAGCTTATTGCCCCCACAATCCGGGTCCTCATTTTACCTACCTTCAAAGGATGGAAGGCTGAGTCAACCTTGAGCCTGGTGAGATTTGAACTTGCAGTAATTGCAGGCAGCTGGTGCTAGTTAACAGCACTTTAGTCTGCTGTGCCACCAAGGCTCTTAACCATTTAAGATACCATTTCACTCCCCTTCAGTATTATATAACAGTCACCTTTTCCCCTTATACATCGTTTAATTGATAAATCGAGAAATCACTAGTTCATTTTTATCCATTTTCAGCAAAAAGCCCATAAAGGTTTTCCAGTCTTTTATAAAAGTAGTTGTTTCTTCTCTAATAAAACAAGTCACATTAGTCTTTTCTGCAAGTTCTACCACCGTCACAGTCCATTCCTTGATTGTAGCACAATGCCCTGCTTCCATCGGAACTCCTTTCATTCTTCAGCTGGGTGGATGGCTGAGAAGTGGAGAATCATAGCTCTAGAAAGTCTGGCTGAGAGGGAATGAAGAACTTGAAATCTGGGTTTAGCTTCCAAAACAACGTTACCAACTCAGAGAGAAAAGGAGTTGTGTACTTCTCCTTGTTATTTCACAATCACACTCTCCTATAAAAATAAATGAGAACGATGTAAATCTCCCCTATTTTTCTATGTCAACATTTTCCATGCAACCCTGTTTTTGAAGGGTGGCAGTTGCTACAATGCATGATCTTTGGTGAAATGTAGGTGCAGTCTCAGCAATCAGGAAAAAACCAGGAGTTCTGGACAGCTCCCCTCCCCATGTTTTTTATTCCAGAGATTGTGGGGGGTTTGTGTTGCTTTTTACAAAGGTATTTAATTTATGCAAGGGTTACACTGCAGATGTCATCAGGAATATGTGTGTAAAAAATATCAAGATGGTGGCCACCACTGCACATAAAAATGAATGTTCGTAGCTGCCATCTTGACTCCTGTGACCTGACCATCACAGTCGCCCAATTTTATAGGAAAATGTGCTGCTGGTTTTTTAACAACTCTTCTGCTAAAAAATTACTGTGAGGTTGTAGGGAGCTTCCAGACCCATGCAAAAGAATGAGAGCTACCTTGATGTTGTTCCTCTTTTCAAAATCTCTTCCAGTCTTTTTCTCATTATTTTGATTCTCTTTTTCGCAGGTGAGATCTTGTATATACAAAGCTACTAAAGACCTTAACCAATCATAAACCTTTGGCGTCTCAGGTCCATACTTGTTCAGATGTGTGTTCCTTCACTTTTTAATTATTCTCTCTAATGCAAATCTTCTTCCCAACAAGAGATTCAGCATTAAGAATATCTACATTTCTGCTATATAAGTGAAAGCAGAGGTGGGTTTCAGCAGGTTCTAACCAGTTCTGGAGAACCTGTGGTGGAAATTTTGAGTAGGTTGGAGAACCGGTAGTAAAAATTCTGACTGGCCCTGCCAGTCTATTCTCTGCCTCCCAAGTCCCAGCTGATTGGGAGGAAATTGGAATTTTGCAGTAACCTTCCCCTGGAGTGGGGAGGGAATGGAGATTTTATAGTATCCTTCCCCTGCCACGCCCACCAAGCCACACCCACAGAACTGGTAGTAAAAATTTTTGAAACCCACCACTGAAAAGCACATCAGGAAGCAACAAATAAAACATCTCACTCTCACACTTCCTGTCTTTGTAGTTACCTGCCTATCTCATGGATCATGTGGATAGCTTTTATCTTTTTCAAGATCTAAATATGTAACTGGTTGGACTCAGTTTACAGGATATATTTATGTTGATGCTGTTTGTTAGATATCTTCTCAGATGGCCAGTTTGACATGGGAATACATTGCATTTCTCACTGTCAATCAGAACTGCTAACATTTGATATGGAAAATAATAATGCACTATTATGGTGATGTACAAAAAAGACACATCTAACTGATGGGATTAAATCACCTCGGTACATAAAGTCTTATAAAATAATCCGCCCCAAAGCCTTTGGCAGGGGGCCCAAAGCTCCCTTCTCAAAAAATCACTTTCAGACTATAAAGGGTAGAAGATGTTAAATACTGTGAATAATTGTGAAGTAGTCTCTATTGAACTCCATTCCAATGATGTTATTTAAATGGTAAATTTAAATCTACTTTTTTAAAAAAAATCCTGAATGTGGGAGGGTGGCTCCTGACATGCATCTGATTCCCCAGTGCACATGCTTCAGTTTGAAATCTTTAGCAGCTCTTGTGGCAACTTTACCATCTGGCCATTCTTCCCTTTTCAGTCTGAGGGGCTTGGACAAGCACCATCTTTGGCTCAACAACTTCTATTGTTATAAGGCAATCAGCACAGCTGTAGAATCAGTCCTAAAAGCCATGCGAATGCCCTTTGGCCTTTTCAACTAATCACAAAGAAGCAAATTGTTGACTGGATTCTTTCTTGAAATAAGAGGAGGTACACTAGAGAATCAGTAGGTTTTTCCTTTGTCTGACTTTGTCTTACTGGATTTCCTGATTTGTTGTTCTTGAACATTTTTAATGCCAAACAATATTTACTTTGGGCATAAATTAATGTGATGGTAATCAGTGTTTTACTGTTGATCCTGAAAATGTACAGGCAGAGGGCCCTGCTAGGGTTCTCATCAGTGCCTCTCCTCAGTCCCCTTAGCTTGATTTTTTTGAACAAGCAGCCATGGACCAAAACTCTCATTTCAGTCAGAACCAGTGGTGGGTTTCTACCAGTTCGGGAGAACCGGTAGTGGCGGCAGTGGGAAGCTCCGTCCACCCACCCGTCGTCAAGGACGCTCCGTGCATGTGCACAAGTTTCTGTGCATGCACAGAACCGCCAAGTGGGAGCGAAGCAAGAGTGTGCACATGCACCCTCACAGTTCCGAACCTGTAGCGGAGGTAAGTGAAACCCACTACGGCTCAGAACCCTGAAAATGTGGCCCTGCTTCCTTATAGAAGCTGAGTCTTGATTTGTGGACTAAGCTGGCAATTGTAAAATCTCATTCAGGAGATAGAGACATTGCTTATTTTTCAGACCACATGGAACCTGAATTTGGAATGACGCAGTTCATAGAAAAGAGGAATTTCAAGCCATGGGATATTTTCCAATATTATAAGCTTAGAATTACTTGCCAGGGTTAGGACAGCTATGCCTCCTAGCAATTAATAATGTAGAAAACACCTGGAAACTATTGTTGCCTATCCCTGAGTAGCTAAAATCCTACAATTAACACATCCCTATGTGGCATAGCCAAACAGTAGCAATAACTTTACATTCGATAGAGAAATCCTATTTTAATCTTCTTATAACAAACCTAAGGGCTGCAATATTCACAGTTGAAAATTTGGACTATCTCATGGAAAATAATTAAATACTAAAGTTCCTATGATTAAATTTAATTAGAACTTCTGGAAAATATGCTTCTTGACTACCAAATGTTAAATTAACATAGAACTAGCTCAGGGCAGAGGCCAGAGCTTTACTTTCCATAAAACATATTCCAGGCATTTCCAGTTAAGCATAAAACCTTGCTGAATTGGAAGATGCAAAAATATTAAGGTAAATGGGCCAATGGTTTGACTCAGAAAGAGGTCTCACATATTGTACTAAGGTATAAAATTACTGTTTAAATCATAGTGTAATGCTGTCATTATGATCTACAAACCATCATTTGGGGTTTGACATAGGTGAACCTAACTAAGTGTTTTAATCAACAATCCTGAGTGAAATAAATCCTTAGCATAATTCATACTATATGCTAGTTTGCTTTAGTGTTGTCTGCAAACCCCATGGTGGATTAACCATGGTTTAGCAGGAGAGCCCATCAAGGGTTGTGGCATGTTGTATAAATCTTTTAAATAAATAGTTTGCACATGTTAAACAGACTTTGGCATATCATTTTGTACAAATAAACTGTTGGGTTTTGAATAGGTTTGAATTACGAAAGTGCTGTATTCAAGTCAAAACCACAAAAAAATGCAGTCATGGCAACAAAAGAAGATGGTTTAAAATTACTGATGGTCCTTTTGATGGCTGTTTTTAACAAATCCTCCACTACATACAGATCACACCACAGATCAGTCTCTACTCCCTTTACCCTAAACCAATGTTTTCAAACTTCGCAACTTTAAGATTGTGGACTTCAACTCCCAGAATTCCTTAACCATCATGCTTAAAATCTCCAAGTTTAAAAGACACTTTTGTAAATTAAGACTGAAAGCTCCCTGGGATCCCCAAATTCAGCTTTTTCCTAAAGTTTAGTGGCTTCTGTAGGATAATGCTAGATTCACATTTCCAAATCACTAAGCCATGTTGATTTTTGGTTTGTATTTTACTTGTGGTAATTTCAACTCATTTAATAAACTCCGTTTAAGCAAATCATGGCTTAATAGGAAGTAATCATCCAGCTTGTAGCAGAGGAATGTTTTCACATAGAGCTAGCACAGTATGTCATGGAAAAGGAAAAGGAGAGAATCATCCAATACTACAGAACTGTAGGACAAATTGAAGGAGGAGTTTAAAGCAAACTATGGCTAATCTCAAAAATCTCGGTAAGACCAGACCTGGCTACAACACAGATCAGAAATCATGAGGCCTATGGATTACTAGAAGATTCTTTTTTAATGAAAGCAGTGCAAAACCACTTCCACATTGTCACAAGTAAAGTGCAGGGTTGTGTGTCAAGCATGACCAAAAAGAGATTTAGCTGTACACAAACGAAACCAAACCCCCTTCCCCCTCTTTTTCTTTACAAGAAAAGATGACAAGTTTTGTAGATTTGAAAAAAACAAACCAACCGGGGCATTATTCAAAAGTTTCATCCATTCAAAGTAACTTTATTATGGAGTGCTGTGGCACCAGGTGTTCCCTCCACCCCACCCCACCCCCACCAAAATCCACGCAAGTTTACATTCTGAAATATTTTTATGTGAAAAGTTCAGAGCAAAGCATGTTAAGGGGGTCCCCCTCATTTTTTCTCCTTAGCCCACTGTGGAGGTAAACCCGGGCTTTCCTATCCCAGGATATTATTTGGCTCTGGCACACGCGTGAATCATTCTCCCACTTTAAGAGCAGCATTCAGACAATACCAGGGGAAAAAATCAAAGTATTGTAAAGGCAAGAAGAGTGAAGAGCTGTGAGGAAAGCCGAAGCGGATGGGTTCATGGGGGTGGGGTGGAGTGGGAATGCGCATCGCCGATCAGCCTCCCTGAGAAGGCCACCTCTCGCCCAGCAGCATTTGGGAAGAGGATGGGACGAATATGGTTGTGGAAGCCCCCGCCAAGGGAGCCGGCCAAGCCCTCTTTTACCCGGCTCCACTGGCTCCCTGCTTTGCAACGCCCGCCCTCCGGGGGAATGCCCGCCCGGAGTTACCTTGACGGCTTTCCCTTCGGCTCCTCCCTTTCTTGCTAAACGCCGCACGTGGGGCCGGGCAAGCCGGGCGAAAGAGAAGGTGTGTGCCTGGCTGGCTGGCTGGCTGGGGCTCTGCGGCCCCGTGATCGCTGCTGCCCGCGAGAGGGATGTGCCTTTAAAGCCCCGCAGCCGGCGCGGACGAGGATGGCCGCTTCTCTGCCCGGTTTGCAGAGCCAGGCGGGCGGGGTAGCAGCCGAGCGTCGAAGACTCTGCCCTGCGAGGAGCGAGGGAGGGAGCAGCGTGGGAGAAATCGCCTGGGTGACTCCGCCGGCTCCGGGGATCTCGGCCCAGCTCGCCCGAGAGGACAGGTAAGCCTTTTCCGTTGCAAGGCAAAGGGAGGAAGAGGAGGGAAAGAAGAAGGCCGGGGGTCTGCCAAGCATGTCGGAGGAGAGCTGGATAATCCAATGAATCCTCCATGTTCAGAGACAGTGTATCTCAGGGTAAAAATTGTAGAGGGAAATGGAAAACGCTGCAAGGACCAAGCTTTCCCTAAAGAGGATACTCACCAGATTGCTTTGGAGGGTTTTTAGTGGGGCGGGGCAGTTCCAAGAGGCGCTAGTTTTGGGCCAAAGGTTTGGATGGGGACCATCCCAACTCTCTGTTGGAAGTGATCAGAGATGTGTTTTTATAAAATAAAAGGGTATCTTCTTTTTAAGCAAGGCAACAAAACTGTCCAAAGAGTTTTAGGATAGTTCAGTACTTTTGGATTTGCCCGCATGCTTGATGTGCTGAGTGAAAGGAGAAAGAATGGCATAGCCAGGGGTTGCAATGAAAAGAAAGTGGGTGGAGGCTTGAATGAGGATTTTGCCCCCTGGGCTTGCAGAAGCTTAAAGGTTGATGCTCCTGTTGAAGGCAGTTCTGATGAGAAGCATCTCTCACTCTTTCCCTCCCTCCCTCTGCACACACAGAAACGTATACACAGTAGAGAAAACTTCACACATGCCAGGTCCCCCCTCCTCCTCATCCACCCTTGCAACAAGAATCCAACTCCAAAAGGAAATCCCTCAGGTCACTCTGTTTCAAACAATGGTTTTTTCTAGGTGGCCAGTTATATATCGGGGTTGGTCTTCAGTATTGCCACATTATAACCAAATCCCCAACTTGGTTGAGAATGATGGGAGGTGAAATCAGATGCATCTGGAAGGTGACTGCTAGGAAAAGCTGAAATACATGATGGAAATGTAATGTTGAAAAAGGTTTTAGTGCTTCTGTGCAATCGGTAGAAGATTATACAAAAGAGAGTGTTATAATTTTTTTTAATTATAGGTTTTTCAAGGACCTATAAATATATATATATATATTAACCATGTACACATATAAGGTGGGTCATGAACATGTTGTTGCCATGGTCTCTGGATTTTTAAAAAAAACCCTAATTTGATATAATTGAGAGCTCTGTTTGCTATAACCAAGACTTTATGAACAGGAAATAATTGGCAGAATTTGTAAATGAGAACTCTTGGAGTGAATTAAAATGCCACTATTCCATTTATAACTTTATTATGATTTATCAGAATGATGCATATAGGTGCTGCATTTCTGATCATGCTAGTAGATTGTAAAACATTTTTTAAAAAAAAACTCAAAATGTATATTTGTACAAAATGTTAGGATTATTAATACCTAAATATGAGGAAATAGCTTGAATATTTCTGCTGCATTATGAAAATTCCTTTAAAGGAAATTTCTTATTCATAGCATTCAAGGAGGTTCTTTGGATAGTGCAAAATGTATGTTGTTATCCAGAAACATTGTATACATAAGTGAAGCTAATTAATAAACATGAAGTAGAATCAAGACAGTATTTATAGTCCTGATACCGTGTTTCCCCGAAAATAAGATCCTGTCATATTTTTTTGAACCCTGAAATAAGCGCTTGGCCTTATTGCCATGTGCTCAAAAGCCCAGTTGGGCTTATTTATTTATTTATTATTTAGACTTATATACCGCCCTTCTCCTTGCGGACTCAGGGCTTATTATCAGGGGATGTCTTATTTTGGGAGAAACAGGGTAGTACCCAGTGCTAATAGGTGTAGATAATTTCTTCACTTTTTTAAAATCTTCATTGCAAAGAAATCTAGAATAATACAGTTTAGATTACTAAAAATGATTTTTGAAATATAGAATAAATTTGAACTGTGCCAACATTGTTGATCTTTCATATTAGGATTGACTCTGCATTTAATATACACTCCTATAGCTTTAAATCCCACTGAATTTAAATGGATTTACTCAAGTGAACCTAGACAGATTGCAATTGAAGGCCTTATGTGAACCATGGTGTGATTCACCTCTAAGTAAGAATTTATGAGAACAAGCAGCATAGTTGTGATCTTAATAAGTCAGTTGTCTGGAAGAAAGGGAAAAAAAGCTTTCATCCAATTTACTATGTAATTTTTTAAAGAATTGAGGAATATGGCTACAAGACAAGATCAATAATTATTTCCCACATAATAAAAGAATGTTACTAGAAATCATTCCTGTTCAAAATGTGCTTTAACAATGGGGAGAATGGAGCAGCAGTATTAGTTTAGTTAGGAATATTTAATTTCAAGTTTCCTTATGAAGTCTGTGCACCTCCACATGTTGCAATTTTTGCATGTATAACTACTACTTGTAATTTTGAACTGAATATAGATAATTATGCTTATATGAACAATACATGATCTCTCTTCAATATAGGACAAAAAAGGCAGAGTTTAATATGCCAGAAATCCCATCCATACCAAATCCTTTTCCTGAACTTTGTATCTCTCCATTTGCATCAGTTTTGTCAGCCAGCCTGTTGCCTAAGGCAAATCCCAGGATAAAACAGGTAAGCATTTTTTTAAAAAAATTCTGATAGCCCAACTATGAAGAAAAACATGTTTATTCTTTGCAGTTCCCATCATTCGGTGCTTTTACCTCCAAACCTTTCCACAGTGTTATGTGCAATTAAACCTAGTATTTTCTCCTACTGATTCCTTTTATTGTCAGCTATTTCAAGATAGAATCCTTTTTGTTAGTGATCTAGAAATGTTAATTCTATAACCATATTCAGACATTTTGTTTATCATAAACATGGACACCCAAGCTGGAGTTCATATTGTTGCACCAAATTGTTCAGAGTAAATGCTCAAGGCCTTGGCTTTTTCACACTTGAAAAACTGGAGATAAAGCTGTGCTCTACCCTATATTTGGCCTAACTTTTATTAATGTATGTGAATACAAGGCACATTGAAATGATCCAAAATATGATTATATATGTGACAAGGGCAATTGAAATCAGATACTATTAGAAGAAGATCAATTTGCAGGTGGAGAAGGGTGATTGGTAAATATTAATTCTAATTGTGGATTTAATTTTTTTGGGAAAGTGTCTTATGAACAGGGTTTTTTTTTTTGACAAACCATACTCAATAGTTTTTTATTAAGTTATAAGGTATTATAAAATACAAAACCAAATAAGAGGACAGTGAGGGAGAAGGGAAAAGGGGAAAGAAAGGTGAGAAAGGATAGGGGAAGAAAAAGAAACATTGACTTCCAACTCTCTCTGTTACAGTAGAATAAGGCATTAACAACAAATCTCAACTTTTAGTTTTACCATAATAATTTGAACCAGTCATTTCTATAAAGACCTACCAATCTAACCTGTAAAACCCAAAATCAATAGTTCTTGACTAAACGTAACAACCATGGGATAAAAAAAGAAACCTGTAGACCAACATAGGTTCAATCCCTGATATTTTCAATTTAGGATGGAAAGACACATTTTGAATTGAATTGTCGAATCTTTTTAGTGTGTTGTCAGTCAGTGTTGCCAATATGGGGCTAAATGAATGAGCCGTCTAATTTGGGATAAGCAGTCCCCTAAGTTTCAGGCCCTCTTAAGTGTTGTATACAGTTTTAAAAAATGGGAGGCAAGAATAGTCTGTCCTGCAAGGAAGGATGTATGGAATAAAATCCATCTGAATTTGGGAACTTTTGTAAGGTACTGCATCTGTAGCATAATCCTTTGTATGCTTACCTAGAGTGCTAGAGCTTAATAACTAAGACTTTGCTCACATCTTATAAAAATGCAGTGCATGGGATTCCAATGAATGCATTGAATAGGGGAGTGTCCTATATAAAGTGGCTCTCATGGATTCAGATGCAAGTTTGTGATTCTGCTTTGTACTGTCACAAAACTAGGAAAGAAATACTGTATGCAACTTTGATTTGAGCAATGACAATTTGGAAGCTATATTTGTCTTCTGGCATACTTAGCATCAAAACAGCCATGGGAACTGTATCATCTTTTGCTTATTCAGTAAATACTTCCCTAACTAAACTCTGTGTATGATTCATGTAAAGGACTACAGCTTGCACATACATACATAGAATCTGGAATTTTTGAATCACTGGGGATAACTAGGAGAGAGTAGCCTGCTTCTAAGATTCTCTCTGACTTAACATGGCCTTCAGGAACCAAAGTATCAATTTAGCAGTGATTCCCATAGTTGTGTTTCATGTACAAATGCTAGTTGTTTAGTTTTATCATTGAGTATAAAAATATAAATTAGTATTTGATAGATAATCTTATTTAAATGCTTTGAGATAGAAAAACATCATAATAAATGAAAGGATTTATTTCTTTCCATTTGTCAAAAAATGGTATAGAGCAGTGATGGCTAACCTTTTTGCCATCGTGTGCCAAAAATGGGAGGAGTGTGTGGGGAGTTGCTCGCTCATGTGCCCACACCCATAATTCAATGCCCCCCAGTGCCCCCCCATGCATGCACTCATCACCCCCCCACATGCGTGCACGGCCCCACTGTGCTCCTCTGCTTTTGGCATGCAACAGCAAAAAGGTTACCGGTGGGCCCAATAGGCCCGTTTTTTCGCCCTCCTCAGGCTCCAGAGGCTTTCTTGGAGCCTGGGGAGGGCGAAAACGGCCTTCCCCATCCCCCCAGAGGCCCTCCAGAGGCTAGAAACGGCCCATTTCCCAACTTCCAGTGGGCCCAGAAGGCCTGAAAATCAGCTGGCCGGCACACACATATGTGCTGGAGTTGAGCTAGGGCAATGCTTGCGTGCCCACAGATATGGCTACAAGTGCCACCTGTGGCATGTGTGCCATAGGTTCGCCATCATGGGTATAGAGTTTCCTGCTTGAGCGGGGGGTTGGACTAGAAGACCTCCAAGGTCCCTTCCAACTCTGTTATTCTGTTATTCTATTCTGATTATATTTGTGTTGGAATGTCACTTATTTGGGAAACACAAGAAATTTATTTATTTATTTATTTATTTTATTTATTTATTTATTTATTTATAATTTTACTTCTATACTGCCCTTCTCCCGAAGGACTCAGGGTGGTATACAGCCAAGTAAAAACAGAGAACATCGTAATTTAAATTTAAAAACTATTAAAATTATTACTATTATTTATTCAATTTAAATTGAATAAATGGAATGAAAATGTACACAGGCGTGATGAATCTTGTTTTGGTCAAAGATAAGCTAGAAATGACTTCTCTACAGAAATAGTTCAAGGCAAATCAACTCTGTTAGCTTCCTTGAACCCGATTGGAAGGGGCCAAATAAAACTCAAGGGTATTTGAAGCCCAGGGACATTTTATTCTATTGCTACATTTTTTCGGTATTTATTTGATTCTAGATATTCACAGTTTGTAAATAACTTGACTGCACTAGGCAAAATAAATCTGTTTCTTGTAGGAACACTGGTAATCAAACTTCAGCACTACTGTTATGAGAATTAGAAGGGAGCCATATAAAGGCATCTTACTGTAGATTTTATTCCAAGGCAGACTGTTTCTTCTTTTAACCTTGAAATTAATGGAAAATGACTTGCATAATATTGACAAAAAAACCCTATATATGCCCATGAAATGACCAAGACTACAATTCAACCCAAAGCAGATTTTAGCTGCATGACAGTTCCTGACCAACCATGTCTGATCTCTCTCAACAGTTACTTAGGTATTCTGGGCTTTGCTTGCCATATGAAAGAGCAATTGCTGCTCTACTGGCGGCACTTGAATGTTTCTGGAAAGCTCTGAGGAACATATGGGTTCTTTTTACTGTAACTCTCACCAAGGTTTCTTGCCTAGTCTACTCCAATTCTCAAAGTGATGCTTCCTCAGATGTGTTTGGCCAAAGGCAATTCCAACCCCACTGCAGACCTCATCCCTACAGGAGTTGGGTATAAAGGAAGTGGAATTGGAGTCCATATGTCTATCTTTCCTCCATGATTTCTATTTCTTAAACTTGACAGGGAGGCGGCCCTTTTATGAAGCTACTGCTTTAAAAAAAATTACAGGAGCACTAACAAGAACTTTTTAAAATCCCTGCTGGACAAGGGGATTTTCATGATCTATTTCACCTTCACCCCCCTTTTTATCTTTACATTTTGTTCTTTGTTCATGGGAAAGTGATATTTAGCAGAACCTCAATTTGCTTAATTTGAATGTAGTCAATATTTAGCATTGTTACCTTGTTACCTGTAAGTACAGAGAGACAGCAATGCTCCCTCTTATCATGAGTAGAATTTAGTTGTATGTAGACCCCAAACCAAGCCTAATAATGTCTGTATCATATGTAAACTATGTAGAACTGGTTGTTAAGTGTTCGTATCTGCATACTTTAAAATAATACATTATAACAGAGGAATCTTGACAATTATTAATGTTAAGAGGTAAGTTAGCGTATCTTTTTTGTTGTTGTTGCCTTAGAACTGCAGCAAGAGATTTGCTGGTTAGCACTGAATATCTGCAGAGTAAAAGAAAGAAAAGGTTGAATTTCAGCAATATTTTGCAAAGTATTTTTTTCCTGTGGTGCAGTAAACATACAAAGCACAAACACATGCATTGTATGTTAAAAAAGTAGGACATACCTACTTCTGAAATTGGGAATCAGTAACTCAAAGAACCATGAAAAATCATATTAAGTTTTGGAAAAAGTGTTTAGGGCAAGAGTTTCCAATAACATTCTGACGATCCCTCTGCTTGCAGAAAATTTTAGTTTTCAGGTTATGATGATATCATATACAGCTAGTATAGATATGAAACCTTTACCTTAGTAAATCTTTTTCCCTTTGATTTTATAATCATCATAATGTGGAAGAGGAGAACAAACTTGGGTTCATGCATTGCACTAAGATTAGTGTATTATGTGAACCTCACAAGTTGGTTGAGAAACCATCGTTTGTATTACAAATATATCATATGAATCCAGTCAGTTGCAGTTTATATCATAAGTTGAAGTTAGCAAAACATGGCTTTATACATTGTAGAGCCCTGGCATGGCCCTGTGTTTTGACTGTACCATTAGGTGGGAGTGTTGAAGAAAGAGAATGCATATTGTGCTATGTAGGTACTATACAATTGTGGAATTCACTGTGATTTACAGTAATATCCTATATTTGTACTTTAGGATTCTATTATGATAGGAAATACCTATGCACGCCAGGCAGCTTTTTTTCATATATTCCTCCAAAAATGTGTGAGGCAGAGGTGGTAAAGACAAAGTATCTATGATACATGTATAATTTTCTTCTCTTTCTGCACACCACTGCAATTACAAAGAGAATTGCCTGAAAAGGATGATGTTCTTGTACAGGTTTTTTTTTACTTGAAAGGCTCCTACAGACTCCTGTTTTCATTTAACTAAATGTAGTAAATAATTTATATTCCTGTTTCTGTGTTTGTGATGGTTGAGTATATATAGCCATTCTTTACATATTTATGTGTTATATTTTTAATAGAAAGATTCTACCAAGCGACCTTGTCAGTAGCTGTTTTTGCTTTTAGATTATCATGAGTATACCATTCCAGAGCTTCCAGAATTAAAATATTTATTTCATTTCATTTACTGCCATTCATTTCAAGAAAGAAGGGAATGCTGGTGGGATCACCCCATTAGCGAGGTCACTACAGTTGACTCCCAAATCAGTAAGCCTGCCAAACTAATCCGCCTAGAATAGAAAAGTCATGCCACAAAGACAACTCTGGTGCATATAATATACTCTGGATTGGATTGATTCAGTTTAGGGCATGTCTGTTCTACTTTTAGTAGGTGAAATGCAATCCCAATAACAACTGATGAATGAAGCAAAAATAATAACCGGGACAAGTTGCATCCTGCAATCTCACAAAAAGCTACTCTTCGTGGCTCATCAATCAGTTGTGCCTTTTTGCAGCATATTCCATTTTGTTCTCTTTTTGAGAGATGGTCTTTCATCCTAAAATCTGCCAATTTATGACCCATGTTTGAAAAACAGCCTTGCCATTCTTATGTACTACAGGGCCTAAATTAGAATGTGGCTGGGCATACATGTATTTGTTTTAGAAATTAGAAAGTTATGTATGTTTAAACATAGGCAGATTTCTCTGACCTGTAACCCCAAATTATTTTCAGAAACAATGAAAATTAATTTTCTTTTCTTCCTTCACCCAAGTTCAGTGCATAAAATAAATGCATTTTTTAAAAAATAACTTTTTCATTTTTAAAATTATTTGTATGCATAGTCTGATAATATTATGGGCTGGAGGACTGAATAAAGCAGCAATATCTTTACTTATTACTTTTCTTCTTATTACATTACTTAAATTTGAGAGTGAACATTATACTACCGGTAGAACAGTATTTCTTAAAAGTGTAGTCCTGAGACCTTGGGGATCTCCCAAACCGTCTCAAGAGTCTGTGAAATCAGAATTATTTGCCAGCCTATGTTGAGAAATATTGCAATATTAAGATTCCATCAAACAATTGTGAGAAGTGCTGCAAATGTGCCAGTTTTAATTTTTAATATAACAAAATTGAGAAATATAACCCATAGAAGCAAAAACTCTTTAGGAGTCCTTCATAACTCTCATTCCATCAGGAATCAATGTAATGCTTTATGAGGTTGCAAGTCCATTGAGGATAATAGTTTTTTTGTTTGTTTTTTTTGCTGCCAATACTTTAAATTGTTATTTATTTATTTATTTAACAATTTTCTACACCGTCCATTCACCTAAGTGACATTTACATTTTACAGAAAATAGGAACTTGAGAAGATTTCCTTTAAGGAAGTGAAGAGAAGATTATTTGAAGAAATATTTTTGGGTAGAGGAGTATGGAGATGCCTTGAAGAATGAATGAAATTGCTGTTATGTAAAGATCACTTCAAGAGACAAGAAGAGCCGAGGGGCGGGGGGATCAAAAATTGCCTCAGGACAGAGAATATCTGTGTCAGACTTTCAAGATTCTGTAATTATACCTACAACAGTGAAGGAGAGTTCTAGCAGTTCATGAAATGCTTGTCTCCTGATCTGGCCTACTCTGTAGGGCTGACTGGCACACACCACACTTGAAGACATCCACAACAATTTCTTTATTTCCCTTTCCTTACACCAGGGGTGTCAACCTCAAGGTGCTTAGATCTGGCCCCGTGGGCAGCCCTGGAAACAGTGAAGGATCAGCCGGCGGTACCTCTGCCAGCAAAAATGGAGCTTTCAGCCACAACAACCTCCTGCAGCCCTCTGCCAGTGCAGCTTCCCCGAGCTTCATTTTTGCTGGCAGAGGACTGCAGAAGGCTATCGTGGCTGAAAATGGAGCCTCGATGAGTGACACCAAGCTGGCCACACCCATCCTGACCATTTCCCCCCATCCCCCAGGTCAAACACAACCCTGATGCGGCCTTCAATGAAATGGAGTTTGACATACTCACCCTACACATTGTAGTTGTGGGGAATGGGAGTTTTTTCTGGCAGTGATGGAGACTATTAGCAGGAAGTTGGACTAGTATGATATGGTGCAGCACTGCCCTGTAGCATTAGGAGATATGAAAATGCCTGTGCAGTTAATCCTAATGCAGGGCTACCTCAAGGACATTATGGAAAATTAAAAACAGGGCTCCTACATTCAGTCTCAAGGTCTACATTGTCCGGTTACTTGATTTCTATCAGATTTTGCAGGACTCTGTGCCTGTGTTGTGGCCCCGTCCTCTGAGCCTATCCCATTGGAGGAAGGAAGCTCTGAGCAGGAGGAAGAGGAGCCAGCCAGATCTCCCAGCCCCCCCCCTCTGGCACCATCTCAGGTGCCAGCTGAAAGAGAGCCAAGTAGTGGGGAAACAGGTGTCTCAGATGAAAGTGAGGGAGAGATGTCATTCCTGGACGCATGCCAAAGAAGGCGAGATAAACGCTTACAGCAGCTGCGGAGATGCATGAGGGAATAGACCTGAGTCACTGGACTGGAGTCACAGGATCAATGAGTCACTGGACCACACCCAGAGCCTATATAAGACAGGAGGGTGGTTCATGATTTCTGTGACGAACAACAACGCAATCTAGTAGTCTTGGGAGCTAAAAGAACGGATTTTGGCAAAGCTACGTAGGT
The DNA here is from genome assembly GCA_030761175.1 of Masticophis lateralis. Taxonomy (NCBI): domain Eukaryota; kingdom Metazoa; phylum Chordata; class Lepidosauria; order Squamata; family Colubridae; genus Masticophis; species Masticophis lateralis. The sequence continues at coordinate 207,413,898 of JAUDYJ010000001.1, forward strand.
GATTTTCTTTTTGTGTGAACTAATAAAGCCCTTGGCAGATGGTGTGCATATCGCTGCCAAGTTTGAGATAAGAACTGTGGAGTGTGCCAAGTGCTTCTTAACCCTCGACTGGCTGTGTTTTTGTGGGTCTCTGAAGCGGGGGGACAGATCAGCCTGCTCAAAAGGCACCTCCTGATCTGAAACTTTTTAGACATTTCTCTTTTTAACAGCACAGCCTGATGTGGAGTGTAAGAAAAAGGCTTGCTTGAGCCTTTTAGAAAACATGGGGTGTCCTCAGTAAATAAGGTTGGAAACACAAATAAGACTGAATTCTTATTGTAGGAGAAGAGCTCAGCAGCTGTTTGAAGTTACGAAGTTATGACAGAGCCCTGAAAAGCTACTTACGACCCGTTTCAAAAATGCTGGTTTTGAAGTTACAGTCACGGCATCACCCCACGGGATCTCCACAGGCTCCATTACAGTCATAAGTCAAGGACTACCTGTAATGCTGAAGAAAAGAGATGTTATTATGTAGGGCTTGTAGATAACTGAAGGCAATAAAGAAATGGCTATGTATTTTATCCTGAAGTTATTGCATTGCATTGCATGGATTTCATGAGAGTAGGAATAAAATACAAGGTTAGAAAATTTGGCAGCAGATATGGTTGTGTTGTGTTTGGCTTTATACCTTACTGAGATGTCTTCAATTTTAAAAATAACAAGGCAAGGAGCAAGGTTTTGACCTTGGCTAGATCTTGTAACTACTTCTATTCAGCTTGTTGGGAATTTCACATATTTTTGTGACTGAAAGCAATAGAGATTGAAAGAGTATGGGAAAAAATGACCTTAAAGAAATAATTGCACCCTAATAACCATGTTCAACAGCATTGCAGATGCTCTGTCACATATCCAGAGCTGTGGCGTGTGGTTTGTTTGTTCACTGAAGGGAGCAAATTTGTTTTAAGAAATACAGATCTGTTAGTTCAAAGTGAAAGGAACAAGGAAGCCTATGAGAGTGGAAGTCATAATCACATGAGGTTGTCTTCCTTTATGTATTTTTATCACAAATTACTTTTACTTTTTTATATGCAGGCTGCATTAGACAGTCAGTCAGTCAGTCAGTCATAATCACACCAGATCGCCTTTTATGCATTTTTATCAGCAAATTACTTTTATTTTTTTATATGCAGGTTGCATATGATAGATAGATAAGGCAGACAGGCAGGCAGGCAACACCTGCATAATGAACTGTGAGGTAAAAATGTTGCATGCTAGCTGATTGGCTGAGCTGCTGTGATGTCACTGAATCAAAAAGTCCAGGCTGTCAAAGCTGTGGTTTCAGTTTAGGGAGCTGGGATGTTCATTACTGAACATTAATAAACTAATGTCCAAGAGCTTCAGGGATATTCATTAAAGATAAAGCAATTAGCTAGACCAGAAATGCACAACTAAAATTCCAGGACTACTAGTGCTCCTCCCCCCAGCCTCCGAAAGTTATTACTGTATAGCAATGTGCAATGTGATAGAAGAGAACAATTATTAAATACCTTATGAGATTATATTAATTACTGGTATATTAATTAAATGGAAATAAAATGAAAGGTCCTGGTCCCTGAGCTATAAAATACCAGAGGCTATCTGCAAATATTGGGCAAGAGTGCAAAAGGTTGAGGAAAAGTTGAATTTTCCTCTCTGTTTGGAAGCATTTGTGTAATCTTTTGTTTGCTGGGTTTGTTTCATATGGGAAATCATCTCTTCTGGGATATGTCTTTGCTGCATGAAAATTGCATGACTGTGCTTTAGTGCTTTTGTCTGGTCCTCTTGAAAATCTGAGGACCTTGATCTCCTGAAGGTTTGCCACACAAAGAAAGGATAAGCTGCAACAGCAATAACCAGACATGCTCTGGCATGTTAAGGCTCCTGTATTAAGAAGTAAGCTATTAGACCATTTGCCATTTTTTTCCATAACTGATTAGGATTTAATTCTTTAATTTTGCTAACTAAAGTAACCCAGATGCACATTGTCCTCCTTTGTCTATCATTCGTGGTCATTGAATTGCATTCCATTGGCTGCCTACCCAACTATTTGAAGAAAATAAGATAGTTCTGGCATGAATTACTGGGGTCTACATGCCGAAGGTATTTTAAGAAATTAAGGGAAGAGATATGTGAGTAAATATATATAAGTGTGTGTGTTTGTGTATGGGTATATACATGCCAACATGCTTCACGCTTCTATATTTACATGAACTGTGCAGCGGCTGTTAAACAAGAAAATAAAAGCAGTCCTGGACTTTTGCTGATGCAGCTGGTTCAGTTTAGCCTTCTGCTATTTCACATGGCAAGACGTTATCCTCAGTTAACCTTAACTCAGAACAAGGCGGAGTCTACTTGCAGCTACTTCTTGCATCCTAGTCAAAAAGTAAAGTGACATTTGATTTGAAGGCGGCATTAGCTTCTCTGGACCAATCCAGCATCAATTTTTGACGTGTATAGCAGTCTTGATTTTGAATATTTCCTGACTTGACTAAACAGCAATGTTGGGTTTTACATCTTGTTAAAAGTTACTGCTTGCAGTAATGTAAGATATAAGATACTTGCCTTTCCTTTCAAATAAGGGAAAGGGATCTATCTTTGGGGTAGAGGAAGAGAGAAATCGGATGCAATTTCTTACTTGTAAGTCGATGAAGACACAGCTGAGAGAAACGGGCTTGGGCTTTGAAATTTCTCCCTGAGTTAAAACTTGTTTCTTTAACCACAATAAAACGGAAGAATCATAATGTGTTTTCAAGGGCAGCCTTCCCTTGTCTGCTCTGCACCTTCTGATTAGTTGCCATTGGTCAGTTCTATCTGGACAGTCCTTAATTGGCTTTCTGAAGGAGTATATTCAAATAAACAGCATGCCTTTGATTATCTCTTTCCAATGGCCCTTCGTGAGGTATGGCTGTCTTGAGAACTGATTCTTCAGGAATTCATCTTTCTTTTGCCAGTAACTTGGACAAGGGACTTTGGTTTAGCTGTCAACAACCGAAATGAACTTGTATGGAAGAAGAACAACCTTGCCTGTGATTTCTCCAATAGTTTTGCCAAGAAGGGCAAAGGGCACTTTGTGAAGTTCACAAAGGGCACTTTGTGAAGTGTGGAGTGAGGAAGGGAATGTGTCTGTCATGAAAACACATGCTGTTACGAAGCTGGGTGTAACACAATATATGGAGCTGTATGGAAGAGTTGAAATGGCAGGTAGGAAGGAAAGCTCAGTGGCACATACTTGGCAGGGACTGTCTCTTCCAGGAAGTGGCTGAGGTGTGGGATATAGAGTGTGTTGGTAGACTCACTTTTTCAGTGCTGTTGTAACTTTGAACAGTCACTAAATGAACTGTTGTAAGTCAAGGATTGCCTATAGTCTCACAGCAATGATCATACATAAAAATAGATTCTTTCCTAATTGTCAGCCCATTAATCACAACAAGAAAAGTTCTGGTTTCAATTGAATCTTAACTTTAAAATTCCTTTTATCAGTGTAAAGATTTGAACCCAACTTTTCGGCCTTTTTACATGTCCACCAGGCATGATAAAATGACCCTTTGTGTTGCCCGCATTTCCAACATAAATTTGAAATGTCCTTATATATTCTGACTATCAAATTCAATTCATGACTGTTCAGAAAAGCTGAGGTATAAAAGAAATGTTATTTCTAGAGTGGCAATGAGTTTTCAATATATAATGAGATTTGCTCAGTAAAGTCATATGAAATAAATATTTTAACCTGTCTGACTTGCCGAAAGCAATTCAAGTTCTTATAAAAGGATATAAGATTGTGTCCTGCTGCTTAATTCCAAGTGCAAAGGATTTCAAAACGGCTTCTGGATTGTTAGTATTAGGGTTGGTTTATAAGGGTGGTAAAGTTAGACATTTGCCTAAATCTCCAAATCAGTGAAGGTTCTATACTCTAAGAGTATTACTATTTGCATTTTGCATAGAAAATACTATGTACTACCTAAAAGCATATTCTGTTAATATAGCCAATGTTTTTCACTTTGGATGGCTCACAGAGATTGTTAAATCCAAAAGCTTCAAAATAATGGGGCCCATACATTAGTAAAATATTATTGAGATAAAAAAGATTATATATTTTTTAAAGGTTATAACATAATCCAGTTTGTGTGTGCATGAGTTTTTAATAAGATGAATCTGGTCCACTTATCGGAATTTGTAAGATTTTGTAACTTTGAATATAGGGACTATTCTTTTCACTGGACACGCTGAATAGTTAAATAGTATTTAGTAAAATTCAACAATATATAAATTGACTAACCAAATAAATAAATGCATTATCTTTTTTATTTTGATGCATGCTATTTCTACCAATTTAAGTTAGAAGATTTGAGTGGTAGAACATAATTCATTTAAAATTTCTATTTAATCAAGTGAGGACTTTTGGAGCTATTTTTGCAATAGTATATACCTTATGAAAATATGCTCATATGGTGCTGGAGAATAGTTAGAATGCTTCATAGATTGGTCTACTAATGTCTATTCAAAAGTAAATACCATTTATCACCTGGGTCATGCATAAGAATAAATCATAATGTGATTTATACTTTGGCTTGGTGAACCCACCCATCATGACTTAATGTTGTATTTAAGCCAAAATACCATGATTTACTGAAGAAAAAAAATATTATTCCTAAATAAGAGGATATATGATTACAGCTGTTATCTCAAATTCCTTGAAAGATAGATTTGGGAACAACATATGCAAATATCTGTGGCTTACCTCAATGTAATTGAGCTGATAGGCTATGAGAAATAAGTTGTCCTGATCAAGCACCCTAATCTCAGGAACTGATTTAAGGATGGATATATTACAGGAGTGGGATTCTACCGGTTTGGACCGGTAGCTCCGACGATCAGCTGGGAACAAACTGGTTCACTCTGACAATCAGGTCGGCCCAATCACCCACCCCTGCGCTTTAGTTACCTTTATCTTCTCAGCTGATTGGCACGGCAGAGCGGATTGCTGCGCCTCAGCTGTGTTACTCCCAAGTGGTAACACAGAAAGTATTTGTAAAACTGTGCATGCAAAGCTCGCGTGTGCACATGAAGCATGCAATCACCGAGCCAGTTGTTAAACCAGCAGCATCCCATTACTGGGTACATAAGACAACAGAGGGAGGAAGTTTCATGAAATGATTTGTGAAAGTGCCTGTCTATGAATACTACACACATTATATGAATGGAATAGAATTTGCCCCTTTGCAAATTTATGGAGGCATTTTTCAAATGCTTCCACAAGTACTTTCATAGACATCAGAAACCTGTCAAATATCATTTCAGAACAATGGAACTTAAAATCTTTATCCCGATTTCCAGCAGCAAGTTTACAAAGAGAAACTGGACTACTAAATCAGTCTTTGTCAAGATGGCACTTCTGGGTATGTGGTCTTTAACTCTCAGAATTTTCCAGCTACCATGGCTTTTGCTGAGAATTCTGGGAGAGGAAGTTCACTTATCTGGAGAGTGCTCAGGTTGGGGAAAAATAAGTGAGAAGCAAGCAGAATAAAATTAGATAGGAATGAGGTGAAGTCCATTCAAAGGGAAAGGCAGCAAAAGACTAATAGGAGAAGACAGGTCAATTTTTTTAAAGAAATCAGGAATAAGGCAAATAAGTCCTCTGCTTTTCAAGGTTATGTCTGTTTATGTATATAGATGGATAATAGTTGCATATATATGTTACAGATCAGCTTTTAAAGTCAAGTACAGTCTGGAGGAATACATCTGAAAGGCATATTTGAATAACAATAACCTGCCCATATACTGCCTTACAATTATGAAGAGGTGTGTAGATTTGACCTAAATAACTACTGGGCACATATACCTAAAAATAATTCTGCACAGAACAAAATGCTTTAAGGTTTAAATAAAATTCAGATCTCTTTCCTAACCTCAGATTACCTCGTGATATATTTATGTACTTTCTTTTTTTTTTCTTTTTTTGCATGACCGATCTCTATTTTGTAATCTTTTCTGTCATATCCCTTTGCTGAATTAGGTGCCTTCTTCAAAAGCAAAGACACCACAGTGTGTAGTTATTTTAATATTTTGCGCTCTCTATCGTCAAGGCAACGCTTTCAATGACCTTCCCACATTTCATGATAAAGTTGGACTATCAGATACATATTAGAGTATCTGATTGCACAGTTGCACGAATGCCAACAAGTGAAAATATTTATACAACTTCATGGCTTGATGATTCTCAGTAGAACATACCTCCCCCTTGAATGGCTTGATTTCTCTTTCCACCTCCATATCCATTTCTTTGAATGATGTTTGTTATAGGGACCAAAAACTTGTTGCTTCATTTGCCAACATTTCAGAGTTCAGAAAAGCATTTTCTTCTTGAGACCTTGGGATCCAGGAGAAAAAAGAATCAGTGTGGCTGAGACAATTACAACTCTCATTTCTTCAGCTGAATCCTCTTTCAAATAAATTAAGCCTCCAGAAAATCAGAATCTGATTTTGGATTGTCAGATCTTGAGTAGCCTACTGAACTGTTACTTTAGCAAGCAATAAGTCTTTCCTCTGTGGATATTTGGATTCTTTGGAGAGGCATTGACACAGAGTGGTACAGTGTTGAAATTACATGCAAGAAATTGGTCTCACCTTTGATAGTAACTTGATTCTCACCTTTCTTGAGACAGTTCTCTGCAGATGCTACTAAAATGACTTCATAAATTGTGCATACTTGTGAATTCTGTGGGCTTTCCCCCTGTGAAATACCATAAACTTAAGCTTCATATTTTATCCTTTTTTTACTTAAAAAGCATGTACAAGTGTTCTGGACAGTTCATTTGTGATATTTCAACCTCACTTTTAAATCTTCTATTAAATCATATCCAGATCATATCATGTATTATTTTAAAATCACATATAAATAGAAGATCAGTTGTCAGTTAAAATCTTCCATATTTTACATACAGTATTTCAACATGACTTGGCTTGCTACACATAATGCTGTCCCAGTTCACCCAGTATGGGCTGCATTTTGACTTAATATGTTACATGAATCTAACTATTGTAGTTTATATACCCTAGTTTGGCCTAAAATGTTGTGTGAACCTAAGCAATGGTGATTTATAGTTAAATGAATGACTTCACAGAATGTGAGTTTCATTGATAATTCATTTTGGCTGCATGAATCTAAATATAATGGACATTTATGTATCATGGTAGGGTAGAGCTATCTAACGTGGGTTGCAAAAACATAAACAACTGTTAGATGGCAGCAAGGAGATATAGTGGGCAACTGATATTTGTACCACAGTCATGGTAATGTTAGACACACACACACACACACTGTTTGCAATTCTTGCACTTCATATATGCAAGTTGAATTGGGGTGAAATGTGTGAGGAGAGACCGTACATCCTGCATTTAGTAAACAATGGTTTTTATCCTAATAGGCCCAATGCACTTCTTTTTTTAATCGATTAAAACAAAACAGAATAGTAAGCAATTCATGTTGCTTAATGTGGACCCAAATACTGGACTATAATGTGTCATAGGTTCCTCAGCACCATGTAATAACGGCATCCCAAAACTAGAAGAATAGATGAGTATGGATATGACATTCTCTTGCTGGCCTTGTTTTGAATGGAATGGAGGGGAAGGTGAGGGAGGAGAGAGGAGAGGAGAGGAGGGGAAGTTAGTTCTACAAAGCTCCCACTTCTCCTAAAACTCTGAATCTTTGTGATTAGATCATAAGGAACTGCTATAAATCAGACCATTGAAATCCTAACCCTGTCTACTGTAGGATTTCAATAGCATTTAATCTGATGAAAAACATCCCTTTATAGTCATAGTCTATCCAGAGCCTTTTTAAGTGGCGATACCAAGGGTTGAATCTTGGATCCTTTGCATACAAAGCAAGTGTTTTGCCACTGAGCTATGGCTCTAAACAGTTATTAAATGTATGATGATATTGAGGATCACATACAGCACAATTTCTACTGTGGATGGTTTTTTTCTATGGCCTGAAATTGTCACCTACTAATGAAAGTAATATTTTAATTGTGAGTAAGAAAACACACACACACACACACACACACACACACAGAGAGAGAGAGAGCTAGTCTTGTGACTGTAATAAAAGGAAATACAAAACTCCATATAATCAAGAGAGTGCAGTCTCCTCAGCTGCTGCTAATTTGGGGGAAATTAAATTACAATTCATTTTAATTAGATTTAAATTAAACCTGATAGCTTTAAGCATGGATAAAGCAGAAGTGGGAAGATGATAAAATCAGATAGACAGACAGATGGATGGTTAGATAGATAGATAAAAAGCTAGGCTTATAAGAAATAAATGTTTCTTGATTGTGTGGGGTTTTTTTTTTACAATGACCATTTTTCTCTTGGCACCTCTTATATATGTTCTCTCAGCATCTTCAGCAAAATCCATATCCTCAGTCCAACAAAGATTACACATCGGAATTGCTCTCAGAGTAACACTGGGCCAGTTGTTTTCTGTCAGCCCCGTTTGCCATACAGGGATGTTATTGTGAAGAAAAAGGAAGCCTTGTGTTGGCTGTCTTGATTTTCTAGAGCAGGGATGTCAAACTCTTATTGCTTAATGCATTGTAAGCTGCCCCGAGTCTCTGGAGAAGGGTGGCATATAAATCAAATAAAAAAAAAAAACTCAGTTTCATTGAAGGCCGCATCAGGGTTGTGGTTGACCTCGGAGGGGCTGGGAGGGCATGGGCAACTGGGTGGGTGTGGCCAACTGGGTGGGGTTGGTCAGCTTTACACTACTCCCCAAACTGCTGGCATGTTTCCTCTTTGCATTGGGTAGACCAAGCCTAAACAACGCAGGCCGGCCCCTTACATTTTCCAGGATGGCCCTGCAGGCCGGATCCTACCCACAGGCATTGTGTTGGACACACAATGCCTGTGGGTAGCCTGTTCTAAAGGATTGTGGGAATATAAAATTAATAAATACAGGTAGTCCACTACTTACAACAGTTTGTTTAGTGACCATTTGAAGTTACAACGACACTGAAAAAAGTGATTTATGACCGTTTTTCATACTTACGACCGTTGCAGCATCCCCATGGTCATGTGATAAATTTCAAGCACTTGACCACTGATTCATATTTTTGATGGTTCCATTGTCTGAGGCTCATGTGATCTCTCCTTTTGTGGCTTTCTGACAAGCAAGTCAATGGGGAAGCCCACTTAACAACCATGTTACTAACTGCAGTGATTCACTTAGCAACTGTGGCAAGAAAGGTCATAAAATGGGGCAAAACTCATTTAACCATCTCGCTTAGCAGAAACTTTGGGCTCAATTGTGGTCATAAGTCAAGGACTATGTGTACTATTACTTTGCTTGTTTTTTTCCCCCCTTTGGGTAGTAAATCAGCATAAACCAAGTAACATAATCATGGTAATGTTGGTAACAAACAGTATTACATATTAATGCTCTGTTCCATGTCTTTTTTTTCTTTTTAATAGGTAATTAAAGTATATAGTGAGGATGAAACCAGCAGAGCTTTCGAAATACCAAGTGATATAACAGCCCGAGATTTGTGCCAGTTGCTAATACTAAAGAATCATTACGTTGATGATCATAGCTGGACCCTCTTTGAATGTCTCACTTATTTAGGTCTTGGTAAGTATCACTTGCTTTTAAAAGCAGCAATATTTGTTGGGTATCTCTAATGGAGTGGAAAATTGAGGAGGCAGAGAGTAAGTCTACAATGTTAGAGGCATATGTATCCATTAGAAACAATGTGGTAGGATTTACTTGCAAATGCATATGCTCACACCAAGGACCTTAATCCTCATATGCCCAGATTGTAAAAAAAATGAACTAAATCCTCCCCTGGCAGCAAATCCATAGCAAATCAGGACAATTTATGGTAAATCCCACCCTGTCGTAATGTCACTGCACAAACCCCTCCTTTTACACATCTATATCGGGATGCCACTGCAAGACAGAGCTTCCATAGTGATATCACTTCACATGCTCTTATGCAGCATATCTTGTTTCTTGTGTGCTAACACCCCCCTGCCCCCCCCAAATCCCCAGAACAAACAACCCCGCCCCCCAACAACTCAGGCCTTTTCACACAGCTGGTTTTGTTTTCTGTTGGTAATTGTTGTCAGTTGCAGGCTGAGAAAAGACTTAGCTGCAGTGTTTAGATGCTTGTTTTCCCTAGCAAGGAACAATCAAAACACCATATATTTATGTATATATTTAGTCTTTTGCTTGAATTTTTTTGGGGAAAAAATTATGGGAAACAAGTTTTGTCAGTTGACTTCATTAGTTACTGGTATATTGTAATGTGGACACTCACCCCAAAAACCAAATAGTTTTCCCTATTACCAAGGCTATCCAAATTCAGCTCTTCGTTAAACCTTGTCCTTCTGTTTAAGAACACCTTGCTTTTTCTCTTTACTTACTTACTTATTAAATTGATATGCTGCCCATCTCATTAGCGAGCAACTCAGGGCAGCTTATAAGAGAATAAAAGCGAGAATATAGGGACATTAAAACACTAAAAGCATTGCAAACATTAAAATAAACAGGGATTGGCTAAAACTCAGAACCAGTACATGGACAAAATGGAGGTGGCTCTTTCTTAGTGCATTACCCACCCCCAGCATGGGACATCCCCATCTGGGCTTCAAGCCAATCAACAAAAGATAGGTTTTGAGACCCTTTTGGAAGGCCAACAGAGTGGAGGTGAATTTTGCCTCCAGTAACATGATGTTCCAAAGAGTGGGGGCCACAGCAGAAAAGTCTTGTCTTTACTCGCGGTTACTATCCCTAAATATTAGTTAGTTTAATAATCAAAAACCTGCAGCATTCTTTGGCTTGATGCAAATGAATAATAATAATAATAATATTTCCTGCTGTTCTGATATGAAAAACACACAAAACTTTACTGTAAACTTGATTGAATATAGCTTTAAAAATGGGAGACAAAAGACCTCCTTCCAGTGTCTGGGAGAAAATTGGACAATTAGGGCCCTGCTTTTGGCATGAAGTATCCATACTTGGCATCTTTGCGCCATCCACTTCAGTCCCTGCCCTTAGCCTCACGTAGTTTGTTTCCATCCAACATTTTCCAATTTCTGGCTTGCAAGGAAAGATGAGATTCACTTTGGGTAAAAAGCTAGAGTGAGATTTTAATTTGAGCAGGATAATAATTAAGTAATCTCACCATGCTTATCCTCTAACTCTTTCATCATAGTTATCCGCCTGGGAAATAGGTTGAATTTCTGAAAAACAGAATTAAATTTACCTAGCAAGATATTCCAAATTCACTCTTAGGTGCTTATTAATTCATTTACTTTATTTACATACTGTCTCTTTCCACATGATCTGTCTTGTGTTTTGCTGACTAATCCATTCAGTTGTTTAGAAATATGTTCTCATGAAGAACAAATAATAGAAGAGACAAAATTCTGGAGAACACTTTTACCAATGTAGAGTTTGCTTTGAAATGAGTTTGTCTGAAATTACATCATTTTTGTTGCTAAAATGTCCTAACAGTTTGTGGGAAACAATCCTAGTATTGGCCCCAATAAGGTAAAATTCACCCACCTGTGTTCTCAATGGATATAGTTCATTCTTATTCCCAATGTGTGGAATATATTATGGTTTCCATCTCTGATAATTATATCTACTGTTGATCAAAGCTTGCTCCTAGTTGTAGCATGATGAATTTGTATTGTACCCACTTGAATGTGTGTAGATATGTACTACACATATGTGAATTCTATAGTTTTGCAGTTATATTACTGAACTAGCCAGGTAGGATAGCTGGAGCCCTGAGAGAGGAAGTCTTTTTTTTTATTTACAGAACTTTAATAATTGTGTTCATATACTGAAGTGTTACATATGATTATTAAGATTAAAGAAAATAGACATTTAAAATGTGGCAGCCAAATAGTGTGAGGTACGGTACTTTCCTTCTCCTTTTTCTCCTGCTAATTGCCACACTTAATGACAAACAACAACTTACTATGCATGTCTGAGTTCCAAAATATTTTAACTGGTCAAACCAAGCTAAGCCAATTCAGAAGAGTTTTCCTCAAATCCAATTGCATTAAAGATTCAAGAGATAAAGATCACAGAACATTCTAGCATTCATATTCTCCATGGGTATCTTCTCCAGCATAAGTATACTTTTGAAGTGGCAGTTCAGTTTAATAGCAGAACTAAAAAGTATGAAGGAAAAGAAAACTTAATGCTGTTTTTGCACTTATTAATGTATAGATTAGGCTTTTAAATGTCACTTATTTCTCCTTGCCTGGAAAAGGAGAGAATACAATAAGGTGCTGCATGAATCAGATCAAACACATTTTTCAGCCTTGTTTCTAAAGAAGAAGCTGAGAGAGGAAGTCTTGAAGGTGAACCTGACTGAACACAGGCACATGACCATGTTCAGGGGCCTATACCTGAATAGCGATAAAGAAAGCAAAACATGTTTATTTCTCCTCCTTACTGCATTGGAGGACTGTTATCCAGTGGCTCTGTATGGTAATGAATTCCCATCTGGACAGTGGTGAAATGTAAAATTTGTTATTACCGGTTCTGTGGGCGTGGCTTGGTGAAGGGGGTACTGTGACTGGGTGGGCGTGGCCAACTTTTTTTTTTACTTTTAAAAGCATTTTTTCTACAACCTCTTCAGCCAAAGAAATTGTAAAAAAAGTGCTTTTAAAAGGCTCTGACAATCCCAGCTGAGTTGCCTGATCGTCAGAGGCTTTTGTTTTCTTTTAAAAGCATTTTTTTTGTTTTTAAAAGAAAAAAAAGGCTCTGACGATCAGGCAACTCAGCTGGGATCGTCAGAGCCTTTTAAAAGTATTTTTTTACAACCTCTTCAGCCAAAGAGGTTCTAGAAAAAATGCTTTTAAAAGGCTCTGACAATCCCAGCTGAGCCGTGCGATCATCAGAGGCTTTTTTTTTAACTTTTAAAAGCATTTGAAGAAAAAATGCTTTTAAAAGTAAAAAAAAAAAAGCCTCTGATGATCGTGTGGTCAGCTGGGCATGGGGGGTGGCAGGGATTTCTGCTACCGGTTCTCCAAACCACCTACCGCCATCACTATCGGATCTGGCGATCCAGTCTGAACCCGGAGCATTTCACCCCTGAATCTGGGGTAAAAAAAAGTCCCCTCCAGTTGCTATGTCCAGTTTGTGAAGCATTGTACTAATAGTCCCTCAGATTCACTGTAGCCTTGACTTCATATGGACAGATTCTTTGGTGGTGACTGAGGCATTATCCTATTATTTGAGACCCCCTTGGTCTTTGACTTCCAAAGAATTGGATAAGATGCTGTCTCAGTTGCCCTGCCATGGGTCTCCCAGTTTATACAGGGAGGGGAATGGTTACTACTTGGGCTCTGGGAATTCTCAATTCTGCCTTCTGAAGAAGCCATCCCTAGACCTAGTGGTGTTAGACAACTATATGTTGGGAAAAGGTTGTTGAGGAAGTGGATTATCTGGAGTCCGCAATGGCACAATGCAGTGGCGCAGTAGAGTGCAGGACTTCAGGCTACTTCTGCTGACTGCGGCTGACTGCAGATTTGGCAGTTCAGATCTCACCAGGCTCAAGATTGATTCAGCCTTCCATCGCTCCAAGGTGGGTAAAATGAGGACCCAGATTGTTGGGGGCAATATGTTGACTCTGTAAACCGCTTAAAGAGGGCTGTAAAAGCACTGTGAAGTGATATATAAGTCTTAAGTGCTATTGCTATTGCTTTTCAGTCAGGATTCAGGCCCAGTTTTGGGGTGGCATTGGTATCCTTTTGGACTGCCTGCAGGGGTTGAGGGCTGGAGACATTCTTTCTGTAGTTTCACTCCTGACTTGTGGGGTATGCCTCTGCCTTTCCCGGGGTCTGGATGGGAGAAAACAGATTGAAGTTGAACCCTAGCAAGTTGGAGTTGTTGATACATCAATAACTCCTGTTACTACCAGAGTTTCTCCTTCTTGGGCAACCACTACCTATTGGCCAATAGGTTCATGATTTGCGGTACTGCTGGATTCACAACTTCTTCTTCATCAACTTCAGTTGGTGTACCATTGAAGCCTTACTTAGGGCGGGAGGACTCAACAACAGCAATTCATGCTCTTATTTCTCCTGCCTAGACTACTATAATGTACTTCATTTGGGGTTTTCCTTAAAGAAATTCGGAAACCACCATTGGCTCAAAAATGCAACAGCTTCCCTACTTTCAGATTCCAGATTTTGGGAACACAGCAACAGTTTCACGAATGCTGCATTGATTGCCAATTAATTTTAGGTTCAATTGAAGGTATGGGTTTCGGCCTAGAAATGCCTTCATGGCTTGGCATCCAGATACCTTCAGGATTGCCTTTTCCCACCAACTTTAGCTTGACGAATTTGATCTAGAAGGCAGAAATTGCTGTAAGTTACCCATAACATTTCTCATAACATTTAATAACTGATAATATCTCATAACATTTGGAGGCCAGAGGTACCATTTTTCCAATGGTGTTTAAGAGCTTCCTTATAGAGATCAGGCTGGCATCCTCTTGGTTGGCTTTTCTCAAGCTTCTAAAGACCTTTTCCCTTGATCTGAGTTTTTGTTGCCCTTTATTCTCTTTCTATTCTAGCGTTGTTGCAGTTTTATTTTTATATGAAATTTGTTTTATATTGTATTTTTCTCTGTAAGCCACAAAGATTTGTTTTGGATTGTACATGTAGTCCTTGACTTACAAGTGTTTAGTGACCATTCAAAGTTACAACAGCACTGAAAAAAAAATGACTTATGCCCATTTTTCATACTTATGACTATTGCAACATCCCCTTGGTCACATGATTTATATTCGGATGCTTGACAACTGACTTATATTTATGATGATTGCAGTGTCCTAGGGTCATGTGATCCCCTTTTGCGACCTTCTAACAAGCAAAGTCAATGGGGAAGCCAGATTCACTTAACAACCATGTTACTAACTTAACAACTGCAATGATTCACTTAACAACTGCTGCAAGAATGGTTGTAAAATGAGGCAAAATTCACTTAACAAATTTACCACTTAGCAACATAAATTTGCCTGATTCAAAGAGGGTTTGATTGTCCTGATAATGGAATATGATCACAATTGGTGCTATCTTCTGCTACCATATATTTCCTTCCTGCTGCTCTCAGACCTTGCAAGATGCATTTTTCATTATCCTCACTTGTTGCACATATCAGTGAAGCAAGGTGGCTTATGATCTATCATACCCTGTTCTTTGCCTTTCACAGCAGACTATTGAGATATGGCTGTACAACTCATCCAAAGTTTCCAGATTTTTTTTTTTAAAAGAAACTCTATATACTGGGGAGAGGGAGAATAATTCCATAATTTATATTTACTTTCACATACCTTGACCTTAGGGTCAACCCAACATAGCCAGTCAAAATATTGTTGCAAGGGCATTGTTGACTGTCCTGGGTTTACAGAAGTGTTATCCTATTGCATATTTCTGTGGGGACAGTAGATGCTGCCTTCTAAATTACATTTTCTTCTACTGAAAGAGACCTGTCAGCATCCTCTTACAGGGTCATAAATTATCCCAGTGCAATTTGATTTAAAGTCCGCTAACACAATAGAGGAATTCAAAACTACAGCTGTCGAACTTCTGAAAGCCTAGATCAAACAATACTGTTTTGGCAGCATTTTAGCCATAGTCCACAAGCTGGTGTTTAAAAAAGAATCATGGAAGTTGAGAGAGAGAGGCAGTGGGAAAGGGAGAGGGGGAGGGGAGAGAGAGGGGGGAGAGAGAGAGAGGGAGAGGTGGGGAGAGAGGGAGAGACTGAGACATTTAAAGCTGGGCCTACGTTAGTAATGTTTGCTTAGGCTTATGAGAGCAAGTGCTTTAGGGGAATATAATAGTTTATGCCTAATGTCTAATTGTAAAATATACCCCTAATATGGAATTCATTTTAGTGGGTTTTTTTTTTAACAAATGATTTCAGTACCTTTCGTGAACAACTTTCAATAAGACAAGCAATTTAAAATAAATGAGAGAGAATAGCAGTTACTGAAAGCGACATAAAATAGCTCTTTGCAATCCATTGCAATCCTTCATTTACTACAATTCCCATCGTGTCTGGGAATGCTTTCTGTGCACAAAGACATCTTTCTCTGGATCCTTTTCAGCCACGATGTGAAGTTTGAGAGCCTCTCTTTCCCTTGTATCAATATTAATTACAATTATTTTACAGCTTCTGTTCATCCTTTCTTCTTGTCGGTACTAAATTATCTTCAGTCATTGGCATTAACAAATACAGTAAGTTAAAATACTCAGAGGCAGTGAAAAGAGAAAAAAAGAGAAAGAAACCAGAAACCTATGAGAGCTGTAACCGGAGTTCATGATTTTATTTATTTATTTATTTGTTTAGATTTGTATACCGCCCTTCTCCTTGCGGACTCAGGGCGGTGAATAGCCAAATAAAAATAGTACACAAAAGTTAAACAATTTCTTTAAAAAAAAGCATATAACTTTGGCTAAAAATTAAAACCATTAACCAATAAATATTTAAAATACCCAACCCTATAATACAGATCTTAAAAATTCAGCGGGGTCAGGCTAGACCAGCAAGCTGAAAGAGATGAGTTTTCAGGGCCCGACGATCTATCTAACACTATCTCTAATGTGTTACAGTAGTGTAACAGCAGATTTTCTCAATCCATGCCTTTATACCAAATTTATTTTCTTGTCTTCCTTAAAGGCCTTTAAACTTTCTGAACTGGTTTCTGTTATAGAATTCCTGTTTGGATGGGTCAGTGATCCCATCATCCTTTCCCCAAGAATCAGGATTCGCATTGACAATGCTTGGTGATGATTTCTATTGGAATGCAATCCTACACGTTGGAAGAAAGGCCCTTTCTCTTGGGAACTTAGATCCGCAGGAAAGCAGAGTTGTTGGGCAGAACAGAACCTTCCCCAACAGCGGTTTTAAACACTCACCAACCCCACAAATCTGAGCCTTTCCAAAGAATTGGGACACTGCTGATCTAGTTAGGGTTCAAAGCTTGAGTTGTTGGGAGTCAGGCAGCATACAAATTTAATAAGGAGGTAAATAAATTCATGGGAATCTCAGATCTGAAATGTGCAGAGAGCACCAAGCTAAAGAAAACTGTTTGCCTTCACAGAAGAAGTTACTAAAAGTTCTGGACATCTGTATAAAGCAGTGCTTAAAGACACCTGCTATTGTTTGACTAGAAACCCAGAACCAAACACAGCCGTCTTTGCTACAATTCAAACACCTACCACAAAGGCCTGGAACAGTCCTCTTAATTCTATTAATGGTCTTAAATGACCTTTCCCCCACCCCATTTCTTCCTTCCAAAAGAATATTCTGCCCCATTTGGAAATTCTGAAAAAGAGAAGTTAAGCGAAGCAAACACTGTACAGTGCTGTTTTTGAAGTCAGTAGCATAGAGAAGGAAAATGCTGTTTTCATCAAAGAATTCAGTGCTTTATTTACCAAAGTCAAAGGTATTGCAGAAGCATACATGCGCGCGCGCGCGCGCACACACACGCACACACACGCACACACACACACGACCAAAAAGATTAAACACAGAAAAAGAACTCACAGCTGGGGTTTAGCACAACAAGCCCATGATGCATAACACATCTTGAGCGCTGCTAAGTAGTCATCTTGACAGGTAGAGGAGCATGCTTGATATGTTTGCCTCTAATTTTCTCAGTTGCTACCACAACTGCGAAAATAATGTTAATAATAATAATAATAATACTGTCGCATTCCTTCACAGTTCCACACGAAACCTCTCTTGAAGACCCCTGTACAATGAGCAAGGCAGGGGATGATTCAAAAGGACTGATCTCTGTTTTTGTCGTTGTGTGAATCTTACAAAATGTATCAGGTTGCTTCCCAGTAGAAAACGGTGAAAAAAAATGTGCTTTGGTTTTTCTAGTTTGAGAATAAACAATTCATGATAAGATAGCAGTTTCAAATTCTTTTACTAACACTCGGCAGCTGCTCCGGGGCTTGGAGGTCTAAACTTGTGAATCGTAGTAAATTGAAAATGAGATTTTTATTTGCAACAATAATGTCAGATTTCATAATAAATGTGTGTGTTAAATGTTTACGCACCATATTAATTATTAGAAAATCACTCTCTTCTCTTTGCTGTGTACTCCCAGCTGCTTTTAACCTTGATTTGTGCAGCTATAATATGCCCAGCACCAGTCTTTTAACTGCTTGATTATATCTATTTCCAAACAGTTTGGGCAATATAGGAAATCCATTTGGAGTGAACTCTACATGGAAGCCCTGGGAAGCTCTATCCTAATGCTTGGTATTCCCCTGCTGGTAAGGGTTAAAATTGGTTAGAAGTGACTTTAAAAGAGATAGGCTATATGGGTAGTCCTCGACCTACAATCACTCAATCACTCAATCAACAACTATTCGGAATTGACAACCTCTGAAACGGTGCTTTATGGCCTGTAAAGCACTTCTGGTCATCGTAAAATGTTGCACCCTCCCCAGTCACATGACCATATTTTGGGCACTTGGCAACTGGTTCACATTTACAACTGTTTACAGCCTCTCACAGTCATACGATCATGACTTGTGACATTTTTTTTTATCAGTTTTCTGCAAAAAAAATGCCCATTTAAAAGAATGGATTCAAAACTGTGTGACTCACATAACAATCATCACAAAAACAGAAATAAAATCTGGGCCAGATACATGGATACCTCAACTTGACCATCACTATTTACAATCGAAATTCTGATCATAAATCGAGGACTACTTGTACAGTAAAGTTTACGAATTCCCTGGAGCGGCCACATAGTTTGATCAACCGTGACATGTTTCTATCTCTTCCAACTTAGAACTGCACTTCAGTTTTCTGCAGCATTTAGCTTTTTGGTGGGTGGATCTGAACTCTTAAAAGCAAAATATAGAATGGAAACCTAAAATGTAAACTGGTTTCTGAGTGAGTTTCCAATTGCCACTTTCAGTGTTCTTTCCCTTCCTCCCGCCCTCCCTCGGCATGTTCATAATCTGACATTTCAAGCATTCAGACTTTGCTGAACTTACTTTACATCATTCTTTTCTTCCACAAGATTAATGTAAATTCAGTTTAAAAAGTGCTGAACAGGATGAACTCTGATGCCGCTTTGTCAGACACATTTACCCCTACCTATTTGACTTGATTAATCTGTGCAGAGGTATCTGATCGGGATCATATCCTTTGACACATCTGAGAATATTAAAACCATCTGGGGCATTACATTGATGCCAGTGGAAATATTTTTGCTGTCCCACCAGAACACGGGGTTTAAAAGCGCTGCCTAATAGTAAATCACTCTGCTCTAGCGGAAGACAGTTTTGGTCATGACTCTAATCCAATCTACTAAATGGAATTAATAGGCAGGATTTAGCAGGCTTTATTTCTTCAGGGTCAGATTCAAGGGTAATGCAAAAGAAATGGTGGTAGCTACCGGTAACTGTTCAATAAGCTAGGCGGAAAGTCAAGACATAAGGTAGGCTTTATTATCTAGATGGAATCTTTTTCCAGTAATAGGAATACAAGTAGCTTCTGAATTTTGAATTTAGTGAGAGAGAAGAGTGAATAGAGATACATCACTGATTTATTCTTCAAATCTTAAAGAGGTTAAAATTGCTTTAATTTAGGAAAGGCTGAACGTATTTTATAAAGAGAATAATAATTGTTCACATAATGGCAGGTAGACGTGTATAGTTTTGAAATGTCCACTGGGTGTCACTGTTGTTTCTTGCTTTCAAAGACATATATTTACCTTTAGCAAAACTCAACACAGAATTTCAGTCATTCATTTTCCTTAACCTCCAGTTAAAATCTCCTTTGAACTGAGCTCAACTCCCAGCAACTTCATGGGACGGCAGTAGGTGACAGAAGAGCCCTTGCAACCTTGCAAAGTAGGACAGGTTCTGATGTCCCCCTCTGTCTTATATTTCAGAGGTAGATGCAGTTTTATCCTTAATGAAAAAAGAGACTATTTATAGCTCAGGATTCAACTGTGGAATTCTTGGTGCTCTCTGAGCTTGGTTGTTTTCTTGAAAATATTTCATTGTACAACGAGGTAACATCAATGCTGCTGAGTAGAAAGAACTTCATACTACAGGTGAGCCTCAACTTATGATCATTCAGCTAGCAAACACTTGAAGTTATAAGGGGGTGGAAAAAAAGTGACATGACTGGTCCTTGCATCCCTGTGTGGTCGCGTGATCAAACAATGTGATTGGTTGTTTGGCAACTGGCATTTATATAAAGGTCACCATTTGCAACCTTCCCACCTGGCTTCAGGCAAGCAAAGTTAATGGGGAAAGCTGGGTGCACTTAACCAGTTTAGTGACCGTGGAATATTAAATTTCAGTTGGAAAATGTCCGTTGGAATTCTGAATGTTATAAATGTCAGCTAGATTCTAATTCCGCCTTAGGCATGAAAAATGGGTGGGATGACTTTGAGCCAGTCACTCCCTCACAACCCAAGCCACCTCACAGGGTTGGTGTGTGGGAAATAGGAGGAGGAAGGAATATTAGATATATTCTCCTCCTTGAGTTATTTATACACAATAATAAAGGTGGGATTAAAAAAAACCAAAGAAATAAAAGTAAAATGGAGAAAAGCTGGTGCTGTTAGTGGGGAGACAAAAGTTGTATTTGAGCTCTACCTCATATACTATACTAAAAAGGACCTTGTCAGTGTTCCAAGTAACGCATCCGTCAAAAGCAGAACTCCGACACAGGTAGATTCCTCAAGAAACATGTATATTAAATACATCACATCGGCACAGCTTGTGACCAAGCACAGGAGTGACCAAGCAGCCTGCCAGTTGCTTTCATTGGACAATGTGACCAGTGACATCTGGAGAGGGAAACATTTGCTCTTTTAATTAGGCTAAAACCACAGAAACTTTTAGAGTTGGTTTTCACTAGCTCTCTTCCTTCAACTATCACCTGTTGGGATATCCTTGATTCCTACAAGAAAACTTTTTGTTTTTTGACTGTTAGCCAGTCTATCTACTTCCCCCTCCCTTCCCCTTTCATGGCAACTATGAGGCAGCAAAAGATGGCTTCAGCCAGGTTTGCTTCAGAGTTGTCAGTCCTGATGTGGCTGACTGGAACCCTAAGTAGATGAACTCTTGTTGCAAAGTAGAGATATTCCAGCTTTCCAAACTTTGGTGCACCTATGTTTGGGTGGACTTCAACTTCTAAAATTCCAGCAGTAGCTATGTTACCTGGTGAAGTTGGCTAGTTGGCTAAAATTCACATATTATTGGGGTGGGTGGGTGAGTCTGTGATTGCCCAAGACAAAAGTAAAATATTCCTTCTTCGTCTAATAACACAATTGGTTAGCTAGCAAAATAATAGTTTATGCACACTTAAGGAACATTTTGAGAATCCAGCAGTGAATGTGTTAATTTACAAACGGTAAAGTGAATACTTAAATACAAAACCAGCCCATTTAAAATCTGCACTCCAGAACAATTTTAGAAACATCAGTTGGGTGGAAAAAGAAACAGAGTAGAGAAAAACTGGATTGCATGAATGTCTGAAAACTTCTAAGTGTGTTAGAAGATAAAGTTGCCTAAACATTTGGGAAAATGATGGTTATTTATCTAAGTAATAATAATCAGTGGTGCAATTGATAAATGTGTTAATATATTCTATTGGAGATGGTTACAATTTTTTTTTAAAAAAACCTTTCCTCTCCTATACAAGGTGGCATTTTCATAAATGCCACAGTGACATCTGTGTAACTACAGTTAAATGTCAGACTAGTTTTGAAAGCTTCCTTCACAGTTAGCAAAGGAAGCACATTTTGAGACAGCTCAGTTTTTCAGTTCTTCTGCTGGCATGGAAATGAAAAGAAACTTTTGAAGAAAAGTTGCCATCTTTTGTCCAGGTCAGACTTTATGAATTTAGTTAGTTTGAAGGACAAGCCATACAGTTGCAAGAAAAAGTTTGTGAACCCCTTGGGATTACATGGAGTTTTGCATGAATTGGTCATAAAATGTGCTCTGAACTTCATCTAAGTCACAATAGTAAAACACAGTCTGCTTAAAATAATACTACACAAACATTAGATGTTGCCATGGTTTAATTGAACATAACATGTACACATTCACAGTGCAGGGAGGAAAAAGTATGTGAACCTTTGGACTTAATAACTGGTTGACCCTCCTTTGGCAGCAATAACCTCAACCAAACGTTTCCCGTAGTTGCAGATCAGACCTGCACAACGATCTGGAGTAATTTTGGACTACTCCTCTTCACAAAATTGTTTTAGTGTAGCAATATTCTTGGGATGTCTGGTGTGACTCGCTCTCTTAAGGTCATGCCACAGCATTTCAATTGGGTTGAGGTCAGGCCTCTGACTGGGCCACTCCAGAAGGTGTATTCTGTGCTGTTGAAGCCATTTTTTTGTTGAATTACTTGTATGCTTTGGGTCATTGTCCTGTTGCATCACCCATCCTCTGCGGAGCGT